>JAVXUO010003123.1:0-668342 GCA_033065855.1 Escallonia rubra
TATTTTCAATTAACAAAAATTTTAAAGTACATAACCATTTCATAATAGAAAGAGCCCGCTGACCGGATGGATGATAAATACGAAGCGAATATTATGGCTATTTCTTCACACTTTGTTGGTCAAACATATTTCTCTAAAAGTGTTTAAAACCGCAAACCATAACGGTGTGCTTTATGATTTTTTTAAACACTTTTTTCTATTTCTTAGGAGTATTTTAAATATTTTATCTTTTTTGCCAAACGTTCAACAACCCTGTTTTAAAATTAATCGCAAACACCCTCTAAATCTAAATCAAAGCATATCAGCTTCATAGCAATTCTGCAAAACTGAGGCAAGTCTAAAGGGCTGAGATAAAGCCTTAAATCCTTATGCTCATGCAAAAAAGAAGCCAAAGCATGTGCAGTAACATTCATTCCCTTAAAGATATGGTTAAATGTTATCTCAGTCCAACATAACAAAAGAATCTTTCTAATTACATATCTTAAATTTCAGAAAGCATGCGTACGGCAGTCTTTAAGAGTATTAATAATCAACAAAGAGTCCATTTCATCCTCACTAACTTAAAACTTTATTACTTTCATAGATGTGTACATCGTAACAAGGCCTGTCCTTCAACATAATTGTTAGAATATGACCCATGAACAAGAGGAAAAGGCAAGATGAACAGCGTCTGGACTCTCTGAAATGTCAAGAACGACTCCTCCAGCACCACAAACGCCCTCTCTAGCTATATAAGCCATCAATGTTAAGCTTCAAATGACCCCTTAATAGGTGGCTACCATCGAATCCAGCATCCTCTTTTTATTCAACAGACTGTAATAATTTAGTGTGACTAAGTCAACTAGGGTTGGAGAGGAGTGTTCTTTGTCCAAGATTCTCCAGTTCTAAGTATAATCATGTCCATCCTACCCAAAACGAGAGTGGGTCTTAAACTATTGGTAAACAGGAGTTATACATGTGGTTTTGTAGATACTTGTGTGCACTAAAATCCTCTTTGAGGGTTGAGACCTTTTGCTAAGTTGACATATCAATTTATTCTGACTGCTTTCCTTTTGCTTCGGTGATGATAATGAGAGGAGAGATATTTACAGGGAAGCGATTATGTGCAGACTTGTTCACAACCTATTCTGGACCGCACCCCGGGGCCCGCTAAGAGATCCTAGTGGCGCGACACGTCACCCATTTAGCGGTCAACATCGCTCAACAAGATTGCTCAGTCAAAGTACTCCGCGCCATGAACCACCGGACGGCGATCGAAAGTGTGCTCCCCCCAAGGGGGTCGGCCATCCAAGGGGGTCGGCCACCCCAAAGGGGTCGGCCTCCATTGCCCTGCGAAGGGGGAACTTGCCGAGTGGCACTGACTTCTCACTCCAAACAACTCTCACCCGCTATCTTCAGTAGCGCGACGCTCTGTCGCCGACTCAATCAAAGTGACGGGGCTCCGGCCCTCGCGGCGGGACGGGCTCACGACCATGAAGCCCTCGCCGGCTCAATCAAACTAACGGGGCTCCGGCCCTCGCGGTGGGACGGGCTCGCAACCATGAAGCCCTCGCCGGCTCAATCAAACCGACGGGCTCCGGCCCTCGCAGGCACAATCAACCGGGGGCTCCGGCCCTCGCCAGCACAATCAACCGACGGGCTCCGGCCATCGCGGGCACACTCAACCGGGGGCTCCGGCCCTCGCCAGCACAATCACCCGACGGACTCACGGGGGGCTCCGCTCGTAGTGCTCCGGCACGAGGACCCCTCGCCACGGACCCTAAGCATAGCATGTGCGCTCATATCACCATTGATCATTGATATCGCCAGGGCAATGAACCGCGAGTCACTCCGGGACGGGAGCAGGTCCTCGGATGGCATCGTGTCCGGCACGCCTGGCAGTTGGCTGCAGGGGCAACCCTCACCGCTGCCAGGATCTCAGCGCGTCTCTTGACGCATCTCGTGGGATTCAGTAAGGGCTTGGACTGGAGGCTGGGGCAACGGGCTACTCTGACCATGCTACCGCAGTGTGGTCAGTCTCCTCAAACAGGCAGAGGGACGCTGCAAGGGCAGGGCGGCACGAACTCGGGGTCCGACAATTCGACGGACAATCAGTACTGTGAAACCCCCTCCGGCGACGTGTCACTCCCAGAGGATGACACGTGTCGGCTGATGACACGTGTCGGCTGATGACACGAAAAATGCACTTTAAAATGTAAAGAATCTGATATCTCTTACAACCCTAATGGATTATATGGTACACTTATTGATACATTAATAAAATTAGTCATGATTGTGTTCACAAAATGTTGGGTATCAGCTACTTTTCGTGTTCACTAGTAAAGAAATAGAGGTGAAGGTCAACAACTTGTAGGTATACGTGATCCAACATTTGCATACCTTCTGCTGAGCTATTCCTCTTAGAATATAGTTGTTGCAGATAAGCTTAGACAAGTTGTATTCGAATCTTTGGTTTATTTCAGCATATATGGGGTTTCAGAATTCTAACACGTATTGTCTTACATTGTCTAACCTCGTGTTGGAATATAATAGCACTTATAAGCCAGTCAAAAGCACCGTAGAGTCAGGATATCGGCCCAAGGTACGCTTCTGCTCGCTCCGCAGGTAAGTAGGAACCTGGCAAAGACGCAATGTGGACCATTTATATGAATATCATGACTCTGATATATTTTCACTGCACTCATCAGGATCACTAGTTTTTGCAAGTACTAGCTAGATATACTTGTGAACTAGTTTGAATTGATCTTAAACTATTTCTGGCTTGTGTATCTAATTTTGACAAACATGAAAACAGTTGCACACTTCCGTTTGTCTCAGCCCAATTGGATCTTTGTTCAACCAACCTTGGCTTTGGATCATTCTTCTACCCAACTTCGCTTTGGATCTTTCTTCTTCCAAACATGGCTTTAATTTTATGTGCTTACCTAACGGTCCTTCGGAGTGTTGCCCATTGTTATCTTTGCTGACCACTACACTGTATTCTTCTCAAGGTTTCAAGTTTTTTTTTCATTTTTCTTTCTTGTTACTCTCCAAAGACTTTGATTAATTATTTATTGCTTGCCTGACATTAAAGCAGCATGACTTATCTAAACAATTCTTGTTTTCCAGTTGATGTAGCTTATAATTTGCATTATGTTATTGACAAAGTTACAGTGGCCCTCAGCATAGAATTATCTGCATTATGTTATTGACAAAGTTACAGTGACCCTCAGCATAGAATTATCATTTCTATTGAGTTAAAAAGAGACATTAAGGACTAGAAGTGATCATTAGCTATTTGTGTCTAGACTGATTTTGACTTGGCAAGCCAATTCAGAATGTATTGATCAAAACTAATCCTATCGGCAAATCATGCCACTTTAAATATTGATGATCCACTCACCTTCCATCAAATGACTGGCATTTCTTCACCTGTTGGATGGAAAGATGAGCCTTTGTTAGGCTGATATCTTCTGAAGTTAATTAGCCTAAGTAGACCCCAGGGACAATGAACGTCAATTGATTTAACCATTTCATTTTGTCAACTCAACAACAGAAATAAGCCAAACTCATCAAAGCAAGAAATCAAAATGTTCTTCAAGGTATATTAGAGTAAGATTTAAAGAACTCTAAAGATACGATGCAGACAGTTTTACAGCAACACAAAACCCACGGGCCACGAACAAGCAGTTGCAGTCAAGAACAAGAATTAAAAGTGTGTACTTGAATCAGACCAAGGGGGTAAAGCTTTGGCTTTTGGGAACTGGGGAAGAGGGCTGGATGAAGTAAGTAGGAAACTTCTTTATTTCCTGACATTTTTTTTTTATTTACACGAGGTTGTATACCAATCCAAACTCCAGTAGTGAAGAAAATCAGTCTCAGTTGGAATCGTAATCCCCTTGATCAGTTTCGTCCGCTTCCCTGAGGGAAGCCAATGAGTGCATTGATAACTGACTGTGGTACTGCTGCACCACCAACACCGATGCTGTAGTTGAGAAATCTGAGGACGTTAGCAGGTTTCCAACTGGTCCCAATTCCGGGCACTCTGTGTTCTTCTTCAAAGCTGCAGCTAATTCTCCCTCGGGCGTTCGTCCAACCAAAAACAGATTGCAGCGGTTATACTCGCGAATCGTTTCAACTGTTTCTGCAGCGGTACTTGCTACTTTCTCCACGTATTGGATTTTGGTTTCCTTCAAGCTTCTTTCCTTAAATTCAGCGAGGACCTCATCATCCGCCGACCTCTGTTCAGCATTGGCGAAGTCATTCATGTCGACGCTGACAACATTCCCAACAACCTTGGGGTCCAGCAAGAAGCGAACAACCACCAAATTAATACCAGGATGCTCAGCCATGCGTGCGCCATATGCAAGAGCTTCGTGATCATCATGCCCCCCGAAGAACAGGACAGTCACGACAGAGTCAACATTGCTTGCAGATATGTGCGTCGCTCCACCAAGCCCTCGGTCTACTAATATGCCAACTGAACATGGCGCATGCTCAAGAACCCTTCGGTTGACATGCCTGAACTCGGCTCGTGTAGTCTCTAATTTTCCGTCAAGCCTCGGATGCTTGTGGAATGGGAGGATTATCATAGCTGCTCTTTTACTCTCAGCACTACTGCATATATCCTCGTGCATGCTAGCCATAGGAGAGATTGCTGTCATTGGCCGGATAGAAACTTTACTCAGATGCTCATAAGCCTCAAAAGCAACAACAATTTGATTATCTGAATTTTGTCCCTTATTCCAGAAGGGCAAACCATTCTTCCTTGCCTTGTGGACCATAAGTATTGCAGATGACCTCTCAGACAGCTCCATGAGGTGCATTGCATAGACACAAAGCCCTTCCTTCTTCCCAGTCCCTCTTGAAGCCTCCATGAGATTAATCAACGACGGAATGTTCCTCGAACTGTGGAAGCAGATCATTGTTCGGAATTGAGTGCTCGTGTTCCTCCTTTCAATTGTCTTATGTCTGTATTCAGATTTAGATGCTTTTTTAGCTGGTTTGTATACAGCTACAACTAGAGGTGTTGTAATAAAGGTTGTGAAGAGAGCCATCAGCACCATAATAGCAAATGTTTGATCATTTAGTACCTGCAAAATGAACCATTTAAACTGATTAAAATTTCAGCAGTGCAAACGTTTCGACTTCGAATTTGGACTGAGCTATGTTAGTTACCCCTCTATCTCTGCCAATGTTGAGGACAATGAGCTCCACCAATCCTTTGGTGTTCATCAAAAGCCCCAAGGCTAGAGCCTCCTGAAATGGCATTTTGCACCACAGGGAGACGCCAACAGTGCCAACGATCTTCCCCGCACATGCATTGAAAATGACCAAACAGAGGAGACCCCACGACTGGGCCCCTCCAATGGTGGCTACATTAGTCTTCAATCCGCTCGAAACGAAGTACAGAGGAAGGAATAGGCCGGAGACAAGATCCTCCACCTTCTCCACAAGAGCACCCGCAAATGGCCCTTCCTTCGGCACAAGAACTCCCATCACAAAAGCACCGAACAGCGCATGAATTCCAATCATATCAGTGACAAATCCTGCAGCCAAAACAACTACTAGAGTAGCACAGACGTACATTTCATCCACCGGCTCACCATCTGGGCAACGCCTCGCCATCCATTTAAATATTGGCGGCATTACAAATATACACAAAGTGATGAAACCGGCACCGGACAAGAAGACCCATAGTGAAATAAGGGGAGAGTGGCCGGTGCCAGAGAGGGCAATGGCAAGAGCAAGTAGAATCCACGCAGCCACGTCATTTACAGCTGCAGCTGACATGGCCATTCTGCCAACATCGGTGGTTAGAAGTTTGAGTTCAGCCAGGATTCGTGCCAAAACAGGGAAGGCAGTAATAGAAAGTGCCACCCCCATGAATACAAGAAAAGGACCTTCACTGACACCCTTGGAAATAGTTCCTCGGAGTGCAAATGATGTTCCAATCCCTAATGCAAAGGGGAGAGTAATTCCTGCAAGTGCGATAGCCAAAGCTCTCTTTCCGGTCCGACGAAGAGACTTCGGGTCTAACTCGAGGCCAACGAGAAATAGAAAGAAGAGGAGACCAAGGTTGGCTAGGGTATCCAGTACTGTGATGCTCCTGGCTGGAAAAATTGCGTGCAGGTAATTTGTATTGCGACCCAGAGCTGATGGACCGAGTAAAATTCCTCCCTGTCAAGAAATTATAGAAGTGAATTCTCCCTGATTCCTGCAAGCTACATTACACCCTAAGTGGAAATATTGACTAAAAATTCTTCAGCTGGATTGCTCATCAAATGTATGCGTACTTGAATTTTACTAAGGCTGTGGAACTAAGTAGTTGAGCACCTTTGTTGTTTTTGTCCAATCAAGGGTGCAACAATCATCTAAATGTGTTGACGATTGTGGTGCTAGAAGAGCTTAAGGACCCAACTCAAAATTGCACAGTTGAATCAATCTATACTCTATAGTAACAAGGAAAAATGAAGATCCAAAGAACGGAAATGGAGACATTTCGACTTACAACTATCTCAGCGACCACACGAGGCTGCCTCAAGGGCCTGAAGAGATACGCGAGCACTCGCGTTAACACCACCACCAGGCATATCTGCAAGATTACCAGAGGAAGTGCATAATCAAGTGGACTGTCCCCCTGGAAGAGCCCATTGGAGGTTGCCTTCATAGGCACCGGACACTTCATTGTACCGTTCACAGTCGCGTTCGAGCTCATTTTGCACCAGCAAAGAAGGTACCGATCCCCAGACACGGTAACTGCAAATGCTCAATTCAGTACCTGCACATGTTGTATCAACTCAAATTACGAATCCTTCTTGAGGGCAAGAAGAAAAGGGAAAACTGCTATTGCAATGCTTCAACATTAAAAAACCCTACAAGTTTCCTTACATGTCTAAAACTGCATATATCATTGCTACCTTCATAATCTTGCTTTACATGTCTTCCCGCGATTGGGCTTTACTTCAGAACCAGATTTCAAATGAATTATTAGAGGAAAATATTGTAACTCTACAAGGATGGAATGACACAAGAAATGTGCCACCACCATATGACACCTCCTCTTTTCTTCAATAACAATGTTAGATACCGAAAGCTGTAGATTACATCAATTAAAGAAACCAAGAATTCAACAAAATAAATACGAGTCAACGAGGTTGTTTCCTGCTTCTGAGATCTGAAAACCCTTGTTTAAGTCCAAATTGCATCATCAGACTCCCTTTCAACACTCAAACCTCCCCCTGATATAACTCAGAAAAAATCCTAATCATGGCCACCATTCTAGATTCCTAATTTGACTAGGGAACCCATACATGGATTTGAAAATTCAAAACCTTTACTTTGATTTTTCCAATATAAAAATTAGCAATAATAGAAACCCATGCAGATTTTTCCAAGATTGACATGATAATCACTATACTAATAGTATTAATAACATCAATAAGGGTATTCATGTCGAACAATCTTACCAAATTCTCCAATAATTAGAATTGGGTCTCATTTTTGCACATTTAAATTAATTAAAAGGACTAACATATTTGTCACAAGAAAGCAAATCAAGGAAGTCAAATTGCAATGAATATGGCGGTGAAATGGGCAAAGAGGCGAGGTTTGACAATCCAAGCCAGTGCGGTAAATTTCAACATAGACCCCATGAATGACGCAAAAATGGATGTGCTTGCGTGCAGGATGGAAAGAGTAAATGCGCGCAGAAGTCAGCGGCATTCTTGTCTTTTTACGCGGAATTCAATTCACACCATGTAACCACGCGTTCAGGCTTCCCGCAGCCACCCAAGGGCAAAGGCTGAATCTTTAACCTCGTAGTCAGGGTTTTCAGACGTTAAATGACAAGAATGGCCCTACCCCTCCATCAAATTTACAAACACCGACCATTGATCGTCTTTCTCCATTAAAGAATAATCTCATGGAAGAAAAAAACAGACGACGACAAAAAATAGTAGGTAACATGTATGCATTGTATTTGCATGGGTATCAGTCAGGCCCTGCAAACAACACACACACACACACATAATCTGTGTGTATATGTGAAAGAGAACCAACCTGAATCTGGGAAATATATGGAGAAGTTCTTGAAGGTTTATCCCATCAGCTTGACATTCTGATCATCTGTGTAGAGAAATAGGTGCATATGGTTCTTTGGGTTTTGTGTTTTTTGTAAAACGAATGGGTGTATGTGCGTGCGAGCGTGCGTGTGCTCCAGAGATTGAGGAGAAGTCCAAGGGAAGGCAGAGATGTCAAATGTTTCGACTGGTTGAGAACGAAGAGCCCTTCGGTTGTTCCCTATTTATAGAACCGCGGATAAAGGCTTTTATCTGTTAACCGTGATTATCCACGCAACTGGTGTTTGTTTGCAATTAATCTTACCACGCTAGACGGGTCAAAGGCAAATCAAGGGCGCATCAAGGTCAGACTTTGTTAAGCTGGTCAAAATATCATGGGAGTCATAAAATTAATGTGTCCAGACTGTAAATCCGCACAAGGGTTTGCAAATACTTGTGAGGAAATTCTTCTAGCCTGATCTAACAAGGACTATGAGGTACGGTCTTTTTATCGTTATTTATTTGATGCGTTAAATGGGGGTGAGCGACTTTTTCACACAAACAGACACAGGGTTTCGTCATGCAAAATCATGAGCAGAAGCGCTGCCTCACCCGATTGTGGTCGAAAGAACTCAAACTTGATTTTTGTGACAAAAAAAACAAACACTGTATAAATACGCAATTTGTTGTTATCTCAAAATCTTGAACCAAACAATAGCTTCACTCTCTTTCCATGTATCCTAGAATCGTGTGATCCAGCTCTCATAAACTAGCTAAATTCTCGTGTTATGCAGTAGATATGATTATATAATTACTCATGTGATAGTTGTGAAAAGCAAGGGAAAGGAGGTCATGGGTGCATGGACCGATTAGACGTCATGGATGAGTTGGGATGGTTATACTTTTTGACAATTATATCTTAATACCTGTTTAATTGGATTTAAAAATAGAGAAAGTAACATTCTAACCAATTATATGCTACCACCAATTTTGTCGTATCTATGAAATTAAAAAGGTCTAGAAAAAAAGAATTTGAGGTTTGGAAATCAAATCTGACGTGTACTAATTTTCAATTTTCTTAAAGTAAAACTGAATACCTGGTCCAAAAAAGGAAGGGTGTTTTGCAACCATCTTCTCTTTCTTTACTTTAACAGTTATCATATGGATATAGTCATTTTCCGGACCCCTCGAGTAGTATGACTCTCCCCTCCAATCATTAACTATTGCATTGCATCACACAGAGTTGAATTCAAGATCGTACAAGACAATTGTTACGTTTTACTGGAGCAGATGGACAAATCAAAATGTTAATTAAGTACTACTTGACGTGCTATCAAAAAAGTCTTTTGCATTATGTCATATTTTTTTCATGATTAATGTTAAAGTCTGTGTATAACTCAAAAGAATATTAAGTTTACGAAGCAGAAGAAGTTGATTCGGTATTTATTTATAATTAAAAGTGAGATGTAACTTGACACCGGCCATCTCGTAAACGAAAAATTAGATGATGACTATGAACGTTGAAAGCCTCGATCTCAATCACGGCACGAGGACGAGAACAAAAATAGGTAGGAGCCTGACTCCAATACCATGTTTAGTTTGCTGCAAAAATTTAAAATGAAATGGGGGTAATAATTTATGTGATGCTTTAATAATCTCCATCATGTAATCAATAATAATATATCAAGGTGTACAATAAACAAGTGTACAAAAATGTCAAATTTAGAAATAGGGCCAAATGCAAGCGTATAAGGCACAATTAGAATTCTGATACCATAATAAAATCTTATGTCCATCTCAATAGCGTGTTCACTGAAAATATAAGCCCATTAAATATAACATTATTTTGAACAAATATAAAGTACACCTTAATAATAACACGATACATATATCACCGTTGTAACGAATATTTTAAGCTCACGCGGTCAAACTCAAAGCTGGTGTGCGACAATTTCAAAGTGAGCAACGTGAGAGGATACATCACATTACTTCTGTGCACTACTTTTCCATCCACCAACACGTGTTTACACAATCTGAGCAAAGGCCCAGCGCACAATCACATACAGTAGTAGTGTATTATATACCACCAAAAGTGAAGTTCCAACTTCCATGGCTGGCTGGGCTTTGAGTAATCCCTTTTGATTCCTTTCCATAGTAACAATATTCGCGAGATATTGGCGATATTCGAGAATTTATCGCGACAAATTAACAGAAATTCTAAAACCCGATATTATCGCGAATATTTGAAATTTTTGCTAATAACTTGTAAATATCGCGATCATTACGAATTTATCGCGAGGTGAAAACTCCCCTAATTTTTTTTTGTAAAATGCGGGAAAGCAAGGAACTCCTCTACTACATGGATGGATTTGAACCCGGGTGTCGTGGTGGTTGGAAACTCAACTAAGTGCCATCAAACCACCATACGGCTCTGTTTTATTTTGATGAAAAGTAGTAGATATTATTTAGCCACATATAGTTATTTAACACTATCCTACATTCTCCGTTCATTGTTTTTTCATTTAGCACACCACCACGTGATTCTTGTTCAATTTTGAAAAAAAGTAACTACATATGATTCAGTCACACATAGTTATATAGCACTACTACCCCTAAATTCTATTCATTTTTTTTACCCATCACTTAAAAGAGTTGAAGAATTGTTATATTTTTGTCATTTCAATCATAGAGTTTATAAGTTTTATATACTTAAAACTATTATAACCTGAACGATTAATTACCGAATTATTATACGAACTTGTTATTCCACCGAATTATTTTTGATCCACTGGCGAAATTCTCCGAATAATTTCCGAATTCCGTATTATTACCCATGACGTATAAATTCCAAACACCGAATTTGTTACTATGTTCTATTTCAGGTGTCCCAGCTTTTCGCCCATTGAAAATAGGGGTGAGCATTTAAACCGTTGAAATCGATCCAACCGTGAAAATCGAACCAACCAATCCGTCTATTTTCAAACCGATCTAAAAATCAATCGGTTTGGTTTTTTTTTTCCCAAACCGTACATTCATTTTGGTCGGTTCGGTTCGAATTTTTTTGAAACTGCATAAACCGAACCGACCGTATATAATATAACATATCTATATTTTTACATAATCCTAGTTATTTTTTAGTAATCTTAGTTATCTAACCACTCATATAAAATGTGATAAATTCTAAATCCTTTAACGTAACACATATTTTTCACTTACCGCCTACATCTCACTAAGTGTTATTAATTATGATAAAAAAATCAGTTTTTTGGAGTTTATTAATATGTATAAGTTATTAATTTTTTGGCCTAAACTTGTTAAAAATTGAGTTTGGCCCAAACCGATTAAACCGTCAAAACCGAACCGTTCAATTACGGTTCGTTTTTTTTTCTTAAACCGAGGTTGGTCGGTTCGGTTTGGTATTCAGCCTCCAAACCGAACCAACCGAACCGTGCTCACCCCTAGTTGAAACCACGTCCAGGGGTGAAAGGGTCTTTCACTGTCGTTTGGACTTTTTCCTTGCAATTTCTCTTCGCTTCATTGCCACCGTGCAAAAGAAGTTGCAGTAATGGCTTTGGTGGCCTCATTTATGAACATCTCTTTGTTCAAGATAAGTATGCCACCTCCCTTTAGGGTTAGCTAGGGCTTTCATCCACACACACACACACATAATGAAGTGTTTATTTCTGTACCTACTGATATGACAGTTTGAGTGATAAAATGCATCTAGCGACACTTTTTTATCCTAGTCATTTTACTCCATCTATTCTTTGAAAGTGTTAGAGAGATATATATGTGTGTATACGTATGTAGATATATACTCCTCCTAGCACAAGCTTTAAAAAGACTAAATAGTTTTTTCCAATGTTAACAATTTTTTAAAGCATTATCAATCTAATTATTAAATATTTTACAGAAATCCGAATTAAAAGCCTCATTTTTTGAAGATGAGTAATTATGCGTACACCCCCATGTTCTGCTCTTATTGATCTCTGCAAAATACAATGCAGTCGAGAAGCTAGGGACTTAGTGAACTTCCAAGTAGTTTCGATACGTACATGCATTGAGCAACCTCCAGAGTATAATGAATTATGAAGATTTTTATCTTCATGCATCATCCTATACGATATCAATCTACAATGTACCTCGTTTGAATACCTAAATATGGTCAATTGTTTTTCTTTCAAATACTCTGAGTAGCTCCGAAGGAGTGAATATTAAGAATGAAATAAGTTTTATTTTCTAGCATCACCAATTTTCAGAAGGAAAATAGTCTGGATGTACTAGGGATGAAAATAAGATATTTTGACATTTGAAAGGACCCATCTTGGGAAATTCTAGGGCTGCATGATTTCTACAAAATTCTTGCTGTTTTTACTTGGAAAAAATTGTGAAATTTGACTGGTGATTTTCTGCTCAATCATCGGTTTTGTTCTTGTTGAAATCCTCCAGGATTTCAGCTGGCTGAACTGATGCAAACAAATCCCTTGATTTCCAGCCATTTGATGTCTTTAATTATCTGCTTTAGTACTCCTATACAACTCATGTACTAGCTTTGTTTAAGAAAATGGAGATAGTGAGAGAATTTCAGCTTTTTTTAATTGAAATAATACAACGGACCTTTTATCCAAAAAGAAAAAAATAAAATCGGCTTTTACGATTTGTGACATATCAGTTCCATGGGTTTTATACCTAAGAATCTTAGGTGTGTGATGCCTCGGTTATATACCCTTTAATTTAAATATTTGCTTCTTGTTCCAACTGAATATATCATAACAGTCTCTATAGAGAGTACGTCTCATTTTTTTTTCATTTTCTTTCCATTGTGTCAAACATTAGTTGGTATTAAAAAAAAAATCTATTTAGTTGGTATCAGAAAGTTTGGACATAAAGCAGAATCTTTGACATTCATCACGGAACAGATAACTAGGGCCTTCGTATGACTATAATCGTAGAATTTTTTCGATTACTTGTGTAAAAGAAAAGAATGCCACAGCTCTTTGAAGGAACAACGAAAATACTTTATAAGGTCGGGGAGTTGTATCTCGTCCCTAAACAATATATTAATCGCCAATCATGCACTTTTCTTTCTTTTTCTTTCCAACTAGGTAGGATGTGGATAAAATCATACTTGCTCTACTGAAGTTGACTTATCCACCCACTTGCAACATATACGATAGAGATCTAAGCCTAAAATGTAGCCCAAAATGGTGATCCCCATCAATTATCAAACACCCAAAGAGATCTTATTGGCGCAGACTTCGTTCACGTCGCGGTCTAAGGTTGCTAAAAAATACTGCAATAATTCGATAGATTGTCCTCCTTGCTATATATGAACAATAGTGAGGTCATGTATTCAGGTGCATATAAAGTTAGGGGTGACCAAGTTATTATAAGCCATTAATGTAAAATGTCAACGGGTCTCAGAATTCCACTTGGAATTATTAGAACTCACGTCGACGCTTGTGTTTGTGCAATGATCATCACTCACGCCTGTACAACACGTAATTATTCTTTGGTTTGGATTCCCTTAAAATTTTTGCATTATTGAGACTGATGATGCGTATATGTATCATGGAAGGACTGGTATCTGCAACCGTTGTTGCTAGAAAAATAGATCGGGAAACACTGGCCGGGAAATAAATGAAATTAAATAATAATGAAATCGAGAACTATGGCCTGGAATTATGAAAGTTTCGGAGCACAGCTGGTTGTGTTTGTGTGATATTAGTTGTCACGTATACTTGGTGTTTGTGTGTAATTAGTTACCCAGGAAATAGACAACTGAGGCTTGGGGATTATTCTTGGGAGGCAAGATAGAGGCTTCCACAAACCCTAGCTCGCGGATTAGGCAAGTCCTTAACTCGGAGTTGATCACGTTTTTTTATGGATCACCGCTACAAAGAAATAAGGCAGATGTTGTAGGGGTTGCTTCCTTCCGACTACTAAGCTGCTTTATAGGCTAAAGCGTTGGGGCGGGCGGACGCTAAGATGGAATAGAGACTTGATATTATTAGAAATGCTCAAAAGATCGAGATCATGCAGGATTATACACGAGATCCTTTTTAGCTATCTCAACACATCTTCTTTTTAGCCTAAAATGAAGATGCAATTATCTATATATATATGTAAAAAGTTGAAGCCTTCACTTAGAATCACGACACGTAGGATTTTTAGAGCTCTATATTTACGCCACATAGGACTTTTTAGGAACCTTCTCCTTTTGCCACATAAGCTTCAACTTTGCATGTGGTAGTCCCCTATCTTAATTGGTTTCTTTATTTAGAGTCCAACTCTTTTGAATTGGATATGTATAATCAAGAATTCTATTTGTTTTGGTATTCTTTTCCTTTTCTACTCTATTTAACTCTTTCTTATAATTTATTATTAAAAAATTCGTAGGTCTACTTTACCCTATATTTGTAAACTTTATAAAACTAAGAAACTAATTTTACACCTTCTAAAACTCTACCTAATTAATATACTCATATATTAGGCCCTAATTTTGCTTATTAAAATCTCATAAGTACTTTGAAATAACAATATAAAATCCCAAAAATATAAAGTGCGAAAAATCATACCCTACTTACTAATTCTTTTTGTAATTTTACAAAGTTTCATTCTAATCTATTATACAAATGTAGGCGTAATCAATTAATTCGTAATTATTTTAACTTCATTTACTTGTAAAACTTTTTATACAAGACTATGTCCTTTTTACAATACATTAGCTATCAACTTAAGAATTAGGTATTGCAACTACAACAATATGTACCATTTCTCTTTAAAATAAAGTTTGAAAAAATATTATTCTAATTTGACAACATTTTAGCACTTCGCATTATTAATTGGTTAACTTACTAGAATTTAATTTAATTAGTAGCACTTAATAGACTTTTAATACGAAAAATATTTACAATCCTACTTCTTAAGTTTTTACAATGGTTTTTACTAAACATTTTGTGGGTATATTTGGCCGAAGTTTTGTAAACCTTAACTATAAAACTAGAATATCAATTTTACATATTTTAAATCTCTATCTAATCAATCAATATATTCTTATTAGGCCTTGAATTTTGACTAATAATACCTTAAAAGTACTTAAATATAACAAAATCATACATGAGAAACATTAACTATCTTTTCTCTTTACGGAACATACAATACTAAAAAATATTTTTGATATATCAAGATAAGAGGATAGTTAATTAATTAGTTTTAATCTATAACCTCAAACTCTTTTATAAGTCACATTCTCTAATAGACGCAAAAAAAAAAAAAAAAAAAAAAATCATTCCTAATATGAATAAATTTTTAAAATTACTTTAACATATAAAAATAGCAAGCTACTCTACAAATTAAATTTTAACTATGTAACCTTACATTCTAAAGGTTCATCTTATCAACTAATTAAGTTATTAGGATTTAATTTGATTACTAAAGCTTAAATAAATTTTAAATTCAAAAACATGTTTCCAATAGTATGTGAAATAAAAAACTAAACCAATATAGCTCATAAGTCTAAAATTATAATCATTTAAGCATATTATGTGATATAAACTCAATCAACCATTTACAGTCTATTTGACAATAAGCATAATCATCATTATATGATTATCTATCTCAATCTTTTGCAAAATTTGTATTAACTACTATGACACTTTTATGATAAATTTAGTTATCTAATAACTGTAAAATGTACATATTAGTCCTTATATTTCACTTTTAACATCTCAAAAAAAAAAAAATTAAACAACAACACAAAATATCTCCAAGGTAAATTATGAAAATCATATGTGAAATTTTAATATTAATACTTCACAAGATAAAAGATTTCTTCTTTTTTAATGTTTGACCTCAATATTGCAAAGTGTTACATGGGTAAGAATAGTCTTCACTTTATAACTGTTTAACCTCAATCATATGCAAAACTTTTGTAAAACACTTTAAAAATTTTATAATGAATTAAGATAATCATTAGTGCTACATTGTACGCATATGTTTAAATTGATTGTCTTTGAAAGTCTTCAAAAATACATTAAAATGAATGGTCAAAAAATCATCAAACATGACTTTGAAGAAAAAAATTACACACAGATATTGCCAATACATATATAATCTCTTTTTATAGGTTATTTATTTGAAAGTAAGTGAAATAGCTCCACGTGCTTTATTTTTTATTACAAAGTTTCACAGCATGTTATATAGTAAGTTATTTAAGTCTACCCAAATACTTACTAATAATAGTCATCAACTATATCAGAATCATCCATAAAATGGGAATGTTGATCAATGATGAGAACTGAAAAATGGAAAAGAAGAAAATGCCTACATTTACTTAGATAGAATATTGATAAAAAGTTCATCCAACGGTTAATAAGTAAATAAATAAAAATATATATAGATATGTTTGATTTCTTGAATGTATAAGCTCACTTTTCTTTTTTTTTTGGTACAAAACTAAAATTAGTTCTAACATTACCTTAAAATGGAGTAAAATTATAATTTGATGTGCAATAATTGATTATTTATTGCATGCTTTACTTTTTGAATGCTTTATTTTGTATGTTTTAATATTAATATTATTAATAGTTTTGAGTATATAAAAAAATTGAACGATTACAAAACTGTATGCAAATGTCCCCATTAAATTTTACAAATCTAAATTCAAAGATAATAAAAATTTTATAAGACACAAAGTTTTTTTTTTGTGTGGTATATGTGTAAGTATGATAAGCTAGGCATGAGCAAAAGTTTTCCTCCATTTGAAATTTCTTTTACTCAAATCACGTAGTAAAATATTATTTCTAACAATACATGTTACGTAATAAGTAAAAGAGGATATAAAGAATTAAAAAATTAGAATGGTAGTCAAAACTAAATATATTTTCAATTTTATAGTAGTTTTAGATACATTGATATAATCTATTAGCATAGTGATGTACTAAAATGAGATACATTTTCAGTATTCTGCATAGTTTTTGTCAATATAATTCTAATCGTATTATGTAGTGGCTTATTTGATTCGTGAAATCTATATTCATGAGTAAGCTCGATTATTATGATTTATTATGCATATATGCATCGACGCAACGAAAGTCATTATATGTGTTATTATTTCATTTTAAAGCATTGTTAACTATATTATAATATATGATTAATGAGAAGCAAATTATATCTCAAACCGACCAAATAACATCTCTACCCGTGCATTTGCACGGGTCCATTAGCTAGTATATATAAAGCTGAAGACGTCTCTCAAAATTTTGACACATAAGCTTTTAGGCCTCTCATATTTACGACACATCAGCTTTTTAGAGTCCTCCCCTTGTGCCAAATCAGCTACAACTTTCATTCTGAGAGTCCCCCAGTTTGCTAGGACTCTTCTCTTAACAAACAATTTTATGCATAACTTTAATTTAATGTCCTAATCAATAACAAAAACCTCGTGAATCAATCTAATCTTATCAACTATGAAACCATGGTCTATCCTTTTTTTTTTCTTGCTTTCTCTCCATCTTCACAAATGAGTTGTCACACTTGGCAGTCCACCATGACAGTAAACTCAATATCTTACTCTTTCTTTTTCTTTTTCTTTAATTGTTATATTGGTGCTTAAAGCATTGCACATCTCAGGGTGAAAAAATATATGTAGAGGGAGACAAATGTCGGCAAATAGGTATGATTGTGGCACGTAATTCACTGACAGAACCATTCAGGTAAGCAAACCCCATCAGTTTGGGTGTCAAGAGCCTTCTACTTCCAATTCTACAATGTTGCTCTCCTTTGATTATTTTCCCTTTTATCCCTCAGGAAGTGCCTTCTTCACTTGGGCCTCCATCAAAGTGTCCCTGCATATGTAATGTTCATAAGTCATTTACCCTTAATTATTCTTATTCTTGCCGTAGTTCATACAAACTTCCTATGATTGCATACGAATATGTGATTAATATTACCCAGATTTTTGCTACCCACCAATTACGTACCGAATAGCAGTTGAGATGGGATTACAAAATAGGAAGTTAGCCTTCACGTTTTCAAAAAAGAACCGTCAATAGGTCTGAAAGTTAGCCAAGGTGTTTTTGTAATTGATTTGCAGTTATTTGAAGCATTATTGTATAGTAAAACAGTTAAAACTTACCAATAAATACCTATGACTAGGAGAACTAATGTCGTCTTGCTCAAAGGATATCTCATTGTCAACGTAACTTACTAAAATTTGACGTGTACATTTAAAATATTATGAGGCTATAATTCGCAATATACATCATTCTAGGTATTCATCACTAAAGTGTGTATGTTACGAGTTTTAGATTTGGCGACAAATTTCTTTTTTTGAAAGATTTGCAAAAACAAAAGAGTGTCCTATCCAAAAAGACGTGCTCAAGTGTAAACCACCTTTCGACCATAATAGTACATCTATAAAGTTCTACCTCTAAATGGATGCTATAAAAAGCATGAGATGCTGTGAAAAAAAATATATATATATATACATATACCACAAGGATCCTTTACGATAAAATTATAAAATAGCATCGATTAAGGAGTATTTTATGGGACATTAGGACTTTACAAAAATCAGCAACATGGTTTATTATAATACATTCGAAAAAAGGTATTAGTGATTCAGGTCAATTATTATGTAATTTATATGTTTAACTTTTTGTTGTTGGCTTCTCAGCCTTTCTTTATACTTTTCAAATTTTAGTTCAATTCAATACTCCATAACTGTTTATTGTAAAACTTTCTATTAGGCTTAGTAGATGTAAAGTAGTATTGGAATATTCTAGACATAGATATATGAACACAACTGAATATGCGTTCGGATCTACTTTGACTATTATTTATACAATTTGCAACCTAAGCATGAGGTTTTCTATGTAATTACTCCTACCTATGCTATCGCAAATCTTTATTTATATGAAATCTTTAGCAAGAAGCAAAAAGATAAAAAGAGAAATGTTTGAAATAGTCATGCCTTGATGTATGCCTACTATCAGTTAGGCAATAAAAGATTGAACCAAACCTAACATTTGTGTTCATGAGAACCCAAGCCAATGTAGGAAACATCAACAGCTAATAATTAAGAGCCTAAAGTTTTACAAGTTTGGTAACATGTTAATCTGTATGAGTAGATTTTAGATATCGTCAAAGGCATGTAATATGCTTTTCATGGGTTTTATTGTTGTTAAGGCAACCTGAGGAGAATATAATATCAAATTCCTTATAAACATTTAGGTGGTAAAAGGGTAAGGAGCAATTGTCAATTCTCTCGATTCAAAAATAAAGTAGATGGCAATAAAAAAATATTGAGTCTAACCTTCAGCCACCTATTATCAGATTTAAATATATATTGTTGGGTTGACAAAAGACATAACCAGTTATTAGAAAGAGATAGGGTAATAAAATCTATTTGTTAAAATTATATGCTTGCTCCGCGCGCGCGCACGCGCGTGTGTGTATATATATATCGGTAAAAGTGAATGCTTTAGAGCCTCTTATATTTTGCTTCTCCGGTCTTCTTCGTTTGTTGCTCTAAAACCGCCACATTTCACCACTGTGGCTAAAAGTTCCGAAAGAATAGTACTATACTGCTTGTAAAGATTCTTTCAAAATATTTGTAATTTACATATTCAAAATGTTAACTACTTATAATTTGTTTTTACTGCCTGCTGTCATGTATTAAATTTAGTGGGTTAAGAAAGATGTTGGATTCACAAAATACACTAATCTGGACTGCTTAAAGAGAAGAGAATAATAAAATTCATTGATTAAAAGAATTGAGAAGGTAGACTGAGGGCTTGAGCGATTGTATCAAATGATCGAGTCATTTGAAGTGTTAGCATATTGAAACCTTGACCAAATATGTCAATTATGTTCTAGCTATTTTGAAGAATATAACATAAACTATGTTCCGAACGTAATTAAGTTTTTGGAATTAATGGAGACTATTTATCTATTGTACTTAGTAAGTCATTGTGTGATTAACTATTGACTTATTGCTATATATTTAATTGCAATGTATGTCGTATATTTCGTTCTAAAATAATGAAATTAGATAAGGCTTAGAAACTCCTACCGACTTAAAATAGAGTAGCATTTGTTCTATTGAGATTGCTAAAAGTAACTTTTGAATAAATCTTATGTTTTTGTAAGCTTTTTCGTAAGTTTGTAGTCTCATGCACTAATCTTTATGTCTAACATGTTACACTTGATTTAGAACCAATTCTTTTTTAAATTAATTTACAAGAGATAATTGAATTTGTTCGTGTGTGCGCGCTTGGGTCTATATATAAAATAATTGGGATAAATAGTTTCGATCAGAAAAAGTTTGAAAAATAAAAGAAAATGTAAAGTAAATGCGATTTAAGACAACTTTTAACTCAATTACAAACATTATGACTTTTAATGCTAGCAAAAAATGTAGGTAGACGCGGCACCGACAGTAAAGGTGCAATTCATGTTGCACATGTGAAAGATATTATATTAATGATTATGGAAGTTGTTGTGCAATGAGATGGTGATGGTTGATTACGAAATGCAGTTAGGATACAAAAAAAATGGGTGGTGGTGGTGGAAGTAGCAGTGGCGGTGACTCTAAAGATGGTACCAACACATAACGGTTGGTAAGAATAATGGAGGTTATGGTAATGAAATTGGTAGCATTAAGGTGTTGGTGTGTTAGTATATGAAAATGGGACAATTAATGCTGAGAACACTAATTAGACACTAGGTAAATATTAATCAATGACGATTCTAGGTTTAACTCTTCCAAAACTTGCACGTTTAATTGTAAAATATATATTAGGACTAGGAACTCCTAATGTTTCAGTAGAGGAGGTCCTTTCACGATCATGTTTTTGTACTCATGTACAATTATCAAAAAGTTCTCTTTAGTCAAGAAGTTGCTCTGAAGTTTGAACAATTTGGTACGAACTGATCTAAAAAGTACACATAATATTTTACTTCTCTTAAAAGAATATATAAGGTGTAACTAAAGGATATGTTTTGATTTGCCAATATTTTACACAAAAAGAAAGAAAGAGAAAAAGTGAAACTAAATCTACACCATTTTTCGTTAAGCCCATACCTTTAGTCACTAAAAGAGGTAATTAGGCCTGTCATTATATAAAATATGCAAATACTCTTTACTGGATTCTGGTATAAACAATTAATGACGATAAAAGAAATAAAAAAAACAATATGTTGATGAAATTTGTCATACATCTTTTTTCCTTGGTAGTAATTTTTTATGATAAAATTGTCTATAACCAAAGTTTGAGCTTAAAGGTTCTATTTGTTTTCCTACGATACTTATATACTAGGGAGTGGATTAATTTATTGGAGAAACGTACATGCTTAAATAATATCAACTATTACGTCTTAAGATATATACATGAATTTACTCATTTTGCCTTTGAAATTAACTTATCTTTCTGTCTTTTGGAATTTTAAACTGGATAGGCTATATCAAAATATATAATAAGCATTAAAATTGAATTGTATCGCGTCCCGT
This sequence comes from Escallonia rubra, assembly GCA_033065855.1. Lineage (NCBI taxonomy): Eukaryota > Viridiplantae > Streptophyta > Magnoliopsida > Escalloniales > Escalloniaceae > Escallonia > Escallonia rubra. The sequence goes on from JAVXUO010003123.1 coordinate 21,553, forward strand.
GCATTTGCACGGGCATATTAGCTAGTTTGGCCTAAAATTTAAGGAAGCTGTGACTAGATATATCGCTGGCCTAAACTTGTTTCCACGGTCGATATTGAATGTGACGAAGCTGAAGAAACGTTTTGATCAAATCCATCGAGGGGAAAAGATCAGATCACTTCCGGTTCACTGAACACCGACTAAAGTCTCATCCATGTCCATGTACGAGTAACCTACCAAGATCAGCCAAGAATAACGCACCAAGCGCAACCCATCCCGACTCTTCAGAAAGTAGGGATTCAGAAGATTGCCATTGCTAAGAGCCACATGCTTGTTAAGTTACAATTGGACTGATATGCACAGCATGTGATTTGTCTTAAATGGTTTTGTGTCAAAGAACCATTCACACCTTTTACAAAAATGTGGTTTGTCCATGTTCAATATCAACAAAGGATCCACCCATCTTTATATATCCGGTACTCAAGTACTCCATGGCTTTTGCCTACCCTGCATGCAAAAAGGTACATTCAGGTCGTCGACAAGCACCTAAAATTTTCAGGTGCTTATCGAACGATCAACTTCCTTAAACTACAGCCACGCGCACTATCGATCGATAAATCACTTTTTTTTTCTGCCCAGCTAGTGTAACAATGGTTCAGCGTGCGAGCTCATGCCACCATACGTAGGAAGACACTTGCGCGTCCTATAGAGCATCTTACTTGTTGGACAAACAACCAATTGTGAACTGTGATCGTCACGTTCTAGTGTCTTTGTGAGCCCAAGAGAGTTGTGAACTGTGCATGTAGTGATCACCTTTTTTCCCATTTGGTGTCAAAAAGAGACGAAATCACGGACGAACAAAGCGGCAGGAAGCTTCTGCTTCTATTTCATTCATATGCACGTACAATGCAAGATCAAAGAACCAGGTTCTCATTCAAGAACTTTCCTGAATCACATGCTTTGGGGCCAAAAGACAGGTGAATCTTATTAGTCTGGACATAGCTACCCTTTGGTCTAAATAATGAAGATGAATTTGATATTTGGTAAGATTTCATTCCCTGCGTAAGAAACTGAAAAGAGGAACCTAGCTATTTGGAAATACTCACTTCCAACCATCAACAGTCATGTGAACATATATATTCCTCCTTCTTCATATAATAGCTTTGTGGGATTTACTAGCTGAGTTAGCAAGGTTCTTATCAATGTCATCGATCATGCATAGACTTTAGAATGATTCCCGAACTTTCGAGTGTGAGGTGGGCTTCAAAGCACGACTAGTGGATGGTGTTAGCGTCTGGTTCTCATCATTGACATATATATAGTATAAAGGCTCTTTCGTAAAGCTATGTTTTTTGTTTCTTTTAATAGTTGCCTATGCAATATACTCCTCGATCTGGTGAATAGTTGTACACACAAAGTTTCTTTAGGCAAAGGTAATTATTATATGAAAAAGAACTGAGGAAAAGCTCTACAAACCAGATTCAGATGTACCTGGAGGAGCTCAAGATGAAAATAAACAGAAAGAAGTTGTACATAGAAATTTCCAGTGTTAAACATTTTCTATTATAGAGGAAGAGGCATGTCAATATTAGATCGAGGATACTCGTTTACTAGGAAATATCATTACAGAAGTACTGAATATTCTGTTCTGATCCCCAAGAGATCGATAATGGAGCATGTGTTCATGGCTTGTCAGTTTTCAACAGAAGTTTGGACGACAATCTTGACTAAACTCTATACAAGAACTAACTTTGGTAGCTGTTCTTCTCTCCTCACGGTTGCAATACATGAATTCAAAGGCAAAAGTTGCAGAATTCGACTTAGTAAATTTGTTGTGGCAGTTACTACGTATTGTGTATGGGATACCAGTAATAAGATGATCTTCCATCACAGAAAACTCCATCATCGATCAGAAGATAGACATACAACAGGTTTTGTTTCAGATTGAGCCGTGGGTGGAGTACAGAGTGCTTATCCGGTACAAGTTAAAAGCCAACACTGCCGACAAGCAGCTGTGTGCAGCTTGGAACCTTGATCACTGTGTTCTGCATTAGTTTTGTCTAAAATTTGTTTAGCTGAGTGTAAGAATTGTTGGGTTGTCAACGTTGTACATGCTTATTTTTTCTAATAGATAAGCTTTTACCAAAAATAAACATCTTATCTTATATTATAACAACGTTAGCAGTGATATGTAAATTGGTTCACCCAGCTTGATATATACTATAATCTATGATCCTTAATATGCTGGTCAACATACACATAATGCTATACTAAATTGATACACAAAGTTGACAATTGATAAACCGGATAAGGAGCTCTAATAATTCTTCATTAATATAACCATTATTGAATTACGAGTTTATTATAATTAATGGTAAGGCACATTCAGGCCATGAGACTTGGATAAAGTCATTGGCTACTTGCTTCCAGTCCCCTTCAAGTTTGTACTTTGTGTTGAGTTCTATCCATTGACATGGCCGTCCTCGGGACATGGAGACAATCAGTGCTGGTAAAATATGGCAAAAAGACCAGTTCCAGTCACTTTGTATGCGTACGTAGCATTGTATTAGGTAATTGTTAATCTTCTTCTTGTACGAATTTTTGAGTGGTTGATACCACCATTTTGGCCCCTTGTATGGGGAGAAGTGTCCGTACTTATCCTCAGCAGCAAAAGCCAGTATAGTATACATGACTACAACCAGACTTATTAGTATGGACGTAGGCTAGATATAATTGGTGCATTTCTCTTCATCGTGAGAGCAAATGTACAACTTCCTCCAGCTATGCAGCCTTGTTTTGCTCCAGCATCAAGCATTGCAATAGTTTTGTTGGCAAATGGTTTATGTGGCATTACCCAAAGACTAAAGCAACTCTTAAAGTCGTCTAAATGGACGTCTAAGTACACACCGTTATATGCTTCTTCATTTATGTATTATCTCTTTGTCCTTTTCTTAGACTCGTGCATTCTTTAGCGACAATTTAACTGAGAAAAAACATAGGGTGTGGATTCATACTTTCTCGTGTAAAAAACTAATTATGGATTTGTGACAAAGGAAATTGTTTTCCTCTTTCATTTGAAAAAGAGGGAAAAAAAATTTGCTCGACCAATGTGAAATTTTTTGCCAAGAAGTACCGTAAGAATATGACAAATTGAATTCAATAGAATTGTTCTAGGCGAGTTGTAAGTACAAGGTGACACCTCAAAAACGTTTGACAACTTCATATTGAAGTTAGAACTTATGTCGTTAAGTTTGGAGTTAAATTACAGGTGATGACACAAATTTGCATTAATATCACTTATGACCACTAACCAGACGGAATGAACACGACGCTTCAAGTTTGTATGAAAAGATGTGATTACCCTCCCCATTCCCTTCTATCGTTCTCAAATCACCACCACTGTCTCTCCCAGCCCCCTTCAACTCAACCACCATTACGACACAACCACCACCAATTTGTGCACACACAACGCGCACACACTCACACACGTATAGATTTGTCCACATGCACACATGAATAAACACAAATAGACTCTGCCACCCTTTCATCACCACACCATGGCAACCCAAATTGCCATCACCACCCCACCACTCCACCCCACTCAAAGCGTTCCTATCATACGTTTTTCTCATCGATTAATGGGTTTATGATGGAGATCAATTTGTCAGTGTGTATGGGTGTGTGGGTGTGGGGGAGGGTAGGCGGTGACCTAGTGATGGTGATGGTGGCATGCATGGTCAACTGTGGGGTGGAGGTCTATTAGGGAGAGATTAGGGAGAAGAGAAAGAAGAGAGGGAAGGGGAAAAGAAAGGAAAAGTGAGGAGAGGGAAAAACTAATCGAGAGAGATAGGTATAAAGTATGCATTTAGTGTCAATATACGTATTAAAGGTAGTATTGACATTTTCAAAATACAAAATTGTCACACTAGCCAAAATCGCTAGCTAGGATTACAGAACCCTAACGTTGGGTAAATCTAATACGAATTTTTCACGTTTTGAATACAAGTGTCTACTGTGTAAAACATGTCTTTTGACCGTAATTTATCGCCAAACTTAAGGACATAATTGATATTATTCCTTAAAGTTAAGATCAATATTTAGAAATGAAATGAAAAAACTCTAGGACCAAAGAGGGTTTCAAGTCTGAGCATGGGCTACACAAGCCCATATATGAAATAGGAACTTGAATTCTGACTTAACTATTGGCTTTTTGGGCTTAGCCAATATCCGTGAAGCCCAATAAAGTCTGTGAGGTCCAAGGCCAGTTCTAGGCCCATCACGAAGTGCCCAAAGGCATAGTTTTCGCCTTCTGTTAGTCGGTAGGTACAATTGAATCTACCCTCCACTATTTTACAAGTGCGATGAGAGGGCATTTCAAAGTAATAAAGACGAGGTTATGAACTTTATTCTTATAGTGTACTTTTGAGTTTTTGAATGTCAAACTTTAAAAAAAATAAATTTCTAAATTTAAAATAAACATGTAAAAAAATCCTAGGTTGGACTGTGTATAATCTACGGCAAAAGAACGTCGTTCCTGTGATCTACGGACGTGAGTTGTTTGCGGCGCGCTATAGATACGATTTACCCTAGGGTTAATTAATGGAGTAGTTTTCTCTCTCTTCGTATATAAACACACTAGGGTTACCACTTCAAGTTCCCTCACTCTGTGCGGCGGTTTTAGCTCTGCTACATTTCCATGACGGGTTTCTCACGGGTGCGTATGCTTTAGTGGGAAGATCTTTTTTTCGATTTACAAAGTATCGCCATATATTCTTGCACTCTATGTCGATATCCAATTTATGTTTACTTCATTGCTTGTTTGAGATCATCGCATGTCCTTTTATATCTCACATGCTATTGGCTTAAGCCAAATTGTTTGTTATGTTAGATTTTAGTTTTACTATTTTAGGGGTTTTCTACATGGGGTGTGTGCCAATTAGAGAATTCATTTGGTTAGAGAGTGGATCCAAATCTAGCATAATCATCACTACTATATTTTACTCCTCCGTCATTATTTTTATTCACACCAAAATAAAAAGTTTCATTGAATGGAGAGCTAGCCTAACGGCTTACAAGATCTAAGAAGCCCCGGCTGTCTCTATTCGATGAGAAAGACTTCTGAAATAATTGAACGTTAGTTAGCCAGTTGCGAGATCTAAGGTATACAATAAGTTTATTTTATCTAGTTAAACTATTTATATTGATATGCTAATATTGTATGCATTTAGTATTTACTTAGTCTCATGTACGATCTCTTATAATTCTTGTATATAAAAAGAAAAATTAGACCAAATCATGATTTGGTCCGCTAAGTTTACCAATTTTATCTAAATGATCCTTTTTCTACGCAAATTTTTATGTCAATTATTTTGATTAATCCAATTACAGGAGAAAAGACCATTTGGCTAAAACGATTAAGCTTTTCTATTGCATACCATTTTCTATTTCTTGAAATTATTTTCTCACAAAATTTAGTAATGTTGTTTAAGTAATTTGTATATAAAAATAGAATTTAAATATTTTTCTACGTTTTAGCCCAACTCATCACCTCTGTCTCTATATAATCTACTTCCGAATAACTTATTCTCCTTTTTATTTTTTCCGTCTTCTTAGACCATCATTAATTGTACACCATTGTTGTTCTCATTAAGTAAGTTGCTTACATTAACAACACTTAATTGTGATTTGGTTTAAATTTTTAGCATGTAGATTTCTTCTGTTATCTTTCTATTCGGCGTTAAAATTATCGTTAAATATATCTCAACATTCTTAATATCTTTTTCTACACAGATATCGTCAAATTTTAAAGTCGTGCAGATATACATAACTGTGTTATAAAAACAAATACGAAAACTACGTAATTGGTGCGTTTATGAAACAAAAAGTTTGGTATGCATATATCATCCTTTTAGTTAGGTAAAGGCAGTTTTTCAATGAAGCAACTTCTTTTTAGATCTCAAAGTTGGCATTTAGCATTAGAGACCAATTTTGGACTCTCAAAGCAACTTATTAGCAATCTGGTCTATTTTGTCGCGGGAAACCAACCGCTTTCGCCCACCTTACAAACCACTTTCTGAAACAGACCTACTGGGAAAACCGCCACTGATTTCATCAAAAAGGCCTTATTTGGGTCTAAATCGGGATGCTGCTTTTCGTCCAAATCTACAATTTGCAGGCTTAAATTCGCTAAACCCACCATTTTTTGGGCAAACAGTAAATGGGTTATCTATATTTATCGCTAATTCCACCAATTTACCCTTTAGATTTGGTGTCTGTAATGGGATTCGAGAACGCCCATTTGGTCACCGAAGTGGAAGGAAAGAGAATTATTGCGCATGTATTCCCATCAAGGTATGTTCTTTAATGGGTCTCTCTCTCTCTCTCTCTCTCTCTTTGTTCCAAAGGGTCTAATTCTTTGGCTTTCTTTAGGTCATCAGAGGTTTTTGCTATTAGAATTGATTTTTGAGGAAATTTTTAAGCCAATTATGTTGGGTCCTGTTTGATAAAATGTCAAAGTTTGTTTATTTTTATTCTTCTGATTTTGTTTCTCTAAGATTAATTTCGTTTTCTGTGAATGGGTCTTTGCTTTTTGACCTATGGTTCTCTGACTAAATTTAGTCATTTCATGAAAGTTTTATAATTTGGTTGAATTGTGATTTAATTCGTTCAATATCTGTATTTTTAACATGTCCATGTGCTTGCCGAAATCAGGAAATTTGACTACTCAGATTCCTTGATGAATGCCAAAGTTTTCGGATTTCAGTTTGGAGAAAGTCTTTATTACTGATCAGATAGTGTTAAACTTTAATTAGTGTGGTATTGGTTCTTGGTACTGATCGATTCAATTTAACCTGTACAATTCATCATGGAACTGCGTTTTCTTGCTATTTAGGCCGCAATGATGCTTCTTTTTTGTAATCATGTACTTAACGATAGTAGGCTTAACATTTTTACACATTTAACTATCCCTAGTTTTTCATTAACCAGCCAGATCATTTATTCAAACAGTTGCGGGGGTTCATCATGACAGGAGCTTTTTCTCATGATTCTGTATTTTTCGTTAGATTATACAATAGACAAACTTGGGTGTTATTATATTGCTTTGCTTTGGTTCTCCTTTGGTCACTTTACATCTCCCAATTTTTTCGTAAGTGTGATGGTTTTTGGAAATCGCAGGGATTCGAGGTAGGTCGTAGACGCGAAACGAAAGAGAACAATTAAAGCCTTCATATCGAACAAGGTATTACCTTCATTGTTCTTTCTTAACTAATAACTGCAAACTGTGTTATCCTTATTTCATCGTCTTTTATAGGAGGTGGTAACCATGATTTGTTCTTTTATCTCTAACTATTCCATGCTAGCAAATCTCTTTACGTTTTTTATTAGAATTAGTACGTACCTATGCTTTAATTTATGTTTGCGGTTGCTTTGACATGCTTATAACTAGTTGCTGATGTTGTGTTATATTTTTTTGTGGGTTTAGTTTTGTTTATGGCCTTTGCCATAGCATAACTTCATTTTGCAAAAGATATGAGGTCATGGGATATCGACTCTTATAGTTTTGTTCCATTTCCATAATTTGCACATGCCCTTCCTCAATCAATGGCTTGGGTGATAGTTACCAATTTGCTAAGTTGAGCTTAGTGTATTATTTAAGACGGTTATCCTGCCCTTGTTTTTGTGCTCTTACATCATGTCCCGATGTCCTCCCCCCCCCCCCCCCCCCGGGTTGTATTCGGTGCCAACCATTATGTTGCTGCTCAACCCCAAAAAAGTACTCGGTAGGAATGGCAATTGGCAAGTGACGCACCCCACTCCATCCTGTTCCGCGTCTTCCCGTTTCTTTACCCTGCCTCATCCAAGTCAGCCCAATCCGTGAGCACACAAATTTTTATGAAAGTTGTTTTTTTAGTTCTCAAGCAAGGGTGTCATGATTCTCTCGTTGGAAATTGCAATGAATGGTTTGTATATTTAGGTTAGATTTCCACCTCACTTTGCACTGTTGCAGCAAAGGGCCTATGGCTTGGGTCAAGTGGTTCATTGAGACCCTTTTTTTAAAATTGGACGCGAGCTTTCAAATGAATCTTTCACCGACAACCCGTTCAATTAACTATCAAGCTGTTGGTATCTTCCGTTGTTTTGCTTCCGCATACTGAGAGCCTAAAAGCACTGCTTATTAGTAGGAGTTGGTGTGTTCAGGTTAATTCAAATTTCCACCTCACTTTGCAGTTTTGCAGCAAAGAGCCGATGGCTAGGGTCAAGTGCTCATTCAGGAGACGCTTTTTCTAAATTGGACTTAAGCTTTCAAATGAATCTTTCACCAAAGACCCTTTCCATTGTTGACTATCAAGCTGTTGTGTATCTTTGGTTGTTTTTGCTTCCGTGTATCGAAAGCCTAAAAGCACTCTTAGTGTTGCACTAACTATATCTACCCCTGACACTTACTCTGTTGAGAAATGTTGGAGATAATGGATGCCTTTTGCTGGTCCAAACTATTGCGTCAGCCGTCAGGATGTCATGCCCTTATTTATAATTTCTTGCACCTTAGCTTTCTCTCTGCAAGTAATCCAATGTTGCTAATACAGTTTTATTTGACACCGATCTTGTCTGTTTACTCTGTTAAGTTGAAAAACTTCAGAACCTCAGTGAGATTAAATATAGAGGAGATGTTTGCTTTTTTTATGAATATACATTTTTGAACCTCATTTAGTTACTAGATAATGTGTAGTTGACAGGGTCTGACTAGCCTGGGTTGCAGTGGACCTGCATTCTCTTTGAATATACGGATTACCATTTATCCATTCGCACCAACCAATACATTAATTTGTATTTCCTTAAATCTACTATTTAGTGCAGGTACAAGGAGGTCCATTTGGTCAGAAAAGTGCAAGGAATGAGAATACTAGGCCTCTGCTGCCATCAAGGTATCTTCCTCTGAGATCTGTATTTTGTGTTCATTACTGATCTGTATCTTGATTTTATTACATATATGTACCGCTTTTTTAATGTTTGGTTTATGGAGTTTTTACCGTCCAACTTCTTACCTAGCGATTTTCTCCTATAAATCTGTCAGGGTAATTTGTAAATTATAGAAGGGTCCCCCTACTTCTGTGACTGGTGTTTTTGAATCTGCTGCTTAATCTATGTCTTCTGGCATTGCATTTTCTTTTATTGTCTTTCTACTCTTCGGTGTCCTTTTATGTGTTTTCCTTCTGCTAGATAAGTTTTATCCCAGTATCATCACCTTCCAAAACGTACTTTTTTTTTTTCCAACTTCCAAATTATTTGCCTCCATAAGGGATAGAAGCTTCTGCATAATGTTGTATATAGCAGTTGTTCTGCTATAGCACTAGAAGGTTTTTCACCTTCTAAAGCACTATCTTGCGATTAAGTTATTTTTCCTGAACAATGGAAATTTTACCTGAAAGCTGAAGCGTATGTTGTATATACCAATAGATTTACTTCCTGCAAAATATCATGCCATTCAAAAATTCCGAACCTAAGATATAGTTATGTATACTGGGATGCCAAGTAGGTCTAGGTCTGCCAGAGTGGAATTTCTGGGTAATAATATGCATTTAGTGTCCTTTATTTGAAAGATTTGGTCTTAGGCTCAATATGTTTACAACCTATCATTTTTCAGAATGACCTTCTATGGACCTCTGTGTGTGTGTGTGCATCACACAGACACAGACACAGACACATCAAAATGTGCACGCAAACTTGACTTGTTAAACTTCTTGACTGTTTTGCAGGACTCTTCTGATTTAAACATGAACGGAGACGAATCCTGGTTTGACAATGATATTAACTATAGTAGAAAGGGAACTGGAGTTTTCCATCCCAATCTGGGCCATCTTGAGAAAGAAGATAAAGAATGCAATCCCATTTCCCTTGATTCTGTCCTCCCTGATGTTCTACAGGAAAAATTTTTAGCTTCTCTTCCGATAGCGTGCGTTGTTAAAGCTTGTTGTGTCTGTAAGAAATGGAATGGAATGGTGCACTCCAAGAAGTTCGTCTTAGATGATGCAGATGTCTTATCTCACAACCCTTGGTACTTTATGTTCACCGGCTCTGATGAGCCTGTTGGTTTTGTCTATGACTCCATCCTACAAAAATGGTATGGCTTCGAATTCCCTCTAATCATAAAAGACACCTGGATTGCCGCTCCATCCTGTGGTTTGGTCTGCTTCATGGATGAGGAAAGCAGTAGTGAGCTACATGTTTGTAACCCCATTACTAGGGACTACAAGAAACTCGAGGCACCTTTGGATCCAATATTCTCTGTTTATAGTGCTCTTGCATTTTCTGTGGACCGTGAGTCGGACGACTATACTGTGGCAGTTGTAAGATCCAGGCAACCCTCAGATTATAATCAGCAATGGGAGGCCTCAATCCATGTCTACAATTCGCAAACAATGATTTGGGTACCCCCTGTGGTTGGCAGTTTGGAAGGGTGGAGGGCAGGAAATGTCAGTGTAATTTGTGATGGGATTTTATACTTCCTAGTATATTCCACAAGAGTAGGTGAGATCCGAAATTCTCATGGCTTGTTATCGTACAATCTCAATAAACCGCCTTCCAGTGGCGAGTTGATGGATACTTTCATTTCAGCACCTTGCGCTCTCACTTGTGGACGGCTGATGAACCTCAACAATGAGCTTGTGATGGTGGGAGGCGTCGGAAGACAAGATAGACCGGGCATAATCAGGGGAATTCGCGTTTGGGTTCTAAAAGGAAGGGACTGGGAAGAGGTTTCCCGCATGCCTCCAAGGTTCTTTCAGGGGTTTGGGGAGCTCGATGATGTTTTTGCTGGCACTGGTGCGGGTGATCTTATATACATTCAGAGCTATGGAGCAACGGTGCTTGCTGTTTTCGACATCAAGTTGAATCAGTGGACTTGGTCACAGAAGTGTCCCATGAGCAAGAGGTCTGCCCTTCAGCTTTTTTCTGGTTTTTGTTTTGAGCCAAGGCTCGGGGTCTCCCCCTGATTGCCATACATTTTACTTTTTGGTGAACTTCCTTTTAGCTCTTTTGGGGCAGGATGTATCCTTTGCACTAGAAATGCTCTTTCAAGAACCAAGTTTATGCAAAGATTATCTATTTATGGGCTCGGCAGATATGAGCTATACCTCACTGTATTTTTACGTACTGCTAGTAGGAAACTATTGTCTGCTACTAAACTGCCTATAGACTGTTCTCTTTTGTAGGCAAAAGAGGCAAAAATCCTCTTTGTGGGTCTTCTTTCTAGCTCTATGAACCCACAAGGGCTATACCTCACTGTATTTTTACGTACTGCTAGTAGGAAACTATTGTCTGCTACTAAACTGCCTATAGACTGGTCTCTTTTGTAGGCAAAAGAGGCAAAAAACCTCTTTGTGGGTCTTCTTTCTAGCTCTATGAACCCACAAGGGCTATGTTTGAATAACTTTTGCCCCTTTTTGCATGTGTGCGCTAAAAAAATATGCTGAATTGCAGCTAAACCCCTGAGGCTTGGTTTCAATTTGAGCACTTCAATCCCCTAAACTTGCCAATATGCCCCGGTTTAGTGCAAATCTAATGTGTTGTTTAGTAGAACTTTAGTGACAAAAAGGTTTCAGTAAAGAGCCAGGGCCTCCTTTTTAGATAGAACATGGGATTGTGTCTGTTATGATAACTTCAAAATTATTCTTTATCTCGGTGATCATCCACCTGGTGGTTACAACCTTTATTTACCGATAATTAATTAATACTCCATAGTTACTAATGAGATTGTTAATAAAAGTATTTGTAGTCAATTAATCATCGTTATATAACTTTTTGCCATTTATATAGCAACCAAATTCATGTTGACAATTGAACTGCACGGTGCAAAATCATCACGGTATCTCTTTCTTGGCAAAAATTTACTTACGAATGAGATGGGAAAATAGCGACATTTAAGACAAAAGTCTATCAACTTTAACGACAATCAACTAAATTCACGAATCTCGAGAAACAAGATCACGCGTAAATTGCACTTGTGTGGTTTTGGTACTTGGGAGTTCATTGAGATCTACTTTTCTTGTTTATAATTAAACAGAACTTTGTGAAAAGATGGGCATTGCTATCTCACCTATTGGCCTGGTCTCGTGGCTATTATTCACGGGGAACCTGCCAATAAAGCACCAACAACAACCGCAACCTTGCTATAAAATAGTCACAATTACTTTTAGCGACTCTTTTAGTAGCTTGCAGTGACTTGAAAATCACCGTTATTGTTTTGGACTGAAACCCTTTATGCTTGATCAAACCAAAGGGAAGTAGTTGACCGTTAAACCCCTTAAATGCAAGATTCTTATTCCAAAGAGTTTGCTCCATTAATTGTTGCAGTTATTCTCCCAACAAAGCGTCGTGCTACTCTCTCTCCAGAAGAACTACTAGTTATTGTGTGCAAGGCTAGTAAGTAGTAACTGGCTCTACAATCATGGCACATAGACAACCCCAGGTGATGCAATCACTACCCTTATGGTCCTACCACCCCTGATGAAACCTTTTCACCATAGAAACTCCAGACGAACTGAAGACGAAGAACAAAAAACCCACGCGTAGTACGAGAAATAACTTCACAAGAAAACCTAACAAAAGAAAGAAGTGGGTGAGAGAGAAAACAAATTTGAACTCTGGAGAGAGAAACTGAGTGGGTAGAGAGAGAGAGAGAGAGAGGTATGAAAAGGGTTGAAAGAAAAAGTGAAGAAGGGCCAGCTACAGCAGAAAAGCAAGAAGGAAATTTAGGGGAAAAGTTGAAGAGAGGGTCACTGGCGGTGGGGAAAAGAGGGGGGCACACCACTCCAGTACTATCCCCATGGAGACTTCAACAGCTACCAGGTGAGCAAGATAGCATCATTAGTGAGGCTCCTCCAGCTTTTGCTTCTGTCTCTGCAAGAAAACTGGCTGCCAGTCTTTGGGAACTTGATCAGTACAAGCTGCCCTTGTCCAAAATGCACCAGGGTGTGTCTGGTCCCCCTCCTAAACCCCGCCGCCACCACCACCACCACCTTCTCAAGGACAAGGTCCTCGACTCCCACGATCCTTCTCCTAGTTCTCCTGACCTGGTACAGTTTACACCCCCTTTCCTCTACTTATAAATGTAAAAAGATTGATCTTTTGAATTGGACATCTCTCGATTGGCTTATTCTGTTTGTTGTTTGTGGATGGTCCAGTGGTGGGTTTCAATGGCTTTCTTGCTGTTTTGCCTCATCTTTAATTTGGGTCAGGGGCATTTGGGTCCATTATGTACTGTGATGCTCCAGTATTAACTATGAGGGGTTGAGTAAATTACTTTTTTTTAAGCTGTTATGGCTGCTCTCTGTTGGATTTACATCGAACTCCAGAAATAGTCAATTGTCTTTCCACCATAATGGATTTTGACCAGAATATAAGGGTGTTTGCGGTAAGAGCCAATTGAAGTGCATTTCTTCCATTGCCCGTCTATGATTTTTGTGTCGTATTCGTGCAACAACAAATAAGTTGTATGATAAGAATTTAACGTGTATGGCTGCCCGTGTTTGTTTCATTTGTTGTCATTGGCTTTTTCGTAACTGTTCTCAAGATTGAGCATTTTATTCAACGATTGTAAAGCATTGTCTTACACTGTGTGCTATGCGATCATGAATGTGAACTTGTGCTTTGGTGTCCTAGGCAGCGTCTTAGGATAAATTTTCGACCGCACTAATTCCCAATTCATTTGTATCCTTGGGAAGTCGTTGTGTTGGCTTGTTGATTTGAGTTTTGATGTGCTAGCATTGTCATGGATAGTTATAGGAGTGGGTACATTTCACAGAGTTCTCTGAAGAGGACTTGAGAAAATTTATCAAGTTCTGGTAAGTTGCAATATGAATGGTTTATGCTGTTTCTCGTAAATAGATTGAACATATAAGCTAGGTAAGTTCATGACTCTTTCTCCTCTCAACTGATTTCTATCATTGAGTATTCCAGCCGGAGAGTGCAAGCAGTTTGAGGAGGCATGTTGCTGCATCACTTATGCAACATGATCGGTTAATTCGAAGGAACGTTCATGCAATACAACCTGTATCACCAGCAAGTTATGGTAGTTCGCTGGAGGTGAACAACTTTCTCTTCCTTCCTTTACTGTTTCATACCTTTGTCTTTCTGACTTAAAATGGGTAATGGAGAACCCTAGATTGTTGGCATAATACTTGTTGAACTTCCTAGCTCTTTACAAGTCTATACTAACGCGGATCCAGTCTTGGTAGAGTTGGATAGTTTAGTTTAGATGTGTTCGGCAGAAGTTGGCACGGGCCTCGTGTTTCTTAGGCTGCCCACTGAGTTGATTCTCAAGCTAATTACTCATGAAAGAACTAATTATGTCCAATGCTGAAGATTAAAAAATGTAAACAGGCGAGAAAAGCCAATCTGACACGGGTTTTGGAACTGGAAATAACCTTCAAATTTAAGTTTCTGCAGTTAATAGCAATTTTTTTTAAAAATGGATATATATCGTCGGCCAGGTGCACCAGGCTTCTTCAATTGCGGGCTCTGGAACGGATTAGGTGTATGCATTGGAGCCTTACCCTCCAAGGCTTACTGATGCAGTTTATTCTGGGGTATATAAGGGTGTGGGCCCCCTCACTTTGATAGCTAGCTTTTCCGGTCGAGTTCTCTCGCAGCCCTTGCATCAAGTGGTGTCAGAGTGGTCACGTGCCCAAGCTTTCAGGTCCTGTGTCTGTTGCGTGTTGCACCCTAACAGTGCCCAGTGTGCCTGAGGAGTTCCAGCAGTGGTAGCCCCCTTGCAGAGATGCCAGGGTTTTCAACCTGGGTAAATAATGCAGTCCTGTATCGGCTAGGCATGGGGATAGTCTGGGGCTTATAAGGGTGTGGGTTCCCTAACGCGGATGCCACTTGCATCAGTTACCCTCCCTGACAGAACTCAATATCTAATTACACAATTGGTTCTGTCCTTCCTCATCAATCATATGGCTGCTATCGAATAGGAAGTAGGTGGGGAGTTTGTTGCTGGATTATTCACATCCTTCTAAATATGTGATTTCCGTGCAACAGCGTGTTGTCAGTAATCGCCGGTATGGCATCGGTGTTGTTGGTGGTTTGCATTTTTAGAGGGGGAAGATGTGAACCGAAAGATGTTGTTGAAAGCATGTTTGGCTTTGCCAAAGCAGTCTACAGTTGAAGTAGCAGGTTCTACGACCACCCAAAAGCATGGCAAAAGACTGCTTCAGCAATAGGACTAGCCAAACTTCATTTAGAGGATCTACTTTTCTGGCCCATGTTCATTGATGGTCCCACATGCAAATACCCATGTATCATCAATCGCATTGTCGACAAAACTACATTGACGCTCAATTTCTAGTGATGTCTAGCTATGCCCTGAAGGATTGTTATCGACAGGTGCATTTTGCCGTAAGCACGGCTCTTGTTCATTGATTATAACTTTCCTTGTATTACAAAAGGGTTTTCTTCTAAATTCCACTTGAATGGTATTTCACCTTTAAATCGTTATAAGCTACCATGATGATAGTTTCATATTTTCTCCAATTCAACAGTGATTATACTAGTATATATGTTGTCATTAGTGGCCCATCTTTCCCCAGCAGTCATATTAGGGTATACATTTGTTTTCATTGGCCCATCTTTCTCCAAGCATCTATTGCTGATAGACCACTCGACTTAGTCTCACATTCTTTTCTCTCACAGATGGCACCTTATAACCCTGCCGTTACTCCTACCAGTTCTGTAGACTGGAAAGGAGGGATTGCTGAGACGAATTATAGCCTGAGAACATCTACAGAGCTACTAAAAGTATTAAACCGAATCTGGAGCTTGGAAGAGCAACATGCATCGAATATATCACTTGTAAAATCGTTGAAAAGGGAGCTAGACCATGCTCGTGGAAAGATCAAAGAGTTGGTACGAGATCAGCAAACTGATCGGCATGAAATAGATGAATTAATGAAACAAATTGCGGAAGAAAAACTTACCAGGAAAAGTAAGGAACAGGATCGGATCAATGCTGCCATTCAATCCGTGAGGGATGAACTAGAAGATGAAAGGAAATTAAGAAGACGTTCAGAGAGCCTGCACAGAAAGTTAGCTCGGGAGCTTTATGACGTTAAAACATCTCTTGCTAATTCCTTGAAAGAGTTGGAAAAAGAGAGGAAATCAAGGAAGCTGTTGGAGGACCTTTGTGATGAATTTGCTTGGGGTATAAGAGATTACGAACAAGAAGTGCATGCATTGAAACAGAAATCTGACAAGAATTGGGTCGCTGACAGTGATCGGCTAATTCTCCATATTTCTGAGTCATGGCTTGATGAACGAATGCAGATGAAGCTAGAACCTCAGTCTGGTTTAGGAGAAAAGAACTCAATAGTGCACAAGCTAAGCTCTGAAATAGAGTCTTTTCTCCGAGCTAAACAAAATGGTAACTGCAAGAGTCGTGATAATTTGCCAGCCTTTCGTCGGAATTCGCTGGAATCCATCCCGCTGAATGTGGCTACTAGTGCTCCTCAAGACGAGGGTGATGAAGAAGATTCTGCAGACAGTGATTCACATTGTTTTGAGCTAGACAAACCGATTGCTGCTGACTTGAAACCACAAGGGAATAAAGCTGAGGAACGTCATGTTGATGCTACTCTAAAATCCAACCATAATAAGAAAAAACTTGCATCTCAGGAAAGGACAAAAGGTCATCATCCGGCCAGCTTGCAGGTGAAGTTTGAAGAACAGATGGCTCGGGCCATTTTAGGTAACGAGTGCAATAATGTGGCTGAGGAGACAGAACAGGGAAAAAATGGGGAGAGGAGTCCAGTTGAATTAAGCACATCCAAGTATGACATTTATGAAGCGAATGAAGAGGGTAGTAGTGAAAGAAAGATTAAAACTGACGGAGCTTGTGGATTGAACTCAAACTATATAGAGGATTTGATAAGAAGTCATCATCTGTTGGCAGAAAGTAGGAATCAGCCTGAAAATGATCATGGGATTGCTTCTTTTGGTAACTCTGCCTGGAGGAGTCGTGCTAGTCCAGTACGACAATGGACAGCCGGACTCCCATCCCAAGATATTGATATAGTAGAGTCGTCTTCAAAGACGCCTCCAGATTTAAAAGAGCATACATTGAAGGCAAAGCTACTTGAAGCAAGGACAAGGGGTCAGAGATCACGCTCACGTCTAAAATCTTCTAAAGCTTCCTTTTAGGCTTACATGATTGGCTAGCTTCTAAGCTTCATATGTTCGTGAATTCAGGCCTGAGGCCTGACATGTCAACTTAGAACTTCTGTTTTGTGAATATTGCTACAGAGAATAGCTCTGCTTTTATCTTTGTAATTTTGGAATTTAAATATGGATATGAAGTGCATTAGTCTCACACAGCTAAGTTGACTACATAGACCAGATGGAGTGTTATAATCTTTATGTGCTCAGTAGTTTGACATCGCCATATTCACGAGGTTGAAGTTTATGTTGTAACTCGTGATCGCCTTGCGAACTCCATGGTGCAGTAGGTTGTAAGTTGAATTTCATACACTGTTGTTGGTGAATCTTTTGCTATGATGTATATATTCAAGATGTCGCTATATATAGCTTGAGGTGGTGCTCTGTAGCATCCTTGTTTTCTTGCTGAAATTTTCAGGTGCACATGCTCTCTCTCTCTTTCTTTCTCCCACCTGAAGATTACTGAACATGGAGATGGCAACTCAACTTAAATTCAACGTTCATGTTTCAAGCATGCTCAACAGTTTGAATTCATGCACAGGAAGACTGTACAAGGTTTAGTTCATAGAACTTATGCCTGTGACAGGTAAAGATGCGAAACGCCTTTATTGCCAGACTCTGGAGATGTTTTTAAGTCATTGAGAAGACATGGGAAGTTTCTCCTTCCTTTGGGTTTCCTTCAACAATTGAAAGAGTTTGTTCATCCAGATTAATCACAGCTGTACATAGAGTATAGAGTAGTGGACCTGAAAATCAAGTGAAAAGCATAAGTATTTTTAAGATCAAGCTTTGGGATAGCAAATTCTTCCCAGTACCTGTCATGTAGATGGGGTATCTAGCATCCTCCATGTCTCCAACGAGGGAGAGGAAATCGTGTTTTGATTTCTTAGGCAGCAAAGCTGCTCTTTTTTGCCTGCTTATTGAGTTCTCATCTTGTGCCTTCACATCAAGAAAGAAAGAACTCAACTTTTAATTGAACTTCACTTTTCTATGGAAGTCACTGACTTGATATGGTTTTATGATATTGAATTAAAGATATTTCCCTGTTTAGTGCTTGTTTATGTTGAATAAATTCCTTTTTGCAGTGGCACGTTATTACCTGCCTGCTCAACATGAAGATGAAGATACATATTAGCATGGAAGAATGGCACTGCTCCAACCTCATGAATCGAAACTCTATTTCTGGTAGCCGTTTCAACATTTAAAATCCTCCGCGTCTTTACGTCAATGAGGTTATAACTATGTCCAACAGAAACTTCTGATGAACGAATCCTCTGTACACGCAGAAGAGCCACGGTATTAGAATCCTCCATTGCCCAGATTGAAACTAAATACTTACGAAAAGAGAAAGAGGAAGCTTACAGCTAATGCATCATCAATGCTTCTTGCCTCGAGCAAATCTCTAGAGATGAAGTTTCTCCCGATTCCACCAGCAACAATCTCATCTTCAGTTGGGGGTACTGAATTCAGGGTGAATGCCTACGCAATTGGTTTCGAGGTATTTACACTTCCATTTTTGGAGTTCTTACAAAAATAGTTGTATGTATCATCTACAAGAAATATGCTTCGAAAATCTAACGTGCTGCATTTAAGTTTTTACGAAGGATAACTTATGCAAAGGAGTGGAACCTAATGTTCTTCTTGCCCCTTGATTGACAAAATTATTCAGGAGCTGAGACCCCTCTTACCTCACTTCATGTACTGTCCGGTTACCCAAAGCCTCCTGCATGTAGGGTTAACTCCTCTCTATCTAGGTGGTAGGGATCACTAGTGAGACATCTACGCTACCTTCTCTCGTGCCCTATGTCACACAAGGTGCATCAAGTACCCGTAATAAACACTAGACACCTGGATAAGGGCTTTGTGACCGACATTTCTCATTTGAATAATGCGTGCTGCATATCCTAAGAATAAATGAAAACCAATAATGAATTATGTTTCTGTGGCCCTGCGTCTTCAGCCCCAGAAGTAATGAATAACGTTAGACGCTTGTGCATCGCTGACACTCTGTAGTGAATCAATGTCATATAGCTTAAGCCTAATGAATATTCGATTGAATCACAATGAATGAAAACACACCAGTCCATGACTATTAAACCCAAATGCGCAGCTCGGGAGCTCTCCTGCGTACGTATAAGCTGTGAAGGACAGTCCAGTGTGCAAGGTTCCCTTGATCAGGTAGCTGTATGGTCAGATTGAAGAATGTTACATATATTCCAATGTAAAATCAGATAATACACGTAAATGAAAAAGTATATATATTAACTAACTTCTTACGTATGGCCAACTAGTGCAACATTTGCGTCCTCATTGTGAGCTGCAAAAGCCATCGAGTCACTAACAACCATTATATCTGAGCAATCGTCAATGGTGTCTTCACTTGGTTTTGTTGATGTCTTGGGAACAAATGGAAGTATCTCTTTCCTGAAGTTGAGCAGTATAATCTGGCATTGTGAACGTAATTGTCACTTAGTAGCAAGACTGGTATAGATACAATTAGCCATGTGCGCCTGCATTATTTCCGTAAGTCCTGTGTGTTTTTGTTCCTCTCTTGTGTTATTTTGAAAACACATTTGTTTATGGTTTTTGCTTCTGAGAACTGTTTAATAATATCAATAATTCATCACCGAGGCAAAAAGTGAAACGATAACATCAGAACGATGAAACTGGAAAAGAAAAGGGCACCCAAACAGGCAGTTTTGTTAGCTTTGGGGTACGAAGATTACGTGAAGAAGAGGAACGCCGCTTCCTTCAGCTGTCCCCACGAGTTCAGCCCAGTACCTCGGAAACTTATTCCGGTTGGTGTCCGAGAGCGCTTTAATGAGTGGCTGTGACTGGGGGGATCGGGCAAAGGGGAGGAGCTGGTCTTGAAGGATAAGGTCTGTGGCCAACCTGCTTCTTATCTTGTTGGAGAACCTCTGGCCTGTTAAGAAACCCATATGGTAAGCATCTTCACAGGGACCAACTTCGAACACCTCCAGCCCTTTGCCTTCCATACCTGCACCTCTCCTGTTCACAATAATATCACCTTATCTTCATTCTTTGACACACATGGCTTTGTTATATATAGATAGATTTCAAGTCCCCTTGCTATACCATTTCAGTAACATTCTCTACAATCCAACCCACGAAACGCGTCGTGTTAAAATGTCGATAGGACCCAAAGCAGACGCTTGAAATTATACCCCATTTAGGGGGTAAATGGGGCATCATCAGAGCGTGGCAGGATGAAGAGGGCAACCTGTATTTGTTCCTTTTATTAATAGAGCTTCACCATAACTCCTTATACTCGTGTGACATACTGAACTCTTGGGGCTAACATCTGAAAGGGCCATTTAAGCCGTGTCTACTATACAGCATTTCCAACCATGACCACCATGTTCAAGCCACACCTTATCCTCCGCAAGTTCCAACGGAACAGGGTGAGGTCGAGAGAATTAGATTAGTGCTTGCAAGTTGCAAGAGAGACATGGCTATCCGTGCTAGAACAACTTTTCAAAGCGAAAATTACATTTAGAAGCGCAGCAACTCTGCGTAGTTACTGTTTTATCTCGTTTTTGTGCTCATGTTTTCAAGGTTTCCTTGTTCTGTTATTTTTTCAGATTCAGTAAGCAAAAATACTAATTCAAACACTATTCACCAACTCCTTGCTTACATAAATTAAATTTTAACTTGCCCATTTTGACTAACCAAATTTATGTAAAATTATGTTCAAACAATGGAGAGGCTATTTCTAGCTCTCCTTTTATGCACTTGCACCCCCCTTGTTTGTCCCTGAAAATTCGACACTTGTTACCGAAGTACATGTTTAGCGACAAAAAAGGAGATAAAATGCATAGAAAGGGTGGGACTGCATTTCCGTTCAAACAATACAGATGAGTTTTCATATAGTATAGTGTGGAATTTTGCATTTTTTTTGCATTTTTGCATTTTTGTAATCTTGAAGACAATATCCAAACAAGTTACTACATGTTTTTCCACTTTTTAAAAAGACTTTTTTTTTTCAACATTTCATAAAAACCGACAACAACAAAAACAAAAAAGTTTAAAAATCAACCAAACGGAGTCAATTTCTAAATATTTCAAATGGAGAACTTTTGAAGTTGCTTTTTCTGTAATAATTCCTCTAACCTCATTGCACATCTAATACTAGTAGTATCATAGATCTCTCAAATGAGAAATTAAAATGTATGTAAAACTGTATTTGTTGAGATACAAGTTCCACATCGCAAAAATATTAAATAATATTACACTATATGAGTCTCACTTTTCATTGTCATATAATTTTGATTTGGATGTTTTCGCATGGTATCAAAACAAGTCGATCGTGCTGGCCTAGCAAACAATTCATAATTAAATCCACCGTCATGCAATATAATTAATTCACGTGTTAGGCTCACTCAAAAGGAAGTCTTATCATACATATAAATTTCACATCGAAAAAATATTAAATTCAATACTACTTCAATATATAAGTATTGCATATCTTTCCCTTAATGACCAGTTGATTTTGAGTTGAATGCTAACATAGTGTTCCCAACCTATTTTGGTCGCACTCAAAGGCCCACTGGGGTCCCATTTTCCATGACACATCCGCACAAGCAACAGTCATTTTCAACGCTCACAACCGGTCAAAGCATGCACGCTCAAGTCACGTGCACTTCTCACTTTCGTTACGTTACTTCGTCACTAAGAAGCTCATTTTCGCGCAACATCACACTTCGACCGTCGCACTTCGCATGTCGCCCATCGGCGCACCATGGCACTTGCCCAAGGAAGTTGGCCTTGGCCTTCCCCTTGGGGTCGGCCTCGGCCTTGGCCTTCCCCTTGGGGTCGGCCTCGGCCTTGGCCTTCCCTTTGGGGTCGGCCTCGGCTTTGGTTTTCCCTGTGGGGTCGGCCTCGGCCTCAGCCTCCCCTTGGGGTCGGCCTTGGCCTCCCCCTAAGGGTTGGCCATGGACTTCCCATAACGGTTGGCCTTGGACTTCCCCTATGGGTTGGCCTTTGGTCTCCATACTTAACACCTTCACTTCTCTTCAAGGGACCATACATAACTCCGCGACCCCGTCGCCCGGACACAACTCCGCGACCCCGTCGCCCGGACACAACTCCGAGACCCCATCGCCCGGACACAACTCCGCGACCCCCGTCGCCGGCGTCCGGGCGCCGCACTTCAACACTCCGCCGCGCCCGTGCGCCGCGCCGCTGATACAGCCGTGCCCCCAGGCTCTCTGTCACACTACCGTGCCCCCGGCACCATACGCACTACGTCGTGCCCATGCGCCGCGCCACTAACAAAGACGTGCCCCCGGCACCTTACTCCATGCGCCACAATCATGTTACATGCCCCCGGGCACCACACTCATTCACCACACCATGCGCACCTTGCCTTGGTCGTGGAACATGCTTCGACCCACTCTCCGGAGTGTACATCACCCGCGGGGATAGGCGACTCCTCCGGGACACTATCACCGCCAGGGAGCTCTTCAACTCCCCTTCCGCCAGGTAGACGGCTCCTCCGGGATGCTACCTCGGCCAGTCGGGTAGACGGCTCCTCCGGGATGCTACCTTGACGCGCTCCGAGTGCTCCGGCACAAGGACTCACCCGCGGGGATAGGCGACTCCTCCGGGACACTATCTCCGCCAGGGAGCTCTTCAACTCCCCTTCCGCCAGGTAGACGGCTCCTCCGGGATGCTACCTCGGCCAGTCGGGTAGACGGTTCCTCCGGGATGCTACCTTGACGCGCTCCGAGTGCTCCGGCACAAGGACTCACCCGCGGGGATAGGCAACTCCTCCGGGACACTATCTCCGCCAGGGAGCTCTTCAACTCCCCTTCCGCCAGGTAGACGGCTCCTCTGGGATGCTACCTCGGCCAGTCGGGTAGACGGCTCCTCCGGGATGCTACCTTGACGCGCTCCGAGTGCTCCGGCACAAGGACTCACCCGCGGGGATAGGCGACTCCTCCGGGACACTATCTCTGCCAGGGAGCTCTAAGTGCTCCGGCATGAAGACTCCCCTTTCGCCAGGTAGACGGCTCCTCCGGGATGCTACCTCAGCCCGCGGAATAGGCGACTCTTCCGGGACACTATCTCCGCCAGGGTGCCTGCGTGACTGGCCTACGTGCTCCGGCACTGGGGGCTTGCGTCGGCACCCCTAGGGACTATGACCCCCAGGTCACTCCGAGACGGGAGCAGGTCTTCGGAGGGCATCGCGCCTAGTTCACCTGGCAGTTGGGCGTCGGGTCTTCCCCACCGCTGCCAGGCCTGTGGGACTCTGCAAGGGCTTGGATTGGAGGCTAGATCAAGGGGGTTCTCTGGCCACACCGACGCTGTGGGAGCCAGTCTTTCTAGATAAAAAGAGCGACGCTGTGCGGGGCAGGCCGGGTGAATATGCGATCCGACAGTCCGTGGAGCACCGGCACCCGTGGACCCCCCAGTGACATGTCATTCCCGGGGAGCGCCACATGTCGGTTAATGACATCATTATCTCAATCTCTATAAGTACAGGTCTTGAGAAATCATTCGGACAGTTGGACATTTTCAGAACATTTTCACTTTCTCACTCTAGAATCCTAGAGAGAGAAACATACAGGACCCTGACTCTGGACCTAAGCATCGGACTGTGACTGTCGTCGTGTATTCATCCTGCGCTATCGCCCTCGCAGCACTGCCACCCTCAAGCTTTGTCTGGGAAGCGCTTGGTCTCTGCCCTTGTTCCACCTTTGCTGTGTCTCACATCAACATACTTGGCATCTGACTCAGACTGCATTCCTTGTGGCCCCTCCACGTAGATACGAACTCACTTTCCTTGGCATCACATAATATTTAAACAATACAAACGAGTTTTTTCTTATTATTTTTGTAATTCTAATATGGTATTTAAACAAGTTACTACATGTTTTTCTGAAAAATAATTCTTTTCTTATAACTAAAGACATGAAAACGAATCCAAAAAATGGCAACGAAACGAGGTTAACTTGTTAAGTAAAACATAACAAATGGTGAACTTTGAAATTGCTTTTTTGGCAGTTAATTCTTCTAACCTCATTCGCATCTACTACTAGTTATGAGGCATCTCTCAAACATGTAATTAGGCATGAATAGGTCTTCGTACAGATATGATCTACTTGAATCTTGATTTCTTTAAGATGATGCTAGACAAGACATAAAGAAGATTAAGAAACCAATTTCATTCGTTTTACAGAAACGCCTTCCCAAAGGAATTGGAACACCTAGGTCCCAGAGGATAAAGAGCAATCAAGCTTTTCTAATACTCTAGATTTCGATGTCTGAACTAAAATACCAAGTCAAATCACCACTTGAGCTGTTCACTAGGCAAACCCCATAAAATAATAAGGACTTGATCTGAAACTTTGTACCAAGAGATGACACCCCCAACTGATGTCGCTTACTTGTCCAAGAACTCTAGTCTCTATAGATGGCTTTCTTTAAGATTTTAGAGTACTTGAATCATGACCAAACCATCTCAGAAAAACTATCATCAATGCAAAACTGGAACTTTGAATTGTCACCAACTTTTACTAGATAACTCGGGTTTGAACAAGTAAGAAATCAAGTTTGCTAATTATGCAGGTAAATAGGAGTCAAAGATGACCAAAAATGATGGGACTTGGTGTTTGGTAAAGATGGAGCACTGGATCAATCATAGCATCCGAAAGAGCTGGTGGATTTTGAAAGTGCACATATGATGATCAGTTTTCATTAAGGTGTAGTGGTGTATCATCTCTTAGAATAAAAGCTTGTATCCAGATCTTGCAAAGCTTTTGAGCATAGCAAGAACAAAGCATGTAAAGCAGTACGTACATGGGCTTTAGCTTGTCGCAGCTCCTGGATGAAATTATTTGTGGTGAGAGTTGGTTCCTTTTGGAGATTCTGTGTGGGGAAAGGAGGACTAGAAAAGAGTACAAAAGGGTCACTTGCCACTCCATTTCCCAGTCATGGAGAGAGGACCAACCCTTTCTGCTTTATATGGCAGTACTTCAGAAAGATTGAACCCCCTTCACTTGTAGTGATTCTTTCTTTCTGATTCCCCTAATACTCTATTTTTTTAGGGTTTCATTCATAGATTCTGACAATCTCAAGAACGGCTTTTTTTTATTTTATTTTTAGCGCAAGCTATCTTCAAGAGCACGAATGTATGGGGCCATAATACTAGAAAACGTCTGATGCCAAAGAAATGGAGAACTGTCACAACAATACATCTCAACCCGCAAAATATTAGATTGGACGCCATATATTGTTATATCTTTACGAGAAACGCCGCCATTACTAGCTACTTCGGCAAGATGTCTGACCAAATATTACAACTTTCACGAGGCTATTGTATAATTATAAAGCAAAATATTTGACAATTGAAGAGCTTCCTCGAGAAGAATTATTTAGTAGCTGCCAGGGTAAAATCTTTCAAACATTATATTCTAATATCGTCAGTCGTATGGATTGAATAGTGAAAGAAAAAATAGAATTTAACAAGGTACAACCGTTAGTAGGATATAAGTTAAAAATTTAAAAAACACTCTTAAATTTTGGATAACCAATAGTATGGTAAAATATTTTCAAGTCATTTTTCAGGAATGTTATACAATAGCTTACCAAAAATAAAAATGTTTTCCCCGCGCTTGGGTTTATCACAATGTAAACGTTTCATTATATATATAAAAAAAAAGGCACTTTAGTAATGAAATATTGTGGCCTAAACACAACTTTTTTAATTTCCTAGTTAAGTGAACGATAATTTCTCTGTTCACTTCCAATTGGAGGATATTTATTTCTCATCTTCATGTACCTATAGACTACTTAAGAATAGACCTCCTGCATGATCAGGATCTATGACCTTCAACCACGCAATAAAAAATGCAAGTAATATAATCTGGGAAGTAATAAAGGCTAACACCGGTTGCATCTCCTGAGTTGGTTCTTGGCCCAACAGCGATAAATAAATTTAGATAGCTCGAATTGTTAAAAATTAGCTACAGCCTCGCAGGGCTTCGTATATTTATAAGTGGCAGCATCTGTATTTGGAGTTCAAGGTCAATTTCTAACAATATTATCTTAGTATATTTAATTGGATAAAACTTAATAACAAGCTAATCAAATAATAATTAATTCTTATTACTCAAAGAATCGTGGCAATCTTTCTTCGACCTCGGACTTCTTTTCATTTGCAACCAAATTTGTTATCCATGTTGCATTATGGCGTAGGGGCATGAAGCGAAACATCAGAATAAATCATCCAAACTGCTGTACAAACAATTTTTACAAGTCAATCGCTGTTGGATTACATTTCAATCACTAAAACTTGTACAAATCTCCAAGCTCAAGGACTTGCGAACAGAATTCGACTAGGACACGAATAACAGGCCAACGTACCGTCGACCAACTATGCTGTCAAGAAACCAGTCAATTTGTACGAAGAAAATTCGAACATATACGATATGAACCACGGAATTATATTGGCACTATTCTTTTCCCAAAAGACACTCCTTCTGACAATTTTTTGCACTGAACTCATGCACAAGCTATGCAGTCCACAAGAGTACATTGGTGAAATAACGTAACCGTTGCCCATAGATTTAAACAGAAGCATCAACTAGGCAAAATTAACCCCAATATAATTAAGGAAGAGATGAGAGAAGGGAGGATGGCCTCTTGCTCTCGGTAATAGTTATCCAGTAAGAAGGGGAAAGAGAGACAAGAAGATAGCGTTTGCATCCGGAGAGGGATACTGGGGTAATTAAACAATAGGGAGACAAGTCTAGGTACTTGTTGCGGTGAAGAGGTGCAAGACCCAACAAGAAACCATTGTCGGAGAGCTTGTGTTAGTGAGCTTCCCTCTCCTCAATACCTATCGTCGTCAGCAGAGCAAAGGTGTTCGCGGCAACTAACTTCACAAAACCCTAAAAAAGCAAAGAACATCATTTAACAAGAATAGGGTAAGAATTTAGAGGTCAAAGTACCTCATATTAGACAAGGGCATACCTTTATCGAAGCCACAAACCCTAGTAGAGGCAGCAATGAGATCTCCCACATCACACGATAAACATAAGAATTAACGCCAAAAAAAGATCTTAAGTTTACAGAGAAAAGTTTCAGTTCGAACAGGTACTTGCCTAGTTCATGTGAAGTAGCGAACTGAAGCTTTAGTCTCCAAATTGATTGAATCAGATAGAAAACTCTTCACCCCATCTTCGGGCATCAACATAGGTAAGATCAGATATCAGTAGTTCGCATTAATCTTTTCAGATTCACTATTAGTTATCTTAACACACAAAAGATAATAGTTCGCTGAGAAGTACTCCGTATATGATGAGCCAAAGGGAGCTCCCTTCAGTCCAAGCACAGGAAGCTTAAGATACAATAAGTCTCCCGCATCATTCACTCAGTTACTGAGTACCTATTGACTCAGCATTTGGATGAATGAGTCAGCAGCTAATTGAATCTTTCCGCCACCCATTAGTGGACTGAAGAAAGCTCTCTTCAAAACTTTGCATCATCTAACAATTGTAAACAGACAGACAATGTTTGATCTGATGTTCAACACCCTCGTGTACTGCCTGTTGCTAGAAGTCCAGAACTAAGTTCACATATCAAATGAGGGAGAAGGGGTGTGGGTACGTGGGTGTGTTAGTGTGTTGGTGTGAAGGAGTAGAGGAGAAACTATGAGGTAGAAGAGAGTCCTGTAAGGGCCATGTAGGGGGACTTTGAATCAAAGGGAAGAAATTTCTAGCCACCATACACACTTGCTCAAACAAGCACCTCATGGTTGATCTTTAAGTGGGAGAGTGGCATTATATATATAGGTGAGATAAAGGCATTGATTTGACAAATATCATGGTAAGACATATATATATATATATATATATATATATAACATACATATACTTATGAAAGGGAGTTATTCATATTCTTCCTCTCTCTTTTCGTGCTGCCTTGAACACTCCCTACAATCTGATTGCATCCTGGAAAAGCCCATCACTTCTTTTGCATATGCTTCAGCTTTTCTAGTACTCCGCAACATTTATTTACAACAATTTAA
The DNA here is from genome assembly GCA_033065855.1 of Escallonia rubra. NCBI lineage: Eukaryota > Viridiplantae > Streptophyta > Magnoliopsida > Escalloniales > Escalloniaceae > Escallonia > Escallonia rubra. The sequence goes on from JAVXUO010003123.1 coordinate 49,793, forward strand.
GTAGCGATGATAGAAAAAAATTAGGCAGTTCATGCACCTTGGAATCTCATCATCATTGAATAAAGGGACTAATACGGAGTGTTTGGATACTAATATGATTACTGTAGTGTATTTGCTTTCAATCCTAAGTGGAAACCCTATATTGATCTAGGGTTTCCGTTTGGGTTGGTAACTAAAAACGCTTTCCAGCGGGTACAACCCTAATTTGACCATCCCAAGTAGCCTTTTGGTATTAAAAGTATTACTGAAGTCCATTCGTAGACTACTTTTTGCTGGAATGTAACTGGAAGGTTTAGTCTTAACACTAAATAACATAAATTTGTTGCTGGGGTCACTATGTAGCTACAAATTTATAAATAAGTGGGTTGTCACAAATTTGTTAACAAACAATAATATCCATTCTATTAAACCTCACTGATAAGGGGTCCATTTATCTTGTATGTTGATTCACTCAAGTTTTTGCCACGAAAAATTCGAAAAGATGAATATGTGTAATGAATTTAAAAAAGAAAATGGTAATCAAACAAGTATTTTGAGCCGAGTTTCATAAAAGAAAGTGAACTTAGAGCCGGTAAGGATGGACTTCAACTTTTTGTGACCAATAAAGCAGTTTTTTAATATAAGGCTTTTGAGTCAATTTAATGGTTAAGTTAGTGAATCAATTATATCAATTCCTCTGTAGTAAGATATGCTTAAATAAAACACTTCCACAATATATGAATAGTTAATCTGTTATCACAAGTTACTTAAGATGTAAGCAAGCGACCTAGATAATTACGGTGAATAATACGCCATGTTTTGCAAACATGTCTTATTGGTCATATAAATTGATTGAAATGGCAGTCTCATAGTACTCTTTTTTAATTTCCATATATTTGAGTTTTGCTTGTAGTTTAGCATTTTTAAAACTCGTTTTCTCAAAAGATCAAATCCAAACACTGGTCCTTGTATTACTTGTCAATATGAGATTTTTGATAATATGTGTGGAACATGGTATTCAAACAAAATACATGAGTGTTTTTTTTTTTTTAAACGATATCTCAATCTTAACATGTTTGCAGTTTTGTAACGATATCCAGACAGATCATAATAGCCGGAATACATGTTATTTTTGCTCTTGGAAAATGCATCTCTTATCTTTTAAAGAATAAGAACAAAAACAAAGAAAAAGAAAAATGTATAACCAAACGGAGTGTGTTGAAGTTAGAATAGTAGTATGGTTCTTGTAAAATCTATTAATCTTGAAACTCTTGCATTTTGTTTTGTTCCATACAAACACAAAGTTTTTGGCGAAATTTCAAAATGTTGAACTCCATTAGCATGCGCCAGCAACATGTTAGAATACAGTTCAGCATTGTATTAAAACAAAGAGCTAAAGTACAAATATCTAGCAGACCGAATGACATACTTCACTGTAGGACTATGCACATTTCCATAAAGAGGAAGACCATTTCATTTTGATGATTAGTTTCCATATAATCAATTTCCAATCAAACTTTGGAGCTTCAGAATTTGAAGGTTCTTGGCCTTTCTTGGGTAATTCTTAGATGTGCCAACTTTAGAGTGCTGGGTTTGAACCTATTATTCTTAAAGTACAGACTGAACTCAAAAAAGTTAATATTACCGATGAGTCAATGACATTTACCTTCATTTTGTTTTTTCAATAATGATTACTCGTCATTGTTGTAAGGTATACGTATCTTTAATCATTGTACAATTCTCAAAGAAAACAATGTTATTGATGAAATCAACTCTCAGTTAACATTTTATGTAAAAGTGTTGGTTTGTGTTAGATCCCATTGTAAGAAAAAAGTACTTGAACCTAATTCATTAGACATGAACGAGCCTTCAGCCAGTCCGTCGTCTGCTTCAATTTAGTACTATTAGACAACTGAAATCTTCACCAAGGAGAGAATTCAATCACCTCCAACCGTTGCTTTCCACAATCTAGAACCTTATGTCAATTATATAATTAGTTGTTGCCTCTTTTGGCCTCGATTCATTGCAATTGATGCAATGAGTGGTCCAAACACTATACAAACAACGTGGATTGTTAGAAATATGGTACAAAAACTATTGAAAAACCAAAGTGAATAGGGAGAACTCGTCAGAGTCAGGAGCGGACCACCCCCATGACGGGGTTGGGGTGTGGTGGTGGTGGTGGGGGGGGGGGGGGCTCAACATTTTTGAAAATTTGTTTTAGTTTTTTAGATAATGGATAAATATATTTAAGATATTTAAAAAAAACGCCACTATATTGTAACATTAATTTATTAAGAATTTATTTTGTTATGTTTTTTACTCTATTGTTCCACCGGCTGTCATTATCTTTGTCATTTTCTTGCTCTATCTTTATTTTTTTAAATTTCAAATTCTTAATTTCCAGATTAAAAAAAAAGAATAGAATAAGTTAGTTTTTTTTAAGTTTAAATTCTTATAGTTTGTTAACTTATACTCGACTAATTTACTCATACAGTTGATAATCATATTAGTAATATATATACAGAGTAAGAGTTAAGTTTCTTTTATAAAAAATTAGTAATTTATTATTGACTAATCTTAACAAGTTAAATAAATCACTATGCATAGTAAAAATTATTATTAGTGGTCAAATTGAGTAATTTAACGTATTTAAAAGTGACGCAAATTATAATGTGTTTTTGATTATTCATGTTTTATGTGAATTTGAACCTTTTAAATTCTTTTATGTTAACCATAAAAAAAATTATAATTTTTTAACACCCCGATTAGACATTTTAGATCCACCACTTGTAAGAATATTTATCAAATGTCAGTTGAGGATGCCTGGTACTATCCTTAAGAGTTATTTTTGTCATTAAAAAACGATGTTTCAATACTGAAAATCACTGACAGAATACCCTTCCGGATTCAGGAACATTCTTCACGCTAATGGGTACTCAAATCACTTGGAGACACGAGAATGATCTTGACTTGTTCAAAATTGCAACCTAAACACAAAAATGTTGTGTAGTATGAAATATGTATATATATATATCTTCGGTGTGTGGAAAGATCGAAAGTAATGGCCTTTTATCGTACAGGCAAGGAAGAAAAATATGAAACACATGGAATAGATTAACGACTATTTAGTGCAGACAAATGTTCGTTATTTTAGTGTTTCTTTATCAGTTAAAAAAATGTTAGTTTAACTGATAATTGGAGGTGCTGAAAATTGTAGAGTTGACAAACAAATAAATGTATGAAATAGGCTTCAACTTTTTTTTTTGGTTGAATAGGATTCAACTTTAGTTTTGAAATACTTGCATGAATCTAAGCACTACGTATATAGTAGGTGAAGATGAACTACGTAATGGCACACTCATTGCCTATGCCAATAGGAAACATAAGAGAGTTCAATCAGCAAGCTGTGTGCCATTTTTTAAGGCCTTTGCACACACCTTCAGCCTAGCTAGTAGCTATTTGTCTCTGAACTCTCAACCAGCTTCCTTAAGCAAACTGTTCCATTTCTCTTGTACCAACCAAAGTGTGTGTGTATGTGTAAGCAAACTGTTCCATTTCTCTTGTACCAACTAAAGTGTGTGTGTGTATGTGTAAGCAAACTGTTCCATTTCTCTTGTACCAACTGAAGTGTGTGCGTTAACAACTAGTAACAAGGGAAGACAGAAGCCAATGGGGCCAATGATGGCAATGAGGAAAGGTTTTAATGTCTGTGTAATTGTGGGGAAGATCACATCAAATTATCAAGGGTCACTCACTACTACTTGGAAAATGGAACCACCGTCTTGTCAACCCAAAAAGGATGCCTGCTAAACGGTACCCTGCCTCCTGCGTTGTTATAGCTTTCCCCTTTTCATGACCAATTTCATATCTTCAATTTCTCCTAATACCCATCCATATCAGTCTTCTCTTTCAATCCTTTCATTCATTAAAATATCCAATTTCTAGTAAGTATTGAATATTTAGAGATCAAAATGTGAGACCAACCACGATTTTGCACACGTGTTGTACCTACAAAAATGATTTTTGAACCTTATTTTTTATTGCCTACATTTTATTTTAGAAAAATTGCGTAAAATATCCCTGTGATTTGAGATCGTTGCAAAAATACCCCTCCCGTTACAAAAATTACAAAAAGACACAAGGTTTAAAAAGTGTTGCAACAGACGATTTCTATAACGAAACAAAAAATTTGTCCAAAATACCCTTATATTTAAACCTTAATATTGTTTGTACACTAGAATTCTCGACACCACCACCCCAGCCACATCGCCACGGCGCCACCGCTTGAGCCTGGTCTTCATCGACCACAGGAACAAGCCCCACGTCTCCACCAGCCCCGCACCAGAACATGCCCGATGTCTCCACAGTCCCACACCGACGTCTCCACAGCTCGACGTCTCCACAGCAGCGCACCGCAATTTGAAACATTGCGATCTAGGTTTTCAACCGCAATCAAGGGGTTTCAATTGCGATTCGGGGTTTCAATCGCGCGGCGTTAAGCTCGAATCCCTAATTGTAAATCTAGGTTTTTTTTTAATTGTCTTGGTTTTGGAAGCTCGAGGCTTTTGGTTTGTGAATCAACAAACCCTGATTGTAGATCTAGGTTTTAAGCGGGAGGCGTTGGGCGTGGTGGCAGCACAATTGCCTAGGGTTGCTGGCGGGCTTGGTTGCGGTGCAAGTGGCTGGAGTTTATGGCGGGGCTAGCGGTGATTCAAGAGGTTAAGGGTGATGACAGGGATGGCGACGTGGAGTTCGCGGTGGGTGGAAGCAGTCGGTGGTGGCGTCGCACGAAATGGGCGGTGGTGGTTGTGGATGGGGCTGGGTGAGGGTGGCGGCTAGGGTTTTGGTTGAGGGCTAGGTTTAGGGCTTGCTTGGATTGGAGAAGAAGATAGGACTTGGGTGGGAGAGAAAAAAAAAAGGGAGGGTAATTTTGTCTTTTTAATATATTAAAATATATCAAACGCGTTTTTTAGGAAAGTGAATATGACGCTCCGTTAATTTGGACGATTTTTCTAACGGTCGCAACTAAATGAACACCACATGTGTCTTTTTGCAATTTTTGTAACAGGAGGGGTATTTTTGCAACGATCCCAAACTACATGGGTATTTTATACAATTTTTCCTTTTATTTTTGTCATTATTATATTTTTTAATGATATCTTATAATTACACAATATAAATATCTTGTAAAAAGGATAAAATATAGTGATGACAAAATACTATAGTGTATAGCCCCCACTCTAATATGTCAAGGGGCGACCTTTAATTCACAATTAGTAACCAGGTCTTGAAAGGTTCTTTGTATAAGTCTTACTTCAATTATGTAATGGTTGCCAAATTTATTTTTATATGGATTAACAAGGAAGGAATTATGATAAATTGTTGGGTTGAATTGTTATATTTTATTTCAAATGAGGAGGAATTTTGCAACCGCCCCGTTTGATCAAAACTATCCGTGAACATGAATTATGGGCAAGGTACTTTATTACGATAACCTTTCATTATGCAGTAATATACTTTACACTAAGTTTTAGATGCAAAAACCGAAAAAAAAAATGTGCATGCGGGGTGTAAAAATTAATAACCCTATCATGGTTTAAGTTTGGAAAAAATTTTGGATGCTACCCCGGTTGGAGGAATCTTCCTCCTACCCACTATATAGCGACAATCAATCGTTTATAAATATTTCTATTGACTTTTATTTAGTGACGCTAAAAAAATACTGCTAATAATTGTCGCTGAAAGTATTACAAGAAAAGTCACTAGAAACATTTAGTGAATATTAATTGTCACTAAATACGAGATTGGAGGAAGATTTCTACAACTCGAGTATGAGCCAAAGTTTGTTCTTAAGTTTGCACCGCAATTTCTTCTAAGAGAGCATATTTTAGCAAAGAAAGCATGTTTGTACAACATTTAAATATAAAAAGCACCCATGCTAACAAAAAGGAAAGGAAAAAATTTAGCTACTATAGTTAGATGAATCTTCCTCATATCTCCTATATAGTGATAAACAATCGTTTTTAAAATATTTTTAGTGACTTTTATTTAATGACGCTAAAAAAATACTATTAGTACTTATCGCTAAAAATATTTAACGACAATCGTTTGTAATTACACATAAAGTTAGAAAAAGATTCTTATGATAAAAGTCCATTCAAAAGGTAAATACTAGTACTTAAAAAAGTGATGGGTGAAGAGAGATACCTCCCCTCCATAAACGGGCGAAAGGAAGAAAGATGAAGGAGATACCGACACCATCAGCATTAGCAGAGAAAACAAGTACCAATGCATGTAGAGAGAGAGAGAGAGAGAGAGAGAGGCTTTATCTACCACATTCATTGGACAAATGGGGTTGTCCCATGAAATGACCCTGGTGATTGCAGAGTTCTTCACTGTCTTTCCTTTTTTCTGTGTGTAATATATATATATATATATATGTGTGTGAGTGTGCATATATGTATATATATTTAAAATATTTGCATATCCTATCACTTGTTAAATCTATCCATCTCTCTGTCATCGATCATGATGATGGTTTTGACAGAATTATTCACACCTGCCACATGTATGTATGGTCTTTCGCTTCTTTTCATAATTCTTTCTCAGGTCCCTGCAACTTTTGATGATCCTTAGAGGAATCTGGTTTAGTTTCTTCCTCTTGTCACTCTGTTTCTCACTGTTTCAAAGTTTCAGTCTCAGTTACAGCACATGAAAATGGAAAGAACTGTTCATGGTTCTCCGCGAGAGCTCCTTTACTAGCTACAGTTGACATAGCCCCATTTCTAGTAGCACCTTCGCAGTTACCAAAGTTGCTGCTACCATATCTTCCTGATAGAATAATGTCGAGTTTGCAGTAGCTGCTCGAGTTCAAAACCTTCCTTCTGCTCTAAAACTGAAATCGGTAAAGTCATTGCAGTGCCGGCGGTACTTTTCTACTCTGATTGATGGAGGTTCTTTAGGCCTTCTTGAGAAGACAAACACCCCCTCTCTCCCTACGCAACCCCCTCACCCCCCTTCACAGAGTAATTTTTAAGCAGGAAATATCCACTATTGCGTTGCAGTTCTTTCTAACGTAGGGTAAAGTTTGTCTCGCTGAAAAATTTTATTCGTCACTTAAAAGTATTACTTTTAGCTTTTTGGTTATGATCGTCCTTGGCAACAAATGCAACTTTGAGCAAGGCAAAACTTTCTTTAGTGACAAACTACAGCTTTAAGGATTTTCTTTTCAACTTGATTAAAAGGGTATACGTTTGATAAATGTGTACAATACTTCAATACTTGTGTCCGCAAGCAAATAGAAAGTCTTATAACTTGGTTTAGTTTTGCTGTATAGCTTCTTTAAGGTCACAATTTTGTGCTCTACAAATTATCGTTGGAGCTCGTCTGTTTAGTAGAACGTTGTTCAACATGCCTCGGTACATCGGAAGGACGTTTCCAATTTTAACCTAGGTTCAAATGACTTCTAATGAACACACAAAAAGATGAAGAATAAAAGAAAAATAAAGAACTTTTGATGGAAAAGATGCTCCATTAGATGGCCACATCCAAATAGAATTTGAGGATATACCCCAATTGCTCTTATCTTGCGTAGGCTTCGAGGATCATCTATAAGTTCCTCATGTCGGCCTGTAGCAATAAACAATTAAGTTACATCTTCAGTTGGTCTATCCTCTTCTGAAAGCACCTTACAGGAGACAGCTAGAATTTAACTTTGCACCTACTTAAAGCATCAATAATGCTAATAATCATTAATTTATATAGAACCGAAGGAACATATGGGTTTCTAAAGTTGAGCTTCATATGAAAAAGAGTTGGTCACCACCCCAATTTAGTAGTAATATCTATACATTTTGATACACGACAAATGCAGTGGTTTTGGAATTCTTCAAGCTTCTTATTCTCCTCCCTCCCTCTCTCTCAACTATTTATCTTTTTATGGGTAGAATTCGAGTCCGAATATCGGATGTTAATAGTTGGATGCAGTTCCAAAAAGAAAGGTGCGCCGTGATGTGATTAGATACTTAATTTTTATGTTAAAAGTGATACGACAAATCGACTTGACGTTGTTTATTCTCATAAACACATCTCTTAGATACTTGAAAATATTGAGCATCTTTTAAATTCTCCAAATATGAAGGTGAAGAAAGTTCCAACCTTAACACAAAGGGGCTTTTTGTTGTGGCATCGTAATATTCAGAGAAACGTATGCGACCTCCACCGCAATGAAGGTGCAACCTTTGGTCCGAGAGTCTTACACCCATGAACACAAGGACAATAAGGTGATAGTCCAGTAACGAAAGTTTCTCCTTTTTCTGTCTAATGTCACAAATTCGAGCATAACGAACGTTAGATATTGGGCTTAAGTGTAAGGGAGGTCGAGAGTCTCATAACTCAGTTTGTACCCCCACACAGCAAAAATGATAAGAAAACATAAAAAAGGAAGGAAGAAAGAAAGAAGACTCCTTCTCCCGGCAAACAGGCCAATCCCACTTGAGCATTTTAAATTATAAAGCCTGGGGCTTGGCCCAAAGACTACCCTGGCTAGTGGACCATTAACTAAGGGAGTACATCCAACACCTTTTTGAGTTCTTGATTTCTCATTAATAGGATGGGCTAAGCCGTTCTCAGAAGGGAAGAGAATAGGCTGAGTCACAATGATTTGAATAGATTTGGAATTTGGAATTTCTAAGTACATCCAAGTCTCCACCAGCTCTGTGCAGACTGGATTCTACTATAGACCTTCTTGACCAATAGATCACAACATGTGTCTTCAGGCTTCCACTTAAGTCCACCTCAAGCTGAAAGGGTCTATGATAGGATTGAACTTGTTTGTTCCGCGTTAATGTGGTATCACAAGTCAGTTTGCGTTTGCACTCTATTAACGTTCGTCTTCGTTCTATTCTTTCTTGGTACTGGACTTTTTTTGGATTAGAGCCGAGGGATCAAAAGTACGGAGCTAAAATATCGGGAATAGTCCCAAGTCTTGCAACCCCGCGTACGCCACTACTGCGAAGCTCCCCAATGCCTTGATGCGGTTCATTACGAAGTACCAATCAATGCACATGAGATCTAGCCGATTTGCACAATAATTTCCTTATCGAAGTGTTTATCATAACTTGCAATACTGATTGGCCATCAAACTTCAGAGTAATGTAAAGAGCCCATTGTGGATGGTTTGTTCAAGCAAGAATTAGCAATGCCCGTGGAGTACTGTTTAGCCAGGTTGCAGCACCTATTTAAGTCTACCTCTCAAGGCAAGTCTAGTGTCGGTTTTCCAAGCCCAATCCAGAAAGAAATTCCTTGTTCCTGGATTCAAGCTCTGGACCTCAAAGGTTAATATGCCAAGATCTTTACCGGTTAAGCTACCTCTTACATCACAAATACCGGCATATGTGTGTCACGAGAAAACAAGAAACAAGAAGATTATAGGGTAATGAAGATGGTTCTAGATGTTGTCATATCCTGCATCTTTTCAAAATCTAAAAGTTGTCGATGTTTTTCAAAATACTGTGTCAAACTTAATCTTTCTTGTATTCGTGACTGATGTCTTTCGTGAGAGCAATAGACGCCTCACTTGTTCGTTCTTTCTTTCTTGAAGCCACTTTTCTTATCTCCCAAATTTTCGTTCTTTTAAATTATGCTTTTATTAGTATGTTATAGGGTATGCAAGTGTAGCTCATATCGTGTAAAGCACCGTACAGACCACAATCGCTTCGTCGAGCATGCAAGTGCGTGACAATGCGCTATTAGGTGTTTTGATACACTTCGCACATGGGCACGGTTGCAAGACGTGACTGGACCCTTCTATTTTTCCTTATCAAATTCGGACGTCTTTTAATGGGATTTTGATCAAAGGGTTTGTGAATTCGCACAAGACCCGGCCTTTGGCAACAAGTGGTTAACTTCAACAACTAATTGTAGTGATTAGTGACTCTGAAGCCTAACATACTTGATCCAGAGTTACTTGGTGCATGCAACCCAATCGGAACATGCACCAATGAATACAAAAACTGCATAGAATTTTCTGCACAAAAATTCAAAGTTTGCCCATTCTCTCCATCTTTTTCTGTTTAGTCGCACTGCTGTAGAATTTGAATTACATGAATACTATCTAAAATCTTGACATATATCTGTGGGCTATTCTTGGCTTGTGAGCAAGCTCAATTCTGTGGGCGTTTACACACCTTATCTCTTGAAGCATAATTGCTGACAACCTATCATAAATCAGTTTTGTTAAGGCCAAAGACAAACTTACGAATGAGTGTTGCAGGTTATAGCATGTCTCGATCGCTTTGTTGACCAATTTCCCAAGTAATGACCCTTTTACATTGACAAATGTGATCTTTAAAAATCGTAAGAACGTAAAACAAGAAAAGACAAAAATAAAAGAATTTGTTTGTATCGCAAAGAAGAACTACAAAATTGTCCTCTTTTTTTTTCATGTGATTAAATGAGATTGCTCTTCTACAAACACGCTAAAATAATCATAAATTGTAACAGAGTAACAGCTCCGTAAACTTGGTGTATTTAAAGTCGATTTTGATGCGACCACTTCTAAGGAAGGGTGTTTATGGGTGTTGTGGGTGAGCGATGAAAAAGGTGTCTTCTATGCTGGCTCTCTGAACGCAGTAACAACATTTCTGATATTGAATTGTTGATGTACGAAGAACTGCATAGTGTTCTGCAAATGACTTAGGAGCTTGAAAATATCAGATTGTCGGTGACTTTTCAAATATTATCGAAGCCTTGGAGCAAAAGGATGCATACTTGTCTCATATAGGTAATACTACATGTGATGCTCAGAGGGTGGTTTTAGAGAGTATCTATGTATGGGTTTTCTTTGGCGAGACGCACAAGAAATAGAATAGTACATGAACTAGCTAGAAAATGTTAGATTTGTTGATGAGTTTGAGACTTGGATGGAAGAGGCTCCTCAGTTTTTAATGTTGTCCATGCTAAAAGATGTTAAAGCAATTGATTGAGCAGTGTTATCGATTTATTACAAAAGAAAAATGTGAACCACCTAATATAAAACATGGTGAGATCCATTCTCTTCATAAAAAAAAGAAGTTATGCAACAAAATATTGTTGAAAAGACCCTTGCACGAAATAGCAACCTCCAATCAAATTTACGGACGCCATTTTTAGAGAACTGCTGACATAATTAACTTTATTGCTAAATAAGAACCTATCATTATAGTTTTTTTCTCGTCATAATAATAGAGTTATGTGAGTTGAAGAAGATTATAAAGCAGTTAAGTTAAACTATGCCCATAAAGGACAAAGAAGTGCACAACCCAAGCCCTGAGACCACCGCACATGGACACGTCACATGTCGATGCCTTCAACGCTGCTGCTGACAGTCCAGCATACCTCGTGCCTACCGTAAAAAATCCACTAGCAACCAGACACACCTCTAACCTCTGAGACACCATCTTGCTGGAAACCACTAGCACCACCATTTTTTAGCACCAACCGACAACCGATTCTTCACCAAGATCTCGACCACAATTGTAGCCCCTATCCACCAAGCCACCAGTAGCTAACCTACGCACCCACATGGATCTTGCCTGACATGCAACAACAACCAACACATAGACCATTGTCGCAACAAACGCAACAACATCCACACAATTCCAACCAACCTTTCTTACACGACTAGTGGGAGGGGGAATTAAACCTAGAAGGTGAATAAAACCTTTTTTTGCAGGCACACCACCAACACAAAGCCCCAAAGCACTACCACCCCCACCATGCAAATACAAACCACGAACAGATCAACTATCGCCCAACCAACCAGTCACAGAAGGGACAACTGAACAACCTTCGGACGCAATTAAAACCAACCATACCACATAAACAAAAAGAGTAAAAAACAAAAACAAAAAAAGAAAGAAAAGAGTTCGGAGCGCTTAGGGGAAAGAATAAACTTTGGTGCAATACTCATAATTCTCTGATTACAACTTACAGATCAGTATACGATAATAATTTGTGTCAATTTTATAAAAACTTCAAGCGTCAAATATTAAAATCATCTTTTCACCGTATCTAACGACTCTCAGTTAAATGTCACGCGTATTGTCGCTGCATAGAAGGACGGTAGCCCCGTGCTACAAGAAAGAAACACAAAACATCGGCGCCTGGTCTCTGGGCATTTGAAGTTACGTTCCTTTTTAAATTCCTCCCTAATTTCGACCGTTCCTAATTCTCCTCACTACCCACATCTCGTAATTAGGGTTTTCTTTCTCGTGCCATTTCACCAGAATTCCGTTTCTGTGAATGATCAAAACTGAACGCGGACCTGTTCGAGATCATGAAGACGGAATTTTCCCCGGGCGGGGGAACCCTTAGAGACAACGGCGGGCCGGTTCGGGATTCGGACTTCGGGTTCGCGTTCGACGACATCAATTTCTCGGACCGGGTTCTCAAGATCGAAATCGTTCCCGATTTGCCCGACACCGAATCGGGCGGCGAAGGGTTCAACAGCATAGCGGAGTGGGACCGGAATCGGAAGCGTAGGCGAGAGGATATCAAGAAAGATATCGGTAACACCCAACTTTGTAAATCTCTATTGTCGTTAATTTCAACATTTCATGGCTTTGGGTTCCGAATTTTTCATCCTTTGCCTTCTTTGCAAATTCTGAAGATAAATTCAGTACATGTGAACTTTGACCTTAATCCTTTTTTTTATTCCTAGCTTGACTTGCCGATGATACTCACTGGATTTATAATTTTTAGTATTTCAGTTCAATTCAATCACTGCACGTGTCAAACTTTATCCTAGGCTTTCGCAAAAAAGTGAAGAGAAATTCCAATAGAATGGAGGATTATTATATACTGTACGAGGAGCTTGAGAGTGATGTGCTTATTATTAGGGCTTTAGCCATGAATGACAAATGATGGGTATTGGGTGTTCTGGTTTATATTAATTCTTTTTATACTCATTTCAAGAAAATGAAGAAAAAGCTGAGGAAGTAGTTTTGATAGTTCAGTGTGGGGGTATAATGATTGGTTACCTATTGGTGGGGCAAATTGGGGAAGGGTATAAGCTAGTGTTAGATATGGCAGTCGGACATTTTGATTGTATGCTTTGCAACTGGAGACTTAAACCAATTTGAGTTGGAGAAATGACTTGGGGATTGGACGCCGCATACATTTGACTTCCTAATGCATTCGCTCCATCATCTTGAGGTTGGGTTTTGAACCATGTGTTTGTGTGTTTATGCCGAAGAGCACGTTTGAAATTGATTATTGGGAGAATTAACTTTCTAAAACAGCCTTAAGGTCCAATTCGGGCAAAGCACTTTCGTAATCAATTATGACAAAATTGATTATGCCATAAGCGATGCTACACCTGACTATGTCAAGATGCAGACTTTTTCTTTTGGAGTCCAATGCGCAGAAACACTTTTTGTTGCCAAACATTGGGCTCATCTGCTTTTGGAGTCTAAATTCTAAAAGCAGTTATGAGCATCTTAGAAGCCCCGCCAAACTTGCCCTAAATCAGTTAGCCCATGGAGAAAGTTGCAGAAACACTAGCTGAATGCTGTGGAAGGTGTTTGAGTTAAAAGTGTTTGAAATAGTTTTAATGTGACATAATTAGCAACATTAAGAAGATATATCTAACATTGTTTAGCATATGGTGTTCCACCAAGTTTTGTATATACACTTTTTAATGTACAAGTATACATGCGAAATTCTAAAAATGTCAAGTTACACAACACTTTCAGAATGAGTAAACTATGTAAATAGCTTCTGATTTTTTTTGGGGGGAAAATGTCATGCTTGGTATCGCCTTAGATGTTAGTCCGTGCTTTGTAGCTTATATCCTAGAGTGATATATTTAATGAATGTTCATGATATTCATGCACCCATTTTCGACGTTTTCGATCCTTTTGAGGCGAGTTCATTTACCCAACGATACATGTATGTAGTGAATTTAACTATTCAGCTCATTACTTGACGCACGTAACATACAACTCGATATATAGTGGATCACGAAAATTAAAGGTGGTAGGAGAGAGCCTAAAAGATAGAAGATACAGAAAATCATGGGCTCTAGATATAATAGACATGGAAATTGGATTGGCCAGTAGAGTAATAGTTGACAAAGATCTTGAGAGAATACTTGTGGTAGGAGAAAAGTTCTTATTCACCCAAAGTAGAGTTAGCTGAACACAACATATGTGTCAACTGATTCAAGTAAAGGCAGTTAGTGCTAGAAGACGTGTATAAACATGTGATGAATGATGATAGAATCAACGCCAGTTAATTGTTATGATAATATCTTTTTGGCCTGATTTGTGGATGCATAGAATGTGTTTCCTCTTTTACTTTCTATGCTTGTTCTCTCATTTAACTGACTTAGACTCTATGTACTCTTTGATTTTAGCTGTGGATGTGGTTTTGCATAATGAGGAGCAGATTTTGAAATGTAATATGCCGGATATAGACGACGGTGTTGCCTATGAAAATGAAGACGAAGAACCCGTGGCAATGATTGAGGAGTCACCCTCAGGTTCTGCAACGAATACGAATCAACTTGGTATACATCTGATATCTTGTTTGGCATGTTTTATCTTATTTTAACATGCTTCTCAGCTCCTCTAATTAAATCTTGATTAATTAAGCATGCAATGTCCTCACGTAGAAGTCATAGTTCAAGATTTTAGCAGCTTTTTGATGATCAATAAAAGCTTTAATATGCCTACTAATATAAGTTAAGTTCTCCTTCATCTTGAGGTTGCATCTGATAAGTGTCTTGTATAAATGATAGTTGCTTGTAATCTCGTCATTTTTCAGTCAGTTAGATGCTTTTGCAGTTGTTGAAGCTCAGGGAAATGAGTTATCTTTGGGCATGGACTGCTCAACAGTTATTCAAGTGAAGACTATTCACATTAGTTCCCCAATTTTGGCAGCAAAGAGTCCCTTTTTTTATAAGGTGGGGTCTCTTTATTCTCTTGTCTTCTTTTTTAACTTTTCCGTTGTCTGAGTTGTTTACCTGGCATCTTATCTGTAGTTATTTTCAAATGGGATGCGAGAGTCGGAGCAGCGCCATGTTACTCTTCAAATCCATGCATCTGGTAAAGAGACAATGTTTGTTCGATTCTTGTTTCTGCACAATTTGCCCTGTTAATAGTTTTCTGTTCAATAGGAGTAAAGATTCTAAAGATTTTAGTGCTAGTAAATGTAGTAGTTGATCTCTTTAATGGCAATACCAGTTGAACCCATTTCCAGGTTTATTGGTTCCTTTCCTTACTTCCATTCCTCTATTTACATAAGCTTACATCCTTCCCCTCTCTCTCTGCTCCCTCCCCTTCTCCCATGAGCAGAAGAAGCTGCCCTAATGGACCTTCTGAATTTCATCTATAGTGGTACCTTATCAACTACCACACCACCTGCTTTGCTGAATGTGCTGATGGCTGCTGACAAATTTGAGGTCGCTTCATGCATGAGGTACTGCAGTTGGTTATTGAGGAACTTACCTATGACTCGCGACTCGGCCTTGCGTTATCTGGATCTTCCTTCTAGTGTTTTAATGGCTGATACAGTGCAGCCACTAACAGATGCGGCAAAGCAATTTCTTGCAGGGCGTTATAAGGACATAACCAAGTGAGCTTCTTTGCACCATTGCTATGTTTTATTTTCAAAGGTTCCATATGCCTTTTTAGAAAAAAGAGAGGAGTTTCTTCTTTTATCAAAGAGAGTTAAGTATTTTGTGGGCTTCTTTTTCTGTGTGCCTGACAAGATGGATGTTGCTACTTACCTTTTCCCCATTTTTAGTTGTGCGTGCGTGTGCATGAATCTCTTTTTTTGTTTTGTTTTGTTGTTGTTGTGAAGGACGCCGCGTGCACGCAGCCGCGGGGGTGGGGTGGGGGGTGGTAAGAACTGATTTCTAAGGTTGATTTCTTGTCTAGTTCCAGCTTTATATCGAGTGCTGGAGATGATTATCCTCATCCTCAACTCTGCCTGTTTATCCAACTTTGGGTGGATGGCTGTAAACACCTTATTTTGTCCTCTGTATTAAGAACATGTTTGTTATATTAATTACCAGATTCCAAGAGGAGGCAATTAATTTGCCTTTAGCTGGAATTGAAGCAGTTCTATCCAGTAATGATCTGCAAGTACCTTCAGAGGATGCTGTGTATGATTTTCTTCTAAAGTGGGCACGATTCCATTATCCAAAACTGGAGGAAAGACGAGAAATCCTAGAGACACGCCTTTGTCGCCTTGTTCGTTACCCATACATGACTTGTCGTAAGCTGAGGAAAGTCTTGACGTGCAATGACTTTGATTCTAAACTTGCATCCAAGCGTGTAATGGAGGCTCTCTTTTTCAAGGCTGAGGCACCATTCCGACAGCGCCCCTTTGCTGCTGAGGAGGCCAGCACTTCTTGCCGTCGCTTTGTGGAGCGGGCATACAAGTACCGACCAGTCAAGGTGGTGGAGTTTGCACTGCCTCGTCAGCAGTGCGTTGTGTATCTGGATCTGAAGCGAGAAGAGTGCACTAATCTGTTTCCAGCTGGGCGAGTTTATTCGCAAGCGTTCCATCTTGGAGGGCAGGGGTTTTTCTTGTCTGCCCACTGCAACATGGATCAACAAAGTTCCTTTCATTGCTTTGGGCTGTTCTTGGGTATGCAAGAGAAGGGCTCAGTAACGTTTGCAGTTGACTATGAGTTTGCAGCGAGGTCAAAGCCTACTGAGGAGTACGTGATGAAGTACAAAGGGAACTACACATTCACTGGAGGGAAGGCTGTTGGTTACAGGAACCTGTTTGGTTTACCTTGGACGTCATTCATGGCTGAAGACAGCCTTTATTTCATCAATGGCATCCTTCATCTCAGGGCTGAGCTCACAATCAGGTAATGAAGTTTTCCTTGACTGGTCATCGATAACAACTCCTGACACCCAATAATAATGGTTGGATGCATACTGGTTTTAAGGCTGAACGCTTGATGGTTGTTTTGTAGCTTCGTCAAGGTTCTTCAATAGGGTAAGGGTTATGTTGATTAGTTGAAGGAACATGAGTTGAGCAACAAGTGAGACGCTTACGTGTATGCCAGCGTGTTGTATATTCATTTTGCTTTTATTTCTTCGCTAGTCATATTACTTTGGATTAATACAAGGAGTAGAGAGATATTTGCCAAATGTGTATATTCAGTTGGAAACAAAATCTCTCGTAGCTGAATATTATTGCAAGATCTTGCTATTCATTTTCCAGGAGTAGATCTTGGCCCTTATTTTCTTGATTTAGCTTGCTGTCTTTGTTACACTTGGATGTTGTTTGACATTTATATAATCTAGATTAAATCAGATTTCTAAGTGTTCGGCAAAACAGATTAAGAGATTTAATCTATCTCAAAAAGTTCAAAACTGATTAAATTCATAATCTTCGCTTTCGAGGATTATGAAATAATTGTTTTTTGGAAAAAAATTGGTTGTTACTCCGGTCGAAGAAATCTTCCTCCTACCCCTTATATAGCGACAATCAATCGTCTATAAATGTCTCTAGTGATTTTTATTTAGTGACGTTAATAAAGAGTGTTGCTAATAAATGTTGCTGAAAGTGTTAGAAGAAAAGTCACTAGAAACATTTAGTGACTATTAATTGTCTGTATACATGGGGTTGGAGGAAGATTCTTACGACCTGGGTAGGAGCCAAAGTTTGTTCTTGTTTTTTTTCATAATCAGGTTTGACCTTCTAATTTATCATATTATCCTCATATTTTTACAAAAGGACACCTCATATCTTTTAACTAATTTGTAAAATTTATTGTACTATAAGTACTAATGTCATATCATTGGTGTTTTTAATTTAAAGTAAAAAAATAAACAACTTTTGTAAGTTGACGGAAATAACTTTTTTGATAGTTTATTTGTGTAATATAGTTATTTACAAATGAAATTTATCTTAACATCATATTTCTAAGTGGATATTAAAATTTTATTTATTGAGTGTCTTCTATGATCATTTGTCATGGTTGAACTGATTTTAAGCACCTTTTATCCAAACACAAATATAGTTTGAGGTTCGTTTACAACTACTTTTGCCAAACAGTAAGTGATTATGACGTAGATTAAATTTGATTTTAAAAATCAATTACAATTTAAACAGAATTCTGCTTTTTATAATCAATTCCAAACGAGTTCTTGGCCTAGCCTGTTGTCAAATCGAAGCAAGAAATTGACCTTTTTGTAGGGTACACAGAAAGGAGACATTTTCCATTTATGCAGAGTTTGGAAAGTCAGAAATTTCCTTACACAGGCCATATCATGCAGCCATTCACTGCTAAATTTTCTCCTGAGAAAAAGAGGAGCAATGAGTGCAGTTGTTGTTAATCCCCCGCATTTTGGGGAGTTAGACACTCATTCATTCTTCCAACAACAGACAGAAACATATATGATTGCCTCACCCCATTGTTGAAACTTCTATAATAATTTCGAAAATTGAATTCTTGTACCAGGACCCATCGCAAGCATGCCTTTGTAGAAGAAAGCAACTCGAGCTCCAGAGATGAAATTCATTACTCTTGTTCTTTAGTCCCAACTTGATGGTCCTCCAGTTAGTAATAGTTCCATCTCTTCTCATCAACCTTCGAGTGGATTGAACCAGATTTCCCATTTTACTGGATAGTAGAGATTGTTGAGTGGGCAATATGCCATTGAATGAGCAATGGATCTCTAGCTGGCACACTTCTTGGTTCCTCCTTTCACTGATTTTCTGCTATTTTGTTCAAAGCTCTAATAATGCTGCATCTGAATCAGTAGATGATATGCTCAATGACCATGGTTTTAGAACTATAGTTCATCAACGACCTCACACGGGTGATCTATTCGAAGCTGCCCTCCCTGCCAATTTTTCCGGCATGAAGGTTTCAGTCGTTCGGCTCCGGAGCAGGACCTTATGGAGTAAAGGTGCCAATTTCAGCAGTTTTCGCATCCCATCAAGAACTTTGCCAACACCTTATGTACGTAGACTTTTTCTGGTCTATCGAGATTTCGGTAACTGGTCTTCTCACTACTACGGTCTACCGGGTTACACGCTGATCTCTTCTGTGGTTGGTTTTATGGTTTATGACGCATCGAATTTGACTGCCGAACACTACAGGACGCTCGAGCTCAACACAATGGGGATGCCCATATCGATTCAATTTCCCAATCTCACATTCCCACGAGGCGCCATGCCAAAAACGAAATGTGCTGCATTTGGTCCCAAAGGGGAAGTTTCTTTGAGCGAAGCGAGCTTCCACAATGTATGTTACAGTACTAGCCAGGGTCATTTTTCAATAGTTGCTCCATTAACGAAGAAACAGGGGGTGTGGCATCCGTGGGTGGTCGAACTTGTGCTGGGACTCGTTTTGCTGGTCTCGGCGAGTGTTGTTGGGAAGGTAGTCGTCCAACGTTTGAAGGTACACAAAATCCATAAGATGGAAAGACAAGCGGACGAAGATGTGATTCTTGCAACAACATGGGTTGGCGACAGTAAAATGCCATCCGCAACTGTAACAAGAACCCGTCCTATTCTTGAGTGTGCGGATGCTTCATAGCTGCTGCTGCTTATTTTCCCCTCCCCCCAACATTTCTGTTCAAGTATCTTTCGTCTTGTCCCTGTTTTTCCATGACATTAGGAGCTGTTATGAGATGTGGTATCTATCAAAACCAGTTGATTTTTCACATTGTATTCTTCTGCATAGTTCCTGCTTACATCTTGTTCGATTCTGGGTTTGCCGTTTTGGCGACTAGAGTGGGGTTAACCGCCCAACCGTTGTGACAGGGTTTAGAGTTGTGAAGAGAATGTGGGGCTGGTAGGTTAAGCGTTTGGGATTGATTAAATCTTGGTCAAACCTGATTTAATCTAGATTAAATCAGGTTTGTGGGTGTTTGGCAAAAGAGATTAACAGATTTAATCCATCTCCAAAAGCTAAAAACTAATTTAATCCATAATCCTCAAAAGTGAGGATTATGAAATAATCACTTTTTTCATAATCAGGTTTGACCATGTAATTTACTATCCTATCCCTATATTTTTTACAAAAAGACCTCTCATACCCCTTAATTAATTAAATAATTGTTGGAGTTTATCTCTTATCTCTTTTCCATACTAATGTTCGTGATGCTATCTGTTATGCGATTTCTGCTAGATAATTTTATTTTTTTTTGCTCAAAATAAACTTTATTTGTAATTTGGGGATGTTATCGTACTATAAACAATAACGTGAGATTGTTTTTGTCTTTAATTTAAAATAAAAAGTAACCACTTTTGTAGGACGTGACAATAGTTATTTTCATAATTTATTTGGGCATTATAATTATTTACGAATAAAAGTTATGTTTACGTTACTTGGATTTTAATTGTTTATTAATGTCTTCTATGTCTGTGGTATAGAGAAAGAGAAAAGACTTTTCATCCAAACACTTTTTATAAATTTAATCTAATTTACAACTACTTTTGCCAAACAGTAAACTGATTCTGATTAAATCAGATTTTGAAAAGTGATTAAGATTTTAGAATTTGAATCCCAATCAGATCGGGCTGGGCTAAAGCACGCTGTTTGTTACGAGGAATAGCATCATTTTACCCATCTTCAATATCAACGACGACCGGGAAGTACCGGAGACGTCTGGCGACTACCGTGGCGACTACCGTAGACAAGCAGCGCAAGCAGTTTCTGAAAGTTTTAAACCACATCGTCCTTAATTAAATCTTTTTGAAGATGCTGTGAAATGATGGAGGGTAAGGAGCTCTTCCAAACCGCGTGGAAGACCTTCATCTCTCCAGGGACCTTCTTCTTGACAGACTGGCGTTAACCTTGTAGAGAGAGGCAGGAGTCGGGTCCGTGAGATTTCGTTACTGAGTAAGGATCTTCGACGGGTCTGCAGGTGCTTGGTGGAGGCGATCGTGGTGCTTCTTCAAGGGGTTCTGCGGTTCAGTTTTGGCACGACTTGTGGTTCGGAGAGGAAGAACTTAGAAAACCATTTCCATTGCTTCTTAGGCCGGCTGTTAACAAAGAGCCCTCCAGGGTAGAATATCTCAGTTACAGTGGCGAGGTAGCTTCATGGAACCCTACGCTTTGCTGGAACTTCCAGGACTGGGAGCTTGGTGGCTGATTTCTGCAATCGTCTTTGCTCGGTTGAGTTTGATCCAAGGTTAGGGAATAGGGTGGTTTGGCCTGGTAGCTCTTAAGGTAATTCACAATGAAATCCTTTTATGATTATTTGGCATCTAAAGAAGGCACCTCATTCCCCTGGAGAGCCATTTGGCGAACTATGGCCCCTCTTAAGGTGAGTTTCTTCACTTGGGAAGCAACGTTGAACGCGACACTGAATAGGAACAACCTGCGGAAGAGGCAATTGATTTATGTAAATTGGTGCTTCATGTGTAAATCTGATGGGGAGAGCATCGATCATCTTCTATTGCATTGCAAGGTGGCAAAGCCGTAATGAAAGTTACTTATCGAAAAAAGAGAAAAATATATTCAACACTTCTAAAGAATTCACAACTTCACGGATTACTTTTGTAGCATGCTACAGGAGGAGGATAAGTAATTTAGTAATCGAATGTAGTACTGAAGCGCGACAGAAGAGTACATTTCGAGAAAGGGATGAACTTATTTATAAACCCCAGCCGAGTTAAGCTTCTGTGCCAGACCAAATTGATCATCAAATAACATTACACGAGTACACAGCATACGATACTCTTGCAACACAAAGCTGCTGCTCTCAGATTCGAACCAATGTTCTCATGCTCGACAGTCCAGGCACTTTGCTATTGACTTGAGCAATGGCCCTACAGGAAGCAGCAAGTTTCTCTGCCAAAGAAGAAGGTGAGCATGTCCAATATACCACTCATCAGAAATTAAATCGGCATGTTACTCTAAAATCAGTATCTTCTCGGCAGGCTTATCATACTATACTTGCATTAACTGAAATAAAGAAAAACTATGCCTATTTACGGACAACAAAGATATGGAATACACAGCCAACGTAACTGTAGATTACCAGAATATTAAGTATGAGAGGCTAATAGAGTTCAATAAAAGAACTTTTGCCTCGGGTTTATGTTAGTCGAGATGCAATAAACATCTCTTATGGGGTGCAAAGAGAAGTTCCTTCGCTATAAGATGATAATAAAGCATCAACATGACAAATACAGCTGCATCATAAGTAGAATAACAAAAATGAACAAAACAAAGATGCCAGTTAGACACAACCAACAGGGGATTCCATCGAAGAAGCATCAAACAAATTGTACAATTAGAATGTATAATAAACTAAAGCACCTTATATTATAAGGATGTGCCTCTCTTGCAGACACCATCAACCAACATCCATACAAGTATCCATCTAATAAGGCAAAGTGCTCCTAGTTTGAAAAACAATACAGGAATCAGAATCTAAAACGACTCCACAACGACAAATATTACAATGACAAACTCCACCAGCCCTCGACTGCAGAACTTCGAATTTGCTCTTGAAGCAGATTTTTCAGTTCCGGGTTGTCTGAGCGGGATAAAGGGCAGCGGGAATCTTATCTAACCCCAAGCCCCCGAAACTACCTTCAAACGGGTTAATGCAATTGGCTATTGACCTGTCTCCAATTACAGCAAATGAACCCACCTGGAGTGGGGGCATTCCAGTGCAAAAATATCTTGGGCTAAGTGTTAACGGTAACCTATGCTTCTATTGGACTTCATCAAGATATCGAAGTAGTAAAGTTTGAAACTTCACTAATTGCTGCTGCTTATTATGCCATAATGTCTCTCTCACTGTATTCCGTATGCTCTCACAAAATTTAGCTTCAAGCACAAGCACATCTGTCACTCCTATAAACCGTGAGTGAAACTTGTGCACAGAGCAGAGATTTAGGAGATACGGGGCATAGTGACAATTAAAACACGCCAAGTTTTATGACACTCATAAGAAAGACCATAACTGTGTCACTTCAAAAGATGTATCTGCGCTATGCCTGAGAGGCATGCTTTACTTATTAACAACAAAACGACATGCCAGGCTAAACAGCAATTGCCACGCCAAAATGTGAGTCATCAACAACATGCAACCAAAATTCGATTCAAAATAAAGGTTAAAACACCTGGCGAGGACAAAGCAACGACATGCTGGAAAAGCTCAACTCAGAAAAGAGCAATGCAATTCTTTCTAGGATAAGCAGTAAGCACACCATTTTTATGACATTTGGGAAAAGACCTTAACTGCATCATGTAATTTGGTATACCTGAGAGGCATGCATTACTTATTAACAACAAAAACAACAACGTCAGGCTAAACAGCAATTGCTACGCCAAATGTGAGTCTTCAGCAAGATATGCAACCAAAATTCGAATAAAGACAAACGTCAAAACACCTGGTGAGAACAAAGCAATGACCGATGCTAGAGAAGCTCAATCGAGAAGAGCAATGCAGATGCTTTTACTTGTTTCTAGCAAGCTTCGTCCACTCAGTATGATAAGATCCGGGAATATCAACCCTCTCATAGGTGTGCGCCCCAAACAAGTCCCTCTGAGCCTGAACAAGATTCGCAGGAAGCCTTGCACGCCTGTAGGTGTCGAAATAGGCAAGACTAGCACCCATCCCTGGAACGCTGATCCCAGATGTAAAAGCCAACCCCACGACTCTCCTCCATGCGGCCTGCCTCTGCACCATCTCCCTCGCAAACTCGGGGTCCACCACCAAGCTCGCCAAATTTGGGTTCCTCTGGTATGCCTTCTTAATTCGGTCCAAAAACACCGCCCTAATAATACACCCGCCTTTCCAAATCCTAGCCAACTCCCCGAAATTCAAATTCCAACCCTTCTCAACGCTCTTCGCCCTCAACAAATTCATTCCCTGAGCATAACTACAAATTTTGGACGCGTACAAGGCCTGCCTCACATCATCAATCAGCCTCTTCTTATCAACCCCACTCTTCACCTTCCCCACATCATCCTTAAACCCCGCCTCCTCCAACGCTCGCGCAGCTGCCACCCGCTCGTCCTTCAACCCGCTCAAGTACCTAATATCGAGCGACGCAGCAATGGTGGGCGCCGCCACTGACAGCTCCGCCGCCTGCTGGACAGTCCACTTTCCCGTCCCTTTCATCCCGGTCTTGTCCAGTATCTTATCCACCAACTCCCCATCCCCATGCTCGTCCTTCACCTTAAAAATATCCGCCGTAATCTCAATCAAAAAACTCTCCAACTCCCCTCTGTTCCATTCATCAAAAATTTCCGCCAATTCGCTATTGGAACACCCTCCAACGTTCTTCAGAATATCGTAAGCCTCCGATATCAGCTGCATATCGCCATACTCAATCCCGTTATGCACCATCTTAACGAAATTACCCGACCCGCCTTCGCCAATGTAGGTCACGCAAGGCCCATCCTCGACCTGGGCCGCAACTTTCTCGACTATATCTTTGATATTCGAGTAGGCCTGGTAAGACCCGCCCGGCATCAAGCTCGGCCCATTTCGAGCACCCTCTTCACCACCCGACACACCCATGCCCAAATAGAGCAAGCCCTTGTCGGCCGCCTCGACCATCCGCCTCTCGGTGTTCTCGTACCACTCGTTGCCGCCGTCGACGATGGCGTCGCCGGGCTCCATGTGAGCGGACAGAGCGGCGATGGTCTGGTCGACAGGGGCGCCGGCCTTGACCAGGATGATGACGGATCTGGGCCTCTGGAGGGACAGCACGAAGTCGCGCGGGGTGTAGTGGCCCGTCAAGGGGAGCTGGCCCTCGCGCTGGGCCCGATCCGTGGTCTCGTCGACCTTGGAGATGGTGCGGTTGTAGACGGAGATCGGGAAGCCCTTGTCGGCGATGTTGAGGGCCAGGTTCTGGCCCATGACGGCGAGGCCCGCCAGGCCGATGCGCGAGAGGGCTGGGGAGGCTGCTTCCATGGTGGGTGAGAGTTGATTGCAAACGAGTGTGTGTGTGTGTGTGTGGGTGGGTGGGGAGTGAATAATATATGGAGAAGGGTGAGGGGGGTGGGTGGGTATCGTGAAGCTCGTGGGTGAGTTGAGATGAGAGTGACGGACCCGTCGAGGGAGTGAAAGGGTAATGTGGCCTAACAACCAACGAGAGGTTGTTTGCTGTTGTTGTAAACGGCGGTGATCCCTATGGAAGACTGCGTTTGAGATCCGATGGCCGTGTGAAACGACGTAGTTTTGTCACACACTGTGAAATTCGGTTTTACTTTTTACTCCAACTTTACCTTCTATTAAGATACGGTGAAAAGACGTCTGTACCTGCGGGTCGACCAAATTCATTGAAAAAAATGAGTATGAGCATTAAAAGTTAGAAACTTTTTAGTTTTTTATCCGTATCGGACTGACCTGTGAATTTTAAATTCGTCTAATTTGGGTAATGGCAACATAATTTACCCCGATATTTGTGTTATATAATTAAATAGTGTTAAGGTTTGAAAGATTCCTTATCCTTTCTCTTCATTACTGATCACTCTCAGCCGCTACCCCTCTCTCTATCTTTTGTTCACGCCTTTCAATCCACACTCCGTCCACATGACAGTCACCGGTCACTGCCACCCTCGACGTTTCAAGACTCCACAATCCACGTGATCGAAAATCCGCGCCCCTGTCATTTGTGGTCGTGACCAAGGCCCGCATGACCATAATTTGACGCACTCCATCTCTGCCATCGTCCTTTTTCACCATCCACCGCAGATTCACGCCTCTGCTATCCAATTCTCTCCTCATACCAAAGATCGAAGCCCACATGACCGCTTATGTCGTCACCACAACTCCGCAACACTGTTGCAGCTCCTCCTCTACTGCCAACACCACCCTCCATCACCGCCGACACTGTGAACACTTCCACCTTAACCATGATAAAGTGTAACTGTTTAACTTTGGATTGTGTTTTCCATCCCAATGTGTGTTTGCTACTGATGCTACGGCATTTTGTATGACATGGTTTTGAAACACTTTTTTTTTGTTATATCCGTGGTTTAGAACTGATTTAGTAATTTACCTTCAATTTTACGGTACTCAAGCAAATATGCTAGTAAAAAAAGAAAGAAGAAAAAAGTAGAAAGTATGCCTAATTGTCAAAATGAACAAAGGAAACTGATTATAGAAAAAAAGAACTAAGTTGCCATGTTTACCTCCCGGTCTACAAGGATAGCACGACAGGGTATAGGTATTGAAAAGGGCTATCCAAAAAAATCTGGGTGATTCTTGTCCAAACCCGTTTTACCCCTACCTATCCGTGTATTACTTATATCATGCGGGTTTGAACCGTTTGCCAGGTCTACTTTATGTTATTTTGTCATTTTCAAAATTTTAAATATTTTGCAACATGTCATGGAAAACTACTTCGTTTATATTCCATTTTTGTTGTTTTCGTTTTCCTTTCTTTTTAAGTTTGTTAAAAAATTGTCATCTTAAAAATTATATAGTTAATTACGCGACTCTATTGTATGGTTAGCATATTTAAGGTAGTATTTGACAGAGTTTTTGTTTTTATTTTTTCTCCAATCTGTAAAGTGGAGAAAAACAAACAAAAAAACCTGTTTGATAGACAATTTTCGTTTTTTTTCCCTTTAGTTTTGAAAATCAACTTTTAAAACAGAGCTGTTTTAAAAAATTCTATTTTAGAGTTTTGGGTTTCCAATTTTGAGATCTAACCATCAAACTTTGTTAGAAGCAATTTGCTATCCACATTTAAAAAAAACTCATTTCATTTCATCATTTTCACCACTACCACTACTTACCCTTTAAGCCCTCACCACCACTACTACTAGCAGACAACCACCGTCATCACCTGGCCGTCGCCACAACCACCTATCTTCATCACCGTACTGTCACACCATCACAAATCTGCCCCACCGTCACCACCCTACCACTGTCGCACCAACATATCTCTTACATTACCGCCATAATCCTACCGTTGCCGCTAGCAGATCTGCCTCATCGCCGCCACTCACCGCCATCGCTACAGCACGAATCTGCTCAACCATTGCATCGCATCAACTAAGCGGACAACATCGCAATCACCATCTTAACCACCAAGCACAACCACTATCTTAACCACCAAGCACATCGTCATAAATGCGACGATCGATCAACGTCGGACAACATCACAATCGGACAACACCGTAATCGGACAACATCATAACCACCATCGATCAACGTCGGACAACATCACAATCGGACAACACCGTAATCGGACAACATCATAACCACCATCGATCAACTTCGACCTATTGTCGATTTCACCACTCCCAACCACCCGACGTCGATCTTGTCACTGCAGTCGACGCCGTCTCTTGTCACTGCTGTCGATCTCATCAAATCTGATTTTTACGTAGCAGTAACTCCGTCGTGGTTTTGGCGGTTAGTCGTGATGGGTGGTGGTTATTGGCTTTGGGTGGCAGTGATATTGTGACGTGATGGTGTTGATTGGTGGTAATGGAAACTAGTGTTTTGGGGAAGAAAGAACATAAAGGAAAATCCTCTTAAAAGAAACAATAACTGGAAAAAAAAATCAAAACTAATCTATCAAACATCTACTTGTTTTTTTTTTTTTCAAAACAAAAACCACAACTAATTTTGGTTTTTATTTTAAAAAAAAATTAAAACTAATGTTGTCAAACACACCCTAAGTTTAAGCATTTAAATAAACTAACGTTTAACCACCGGTCCATCTTTGCACAAACCCCACCTTCCCCCCTTTGCTTACCATCTGTACACAAACCCCACACGCAAAACTCCCTAACCATTTATTTCCCATCTACGTTCAACCCCCCACTCAGACCCCATTTGCCCTTTCATCGTAATCCCCCCACCCCCCCCCCCCCCCCTTCTTTTTCCTTATCTTTGCACAAGCCCTTCCAAATATAAAATAATTCCTAATCGGGTGAGGATGTCATTCCTCTTCCTTGGGCCTGATGACCTTTTCATCAACACGCGTGGGCCGAAAACAACGCTAGAGAAGTTACAAAATTGAATTACCTATTTTCAGTGTGTTTGCCCAAGTAAAATTTTACGAAAGCAAAGAAAATTCACATAAATTTTATGAACAAAAATAAATAAATAAGAGCACACTTGCAAAATAGACGGATAGTCATCAAGTGAGTAGACTGGATAAAGAAGGGAGAGGAGGGTGAGTCCGTGAGGCAAAGGAGTAGCGGAAGAATCTACTTTTGCAGACTCCTGTCCTTTGTGTGAGATAGGGACGATAAAAAGGAGAGAGGAGAGTTGGTAGAGGTGTCAAACGGGCCGGGCGGCCCGCGGCCCAGCCCGACCCGGCCCGAAAAAAGCCCGGCCCGGCCCGGCCCGCAGGTGAACAGTGCAGGCCCGCAGGCATAGGGCCTTGGGCCTGGGCTTGGACCAGGCCTGGATTTCCAAAAAAATGGCCCGGGCCCGGCCCGGCCCGGTTTTGGCCCGAAACAGGCCCGGCCCGTTTTCGGCCCGGATTTGGCCCGTTTTCGGCCCGGATCTGGCCCGATTTTGGCCCAAAATCAGCCCTATTTCGGCCCTATTTTGGCCTGCCCCACCTTTTTCAAAAAAAAAAACTTGCCCTCCCCTTTTCCCTCCCATTTCCACTCCCAATTGCCGTGACGCAATGATTTAAACCATGAACCAAGCA
This sequence comes from Escallonia rubra, assembly GCA_033065855.1. Lineage (NCBI taxonomy): Eukaryota > Viridiplantae > Streptophyta > Magnoliopsida > Escalloniales > Escalloniaceae > Escallonia > Escallonia rubra. The sequence goes on from JAVXUO010003123.1 coordinate 78,380, forward strand.
TACCCGACATGACTTGACTTGATGGTCTAATTTGCCAATAAAAGCAGTTCAAAGATCCCAGCAAGTTTAGCCTTATATAGCGTGTATTCTCTATCAAACTTGGTTTCAGTTGTTCCTATTTCCTGTTAACCCTGCCGACGGGAACAAATTTTCCCTTGGTTTAGGTACAAATTAGTACTGAAAAAAAAAACTAATTAAAACTAGAAACCTGCCTTAGCCTCCGTTCACCATGCGCATCTTTATCCAGGTCTTCCAGTAAGCTGGTTGGAGGTTTGTCAAGCATCCAAAGTTCGACAAGAATCAAAACACAAGCCTTCGCTAATTTGTTTGCATATTGGTCTCTCGCAAATAGAAAATAAATTTTCTTTGTTGAATGCAATTTGTATCCAACAAGGAAAGATTGGCTTCAACTGTATGATTATTGTTATATCCGTCTACACTTATGCCAATTAAGTAACAACAAATTATTTATGGACCTACATGTCACTAACAATAAACAAAATTTTCTTCTACTGCCGTAATTGGAGCAAAATGTTTCTTCTAGGTGTAATTAACGAAATGGTTTAAATTAGAATATTTGTTGTTACTTTACTTGCTTATACACATTATTAAATTAGAATTTGTGTACATAATAACAAGAAAATATCGCAATTAAAGTTTTTATTTTGAATAACCGGAGAATTTAAAAAAAAAAAAAAAAATTTTGGGCCCGGGCCCGGCCCAAGCCCGGCCCTAGATATTGGGCCTAGGGCCAGGGCCTGGACTGGGCCTAGGTTTCCCTTCGGCAGGCCCGGCCCGGCCCGGCCCGGTTGGCAGCCCCACTGGCCCGGCCCCGGCCCGGCCCCACAACAGGCCCGATGGGCTTGGGCTGGGCCGGCCCAAGCCCGGCCCTTTGACATCTCTAAGAGTTGGTGGTCGGCACGAGAGAGGGGGAGCTAGGTTAATGTCTTACATCTCTTTCAAACAAATTTTTTAATTTTATTAATGGACTGTAAAGCTTGTTGAGAAAATTTTTATTGACTAGTTAAATGCTACATTAAAAATTATGAAAACTCCTCTATGTTGCTTGAATACCACTTGTCACAAAATTATTGGTCAAAATGAACAGGATGAGTTCCAATAAAATATATGCATCGAGTTGGTGAATTGTAGTAATTGAATCTGGGGTTTTTGAAAACTTAATCTGAAAAAGGTACCAAACAAGAAATTTTTTAATCGTGAACTAGAAAATAGAAAAGTTTGGTTACGACTCATGTAAATATATTTTTATGTATTTAAACTGTATGAATACATACTCCTTTAAGTATTCATGTCCTTAATATTTACAAAAAAAACCATTTTTTTTTTTCATAAAAGGTACTTGACGAAATTAAAGCCAAGTCTTCAATGTTCAAACCAAAAGTAAAACCGGAAATAAACCACCGAATATATTGTTTAGTTTGGCCGAAAACCAAAATGGAATTTTCTATTCTCTCACTGTGAATGCCGGTAAAAACTTAAATGTAACCATGTTTAGTTTGTCCTTGAATCTTTTCATCTCTTTAGATTTTACCCGTCCAGTTCCACACGGAAAGCGAAGATTTTCTCGTGAATGACCCTGATAGCATTTTCATACCAGATCCTGAAAGTCACACCAGTTTAGCATTTAAACCGTTAAAACCGATCTAACCGTGAAAACCGAACCTACCAATCTGTCTATTTTCAAACCGATCAAAAAATCAATCGGTTTATTTTTTTTTCCCCAAACTGTACATTTGGTTCGGTCGGTTCGGTTTAAATTTTTTTGAAACCACATAAACCGAACCAACCGTATATAATATAACATATCTATATTTTTACCTAATCCTAGTTATTTTTTATTAACCTTAGTTATCTAACCACTCATATAAAATGGGATAAACCCAAAATCCCTTAACGTAACACACATTTTTCACTTGCCACCTACATCTCACTAAGTGTTATTAATTATGATAAAAAAATTCAGTTTTTTAGAACTTATTAGTATGTATAAGTTATTAATTTTTGGGCCTAAACTTGCCCAAAATTGAGTATGGTCCAAACCGAACCGTTCAATCCATTCAACCCATAGAAACTGAACCGTTGAAATCAAACCGTTCAGCTACGGTTTGATTTTTTATTTTTTTCTAACCGAGGTTGCTGGTCGGTTCGGTTTGGTATTCAACCTCCAAACCGAACCGTACTCACCCCTACTGCTAAGGTACGCTAATCATCTTCATCATTTTACACACGCACGAAATTGTGGTTCTCTACTGCATGTTATTAAATTTAAACATGTGTCTGCCCTCGAGCCTGCAAAATTGATCGTGTGATTAGTCCTTGTTATGGCTAACATTCCGAACGTGTGCCATATAGTTGTTATGTTTTTGTTTATTGATCTCTGGCTAAATTCATCTCTGCTAACCTTAGTCTGTGACAGAAGAAAAGTTCCTGAGGTTATTAGTGTAAGGGACGTGCTAGGATGGTCGTCGGCCCCTTTTAAGGTTACCAAAAACCACTGCCCTTGCCCTTGGCTATACGAGGAAGGCAAGGGAAGTTGATGAACGGGGAGGAGGAAGAAACCTAGGACTAGGGAGACCAAGGAGAATGAAACCCTAGCAACATATAGGTCAGGTGGAGTGAAAACAGACAGCCTAACAATGATACTTTTGAGGACTCTGAATTTCTCAAAGCTGCTAATCCATAGTCCATTAGTACAAGAAAAGAAACTGGGTACCAAACATTAGAGAATCCATAATTCATAAAGACAATCATCAGAATCTTGGTACTAATCTAAATAGAGGACATGTGCTTACCCATAACTATTATACAAATGGGAATATGGTGTGGTTCTTACCCTCGGTAGACTCTGCTCACGAGCATATGCTTTTGTGTTGAACACCAAAATGTCATCACAAGAAATGATGACTGATGAGGACATGGCTGACGTTTTTAGTACTCCCAAGAGACTGCAGTCTTCGACTTTGTTGTTTAGATGAATTTGTGCCATTACACGGCTGACCATTTTTGTGTTACTTTTCTCTTCACACCTCGCAAAAACACAATTACCTCGAAAAATTGGTCGATGCTCATGGCTTCTTATTGCTCCGCACTCTAAAGCTTCAGTAAGTGTAGAGTAAGCACCAACCAAAGACACAAAGATACATTATTGGCATCAGTTTCGTGATTGCGCACTAGCATTTTCTGAATGAGACCAGTATTCCTTAACAAGCTGCGCAAATAGTGAGCCCTCGTGATTCATGAGCTTCATTGGATCATCATACTCTACTAATTCACCTGTAAACGTTAAACGGTATGCAATATCTGAGTATTTCTACATGTTTTTCGGCTAGTAACATAATATAGTTTGGAGTACAACAGCTCAGATATATAACTCACCATCAGCAATGGCAAGCACCATTGTGCAGTCCATCACAGTTGGTATTCTGTGGGCCACTGTTATCACAGTGCAGTCTGCGCATTCTGTCCGAATTGTTCTCTGGATGATCGAGTCTGTTGCATTGTCTATTGATGCAGTGGCTTCATCAAGAACGAGTATCTTCCTTCTCTTCAATAGAGCTCGCCCCAGACAAAATAACTGTCTCTGTCCCATGCTCCAATTTGATCCATCTTGCACAACTGCAGTTTCATTGTTAGTAACAATTGCTAGTCCAGAGAGCCGTATGCATAGCATTTGTTTCTTTACCTAGGGAGTTCAAGCCCTCTTCTTTCTCTTGAATGGCCTGACGAAGCTGGCATTTTTCGAGGACCTTCCTCAGAGTCACAGAAAGTAGGATTAGCTTACTAGAGCAAGTAGGAGACTGTAACCCTTGAATAATGCTCTAGATCGCTACTTTTAAATGCATTGAAACGTTTTGAAATCAAGCCGCAGCTGCTGTCAATGAAAGCACTATACAGACAACTCGGGGCATTGGTTTTAGTTAAACTTGCAGCAAAGAGTAGGTAGTCATAACATAAAACTTGGTGATATGGTTCATTATGGCTCCTTTATGGATCCAGTGTTCCGGGTAATGTACTAGAATTAGTTAAAGTTGAGATGGGATTCTTGCATCTGTAATATCTGATTGATGTGTGCCTTTGGATTAGCTACACATTTCAGGAGGTTGTAAGATGGTTCTACAATGTAAAATGTAGTAGACCACTTAACAGACTACTCCAGTATTTATCAGCTGAGGAAAGATCCAAAACAGAAAACGTTCTATCATGATTACTTCTAACATTGTGCATAATGCTTACCTCCCATATCTCATGATCGGTATGCTCTGATAAAGGGTCTAGATTGTATCTCACAGAACCACTAAAAAGTGTTGGATCTTGTGGAATAATACCGAGGTGTGACCTTAGGTCATGAAGGCCAATTGAAGAAATATTCAAGTCATCTATAATGATCATTCCCTCTGTGGGCTCTACCAGGCGAAACAAGGCGCTGATCAGAGTTGTCTTCCCACTGCCAGTCCTGCCAACAATTCCAACTTTATGCCCTCCTTCAAATATGCAACTGATTCCCCGAAGGACTAAAGGAGCATTCGGCCGATATCTGACCTGTTTGTGTAAATTATTTCCCTGTTATATGATGGTTTCCATAGACACTGATATTTGAATACAGAGAAAATGATGTAGTACTAGATTTACCTTCAAATCCCTGATCTCCACTCGACCAACGCTTGGCCAACTGAATGAGGGTCGGTTGCCTAGTATTATTTCAGGGGCTTCACTAGGAATGTGCATGTACTGTTCTATCCTTTCAACAGAAATGATCATATTTGATAGCGAGCACTGGCTTTGGACAGAAAAAACGAGGAATACATTTAATGAAAGGCCATATGATAAAGCCATTCCAACGAATCCTGCCATCAGATCATTGATAACCAAGCTGTCATTATGTAGTGAAAGGATAGGATGCTAGATTGCTAATTAATGTTTGTTTAGATATCACTCAATCATGTCAGCTCCCCTGCTTTGTTGTCACGTAGCATCTTCAAGGTCTTATGAACAAGTATGAAAAGTATTATCCAAAAAAGCCTGGCAGGTAGGATTTGTGGTGCGGATTCAAGGGGCTGGACTATGAAATTCGTGGAATAATTTACCCACCAAAATGTAATACGGTACAAGCACCACATCAAATCGAACTACTTAATGAATTAAGTGGGATAACAATCACTAACCCGACTCCGAAGCTTTAAGAGAAACCAAAGTCATGGCAAGTGCTGAAGCCGAGACAACAATTGCGCATAGCATTTCCAGACGTTGAATCAACCACTCGTTTGCTGCAAATTTGTGAAAATACGAACTAGCATTCACATCAATAAGGTGTAAATTGTCTGAAAAGAACCGTTCTTCCTGTCTGAAAGCTCTTATGGTCACTGCTCCAGCAATGGATTCGGCAAGATGGCTTGCACACGAAGATTTGGTGGTGCCATCAATTCTCATCAGCTCTTTTGCAGAAGCAAAGTAGAATTTCTGCTTGAGATATTTTTTAGAATTGATGAGAACAGTAATCAGCTTAAGATATTTAAGGAAGACATATATAACTGCTGCGTTGCCTTCTAACTCCTGGGTTACATGTATCTCTGTGTGTGTAATAGATCTTAAAAATAAACTATCTTCCCTTGGAAAGGTCCCTAAATGGACCATTTCCACAAAAGAGTTTGCTTTTGTACTTTATCATAAATCTACATGTTGCTTAATCAGTAACAAATGCTATGCATTTCTCAACGAAGTTGAGGGCAGGAAAACTGCATCCCTGCTTTCACAAGTAATTTTCCTTGTTACTGAAAGGAGGAGGAGGACAAGAACAATACGAAATTACTAATCTTGGTGTATTACCTGTAAGCTTATTGTTATAAAAACCATGGGTATGATAACACACAAGATAGGCCAGGTAAGTAGAGCTAGTATCCCAAAGCTGAAGTATGTGTTAATGGTTGTTCCTATGGTAAGACTCAGGGCGAACGCCAATTCAAGGTCCACAATGCTCAAGTCAGAAGATACCTGTAGGAAAAAAAAATAGGAATATAAGTCCCTAAAATCATAAGCATAATTGGCATTTTTAGTTTACTTTAAACAGATTCTTACCCGGCTTAGTATCCTTCCCACAGGCGTTGAGTCGTAAAACGACATTGGTGCTCGAATTAGGGAGGTCATTAGCGTAGAAAACATGGATTTTGATGTCCCAAGACCTAAAATAACTACAAAGTAAGACCGGAGGAGTAAGAAGACTCCCATAGCACACCCGATCAACATGTATATTATGATCATTTTCGATCTGCTTATACTAGAATCCTGTACTTCAGCAGCCAACCAAAAGTTTTGTGCAAACTGTCCAATTATATGTGCTGCGTGGACTGCAACTGCTAGGGAGAGGTACAAGAACCCCTTGCTCTGGCTCAGATACTGTCGATAAGGCATTAGACCTCTGTCTCCCGTTTCTCTTTCTTCCTTTTTTATCAACTGGTCTACAGAATGAGTTCCCCACTGTTCCTCAGCACTTATCTTCTGGATCTCTTCTTTGGAAGTTTCAGCTCCATGTTGAGAAACATAGGCAGCGTGCCCCTCTGAACCAGCAGTATCTTTGTGTGCTCTAACAAGGCTTTGAAACTCTTGGCTAGTGGCCAATAACTGATCATATGTAGCTGCTTTTAGGATTTTCCCTTCAGACATCAACTGTCAGGTACAAAAACAACCAAGCTTGTTTATAGTGCTTCTTTACTAATAAAACTGGTGAATGCCATATTAGATATCAAACTGGTGAAACTTTACGAGAAGAAGGAGATATTGAAGGACAGTGGTAGTGCTGCTTACTAAAACACAATCAAATGCAGGAAGGAAATCCACTTGGTGGGTCACGAGTAAGACTGTTCTCCCTGAGAGAGCTTCCATGACGTAATCCTGGAAACATTTACTTCATTTAGAGAACAGTTTATTAGAGGAATGTGTTGCAGTTCAATGATAAGAGTGATCACATTGAATAAGTTAGTTGCAGTATGTGCATCAACAGCGCTGAACGGATCATCCAAGAGATATATATCTGCATCTTGATATAGTGCACGTGCAAGTTGAAGCCGCTGCTTCTGGCCGCCACTGAGATTGACACCTCTTTCTCCTATCACAGTACCGTCGCCAGATGGGAGCATTTCAAGGTCCTTTACAAGAGAACATTTATCAAGTACTTTTTGGTATCGCTGCTCATCCATAAGTGATCCAAACAGGATATTTTCTTGTATAGTCCCTGTTTGTATCCATGCTGTCTGAGATACATAAGCTATCGTTCCATAAACTTGAACCTGATGAATCAAGCAGAAAGGCATACTCTGAGTCATTTAATTTGATTCTTAAAAACTTAAGAGTTATATACCTTCCAAGTGGCTATATATTACCAATTTACAGGTGATAATAGATACAAGATCATTTCAATAACATGGCAGAACGAATTGTATTGACAGTTTGTTAATTCGAATCTCCAGAAAAAAATGAGCCTCATTGTAGCAAAGATTTTATCGAAGTCCACGAATAAGGGAAAAGTCAATGAGCACTTACTGTGCCATTGATGTTTGAAACCTCTCCAAGAATGGCAGCTAGAAGGGTTGATTTACCTGAGCCAACCTCTCCACATATGGCTACCTTCTCACCTGGTTTGACCACCAAATCTATGTTGGCTAGGGTAGGCTTTGAAGAATTAGCATTCCATGACATTCTTGTGGAACTGATTACTATAGACTGATCAATTCCCTTCCCAGGGTACCTTTCCTTGATATGTATTTGCTGCAGTTCGGATTCCTCTAGAAACTTCACAATTCGACTTAACGAAACTTTTCCTTCAATAAATTTTGCAGCCACATCAGGAATTAGCCTGATAGGCTCTTGAACTATGCGCAACGTTGCAAGAAATGTAAAAATACTACTAGCATTAAGAGGAATCCCCATGAAGTAGCATGCCCAAAAAGTAGCAGCTGACACTATGATTGGAGATGCCCAATAGAGAGCTAAATAGTAGCCTCTTTGTGATAGGACTGATGATAACCCGTTCAGTTCTTCTTCCCTTAGCCCCTCTATAACATTCTTGAAATGCGTCTCCCATGCATACAACTTCAAAACTTTCATGCTTGTGAGAGTCTCTGTAATAGCCTTCAGCCTCCCGTCTTGTGCTACCATAAGTTTCGTAATGTATTTATGCTGCAACTTGATCAGCGGAGAATTTCCTAGCACAGTCAATATTATTACAAACAAAGCAGCGAAGGTCGCCAGCCCCACAGAATAGTATATGATAGCTAGGGCAAGACATATCTGAAGGCTTGTTGTCCATATCTGATGAAACCAATAAGGGTATTCTCCGATTCTGTAGATATCCACAGTGGAATAATTCATTATCTGGCCGGGAGAATGAGTAGTCTTAGCAGCATTTGATAGTCGTAATTGCTTCTTATAAACAGCTGCAGATAACAAAGATCTCACTTGGAGCCCAATCAGTCTAGTTCGGAAATACCATTGCCTCTCTGATAGTGATTCTAAGCATTTCGCCAGAAATAGGCCGCCAGCCAATGCGTAGCCCTCATACTCAAAGGCTTTCTCTCCTTCAGCAACCCGAATGAAAGCTTTAAGAAGCAATGGGCCTGTAGCCAGTGCGAGTACCTTGATAAGTGCAAAGCAGCCGGATATCAAGATAGCTTTCCGCTGCCAGATGAATATAGTTGACAGAATAGAAGGGCCATCAGAAGAGCTTCTCTGTTTCTGCTTGGTCAGCTGCTCCATAAAGAGGGACAGACACATCCCTGCTTGATCTTCCTGCCGTAATTTTGGAATGTCTTTGTCCTCGATAACATTCGCTTTGCCCTTCTTCAATAATGGATTCAACCACCAGAATGTCATCCTGCTTAGGATTCCTGCTTTCTCGAAAGGAGTTACAGCATCGTCCACACTGTTTTCGTAGCTGGTTTCAACCTCTTCATCTTGCAAAGGTGCGTAGAGAGCATTCTTGATGCCGGGTCCCATTTCTGCAAGTTTCTAGTCCTGAAAAACACGCAAGAGCGTTAAGAAATGCTGAGTACATGGATGTCAAACCTGCGAGTTGTTATTGGTTGTGATTCTATACTCTTCAAGCTAATCACTGAAAGAAAAATAGTTCATAAAAATGCTTGAGGAATGTATTGACAGCATAATCGTAACGTTTGATCATCCCTTATGCAATGGACTGGTGATTTTGTCTTCCATACAGGAATTTTTCCTGATATGTCCATTCATTCAAATTATTTACGCATTAAAAGCAGCATCGCAATCTTGTTTTGGAGGTTGATGGTGACTACTATTCAAACAGCCTATACTTAGTTAAAAAGGACTGCAATAATGCAGATGAAATTCTATACTTGGACGAACGATGAGAACTAAACTAACTAAGAACATGTTAATCAGTGGAACAAAAATGTGATTTATACCTCAAATTTCAGTGGGAAACTGGAAAACCTGATCTCCTGGGATAATCAAGCATAGAACCCAAAACATGGAGTTCTCTCCTATAACTGCCTGAGGCCTGAAAAGGCTTGTTTATCTAACATATAGGAGGCAATGGAGCTATTTGTATGAGTTCATCACATGTTTCGTACAACTCCAAAACTTAGTACAAAACAAGCCTCTTCTTGCATAAATTGATCTTTCCACATAGCACAAGCAATCTGTTGGGCTCAAACTTTGAAATGGAGGGCAATGTTAGCTTAAATTGCTGGTCCAGTATTCTTCAATAGCCTGAACTGCACATGTGGAGATTAACTACAAGTGGACATGCATATTTTACAGTGGCCAGGTCATACTTTTTCGGGTTTGGTGGCACTTGGTCACCTAATTGTTTGAATTTCCTGCTTATACAAATACTAATGTCTCTTTTGAAGAATAGGAATTGCATGAAGCTTTGCCCACCTTAAATTTCAGACTTCTACCACTAAGATTGAATCTAGCCCACCTCATATAAGATTTCAGGCCTCACCACTGTGCATAGAGCTCTCTCACGTAATCGTGGGATCACTTCTTACAAAGTCTTAGCACATGAAAAATCTTTTTTCACTACGGACAAAGGAGTAGCTAATAACCCTCTGGGGAAGAGATAGTATAATATTTGCAATCGGTGCTTGCACGTTTGCAGGTCTATTCTAAATCTTCCATCATTTCAGTAAAACAATTCAAGAATTTAATTTTTTGGTTAGATATTCAAGGATAATAATCACAAGATCCATGCAGGATAATATATAACCTCATCAACCATGGACTGTCTTTATTTTGCTGCATAATTTATTTATTTTCATGTAATGAAGAACGGAAGAAATAGCATCTGGCACTAGGACTTAGTCGTTAGAGATGAGGGTCCTTGTCGACCTCAGCAGCGTAAGCTTGTAACCAAGTTGGTGTTAAGTTGGTTGAACGTCATTGTCGGGTGTATTATGACGATGTCAAGTGTTCACTTTACTAGTTGATCATGCTAGTTTAGCATTTCAGGCTTCAGAGATATCTTCTCAAACTGGCACAATTTCTGAGCTTCAATAATCTCCAGAAGCCTGTGCAAGTGGCAAGTAGCTTGGCCGAGCCTTTTCATATTATGAACTCGTATGTCAAACAATTTGCTGTCCATCTCACACGTTTTCGCTTGTCAAACACAATTTTAAGGCTGCCTTTCCATCAACACATATTCTAATATACAGGTAAGCATCGCACTTTCTTGTACACCTTTTACTGTTGTACCACGCTTACCTAAGATATCTTAATTGGTTTAGGTGAAACGGGAATCAATTTGTAAGATGAATACACACACCTAGGAGAAAGGTAAGGGAGCAACAAGCGGATGATGATTGGAGTCTTTTGGAGGATTCTGTCCTTTCCTGAACTTGGGGCCATGTTATAGGAAGTAAGAAAGTGTCCATCAGTAGAAAATAAAAGAAGAATGAAGGACTGAGGCTTTTTTCTAATTAACAGGAAGGCTAGAGTTTGATGAAAATGGACAGCATCTTGGCCTGGCCATCTACCCTTCATTGATGGCTGAGATGCTCAGTCCATTTTCTTCCGGGTCATTAGTAATGTCTAGTTTTTGGAAAAACAAAAGGGAGCCAGCTCTTGGTTCTTTGATTTCAAGAAGAGATGCTGCTTAATCTTTGTTGTTGCTTTTCTGTCCTGGCGTAAAACAAACGCCAAGAGAATCACTGGGTATCCAGCTACTAGAACCTAGATCAAATCAATCTAGGTTAAATAACTTTACTATTCAAGCCTGGGTGTATAGAGTGCAGGAAAATGAACTGAGGTTGATGGTGACTACTTTTCAAGCAATCAAACCAGATGCAATCCTACACTTCTAAGAAGGAGAACATTCAAAAAATCCAGAAAATTAAACGAAGAACAGGTTACCCAATGGGAGAGACAGGTGCAGACTGTACCTTAAATATCAGTAGGAAACTGGGAAGATTGAACTCCTGAGATAATCAAAAAGAGAATCCAAAGTGAGAACATCAACTTAAAACACAAAAGTTAACAACATCCCGAGCACTAAAAAGGAAACACGCACTTCCCAAGGCCTCGAGGGCGATCTTAATAACAACTCGGGGACAAAGAGGCTCATTTACAGTACTTATAGCAGCAGCTGGCATGGAGCTATTTGCATGGTCTCATCACATGCACGTTTAACACAGCTCAGAAACCCAGCAATTAATGCGCTTTTGTAGTATACATTGGCATACATTATGAAAGTCTGATGTCAAATCCAAAATTATGAACCCACCACCACGTATATCAATCTCCATTCATAGCCGATAACCACGTATATCAATCTCCATTTATAGCCGATGGAAAACTTTAACGCTTACACATTACAAACCCTCTTCTTGCTTCTTTCATAGCACATGCAGTATGTTAATGGCTGATTAAACAGCCTGAACTCTTTACGTGGGATACTAACTTCAGGTGGACACTTGCATACAGCTCTCTAGTCATGACTAGCAAATGGGAATCTCCTTCTTCCATGAAAGCAAATGATTAGCTGCACAAGCCTCTGTGCTAATTAAGATGGTCTTACTGCCGGTCTATTCCATCTTCCATCATTTAAGTAGACAATTCTAAGAAAATTTAATGTTGCTAATAAGTCATCCATCTGCAGGAATTAAATATTCTCAAATCTGCCGATTCTCTAGGTAGGGAATGGATGACCTACGGTTGACTTGTTTAAACACGTAGTTCAATTTTCCAAGGTCCACGAATCGCCGGTGTGCAACCTGACCGCCAAACCAAACCAAAGGGCTGCAATGTTTACTATCAAATGAGTAGAAGTTACTGTCGGATGTTCAAAAGTTACTATTTAACTGTCAGATGTAGTGATCTCATATAACTAAGAATGATTTGCAAAACCCACCAATGTGACAGATCTTTGGCAGTAATATTTTGGCATTGAATGGTTAATTTTAATCATTATGAAAGTAATATAAGATCGTATGACGTATTCCAAATCACTTAAAAACGCACCATACAATTTTCAGAATAGTAAATGTAAATGGACAATCGAATACGAGGATGAAACAAAAAGCTCTTAATAATAGGTACCCCAAAAAGGCACTCTGATGCAAGACGAACATCATCATCGTATACTCATTGTCACACCGAGAGAACTACACTCCTAAAAGTAAGCTATGAGTAGCTCTATACATATATATATATATGCACTCGTATGTGAAGAGGTGCCGTAGTCGTGACAATTCAAGAAAAGAAATTTTCATGGTAGACCCCTTCAGAATGATTCTCACAGTGAGGCAGACACCTCGCGGCAAAAAAGTCGAGTGAATGACATGTTCGTTGAATCAATAAAGTTCACATCTTTTAAGATAGATGACACAAAAAAAGTGGGACGTTTTTTTATCTGTGACTCAAATTCTTATACATATTTTAGATTTTAGCCAATTTACATGCTACCATATGACTTGGTGTGGAAGACTTGAACATCATACTTCAATGAAAAAATATGTTGCAATAAAAAGAAAGACCCTCGGTAACCCCTATTTAATTTCTCTCCTTTTATGTCTCATTGATCCACATGGCTAATTCACATAGCCCCGTTGGTAACGCCGTGGTTTTCCTTGCACTTTGGTGCAGAGGTGGTATCCACGCTCTATATTTTCGTACTTACATTTTATTATAGGATAAAAATTCAGTAGCGCCTTATGTTTCGATAACGAGTATCTAAAATGTTATTCATAAGTTCCAAACTAAAGCGATTACTGTATTTTGTCTTAATCTTTGAAGGGTAAATTTAAAAATATAGAGAGTGTGAATATCTCCCCTGAGTTAGTAAAGAAGGACCAACTCTCTATGCTCTTTAATCTTTTTTAGGAATGATCATTACAACTAGTTGTACTGCTCACAGTTGTAATGATCACTGGAAGACGTTGAATCTGACACGAGAAGTATTTGCATGTGAGAATGTTAAAAATGTTCAGTCATCTTTCTTGACCGCCTTTTTGGGTGGTAAAAGTTGTAATTGGTAAAGGTGTCCTCTCTGTTTTTGGGGTGGTGGGGGTGGGGGACAGTGATCGAGACCAACAGGACAATGAGAAAGGGCCATTACATGGTGGTTGGTCCGGAATTGAGCAAACATTGAATAATACGGAAGGGCTGAGTTATTCAGAACTGGAGCAAAATAGTACTCCCTCCGTCCCTTTTTAAGTGAGCCATTTTTTTTTACACGTATATTAAGGATTTAGGTTATATATTGTGTGTCTTTCTCTTTTTACCCTTTAGAGAGGGGGGAAGAAGCCATGAGAGATAAAAGTGGTTGGTAGATTGTGAAATGTGGAGAGAGAAATAGTATAAAGTAGTGTAAAGTTGTGGGGAGAGAGAAAAAGAGGAGGTAGAGAATCAATTGTGGTGAAAAAAAAAAAAAAAAAAAATATATAAAAGGGTAAATATGTAAAAATACCTACAGAATATTTCCTAATTTGGAAGTGATCACTTTTTGTGGGACGGCCCAAAAAGGAAATTTGATCACTTTTTAAGGGACGGAGGGAGTAGTACTTAGTTTATCAGAATCTAGAGGTGTCAAAAGGGTCGGGCGGCCCGCGGGCTGGCCCGACCCGGCCTGTTTTTGGCCTAGGCTGGACCGGCCCTCCACGTGAACAGTGACTGCCCGCTACTTTACGACTTTGGATCAGGTCACATATTTCCAACAAATTATCCAGGCCCGACTCGGCTCTAAAAAGCCCGGGTCAGGCCCTAAAAATGGGCTTGCCCGAAATCGGCACGTTTTTTAGGCCATGACCTGGTTCTTAGGGCTGGCCCGGGTTTGGCCGTTTTTCGGCCCGTTTTTTGGCCCCTTTTCTGCATGGGCGGATCCAGAAAGTTTAATTGGGGGGTGCCAAAACAGAATAAAAAAAATTGTAGCTAACATAAAAGAATTCAAAAAGTTCAAGTTCATATAAAATATGAATAATGAAAAACACATTATAAAAGCGTCACTATAAAGTACGTTAAATACAAAATAGATTGCTCAATTTGACTACTAATTATATATCTTTGCTATGCATAGTGATTTATTTAACTTGTTAAGGTTGGTCAATAATAAATTACCACTTTGACATAAAAAAACTTAACTCTTACTCTATAGATATATTACTAATGTGATTATAAATTGTATGACTACTTTAATCACGTATAAGTTAACAAATTATAAGAATTTAAAGTAATAGAAATAATTAACCTTAATCTATTCTTATCCTTTTGTAATATGGAGATTTAGAATATAGAATAGTGCAAGAAAATGACAATGAAAAAGACAAAGACAAGGTGCAAAGAGTAAGAAACACGACAAAATAAAATCTTAATAAATTAATGCTATAATATGTGACATTTTCAGAAATATTTTATATATTTTAAATTTATTTATTTATTATCCCAAAAACTAAAAAAAGGAGTTCAAAAAATCTTGAGGGGTGTCATGCCCCCGCCTGACACCCCCCCCCTCCCCCCGGTCATGGGGGAGGTCCGCCCCTGCTTTTCTGGCCCCAATTTTATGCTGGCAATTGTACCTTTCCATCATTACTATGTACTGGTCCATGAAATGTGCTGGTGAGAAATAACAGACATGCAGGCGCCCCAAAAAGAAAAACCAAAACAAGAAAAAAACAAAGTAATAAGCAAAGGGGGTGTCAGTGCAGTTTTGGCTACTCATGAGACGAACTTGTCTTTAGCCCATGGGACAATGAGAGCTGCTAAATTTAAAGTTGGGGCTGCACTTGAGCCCAGAGTGATGTTTGAAATTGGGCCGCTATCAAGTTGTCAACCAAAAACTTTTATATATTGAGCCCAGATTTGGAAGTATCTGCCGGAATTCTGTCGGATTGTGTTTGGGAATTCTAATATTTTGCTGCTAGCTAAAATTTCGTATTATGCGCTGCCACAAAATGAAGATTTATTTACTTCCAAGTCGCTTTTTAAAAAGTTTAGAGTGCTACACGTAAAAAATGAAGGAAAAAACACAAAGTTTCCCATTAAACGGTAAATAAAAAATAAATGACTTATGTACTTTTGTTACACTCGCATCTCTATCGACTACCATACCCTCTCGATGTGGCATCCGAGATCCACCCCTATTGAATATATTCAGGCAATATTTGATTGCTTTTGTATTGATTCTATATATACGGTCCTTTCGAGCACGTTGTGAAATATTACTGGAAAATATCCAAAAAAATAGACGTTAATTTGGAGCAACTCGATACAAATGCGCACATTATCTTTTCCTCAAATATGCTTAATTTGCATATACAACTCCCTACCATCATGCAAAAAATACATGTTTCTTCTTCTACGCTTTTTTTTTTTTAAACTAGCAGAAAGAATAAGTTGTCTCACTTAAATATTAAAGAAGTTTGTTCATAACATGAGGATAAAGAAAAGTTGCATGGACACACAACCGTAAAAGCTCTCAAAATGAGCTTCTACTAGCTTTATTTATGACATTCTTTTAAAATTTAGACTTTTCTACGTAATACAGTCATTAGAAATCTAATTATTACATTACAATTTACTTACATAATAATAAGAAATTATGGCAATTAAAGTATTTAATTTGAATAACAAGAATTTTTTTTAAAAAAATAGGATTGGGCCCGGGCCCGGCCCTAAATATAGGGCCTAGGGCCAGGGCTTGGACTGGGCCTAGATACCCCATTAATCTGGCCCAGCCCCGATCCTTTTTCTCTATTGGCCCACTGGGCTCGGGCTGGGCCGGCCCAAGCCTGGCCCTTTAACACCACTGTTAGAATCCCAGTAAAAATCAGAAGAATGGAGTTTTCTTCATTGACATAAGTTCGAATTCTAGAAGAAGCAAAAGTTTTGAAGAACTCCCATTTTATCTATATAATTGCGATTACTAATAGATTAATCAGTAACAATAACAATATGATAAAAAAATAAGTCCTTCTTTTCATGAAACTAGGCAAATAAAATGAATTTTCATTTCCAGTCAGAACCATACATGAGATTTTTACGTCATTAGGCTCCTCGTTCAATTCATTCAAAGTCATTTGATCCCTTTTCGCCTTTGAGAATCCCCTCCCTCCTTTTACTCCGTCCCGAAGAGTCACTCGGATTAATTTAGTTACATTTTCATGTTCCAATTAAACACTTCCCATTTCTTATTATTCTCGAAGGAGAAGATTATTCTCTTGTATGAATTGATATTATTCCATTCCAAATCCTTCCCCATACCTCCCTAGAAAAATCTCAAATTGAATCCCAAATTGACGGGATAGTGTGGGCTTATCCATGCGGTATGCACTCCTCGGTAGTGATCCTCGTGTTATTTCTCACTTGATTTTGTTTCTCTCCCGCCGTGTTGATATGAAAGCTTTGAGTCCCTTCGTTATTTTTTGGGAATGGAAGTCCAATGTGCACTAATCATATTCTTTTCTTACGCTATGAATCAGTGCCACAGTTTCTCCACTGCCCTACTTCTGTTCATTATGCCGTTGATGCCGTTGAAAGGTACCCTAGATAATGGTTTACTCATTCGACCCGCCCGCTCCTCGACGCTTGTTGCCTTTTCTGATGCTGATTGGGCTGGTAATCCCGATGATCGGCGTTCAACTTCACATAGCTGTATTTTCTTTGGTGACAATCCCATCTCTTGGTTTTCTCGCAAGCAGCCTACATTATCTCGCTCTGGTGTTGAAGCTGAGTATCAAGCCTTCGCCACTTCGACTGCATGGCTTAAGTTGGATTCAGTCTCTGCTGCGTGATTTTGGTATTTTCTTCCAGCTTCTCCCGTACTTTATTTGGACAACATTGGTACCATGCACTTATCTTGTCGCCAATCCTTTTGTCCATGCTCACACTAACTACATCAAGATTGACTATCACTTTGTTCGGGAGTGTGCTTCTCGTGGCGCACTTCATGTTCTCTTTACACATAGCCGGGATTCAGTCTCTGCTAAGTGATACTGGTATTTTATGCCGGCTTCTCCCGTTCTTTATTGTGACAACATTAGTACCATGCACCTATCTTGTCGCCAATCCTATTCTCCATGCTCGCACTAAGTACATCGAGATTGATTATCACTTTGTTCGGGAGCGTGCTCCTTATGGTGCACTTCGATCATGCTCTCTTTACACATAGCCAGGATCAACTTGCTGAGTTGCTTACGAAAGCTCTCCCTGTCAAACGCTTTTAGTGGCTTCACAACAAACTGCCTGTGCATCCTGGCCGTTCACTTTGAGGAGGCTATTGTTCTATGAATTTATAAATCTTTGGGCTTTGTATTCTATGTCATTATCTTGGGCCCTAATTAAGCCAAGTTCTAGTAACATAGCTCTTTGACATGTAAAGCACACATGTATAGCCTCCATTGAGGCTATCACAACTTCTGCAATTACACCTAGAACTGTACGTGATTTCACAATACCTGGCGCGCAGCAAGTTGAACATTATCAGGCATAAGAAATCTGATGGCTCATTCCTAGATATTAATACAGATAGTAAAGCTTATAACAAGTCTTCTGAATACCCACTAGCATTTCCAGCGTGAGACCAGTACTCTTTAACAAGCTGCCCAAATAGTGAGCCTTCCTGATCCAGGAGCTTCATTGGCTCGTCATACTCTACCAACTTTCCTGTAAAAGTAACAGCACATTTGATTAGTACCCAATAATCAACAGTACTTGGCTCGAAATATAGACTTACCATCACTAATAGCAAGCACCATCGTGCAGTCCATCACGGTTGGTATTCTGTGGGCCACTGTTATCACAGTGCAGTCTGCAAATTCTGTCCGTAAGGTTTTCTGGATGATGGAGTCTGTTGTGTTGTCTATGGATGCAGTGGCTTCGTCGAGAACTAATATCTTTCTCCTCTTCAACAACGCTCGTCCCAAACAGAATAACTGCCGCTGTCCCATGCTCCAATTTGATCCGTCTTGTGCCACTACAATGTGAGGCTATCAGTAACTGGTGCTAGTCCAAATACAGCAGTCGAGAAATCTTTCTTACCTAAGGAGTTCAAGCCCTCTTCTTTCCCTTGAACGGCCGGTCGAAGCTGACATTTTTCAAGTACCTTGAGCACATGGTCAATAGAAGTAGTACCTGTTAGCTGGTGGAAGTAGGCAGCTGTGACAGTGTCACAGCAATAACCATTCTGTTGATGATATAGATACTTCTAGTCTCTCCTTGTAAAATCCTTGACAACTTAAAAACTAAAACTAGGGGCTGTAACTGCATGCTCCACGGCTGATTAACATAACAAAATGTTGCCGACATTATGAGTGACAGCACTGTCTGGGAACTTTAAGGTTTTGTCGTTTTCTGATACGAAAAAGAAATGGAAAGGACCTACTGTACGTAATGTGATAATCATGGCTTCTCATGGAAACGAAATCAGTTGAATTAGAACGAATTTGGTGCCTGTGGTTCATTGTAAGTTTAACTAAACATTCAGGAGGGCAAGGATCGCTGAAAATGCATCAATCGGTATTTTCTTAAATTAACACTTTTTGAGCAAGTAATATCAAGGGTAATCGCACTGTATCATCAAGAAAAGGATTAACAATGGTGACATTGTATAGCGATACATCCTAACATGCACGAGAATTCGTACCTCCCATATTTCATGATCACTGTGCTCTGATAAGGGGTCCAAATTGTATCTCACAGAACCACTAAATAGTGTTGGATCTTGTGGAATGATCCCAAAGTGTGACCTGAGGTCATGAAGCCCAATATTGGAGATATTAATGTCATCTACAGTGATCATTCCCTCTGCAGGCTCTATGAGGCGAAACAAGGCACTGATTAGAGTTGTCTTCCCACTACCAGTCCTGCCAACAATTCCAATTTTATGCCCTCCTTCAAATATGCAACTGATCCCTTGAAGCACCAGAGGAGCATTTGGCCGATATCTCACCTGTTTGATATCTTTGTTAATTATGTATTGGCGTTCATAGATCTCTAATTTCAAAACAGAAGAAGTTGTTCAATGTGATATTTACCTTTAAATCACTGATCTCCACTCTACCTACACTTGGCCAGTTAAGTGGGGGTCGGTTGCCTTCTATTTTCTCCGAGGCTTCGCTGGGAACATGCATGTACTGTTCTAGCCTTTCAACGGAAATTATCATATTTGACAGCAGGCACTGGCTTTGTACAGAGAAGACAAGGTATACATTCAATGAAAGACCATACGAGAGAGCCATCCCAATAAATCCTGTCATTTGAACATCAATAACCAAACTTATAAAATTAAGAGCTAATCGATGAAGGCTACTGTGGAAAGTTAAGCTTGCGGTGTCAGAGCAGGTCGGGTAATACTGTATGACATGGTAAGGACTCTTGCCAGATGAGCAAGCTGAGGTAAAGGGTTCTAATTTTTTTTAGCAAGAATGTCTGTTAGCGGCTCCGGCTTTGGTTCTTGACAAAGGAGCCTAAGGTGAGTCTAGGCAAACCTAAATGGTCATATATAGTGATAATGAGGCAGCAATTAGGATTTCCCACTCCCTATTGCAAGACCAGAGGACCAAGCACATTAAGGTGGACAAAACTTCACGAAAGAAATGTTTGGACACTCGATACATTTGTTTTACTTTTCTGGAGACTAGAGTGCACACCTAGCTTAACTAATGAAGTGGTAAAGTGTTTTCTGATGTCTGAAGTGTATCAAGTATGATATCTATTCAGCAGCTGATAAGGAGAGTGTTGGAGGTTATTTCTAGTGAAGGAAATTATGTTGTACACCCATTCTTTCTCAAACTTTTGCTCCTATTTTTATTTCTCTGTGTTCTATCCATATTTTTCATTCTTCCGAATTCTTTATCCGTAGAGATCATATAACTCAAATTATACACACCTTGCGCTTAGAGAACAGAATTGCAATATTTATGAGGAAAGCTTTTCTTCAGTAGAACATAATGATCACTAACCTGACTCAGAAGCATCAGGTTGAACCAAAGTCAAGGCAAGTGCCGAGGATGAGACAATGATCGCGCATAATACTTCTAGACGTTGGATCAACCACTCATTTGCTGAAAAATTGTGGAAGGATGCACTCGCATTTGCATCAATAAGCTGAAAATGCTCAGAAAAGAACTGATCTTCCTCCCCAAAAGCTCTGATGGTCATTGCTCCGGCTATGGATTCCGCAAGATGGCTTGCAACTGAAGACTTAGTTGTGCCATCAGTTCGCATTAATTCTTTTGCAGAAGCATAGTAGAATTTCTGTTCATGATAAATAACGCAGGTTTGATGAGAAACGTAATAATGTGCAAGTTGTCGCATATATGTTTTGCTTTATTGATATCTTTACTTCAATAACAGTGAAGTCACACGCTTTTAGGTGTGACCATCAAATTATCTTCTCTCAGCGCCAATGTTCGAAGAAGAGTTACTCTTTGTAGGTTGTTATCCAACTTAAAGAACTGATGACTGGTCTAATGTATCAAACAAGTTAATAAGGGCTCAGGAAATTGGTCCAACTTCATATTTGATGATTTTGTTAAACTGGAAAAGGTAGGGGAAAAACAATGTGAAACTACCAGTACTGGAGATTTACCTGTAAGATTATGGTTATATAAACCATGAGTATGATGACAAAAAACATAGGCCAGATAAGAATAGCCAACACTCCAAAGCAAAAGTATGCATTCATTGTTGACCCTATGGTGGGACTTAGTTTGAAGGCCAACTCAAGGTCCAGGATGCTCAGATCAGAAGATACCTGTGAAAGAAATCAAATTGTAAGCACCATTGAAGTAACCAAACATATTTACCATTCAAATTTTCCTTAGGTAGATGTTATTACCCGACTGAGTATCCTTCCAAGAGGTGTTGAATCGTAGAACGACATTGGTGCTCGAAAAAGAGAGGTCATTAATTTAGAAAAGGTAGATTCTGATACCCTAAGACCCAACATAAATATCAGACAAGATCTAAGAATTAGGAACAGTGATGCAACACAACCAATCACCATGTAGATTAAGATCAGTTTGAATCTGCTTGTACTGGAATCCTGTACTTCAGCAGCCAACCAATAACTTTGTATCAACTGTCCAACTATATAGGTGAGGTGGAATATAACTGACAGGGACAGGAACAAGAAACCCTTGCTATGACTAAGATACTCTATGTAAGGCTTGAGACCAGTGTCTCCTGTTTCTCTTTCTTCTTGCTTTATCAACTGGTCTCCTAAATTTGCACCCAAGTTTTCCTCTGTATAAATTTTCTGGATCTCTTCTTTGGGGGGGTTAGAGCTGTGGTGTGAAACAGAAGCAGCCTGCCTCCCTGAACCAGCAGTTTCCTTATGTGCATTGACAAGGTTTTGAAATTCTTGACTAGAGGCCAGTAACTGATCATAATCAGCTGCTTTTAGAATTCTCCCCTCAGACATTAACTGCCATGAGCACCAACAAAATAAAGATTAGTCGAACTAGATTAATCATTGTTAGTCAACCACTTAATGTGGATAGTAGATATGGAACTAGAAGCTCCCTTTCATGTGGAATTACGAGGGATCTTTCTTGAAGGAGGATAGCAGTTAGCGCATTCTTGGAGTACTAACCAATATATTATCAAATGCTGGAAGGAAGTCGACTTGGTGGGTTACGAGTAAGACCGTTTTTCCCGAGAGAGCTCCCATGACATATTCCTGGCATAAACATACTATCTTTTGTTACAAAAGAGTTTTATGAGAAGCACAATTTGCAGTTAGATGAGATGGTGATCACATTGAATAAACTAGTTGCAGTATGTGCATCAACAGCGCTGAACGGATCATCCAAGAGATATATGTCTGCATCTTGATATAGTGCGCGTGCTAGTTGAACCCGCTGCTTCTGCCCACCACTGAGATTGACACCCCTTTCTCCTATCACAGTGCAGTCACCAAATGGAAGCATTTCGAGGTCCTTTACAAGAGAACATTTGTTGAGTACTTCTTGGTATCTAATTTGGTCCATATTTGACCCAAACAGAACATTGTCTTGTATAGTCCCTTTATGGATCCATGCTGTCTGAGAAACATAAGCTAGTTTTCCATAAACTTCAACCTGAAAGCAAAGCAGAAAGACACAGGTTAGCTAAAATTTTGAAGCTACAGGAGTTGCTTAAGTTACTGATTCTTCCAAACATCAGACCTTTAGACACTTGCAACAGGTTTTCAAAGACACCAGGCTAATAGTGTGTTTACATAACAGATGAAAGTATTTCGTTGTCTTTTGGAAATTTCTCATGATATTTTGTTACTTACCCTCTTAACCTACTACTAAGCCTTGACGTGGCAACAAATAGTTCATCAAATCCATGGTTTGAAGAAGGAAAGAGGGCAAAACACTTACAGTGCCATTGACATTTGAAACCTCTCCAAGAATTGCAGCTAAAAGGGTTGATTTGCCTGAGCCGACCTCTCCACATATAGCCACTTTTTCTCCAGGTTTAACAACCAAATTTATGTCCGCTAGGGTCGACTTTGTAGAATTAACGTCCCATGAAATGCCTGTGGTACTGATCATTATAGACTGCTCGAGTTTGTTCAAGTTGTACCTTTCTTTGAGATGTCTTTTGTGCAATTCAGGTGCCTCCAGAAACTTCACAATCCGATTCAGTGAAACCTTTGCTTCAATGCACACTTGTGCAATGTCAGGAATTGACCTAATAGGCTCCTGAACAATGCGCAGTGTCGCTAGAAATGTAAACACATTACTAGCATTCAGCGGAATTCCAACAAAGTAGCATGCCCAGAAAGTAGCAGCCGATACTATCATTGGAGATGACCAAAAGAGGACTAGGTAAAATCCTTTCTGCGAGAGAACTGCTGATAACCACTTAATTTCTTCTTTCCTAAGCCCTTCTATAACACTCTTGAAGTGAGTCTCCCAAGCATACAACTTCAGAACTTTCATGCTTGTAAGTGCCTCCGTGATAGCTTTCAACCTCCTATCTTGTGCTACCATGAGTTTTGTCAGGTACTTATGCTGCAATTTTACCAGTGGGGAATTTCCTAGCACAGTTACTATTATTACAAAGAGAGCCGCAAAAGTTGCCAACCCCATGGAATAGTAGATGATAACCAGCGCAAGACATATCTGAAGGAGGGTTGTCCATATCTGATGAAACCAGTATGGAAATTCACCGAATCTATAAGAATCCACCGTGACATAATTCATTATTTGACCAGCAGAATGAGTTGCCTTGGCAGCACTAGAGAGTCGTAGCTGTTTCTGATAAATGGCTGCGTAGAACAAAGACCTTATTTGGAGCCCGATTAGTCTTGTTCGGAAGTACCATTGCCTCTCTGATAGTGATTCTAATAATTTTGCCAAAAAGAGCCCACCTGTCAGTGCGTAACCCTCGTATTTGAAGGCTTCCTCGCCTGAAGCAAGCCTGATGAATGCTTTAAGAATCAAAGGGCCTGTAGCCAATGTTAGCACCTTGATCAGTGCAAAGAACCCGGATACCAAAATAGCTTTCCACTGCCATACCAATAGTGTTGACAGAATAGAAGGGCTATCAGAAGATCCTTTTTCTTTTTGCTTGGTCAGCTCCTCTCCAAACCTGAAGTAACAAATATCTGCTTGATCTGCCTGCCGCAATTTGGGAATATCTTCATCCTCGATAACTTTCTGTTTACCCTTCTTCAGTAATGGATTCAACCACCAAAATGACATTCGACTTAGAAATCCTGCTTTGGCGAAAGGGGTTACTTTGTCTTCGATATTGGTTTCATTGCAGGCATCAACTTCTTCTCTTTGCAGAAGGGCACAGAGTGCACCATTGCCCATGTCTGGCTCAGGTTCTGCATATTTTTGCACCCGAAAAGCACAGAAGAGCAATATAATTGCTCCAGGAAAAGTTAAAATATCTAACACATGCCTTAGAGACGCGTCTTTCTTCACAATAAAAATCCATAGAGATGGGATGCAGAGAAATGCTGCTAAAAAGAAGGCGAGAGTTGAAGGAAGCTTCACTCCCATCATTGGTAAATGACATTTTCCAAGGCTGACGGTTAAACTCAATAGACACCATGTAAATCCTAGAGTTAACATCACTAGCCAATCATGCAGAGGTGTTAAGCTGATTCCTGAACTCAACCTTTCTTGAATTATCCAAATCCCCCAACCTAAGTAGACCAATCCCAATCCACCATTGGAAATGGCCGAGCAAATGGACAATCGAGACTGTGAGAAGGCTTTTGTCTTGCTTGGGGATCGTTTCTGAAGGATAACAAATACCAAGATGAATAATTGAAGGATGTTAACAATAATGACCAAAATGTGGTTTGCACACGAAGCTTGATCGAAAATGGCCAAGAAACCAGAACTGCATTCCTCGCCACCATTGTATGAACAATCAGAATCCCCACAGAAGATGGTCCATAGACTTTCAGCCATGCCGTACTCCTTGCTTTCGAAAAAGAGATGCAACAAATATAAGTAGAGCATGCATGAGATGTAATATTAACTAGTAAGCGAAACATAAACCATTGTGATCCCTTTGGAATTGAAGAGAAGCAAAGCGAAATTTTACTAGCAAGACTGACTACCTTACTACAGGTCATACTTCTAGACAGTGTAATTCAAGCTTGAAGGAACAACATTAATGCAGAACAAGAACTTAGACTACAATAAGCATACCGTGGAAATTACATACAATTAAGGGTTGGAGGGAGGCCTTATCATCAAGCTGAGGCTGAAGAGGCTTTGAGCTAGCAAAGAGCTTCCGGTTTCTTCTCAATGACTGTCAAGTCTGTCACTCTTCCTGACCATGAAGCATAGCTTTGTCGTGTTTGTTTACAAACTCCATCAAAGACACGTTTCATTAATTAATCCAATTTCTTGTTTGTATACTGTTTGTACACCAAACCAGCCCAACGCACGAAATTTGGGAAACTATATATGTGGTCAAGAAAGTGGTCTGGCGTGTCCCAGGCTGACATAGGTACGATGCTTATAGTACTTGACTGACCCAACTCTAGAAACCTTCAATAATTGAAAATTGATGTAGGCATTAGATGGACACAGGATCACATGATCCTGCAGTACACTTTAGTGAACTGCAGTTGTTGATGTTTTGGAGTGATGTAGGCCTGAGGTTGACATCTGTTTTGGAGTATAAGTTCTGCATTTAACACTGATATGATATGATTTCACCAAGCAATTGTTGACGTTTTCTAAAAAATATTGTTTGAGATATGGTCATACGAGCAATATGCATGGCAGTGATTTATGATGCGCAATGTGACACTTTGGTGATGCACATGCGCATCGGATGAGACGTGATTGGCCGCCTTAATGTTTTGATGGTCACAATTTATTTTGGATGAGAATTTCAGTGCCTTCAAACGTGTTTTTCTGCCTCATTTTTTTTCTACAATATCGAAATTCTGCAGGATTCGTATTGTAAAAATATTGTCCAGAAGTCCATACACTATTTTGTAGGTTGTTCATTGTTTGAATAGATGTTGTTCACCATGGGTGCTCCATAATTCCCATGTGTCCATTTATAACACTTAAGAATGCATACAACCTTAGAGGTCAAGTTTATCACTTAAGATGCCTCTTTGTTGTTCGAATAAGAATAATAAGGAAATGACACGTCTGGGTTTTTAGTAATGAGTGAGAGCATTTCGCGACACTATTGAGACTGCACCTTTACAGTTACCGCAATGATCTGGACGGAATGGTGCTGATATGTGAGTTTACCTCTTTTAGTCTTGTGCAAATTAACTTTGGAACATACTCGAACAGAACTTGGGTCGATCTAAGATCACCATTGTGGTACATCGTAGCTGAATAACAAACAATGCAAATTTGCCACTAACGTGTTCTTTGCTGGACCGAAACAGCATTTCCTACGTCTACAGTGTCCCCGAAGCTATGGACTGTAGCGTGTTTCCTTCCTAAGTAAACGTCTCTCACGCCACACATTTATGTCTTGCTTCGCTCAAACTTGCAAATTTGTTCAGAAAAAGAAGAGACCATTTTCACTCAACTATCGGGCATAAATGTAGCAACAAGGAGTCGAGATGGTTATGAAGTACCCCATTTTTGTAGCTCAAGCACAAGTAGCATCTCAAATGACATTAGACGAACAAACAAGAAAAAAAAAACAGTTAGATCATAGCAAATACGGAGTAGTAAATAGCAAAAAATTGGTAGCTTGAATAGTTACACCCAGTTTTGACTTTGTCAGCACTTCTAATAAATATCATTCTTCTTTTGGTGTGTTGTGAGGATGAGTTTGTCAGTTTGTCATTTTATAATAGTATGCAATTTAGGTGGAACCTTTTTTATATTATGGTTCCAGCATATCTCAGCATATCCCACAGAAAACATTAATTTTTACTTTTTCTTTTTCTTTCTTGATGAAGATCTTTTATTCATTTAACGCTCAAAATAAGTACATTGTAATCTATTTCTCTGAAATAAACCATTTTCCTACTTTTTAATGTTAATAAGTACAAAGAAAATAAAATCAGTTATATAGAGTTCTGTTGGGAATGTTTTACGCTTTACATAAGTTACAATTCTCAGAACTTAGGTTCTACTTTTTCCAACTTTGAGCACGGAAATGAACCAATTGCTTAGGAAGCCTTTAGTAGATCTTTACACATTCTTGAAAATTCCTCTCAGTCCTTTTTCTCCTGTTCGTCGCTAAAAATTTTGGTTAGTGGTGCCCCAACCAGTCAATGCACTTTCAACTCTGCACTGGCATAAAATCTGATCGGTCACTGGAAAATTCTGTCAAAAGAAACAGCCGGACTGTTGTTTGATAACAAGGGGAGTACTGCAAAGTCATTCAAGACATAATAATCTATTTCATGCATTACAGGACTACACCAAGTAGACATTCAGACATGTTTCTTTCCCCTTTCAATGAGAGAGCTGCAAAAGCATGCAAGATATGATCAAATAAGCTTTCAACATGATCCAAATATTTTTCTCAACACTTTCAGGCTTCTCCCTCCCGTATCTCTCTACCCTGCTTCGGGTACTGACTTTGGTAAGCTTTTTGCCATTTGATTACAACAATAAACACAACAGGGGAGTCAAAAAATACAGACGCCTATGTAACGTAAACACTAGCTACCGATAAATAATCCCGTCAATCAGTATGGAAAGCTCTTGCTATCCCAAAATAAACCGATTATAAGCCTTCGCTGTTCTAATCACGCGGCACAACTATCCAAAATTGAACTGTCCCAAAATATTCTGGAAACTATTAGTAACACTCTATTCGAACTGCCCCACTCTCTGATGAGATGAACTTGGGTTTCCTGTTGATTTGCTCCAAGCACTGGATAACGTCTCCAATCTGGAAATCGATATAGTCCCTGAGCATAAGACCACACTCGCTCCCCTTCCCAACAGTCTCCACATCCTGTTTCTCCCGCTTCAGGGATGTGCAAGATCCTTCAAACACAACTTCCCCACTTCTCACAAGCCTCATTGTCGATGACCGCGAAACGCGCCCGTCTACCACCCGGCAACCGGCAATCTTTGTGTCGTCTCCCTTGGCTTTGCTCCTGCCTTTGAGCTCAAAGATGTTCAACACGTGCGCCTCTCCAGCCACATGGGTTTCAAAAGTTCCGGGGGCCTTATCTACAATCAAGTTGCCCATGTCCTCCAAAAGATGATATATCACTTTGTGCAGTTTTATCTACAGCCATCCACATGAGAACTTTTATCAAAAACAATCATTCTGCCTCTTTATACACGAGTATTACAAAAAACCTTAATAGATTGTACTAAACTTTAACATGTTTAGAAATGCTTTTGAAAGATGACTACCTTTATATTGGCTTGAGTCGCTGCCAAACTGAGACAACTAGGTGGATTGCGCACATTGAATCCAACGATACAAGCACCACAGGCTAGTGCCAAGTCCAAATCAGACTGAGAAACGGGTCCAACTCCAATATGGACAATGTTAACAAAAACCTGGCAACAGATTCAAAACACAGTTGAAGAAGTATGGGGAGTACCACAATAGAAACACTACATTTGGTTACCATTTTCTTTGCTTTTGTTTTCGCGTTTTTGGGAACATGGAAAAGAGTCCTTTTCTGGACACAACAGTACTTGTGTTGACTAGCTCATTTATCATTTCCATAATTATCATAGTAATAGAAAATATGAAGAAGCTTTTATGTTGGTTGAATAACAAATTTTCTACACGTGTAAAATTGAATGGAGCGAATTCGAATAATATATTTGAAAAGACTTGGTGAATAGTGATTGAATTTGGTTTTTGAAAATCATAACTGTACAAGAAAAAACTGAATTCAAAGAAAATGAAAACAACGAAAAAGGTATTGATATAAGGTAAAAAAATCTAAAGAAGATGTTTATAGCATTTATGAAAAGGATCACTACCTGCGGACTATTCAAACTCTTCAAAGCATCCGTGACTGCTTGGACAGTGCCCTGCACATCTCCTTTTATTATAATTGGCAATTCAACCCTCTCTTCTGATGGGTCTTGAGTTGTTACTGTGTTCTCTTCACTTATCTTTGTAAGCCTGTCATTTTCTTGTTTCTTTTTTCTCCCTGAACTAAGCATCCTAGCTCTATCCTCAGACTCAACGACGATAATGTCATCACCGGCCATTGGGAGCCCCTTCAGCCCTTCAATCTCAACAGGCATCGCAGGCCTAGCCCGCTCCGTCAATTTTCCCAATGTATCCCTAATGGCCCTTATTTTTCCCCATTCTGCACCAACGACAACATGCTGCCCAGAAACTAAAGTCCCTGCCTTTACTATTGCAGTAGCTAACGGACCCCGGCCCCGATCAAGTCTTGCCTCCACAACATAAGCTTGAGCAGAACCATCGACGCGAGCTTTCAGATCCATCAACTCGGCCTGGAGAAGCAAAGCCTCCTCCAATTTATCTAATCCAGTCTTATTTATAGCAGAGACTTCAACCACCTGAACATCTCCGCCTATCTCCTCCAGCGGCAAGCCTTCTTGGGCGAGCTGCATTTTCACCCTTTCTGGGTCTGCAGCTGGTTTATCACATTTGCTAACTGCAACGACAATAGGTACATCGGCCGCTTTTGCATGGGCCATCGCTTCAAGAGTTTGGGGCATCACGCCATCATCCGCAGCCACCACTAGCACAACTATATCGGTGACTGCTGCACCTCTTGCTCGCATTGCACTAAATGCGGCATGACCTGGAGTGTCGAGGAAGGTAATTGATGCCCCTGATGGCATCCCAACAACGAATGCACCAAGATGCTGAGTTATGCCTCCAGCTTCCTTGGCTGCCACCGACGTTTGACGAAGAGCATCTAAGAGAGAAGTTTTCCCATGGTCAACATGACCCATTACTGTTATAACTGGAGGCCTTGGAAGAACTTCAGCGCCTTCAAAGGAATGGATCCTCCTAGCATTGACCCCAACTTCCTGCAACAATGGGTAAACCCTAAGTTAAGCCCTTCGCACTTCAGATGGTCATGCAAGACTGCACACTTAAGTTCTCAAAAAGTACATGAAAGAAATGCTACAAGAAGGAAGTAATAGGGATGAGAATCAAAATACTCCTTCCAGCTTAAAAATAACCTCGAAGATATAATTCGGACAACCATCAGTCAATGTAATACTTGTGTGCATGCCCACTATACATTAACAGATTGAATAAAAGCCATCTTTTCACAATGCAAACCAAATACTCCAAATTCAGTTACAGGGGAAACTATTAAGAAGGAAAACTACCATAGCAACCAGCTCTGCAATGTCAATGCTTAGGGGGTCAAACTCTGAGTCAACTTTTTCCCCAACATTTACAAGAATATTGCGCAGGGTGGATATGGATTCACCACTTCGTTTGGCAAGCTCTACCATAGTCATGCCTTCAAATATGTCAATTATTTTATCTGGCATGAATTTCTCAGCTCTTTTTACTCTAGGAGGCACGTAAGGAGCTTCAACTGGTGGCTGGGTCGGGGTCGTTTTGTTTCTTTTCACAAACTTCCCTTTCTTGGGAGCCTTTAATTGAATTGGGTCATCATTGCTCCTTCTAGCCAGTAGAGCTGGACTTGCATGGAAACACCTATGAAAATAGAGACCATAACTCATGCAGAAAATTTTGGTACAAAACAGAAATATCTGGGTACAGCATCACTATCTCTTAAAAACTGTTTGAATCTAGATTATCTCATTGAACACCATGAGAACAAAGTCACTGGTCCATAATAATTTCAGTATAAGCCTTTTATGAGAAACTAGTAATCTCAGAGTTCTTCGGCGAGTAAGCTAGATACATGAAACTTACATATGTAATTAAGACCTGTAAGCACACTCAATAGAAGACTGTGATATAGCTTTAGACGAGTAAGCTATAGACTAGTTTCAATATAGCTTTAGACGAGTTTCTCATTTACATATATGAGAAACTAGTTGATGGCTTCAAACGAGTAAGCTAATACATACATGCATATATATACCCCGGGCATTGCTTTATACAAGGATCGTGTATATCTATACATGTACTACATACATTGCTTCAGAAGCCCTTAATAGCTGAGTCCAAAAAACTGGTTTACACCAAATGTCATGTTAAGGACAAAATCAAGCTAAATCAAACTGGCAATGCAATGGAGTTATGTCGATCCGAATGAATCATCGGAAGCCTGGTTACCTAATGTGATGAAGACAATGACTTACTAACAACTTGATTCAACGGGTGTTCAAGAAGAACATAAATCAATACTAGTTAGAACAGACTCAAATAATTGTTAAATTTAGGACAAAATACTACAACAAAAATGGGAGAGCCAATTTTAGTCCCCTAAATATATATTAATAAAAAAGTAATGCTGCTAATCAAGTGTCTATGTAGATGTCAAACACAGACAGTGATACCAGCTTGGTAAAATGAAGTCAGGACAAGAAATTTATTCGTTAAATCTTTGCTCATACATATGAGCAAAAGCTGCATATACAACACAATCGAAACTTCATATCCCTTATCTATCGGAATAAAGATGTGAATATCCTACTTTCCTCTCCGGATGCTATCACATTAGCACTTGTTTATTTATTTTCTACAATAAGTACAATATCAACGAAGAGCGTTTTAAGATTACCAAAAGAATACAGACCCAAATGAAATCTAGGGAGATGGAGAGGAACCGCAACCAAAACCTTGGCAGCTCACACCACAGCCAGCAGCAAAAGAGTAGCTACATTCATATCTATACTTTAAACGCATTGCAAGGATCTATAAAAGCAACACTCTAGCGTAGGATTTCTCCCTAAACCAAAATAGTATGACTAAAAAAAAAGGAGGCTCAGAAACAAGTACGACAATAAATGGGAAGCTCTTCGCTTTCAAAGCCCACCAACCCCTCTCTCCAGATGAAGCAATATATAGGAAAAACCAAATAAGCTTATCTAGCCTCTTTATGACTTAAACCAAAATTGGGAAGACTAAAAGTAACATGATTAAGAAGACTAAAGAGTGCTCTCAACAAGCCCCTTCTGGAAATATATCGTCCCCCCACCCCGCCAGCCCCAGCTTTAATCTCATCCAACAAGATTGCAAACAGCTTCGACTTACCATTCCACTCAATAGAAAGCCTTGACAGGCCAGGAAAAGAATCCAACCGCTGGAATCTTGCACTTTCGTGAGATAGTCTTCAGACACACGGGTGGGTGACTTTGTTCGGAAAGAAGGGAAGGGGGGGGGGGGGGGGGGGGGGAGGGAGGGGGAGGAGGTTGGGTTGCATGTGTGTGCCAATTGGACATATATAGTGCAGAACACCTCTGTGAGAGATTTTTACGAGCTAAAAGATTACGCTTAGGATGGTAAAGGTCCGGAATTGAAACTATGCAGCTGTGGCAGTTCAGCAAGTAAGAACTACTGGTCCAGCATATAGGACAAAAGAGCTGACACAGCAGTATGACCGTCCTTTAAGATGTTGACAGCATTTAAGGGTAAAAAAATGTCATTCAATTCAAGTATTTGGTCATGTGAAAGGCACACGACATCCTTCCATCACTCCCAACAATGGATACTTAATATTGGGTCTTACCTTGAACAGTTTTTAAAGCTTAGAAGATCAAGGAGTTACAACTGGATCAAGGAGGGAAAAGAAATTTCGGTTGCAAGTTGGAAAGGAAGATGTATAATTAGCCTCTTATTCACACCACAAACATCTCAAAACTTGGAGAGTTTCTACCTCAGGCTTCATGGCTAATGCATTGCCTTGTAGGGACTAGGAACGAAGTGACCTGCCAAACTTGTCTTTAGCCTACTGCGTAGACAATGAATATCCTAGGCTAAGCTACTATAAAATAACAAAAAAAAGACCTGGAACTGCTTGAAGAAAATGCTAGCGGAAAAACATTGAACAACTGTTACAAGCGATTTGTTATTGGCAACATAGAATACAGCCAAAATATGATGAAAAGTGGAAGATTTAACTTACCTTGTTAAAGATCGCTTGGTCAAACACTTGAAAGTGTCACCGCTTAACACTGCAGTAAAAGTATTGAGATATTAAAACTTACAATGATTATTCCAGATATCAACTTTCACTTATCAACCAACTATTAATACTCAGAAATTTGTAGAAAAAGAAACAGGATAATAATCATGGACCAAAGCAAGCCATAACGATGATGAAGACAGCAAACCTATTACTCACATACTTAAACCATAATCAGTGCAGATACCTTTGGAAATTCTTTAATGAACTAAGAGTTTGGCCTACTAAAAGTATTTAGTCTTGGCCTCCATGAAGGCTTATGATATAACATGCCAAATAGCCTACATGCTAGATAATAAAAGCACGTAGAAACCTTGTGCTCATTTGTTTAGGGCAGAAAGTATCAAACACAAACAAGAGATTTTACAGTTGAATAGTCGCATACCTTGTACGCATTTGCTTGAGGCAGAAAGTATTGTAACTGTGTCTTCCATGGTAGACACAGATTTAGACACCACAGCATCTCGAGATGTTGCTGAAGTGAAAACTTTAGTAAGACTAGCGCGAATGCCCTGCATAGATTAGTCCTGGTATTAAAAGCATTTCTGGGCAAAAGTTACTTCAGTAGCTTATGATCAGAAGTATTTGAATTTGCTTTTGTCGTCGTTTACATTGTGCCTACATAAGAAGACATAAGTGGCACACCCAGCTTAATAAACTAAATGAGAGGCCAAAGATTCATAAGCATGTAACTAGAATGTCAGCTGTAATAGAATGGCTAGTAGAGGACTTAAAGCAACACATCGCATATGCCAGCTCAGACTGCTCGCACGTCCCGTTGTATCTAACCTGAATCATGCATATCATTAGCAGCAAAAGTATGGATAGTGCTGCAGCTTTTCCATGATACTGACAATTATAGTCTTGCCGGCCGTGCATTTCAAAACGTAGCGACAGTGTTCTATGGAAACTTAAAATATATGTCCATTGATGACAAAGAAGTGGGTTCGCAGTCGACGGGGAGGTGCCACAAGGAATGCAGTCCGAGTCAAATGCCAAGTATACTGATGTGGGACACGGCAAGGATATAGCAAGGGCAGATATCAAGGGCTTCCCAGACAAAGCCTGAGGATGGCAGTGCTGTGAGGCTGATCACGCGGAGTGAATACACGACGACAGTCACAGTCCGATGCTTAGGTACAGAGTCAAGGTCTTGTATGTTTCTCTCTCTAGAATTCTAGAGTGAGAAAGTGAAAATGTGAAGAATGAGTTTTGTTCTTATGTTCCCAAAATGAATTCTCAAGACCCCTATTTATAGAGGTTGAGATGATGGTGTCATCAACCAACACGTGGCGCTCCCCAAAAGTGACACGTCATCGAGGGGTCCACAGGTGCCGGTGCTCCACGGACTGTCTAATCACATATTCACTCGCCCTGCCCCTCACAGTGTCGCCCTGTCTATCTGGAAAGACTGGCCCACACAGCGTCGGTGCGGCCAAAGAACCCCTTTGATCTAGCCACCAGTCCAAGGCCTTTGCAAAGTCCCACGAGACGTCGAGAGACGCCGAGGACCTGGCAGCGATGGGGAAGACCCGATGCCCAACTGCCAGGCATATTAGGCGCGATGCCCTCCGGAGACCTGCTCTAGTCTCGGCGTGACCCGGGGGTCATAGTCCCTAGGGGTGCCAATAAAAGACCCCAGTGCTGGAGCACATAAGCGAGTCACGCAAACACACTTGTAGAGATAGTGTCCCAGAGGAGTCACTTATCCCGCGGGTGAGTCCTTGTGCCGGAACAATCGGAGCGCGTCCAGGTAGTGTTCCAAAGGAGTTGCCTACCCGACGTGCCGAGGTAGCATCCTGGAGGAGTCGTTTACCTGGCGGAAGGGAGTCTTTATGCTGGAGCACTTATAGCTCCCTGACGGAGATAGTGTCCCGGAGGAGTCGCCTATCCCCGCGGGTGAGGCCTTGTGCCGGAGGCACTCGGAGCGCGCCAAGGTAGTGTCCCGAAGGAGTCGCCTACCCGACGGGCCGAGGTAGCATCCCGGAAGAGCCGTCTATTTGGCAGAAGGCCGGAGCACTTAGAGCTCCCTGACGGAGATAGTGTCCCGGAGGAGTTGCCTATCCCCGCAGGATGCTGCACACTCTGGGGAGTGGGTTGAAGCATGTTCCACGACCAAGACAAGGCGTGCATGATGTGGTGAAATGATGAACCAACGCAGGGGCGTGGTAGAGTGGCAGGATGCCAGGGGCCACGACTGTATAAGCAGCACGACGCATGAGCGTGACGGAGTGTGCGCGGTGCCGGCGGCATGGTAGTGTGACAAAGAGCCAGGGCACGCGACTGTATCAGTGGCGCGGAGCATGGGCGGGGCAGAGTGTGTGCAGTGCCGGGGGCACGTGACATCGAAGCGGCGACGGGTGTCGCGGAGTCGGGCGTCGTGCCGGGGGAATGTGATGCAGAGATCGCGCTCGGGTGTGGCGGTCCAAATGTACGCAGCCGACTGAGGCAGGCAGGCCGACCGGTGCAGCCGGCCTGCTGGAGTTGCCAGACAGGATAGTAGAGGTCCAAGTGTGCATAGCAAGGATGGGATAGTAACATCCATGAAGCGTAGATATTCCAATATATGTCTACAATACTCATGCTTCACTTTAATGTATGGCATGATCATCCTTTTTCTGGGGCCTGAATCTCCTCTTAACATCTACCTCCTTATGGATGAATTGAACCAAAATAACAAGCACTCTTGTATTGTCTTCTATTATAACTAGATGTTCTAACCATCTTTTAATCATGTCATACTGGGGCCTCTATGTGTATTGTCTTTTCAGTAATTACACCAGACCTCATGTGTTCATCACGAATATAAGTTGTCTCCACTGAGCCATTAAGCATGCGCGTAACACATTTTAAGGCTCGCGTTGAAAAGGACATGTCTGGTATAATTAAGCAAAAAAAAGTGTGTTTTGGATAAAATTATGCAACTAAGTTAATAAGCAAAGACTAAAAAAATTACACCTTTCTGCCGACCTCTCTCCAAGCCATTCAAGAGTATGTCAAGTCCTACACCATAACGCCGAAGAAAGGTTGGATCATCAGGTTAAAGATAACGCTGCGATTCTGTTAAACTTGAACAAGGATAATCACACGCATTGTGCAATAAGAGCAACATTATCAAGAAATTCGCAAGATACCATGAAGTAAAGGAAAAAGACGAAAAAGCACAAGGGGGCCACGAAACTCGTGATTGAATTTCGACAGGTGGTTTATCACCTCGCGATTTCTATTTGCGCGATATATTGAGAAATTGGAGGCAAGTGTGAGACATACCTGAGCATGGTGGTTTGATTGTGATAGACGGAGACGGCGGCGTTGTTTCTGGACTCCGGCGGCGGCGGCGGTGGCGGTGGAGGTGATGGGCTGAACTGTTCTTGTGGGCTAACGGGGGAAGATAGAAAGTTACGAAGGGTTTATGTAGAAATAGAAATAAAAGGAGAGAGGGTGTGACACGATGTGTGTGGTTATAGAGTTACATATATTAGGTTAGAGACTTGGAGATGCTTATAGCGACAAAAGACACCAAATTTGTTTCTATAAGTGGAGTAATACCAACTCTAGAGTACTCTTTAGCGCTAAATTTTATGACTTTTAGTTGTTAGGTAACTTTTAGCAACCAATTGCTGGTGTGGAGCGAAGTTGATCTCAACTACGAGAATCCTAATTCATATGAGATTTACTTATAATTTGTACTGTATCAAAGAATATTTTCAAATTCAATCAAAAAGTAGAAAGTTGTGCATGAGCATATTTAAAGTTTATTGTTATGATTAAGTTGAATGAAGGCTGTGTCAATGAACTTCATCTAAGTCACAACACGTTTTTAAACAAGAAAACCTTGTAGCCTGGTTTCTTTTGCAGCGCATTACGAGTTTAGATTTTCTTATGTTTTGGGATAATATCTCTAACCACTTGAGGTTAGCGAGTAATCTCAAATATATTAAATAGGTAATTTGACCAGATTGTATATAAATAGAAGTTACTGATTTTACGAAATAACTCATTTTTACCACTTTCGTATCTCCACGAATAACAACCACTACAGAACGGCCCCATCTCTCTCTGGATCTTCGGCACTACAATTCTAACCCCAGCACCAAGGCAGCACCCCGAGACCACCAACCACAACCACGACACCAACATAATCGACAACCCCATCACCACTATACGGATGCATGAACACACACACACACACTCTGAATTTCATACCATACACACAAATCTGCATATGCACACATGCACAAGCGCACGCACACAAAACCACACACAGGCACGCACGTGCTAATATGATTGTAATGGTGATATAGTGAAGAAAGAAGATAAGAAGGAAAAAGAGAAAAGGGAATTGGGAAAAATTGGAAAGGAAATGTCATGTATTGGCATTCTAAAAATACAGTACGTTGACATAAGGAAAAAAAGAATATACGAAAATTCAGAGTGTTATAAAATTTTTAAATTCTATACTAACATGTTGTATTTTTAAAGTCGATGGAGTTGATTGAGATTACCCCTAATAACTGATTTGCAAATTTATGGAATTGCAAGTGTTTAGGCAGTTTTTAAGAAGCAAGTATTTTATATGTAGATTTACATCTGAAAATTTGAACCCAGATAATAATTTGATGATATATGGATACAAATTAGCAAGAGAGAGTTTCATTTATAATCTAAAGAAGGAATTTGACGTGATGCATTTTCAAATCCTCTATAAAAGTGAAATCTCAATTCAGTTACCTCAACCAAACACACTCATAATGTTTTTGCACCCATATCATATTTAGGTATGTATGCTTTGATTAGTATTTTACTGAATGATTTGTTGAACCCGTCCAAGTAAAATCCATGAGCAAAGAGACTTGAATCTGAGAGCATTTTTATAGCTTCTTTTACAACGCTTTTGAGTTCTAATTCTATCTGCAAAGGCACAAAGACGCTTTTGATACATTTCGCGACGATAGAAAAGCTCAAATAGCCAACTGTAACTCCAAGTCTAGAAGAGTCTCAAAATAGTCCTTCTATACAGCCTTGTGCCCCCGAGTTTTGAGTTGTTTTGTTCCACAATTCAGACCATAAAATCTTCAACAACTATTCCTTCTGTGTGATTTGAAATTTTTGTGACTGCTAGGCTTCAAGAACAAGATTTGAATAGAATAATCTCTTTATTCATAATAAATTATTTCAACAAACGTCTCTTATGCTATGCCTGAGCCGAAATAGCATCACTAATCAAGCAAATGAAAGGCATACGCAGAAAAAGAGCTATTGAAAGTACACAAGCAAGCAACCATACAACAATTTCCGCACACAACGTACGACTATTTGGATCTAAGTAGCTTGGAGAAACAAAAATCCGATAGATACGGAACATTCCCAACACATTACGCAGCAACCTGACCGAATAGCCACTTGCGAATCTGCAATAAGGAAAACAAAATTATACAGTGCTGGAAACTATTGTTACGCATATGCAAATCTAAGTCAGCAACCTAAAAGAACTCCAAGCCAAAAGAAAAAGAAAAACCAGGATCACAGTCTGAGACTCAATCAACTATAAGAACAGATGCTAATAATGATAGTATAACGCACCTACCTCGAATCTTGAGTTATTAACATTGTGCAACAGGTTCAGTAGAACTAGTGGTAAAACTCTGTATAAACCAATGACATTCTGAGCACTTTATAACCATAGATAGCAATATAAGCGTGCATAGTCTGTCTTTGAAACAAATTTTTATGAATATATACTGCGCCTTGCTGGAACTTTCAGGTTTCTTTGAGTCTTTCCTTGTGTGTAATGTTTGATCTTCTTAACTTGACTATAAAGAGACAGTGAATCAGTGATCAAAATGGCAGCCAAAGCAAGTGAAATTACAAAGAGTGCCAAGATCCATGCACATAGACGCGGAAAAAGGAGGAACACGGTAGGGTGATCAAAACTTAACTGATAACTTGACACCTATATTGCTCTTAAAGTAATGAAACCGATATAAAGAGCAGACTAGAATGCCAAATGTAAACCATGGGAAAGAGGACAACAAACTCAATAGAAGGTACCTCTGGAAGTTTTTTGCGGAACGCAACATCCAACCTTGCATCAAGGGTATTTTCAAATACAATTTTTCCATCGCGTGAAGCCAACACTACACCGCCAGAGCTGAAAAACACAACAATTTATAAGAGAACTTCAAAAGTCCTAATCGGCTAGCCAAAAAAATGTGAGAGAGAGGGAGAGGGAGGGAGGGAGAGAGAGGGGGGAGGGAGGGAGGGAGGGAGAGGGGGGGAGGGAGAGAGAGAGAGAGGGAAGAAGAAGCACAAAATAGTAAACCAGAATACGTCTAGCAAGGCGAGGTTGTCAAGAAAATCAATTTATATACCAGGAAAGACCATGAGCATCGTGATGGGAAGGAGCAGGTGGAAGGTGGATATTCTCAACTATAATCTCAGGTGAATGAACATTCGCTTTCCCTGCATATTCCTCCTTTGCTGATTGCAAAGCAGAATTCACCAAATACAGGTCATCTTTTCGACATCGCAATAAGACAGCAGGCTCTTTTAGTCTGAGCAAACTCTGCAACACATGAGAGTCCCTCGTGAGTACTAGAATCCAGATAGTGAGATTGAACTTAACCATGAAGCATAGGCGAAGTTGTCAAAATCAGAAAATTTTATAAAGCCTTTCTTTTAACATCCCAGCCAAACTGCAATGACATTCTCTATTTCTCATAGCTTTTAGACGTGGAGTGAATCCACGACCAAATAATGTTAGTAAAGCTAGAGAATATCACAGGTTCATGGTATCTTGTCGCCTAAAAAATTAACCTGTGTAGAAAAGAAAAACACAAAATGATATTTTACAACCTGAACAATGAGAGCTTTGAGTAGTCCTTTGTAACCATCATGGTGAAAAAAGTTGTGATGGCCCACTTGCAAAAGCTCCTTTGATGCAGCCTCTTTCATGGAGCTAACCAAGTCATCCTGTGCTTGAAGAACTTTGAGCCTAGAAGCGTTGAGCTGCATAGAGTACTCGCTGCAACAAACCAGTATGGTATATACTTGATTAAAAACACTGAGAACACGCTGCTTCTAGGTCCAAAGAGAATAACGACTTCCCTCTAAAACAGCCTTCTACTTCATGTAAAAGTGCATACACATAATCTAACATTGCAACAGAAACACCTCAGCTACCAATTAACTTGATCTTTCAATACGTATATCTAGCTCATTCAGATGGTTTAACTGGATGGGATAGAAAAACTGGTTCAATGTTTACCGTATTGCAGTATAAATAAACAGAAGATACTTAGCAAAGTGTAACAACCAAAACCACTAAATAACTTTGATTAACATCATAGACATTTGATTCTCTGCTGGTGCTGATTCTCGCAGACAACTTTAGATGAAAAGTACAATCAAATAGATAGATACGAACTGTAGGCAGAAGTCATTCTGAAATCCGCAAAAATGAATATTTAGACACAAAAACAAAGAAAGATATAGTTTCTACAATTCCCAGGAAAAAAATATCCAGATAATCTAAGACTCTCAATCTTAGCAAACTATATCCTCTGTCCAAAGATCAAGAAATGACCAGTTCAGCTTCATAAGTGTTTGTAGTCATGTTCAATAAGGTATCACGAAGCTTGATCATATTCAGTTACCTTCAAGGAAGTTGTCATTCAAGGAGGCACTCAAAGAGTCAAATCTTTGACATCCTCCCTCGAAACACACACAAATTCACTGTTTCTCCACAATAGTGAACAGTCACTAGGGAAAACCAAAAGCTTCAGAGCACAAATTCAACAAACTAGCAAAATACACGAGCAATCCAGATCTCACAGACAATGTTCAAAATCAATGTCTCTATGCGAATACGCAATCAAGCTGGCGACGAATCCATACAAACAGCAGTGAATTCAACAATCACCTAGTCTAATAAGACCCTAAAGTGAGCAAAAACACGTCACATTGAGCAAAACAGCATGATATGGGGAATCTCATTGCTCTTACTCAAATAAGCATGAGTATTACTCAAACAAGCATGAGAGTAAGCATTACACAATATCCAAGATCAGTTTTCTTTTGGGTGTGAAGCAGTGCCGAACCAAAATACCACGAAGCGGAATCAACTAATGAGAGCCGTACAACACAATTACTTAGTGAATTAAAATAACCAGCTAGGCTAATAACACCCCTAGAGCAAGCAAAAA
The DNA here is from genome assembly GCA_033065855.1 of Escallonia rubra. Classification (NCBI taxonomy): domain Eukaryota; kingdom Viridiplantae; phylum Streptophyta; class Magnoliopsida; order Escalloniales; family Escalloniaceae; genus Escallonia; species Escallonia rubra. Next base: position 119,585 of record JAVXUO010003123.1, read on the forward strand.
TCGCATCGCATTGAACAGAACAGTGAACTCGAGTCAATTAACGCGAGCGGTACAACACAATCACTTACATTTTCTTGCGTACGTCGACTTGCTTCTCCTTGCGCTCGTACTCCTGCCTGATCTTCTTCTTCTCCGCTTCCACTAGTTGCAGCTTCTCAATGTTAAATTCCTACACCGCCACAATCGCAGTACATAAAGCGCGTAAACAGAGAACAAATATCGAGTGTAAACGGCAATTGACGGTGTAACAGTTACCTCTTCAGCGGAGACGGAGATCTCGTTGGCCTTCTCTTCGGCCTCCTGGCGGATGAATCTGACCATCTGCTGGATCTGCTTGGAAACATCGGCGTCGTTCATCTTGAGATCCGGAGATTTGGCAGATGAACGGAGGATTGAAGGCGAGTGGTGCTCAAGGTGCCTTCTTCTTCTTCGATTGGGAGTTCGTGATGAATGAGTAATTGAGAACAGGACAACTGGGATAATGACAATTTAAATGCAACCCCCCAAGATATTTCATTATTTCTCTAGTTAACATTGTTGGAAATTACACGACGAACCACAAGTACTCAAAAACTATGAAACAACCCCTAGTATATAAAGGTGGAATTTCTAGGCACGTCGGACTCCCGTGCCAAGCTGATTAGAGCATCCATCGTCCTTGAGCATCCAATTGCCTAAGTCAATCGCGACTATATGAGGCATCAAAAGACGACACTTCACTCTTCAGTCAACTGTTGGTACAAGCTGAGAAGTAACGATACTAATCTCAATAACCAAATGCACACATTCCTTAAAGATTATTATGCAAGCATGGTTGCACATAGAGCAAGAAAATTAACTACCGTTTCTATTGTCTATCCTCTAGTGTCGTCACTCCTTAGGAAACCCTCTCCCTCCGTCCCCCTATTATTCTCTCTTAGCACATTATGCCCTATCTCCATATCTATTACCTTCTACATCATCTTTTTCTTTTTCCCTTTTTCAAGTAGACAGTTGCTCTTACTGTGTGAATATCTGTTTCTGATGTAACCTTTGTCATTAATATGCGAAGAGTAATCTTTAGTCGAGTTGGCCATGGCACAAAGGAACCTGCACAACGCTATAAGATATATGAATGACCATCATGCTTTATTCCCAACGCCACTTATAGTTGGATCCTTTGTTTTTTTGGTGGCTGTCATTGAACTCATACGAGTGTAATATTTAAAAGCTCCTGTGGCTCACTGCAGTTAGATCCAATTTAAAGGGGGGACCGTGTAATTAACCCCAGTAGTTCTGATTGCCAATATATCGGAGATGATAAGACCAATAGGAAGGCGCGTGACTTTCACCCATTCACCTCTTTCTAGTTGTTAACTTCAACTACACAACTTTGGTTAGTTGGAAATGAACTGAATGAACCTTAAATTCTACTTCAGACAGAAATTCTTCTACTTCAGACAGAAATTCTACTTTGATTTACGTAATCTTGTTTATCAGATCCGACATTCAAACCCAGCGGACCAAGTTCCTGATCTGACATAGATCGTCGGCAACGTCGTAAGGAACGAAATGCGTAGCCGGGCATCGAATAACCGGCTATCTTCATCTTCTGGTTCGGCGTTTGGATCGCGAGTCTTATTTCTTCTGCTCTCCATGTTCGCCACCATGGCTTCCTTCTACGTCGCCGGCCGGTAATTTCTCCCTCTCTCCCTGTCAAGATTATAGTGTTCCATTCCATTGGATTCTTTTCCGTTCAAATTGTCATGAATTCTTTAAGATAGATTTGGTAGTTATAAACGCTTGACTTGTCAAACTATGCTTATCCACTATACTTATAATGGAAACGATGGAGTATTAAGAATGTACTCCCTCCGTTTCATTAAATTTTCTCGTGTTGATTTTTTGGTGAGTTCTTAGGATAAACATTGTGTTGGGAAGATTGTCGGGAAATGGAAACGAAAAAGACTTTGAGGCGTATCTAAAGACCCTTTCTTTAGAACGTTATTTGCCCCCACTCAAGATAGAGTTTGCTAATGGGTTGCAGGCAAATTCGTTCCCAGGATACAACAAAGCCTGAGAAGAACTGCGACTAGCAATATTGAAGATCTCCGAAAATCCTTTTGAAACAATTGTAAATAGATTTTGGGAGATTATGAGAGCAATCTGAAAATCTTTTTGTGTGTATAATTTCGGAAGACTTGTGTATGTATTATATGTCAAAATAGGGAATATATCTCCGTATAAACCACTGCATTAACATGAAGGTCAACCGAAAAGGCATTGCGCCGTTCCATGGAGCAACGGTGTCTGCCGCCTTTCATAATACCAAACAGCAATTGGAATTCAAAATGAAAGGCACACAAAGTAACCGTTATTTCCAACTGAATGGCGCCAAAATAGTTCACTCTTGGACAAAGCCACCGTTAGGAAGAAATTGGCACCGGTTGCATGCCGCAGGCACCACCGCTTCACGAGTTTACACATAAAAAGCTTGTGCCAACTCACCTTCAGGTTGCTAAAGTAACTAGGTTTGGCTTTGTAATTAGTTAAGCTCTCATATTGATTAAATAATCAAACCTCCAATGAGATTTAAATGTAAATCTCAACACATTGGATGTAACTCAGATTGCAACTGTATAGTAAATAAATATCGTTTGATAAGTCAAGCTAGAGTAAAATCAGCGTCTCAAGCCAAATGGGGTAAATTCAATGAAACCAAGAGAGTAAATAGGGTTTGGACTTCCTTTCTTCTGATTTTCGGTTGTCTAGATTGTGGCAGGATGCGGAGGACAGAGCTTATTTAAGTAAAGAGCTTGATAGGAGAACTGGTCAGGTACTGCTTTTTATTCATCTTCTTTAAGTTCCACATAAGTTAAAGTCTTGTCATCATTTAGTAGTTCGATTTCTGACCCAAATATAACAACCGGCATCTCGTAATCTATTTTAACCTTCTTTTCAAAAACCTTCGTGGGACAGTTCGGTACCAGACTGCCTAACTTAATATTTGACAATGCTCCTGAATTATCTTCGAGGCATTTGTGTTGCTGCAAATTTGTAGGGGATATTGTACCTGGTACTCTGGTAAGCCTGGACGGGTTCCAACTTTGTAGTGTGTATCTGCCTTCAATGCCCTAAATCAGTTCACATCCTAGGAATACTAAATACCTCGGTGGAAACGTAGTCACCTGCATGGTTTCGTAATCACTCCAAAATATCAGGCCACCAAAATTCTGGTTAGTACTATGATGTAGAAAAAGAGCACAGCTTTTCAGTTTTCTGGTCAAATGTAGGTCATATATATATGTACAGCTTTTGCCTTTGGCCCCATTTTTATCTGAAGCATGCCGACTGTCTCCTTTGGAATCAGGGACATCCTGTCATAACTGTTGATGACACGTTGAAGGTCATAGCCTGCAGGTAATTTGATCTTGGTCAGCTGCTTTCTTCATTGTATGAGGCCTTTTCTCACTTCGAGAGGGTCATAATAAGTGAGACTTTGCTTGATAGGGAACAGCAGAAGAAGTTAGCTGCACTTCAGATGGAGCTCGGCACTGCTAGGCAGGAAGGATTTGTTTCAAAGAATATACCAGAAAACAGTGGAACTAACACAAAGAAAAAGCTTATGGCTGTGATAGGGGTTATGACAAGGTTCGGCCACAAGAACAACAGAGATGCAGTCCGCAAGGCATGGATGCATACTGGTAGAATACCCTTGCAAATTGTTATTTTTTATCTACTACTCCTTGCATTGGTTAGAATTTAACAGATGTCACTGCACTCCAGACCAATAACATGTTTAATATAGTTCACTAAACAAATACTGAATGGCTCAGTAGTTATAGAAGTACAGAAGGCAATATCTAAATGATTTGAAGCTGGAAGGACAAGTCACTTTGTTGGAAATATGCCGTGTATATATACAAATGTACACATTGAGCTATTTGGGGCTACTTCTGGTCTTGGTAAAGACAGTATGACAGGGACCAGGATGGCACAATTTGGGGTTCGAGATGGTGTGGATCCATGTACATGAGCACCTCACTGATTCCATTTTGCCTAGGTCCATGGCTAAATGATAATGTGGGTCGGCTACATGGGGGCCTAATATCGCGCTCATGGAAAAGGGAGAACCGCATTTCAGGGGGATTTAGGACATGGTTAGGGTAGCACAGGACGTGGAGTCTGTCAAGTTAACCCTGTGGAGAGGTTTGTTGCACTCAGGAGTAGAGTGAAGTGGAGGGGGGTGCGGTTTTGCCTAAAAGTCCGCAACATATGATGATCGGTCCATCCAGATTTAATTTGTTCCTCAAAGAAGTTTATTGCATGTAATTAAAAGAAAGAAGTAAATTATAGCATTGGGGCTTTGTCCCGCTCTCCTGGTCAAATTCTTCCTAAGCTTGAGGTTCAAACTGCATGAATTCTACCGTAGAAACTTCTTTAATTATATTGAGACTAAACTTTATTTTACTAATACTAAATCTTAAGTAACTTGAGTTTTATGAGTAGTAATTTCTTTGAAAAATATACCGTAGGTTTTTACTGTTGGTGGAGTTTTGGCGTTTACTACTCCAAGGACTATTCTCCCCCTCCGCCTCATTCCAACTTATCCTGATATTTAATGCGTGCAGGTGCAGCTCTGAAAATGTTGGAGGGGGAGAAGGGCATGATTATTCGCTTTGTAATAGGAAGAAGGTCTCTATCCTGATGAGTTAATAAACGATGAATTGTTCAAGTGCTGCATCTGACTGGCTTGAAATCATATGCAGTGCAAAACTGGGAGACAGTTTGGACAGGGACATTGACAGTGAAAATAGGCAGGCCAATGACTTCATTATTCTTGTATGTTCATTGTTGATGTCACATGTTATGGAGCTACAAGACTAATTTCACTTTATGATATCAATTTATGCTCATAGATTAGTTAGCTTTGTTGGAGAGTTAAACTGTTGCGACATTATCCAATTCTTATAAGCCTGAGATCTTTATTGTGAAAAAGGGATACCCTACTTAATATGTACCATCGAACACCTCCCTTTGTACTAGTTATTTCCATCCTTCCTCTCTGTGTGTGTTTTTTATGTTGGAGAATGCAGGTAGGCGATGCACTTGTCATGCTAACGATGATATGTCATCTTTCTATAAGCTTACATCTTGTTGCATGATTGAAGTCGATGAAGCTCGAGGGAAGCAAGTGGTTAACTCTCTTTTCACTTGTAATATACAGAATGATCAAGTGGAGGCTCCGGAGCTGCTGCCAAAAAAGACGAAATTGTTTGTTGGTCATGCTGTGGAGCACTGGGATGCTGAATTCTATGTTAAGGTCAACGATGATATATATGTCAACATTGGTATGTGGTTCGCTGCCATTCAATTAGTTCGCAACTGTATAGTGTGCTTTGTTACTTCATGTCAGCAACAACAATTAGCTCAGGATACCTCTCTTTCTCTCGGGTGCATGCGTCCCTGTGCATTTTTAATCCAATTTTGTTAATGTTGAGCTTGCATCTGTTAATTGTCGGTATAACACACACCAGCTACTTACTCCGTAGCTGTGTTATCTGGTTTTTACTTCTACAGACTGAAGTACCTTAAACGCAGTCAAGTACTATAGGGTTTTGTTTTGACTTTTGAGTTTCCTTAAGAAAGTGAAAAGCTTGAAAAAATAAGACTGTAGGAGCTTCAATTCTTTACCACAAAAATGAAAAATCAAAGGAAAATAATACTATCAAATATGTGTTGGAAAAGGTGAACTCAGAAACATTTCTGACGTTCAAACTTTGTCAGCACATAGTAGCACTATGTTATCATCAAGAAAAGGTGGTATTAGAGCAACTCTTGTCAATTGTCATATTCACTTTTTTCACAATTGCAGTGCTAAACAACATTTGTTAAGAAATAAGTCATATCTACTAAAGCATTCATCAGGTAGGGTCTTTGTAAACTGAAGTGTTTGACAGCATTAGGAGAACATAGATCTACTTAAGCACACATCGCGTAAAAAGTCTGCAGTGTCTTGGTTCTAGGTTTCTAATATGTAGTAAAGTTGGAGTTTTTCATTTACTTACTGCTTTCCTAAGGCCTGGAAGTAGAGACAAAAGGCTATAGCATTTATCTTACCTTTCACGAAAAAGAAAAACACTTGCTAGCACTTACAGCACCTATGATTGCTACTCTCTCACACTCATGCCGACACCCATGCATGATGTAACAAGCTAACATTAGCTGCTCTGGCCATATCAAGTAAACTTAGAGATGATAAAATTGTGCGATGTCTAGTCCACGCTTCTAATGTGTCGTTTTGCTATATAGATGCCCTTGGAGCGGTGCTGGCTAGTAATTTGGACAAGACTCGTGCTTATATTGGGTGTATGAAATCAGGCGAAGTTTTCTCCGAGCCGTGAGTTTTTCAAGATGGTGTTTTAGCGATCTGTTGACAAGACTTAGAGATTATGACATTAAAGTCTAGAATTTCACTAGTTGTTTTTCTGCTGCATGATTTCTACAGGAACCACAAATGGTATGAACCAGACTGGTGGAAGTTTGGAGATGGAAAATCGTGAGTTTTACCATCTTTGGGTGCTTTGTTGGTCACAATTCAAGATAAGTAGTAGCGAGAAAAATCATATACAGGATGCTTAGTTGTTGCTGACTGCTAGAAAGAAACTAGTTTATAGAATCTTTTACCATGTTGAAAGGTGCTGAATGGTTGAGTACCTCTGATATGCTAGCTTTTGTTTAATTTCTGATAAAATTTTTGATCACGTAATCCAATGGGGAGTCAAACTAAACCTTGTTAGTCAAATTTGTTAGTCAAACTGTGTACTCGAAGATGTTGTATGTCCTTTGCTGGTTACCTGTATTTGTGCCATACCTGTACATGTTTATGGTTCATATTCCAATTTGAGTGAATAGGATGACTTTCTTACAATTTTCTAGCAGTAACAAAAAATTTAAAACTATTAGTTGTAAATGCAAGGTGGAATGCAAAACTAGAATCTAGACTCAGATGCCATAGGTTGTAAATTCAAGTATATATAGGGCCGGTGCTGTAGAAAAAATGGTTAAAGGAAGTGTACGGAGTGGACTATTGAAAATTTTCAAAAAGGAGCAATAATGGAACATACAGAGTGGAAGATTGATAGGTCATTGTTTTGTAGAAAGAAATGGATGTGAGTAGTAGTTGTCGGATAACGACAAATTAATAGGAGAATTGCAGAGTTTTGATACATTGGTCATATGCTGGGAATTGGAACTGATTGAGGTAGTTTAGATGGCATGTTCCAATGGCAGAGCAGTTCATGTTAAAGACCACAGATGGAGAAATAAGTCATGTTTCCTTGAAAGAGTGGATTACCTTGTTATTATCTGAGGCGTGCATCATGTCTGCTGTTGAGTAGACTTTGGGAGTCAATATTCTTCCATTTCTTCTTCCAAGAGAAAGAGAATTCGGAAAAGAAAGGAAATACAAGCGCATTTACATTTATCGTCAAAATATCTATCACATTGGGTTGCTAACACTGGGGTAGTTTGTGCCCATTAATGTTTTGTCCAACATCTTACTGTTGAAGTAATCTGCATGTGATTATACTAGCTAAAACCCCGTGCTATGCACGGGAAAATGAAATACAATTATCATATAGCAAAGTAAATTGTAAAAAAAACAGAGATCTTCAAAATGGCTGACACTTTATTGGATGCTAAATAGTAATTTTATGTTGCCAATACACTTTTAGATCATAACTAAAATATTTCTTGTTGATGCAAGAGGGAGATCACTGCCAAAATATGACAATGACAAATATATATATACATGCGCTCAAAGAAGTAATCCCTAACTATTTAAATTTGTCAAATCCAAATAACTAAAGAGAAGTATAATTCCCTTTGAAATCCTTTCTTCGAACCCAAGATCTGTACGCGAAGGTAGTGACTATTGTTTTGGAGGTTGAGGTAGTGACAATTGGTTGTGGCAGAAGGTTTGTGAATGTGGTGGTGGCTTGAAATGGCGGTGGAGACGGCGATTGGGGAAGGTTCACCGAGGCGGTTGGCCTGGTGGCAGTTAGTGGTTAGGATCTAAAAAGTGGCAATTAGAAGTGGGTGATGGTGGTGATAGTGAGTCACGGGTTATAAGGCTGGTACTAAACCACAAAGGGTTTGGTGAAGTGTGGATCTTGGCAAGGGATTGTGCCAAGTGGGCAACTGGGTTGGATGGTATCAGGAGGAATTAGGGTAACTTCAATTGGCTAATTTTGATGATAGCCATTTTCCAAACTTTCTATTGCACAAAAATATGCCCTTGCACCAAATATTCAAAGCCAATGTGGTGAGTGGTGACTACTTTTTTGGTGAACTCTCCAACTCCAACAATGAATCAAACACATAATTACGATTATGATCATGACTTAAATATGTAATCACAATTTTTATTTGTCATTGATATTTTACTTTTGTTGCTAGAGTGATTATGTAGCGACAGTTATAAAACTTATAACAACAAAAATAAAGTTCAAATGAGTAAGAATAAAGCTTAAACATCAGTATTTGCTTTTTGCCTTTCACAAAAAGCATGTGATAATTTAAGGGAAAAAAAATAAAAAGACATTTGCATAGTGAAAATACAAAACATTAGTTGGCAGATTTATCACTGAAATAATTCCACATCAAACCCAACTCTTTTCTTCTCACAATTAATGGAGGGAAAAAGAGATGGACATTAGAATAACAGATAGTTCACTCTTTTAGTACCCCCACCTGACACAATAGAAATTCCCTACTTCGTATTAAAAAATTACGGAGTAATTTTAGAAGATGCCAACTATTCATAGGATATATTGTGTTTATTTTCTTGTACACCTTTCGAGAAGCGGTTTGCCCTTTTTTAGGGACCCATGACGTTAGTGGATAGCCATAACCGGTCAACTTTCCTAAATTAGATCAAATCTCAGACAATCACTCTTGCAGTCATTGCTCAAGAAGCTAGGGCATGAAGAAGGGTAATGGAGAAAATAAATTAACGAAGAAGACCGTTGGAATTCACCGATATCTTACAGAACAGTAGCAAAGCCAACCCAAGAACTGACCAGATGACAAGCTAATTAACCCTGAAAACCAACCCCGAAGATAGCCACAGTTCAAACATGACAGCCCTCATGAAAATTAAAAATTGAAGAAACCTTTTTACTCTTTATTTCACCAGTATTGTGTAGACATAGTGGTAGATGGAGGGCTGATCTGAGGGATCATAAAACCATCTTCACTCAGTCTCCTGCTGCATTTTATCATACTGTCAAGTTCTTCGGACCCCTTGATTACTCCATTATTCCACTCACCAGTTTGGTGAAAATTATAGAAGCAAGGTTGAAGTACCCGTACAGCCAAATTGTGTGATTGAACGGACCCCAAAGTGCTTTCAAGATCATAATCCGCGCAAGGCAACATGTGATTATAAGCCTGTAGTCAGTGCCAAACATAGTTCTCAGAAAAAGTGGAACCATTGTATACGTGTGTGTGTGTGTGTGTGTATTCATATTAAGGGAAACTTAGTACGATGATCATGCCTGGAGAACTTATTTAAGGACATCTAATGAAGGATATACATGTGAATGCTTGAAAGGAATTGAGAAGATCCTCTGAGAAGGAATTGCGGTTGAAAGGAATTTGAGAGACGAGGAAGGAATAAAAACCATCAATGCCTTTTTTGCTAAATGAAAGGAGGTCATGGGCTAAAACTTAGGAGATAGAACCGGTTATCTTATTCCTTTAGCCAATAGTTTTTTTACACCTAATTATAGTTATCAAGAAAATTCAAGAATTCTAGAAAATTGGATTGGTACTTTAGTGGGCAATCAGCTTACCAATCGAATCCAAATATATATATTATAGATTATAGATAGATGAGCGTTCATGTTGCTACTTCTCTTTAGATGCCAAGTTTCTTATGTGCATCTTTTTTAATAGCCTATGCAAGTTTTGTAAATTGCAGATACTTACGACATGCTTCTGGTGAGATTTATGCAATATCACAAGCTCTGGCTCAGTTTATTTTAATCAACAGGTTAATTTTCGTTTATTTGTTTTTGTTTCCATAGTTACGATAAATGAGTCAATATGAAAGTTAAATTTTTTAAAACAGAGTTAATCACAGCATCGTCTTTTTTTCTTTTTTCTTATTGGTTCTGCAGATCAATGCTTCGTACGTATGCCCATGATGATGTCAGTGCAGGATCATGGTTCATCGGACTTGATGTGAAGTATGTTGATGAAGGAAAGTTTTGCTGCTCTTCTTGGTCAACAGGTCTGTCTGTCTGTCTCTCTCTCCTCTCTCTCTCTCACACGCGCGCGCACACACCACACGCACACATGCACATCTGCATACACAAACGCACATTTTTAAGGGACAAATACGCATCCAATGCTTTGAGACTTGGTGATCTCTCCACTTTATCCAGTCCCGAGCACGTTCCAGTGTCAACATCCTCCCATCTTTTCAAATGGCAATCCTGGGAAAAGAGTTGCGAATGCTAGGACCATGCCCTAATCTTTTCAGAGGATGCTTTTGTAAGAGACAATTTAAGTATAGGGAAAATAAAAGGTCTTAACGATCCCAACTCCCAGCACAGTAGATTTGAATAAACACAGTCCTGCAACTCTTTACGTGTAGCAGTAGACTGTAATTGTAGGGGATCCATTATCGAATGCATATGCATAAATGTCATAATCATAGGCATCCTCTTGCATAACATCTCATATGTATGTTTTTGGCTTTTTTTCTCTTCCCCCAAAAACACTTCATATTCAGTGTTCGTTATGAAAGTAGTATCAACATAGTTCGTAGATAAGTCTCTTGTGATAAGTGGCTAAAATATAATCTCCTGGAAACTTTACAGCCATTTTAATGTAGTAAGGCTACAAGGTCAAACTATTCTCTTTTGTTATTTAATAATTCTTTTGTTTTTCAAATCTCAGGGGCCATATGTGCGGCTGCGTGACTAGACTTACTTCCTGATCTAATTCTGATAAACCCAGGGGTCATCCCTTACCTTTGTCATCATGGATCCGCGCTTGATTCTAGTTCCTGAAGAGTTTAGGCATTATTCTGCTGAACGTTGAGTCTCGAGCGTGGTTTTGGATGACGGCAATTTCCTTCCCATTTACAGAGACATTGATTTCGCAAAGAACGCTTGGGGTTCCCTCCACTGCATTACATAGTGAAGGTTGCGACGCGATCTTTCTCCATTCTTGTATCATTGATTACTTTCTCTAAAAGGTAACTTGAGGAGATTCCGTTACTTCGGAATCATGGAATGTACAGAAAATTGAATTACAAATACAAGTATATTGTAAAGCCTGACATGGAGTCAAATCGTTCCTTACATGTATCGTATCATTTTTTGGGCATGTAACATGTATCAAAATCAAGTTTATGCTAAAACAAATGTTCAGGAACACAGTGAAGTCCCACCCTCAAGTCCTCTAAAGTGGCTAACGGAAGACATGGGACTTGGTTGAGTTATTGAGACTTGATATCTACCGATTTTGGGCTACATAAGGTGAGTCAAGAAAAAGCACCTTCAAGCAAACAGTTCACAAGGTCAAAATCTCGGGAGAAAAACGTGCCTAAACTGGGTCTTCCTTGCCACAAAACTACTCCGTTTTCAGGCCAAGGATGTTGACGTATATTATTGGTCAAAAGTCTTATGTGGGGTCCTGAGCAGACAATTTATTTCTAGGAGTTTCTTTGAACTTTATGTAACGAATTCTACTTTTATATCTGGGAATAGGTCTTGCATGGTTGCTCCTTTGGTTTTATACGGCTGAAATCCAAGGATTCGAGTTTGGAGGTACATGGAGAGATACATATTAACATGTTTTGTTAGCACTTAAATGTCAGTTTAAGTATACTTGATGCTTCATTTCAGTCCCTGCATGGATCGTGACTTGGGAAGATAGGATCTAGAATTTGATGTAACATGATCCATCGTCTTTACCCCTTTGTCTCTTTTGTTCAATCGTATTCATTTGGTTAGAACTTAGAAATCACTACTTTAGCAGTATACTATTGCCTTAATGATTCAAAGACAGCACAAAGAACTGAAAATTTGACTATATAAGGGGATAGGTAGACGGATTGAGCAAGCTATTGGGGCAAAAGTTGAATACTTCTTCTATTGTCATCAGGTCGTTAATTCAGGTATTCTTGGTCGCACCTTATGCTTCAAGACTTTTGACCTTTTCATTTTCTTACATCTTTTAAATGAGAAATGTCAGAACCGCAGTAGAGATGTCCTTTGACGACCCTAACCAAATTCCATCTCATTCGACATTCAGAGTTTTCCTTCCACTTTCTGAAGAGCAAACTGTTTTTGAACCTGTTTTTGTTGGTTTCTGGGGAAGGTATACTGCTTCCTATAATCTGCTCTTATAGAAACTAGTTCTGGCTTGGCTTCTTCTTAGAACTTTTAGAGGAATCGTCGAATATCGAGGAAACGTTGTGAACCGAGTAGAGGTATCGAAGGGGATTCGAGATAACAATTTTTCTGAAGAAGGGCATCAAAGAAAGCTTAGGTGTTGTTCTTTTAGGGACCTTTTACTTTCTCAGAATGGATCAGTTTGTCACGGATGAGGACGAGAGAGCAGCAGTAGAAATCACCAAGGATAAGAACGGGATTGACCAGGTCGTCCTCCAAAACCCGCGAGGGGCGTCAACACGGGTTCGCTTCTTGTCAGCCCCCTTCAGTGCTGCATTTTCCATTAAAGCCACTGCATGCTAAATATGCAAACACGTTATCTATCCAGGTTAGCTTACATGGAGGACAGGTTCTTTCATGGAAGAATGACTGGGGTGAAGAGTTGTTATTCACGAGTAGTAAGGTGTTGTTTCCTTCAATATTCTTCGATTTTTCTATTTGATCTCTCCGGTTTTAGATTATAGTTGACCATACTCTTTTATCAGTTGAATGCAACTGCATAAAGATCGAAATTGGCCATATTGTTAATGAAGCCCTCAAATCATTTCAAAGAAACTCACTTGGTGTCTCTTTCTCTTTCCTTTGGTTCTGTTCAACTTAGGCAATCTTCAAGCCACCTGCAGCCATAAGAGGAGGAATTCCTATTTGTTTCCCACAGGTAATACAATTCTCTCCTCGAGTATTTTTAAGTGCTTCTGGATGAGTATTACGGATATAGAGAAATTGCTATAACATTGGATTAAAAAGCTTGTTGTACCATCTGTTTGTAGGTTGGGAACTGTGGTTCCTTACAGGAGCATGGCTTTGCCAGGAACAAAATTTGGGTAATTGATGATAATCCTCCTCCTCTACAATCTAAAGATTCCAAGGGAGTTGCATATGTTGACTTGCTACTCAAACCATCTGAAGAAGATTTGAAAGTATGGCCGCATAGGTACGAGCTCAATAGTGGATATGTACTTCAATCTCATGTATGTTACATCGTATTCTGATTAGGCATAACTTGGACTAATGACGTGAACCGCCTTTCCAGATTTGAATTCCGACAGAGGGTGTCCCTGGCAGTCGATGGGTGTCTCACCATGATCTCACGCATTAGAAATGTCAATTGCAAGCCCTTTAGTTTCTCATTCGTGTACCATACTTATTTCTCAGTTTCAGATATCAGGTAACAATTGAAGTGTCCTCATTGAATCAGTATTACTAACCTGTTGCTGGATATATATTTGACTTCACAAGGGCGGTCACCATTTATTTCTCCTTTCTGTCCCTAAGGGATTTTGAATTATACGAAATTATATTTTATCAATCAACCTCTCATAAGGAACATGAAAATCAGTGCATCTGATACTTATCATACAAAGCAAAAGCAAAAGCAATCTAATTGTATCAACATATGTAGTAGATTGAAGGCCCTTTGATCTGTCAAACTACGATATTTGGACAGTAAAATTGCTTAATTTTTCTTCAGCCTTGTGAATAGAACTAGTCATTTAATGACTACATTGTGACATTATCGTTCCGTATTATAACAGAACAAGAAAAAGTAGACAAAAGAGCTAGTATTTGTTCTTGGTTAGCAATATGTTGTCGAGAGTGGACTGGTGAACTTGTAATTTTTGTTATCAGCGAGTGCCGAACTAATTATCACTAGCTGTTTTGACAGTGAAGTGAGGGTAGAGGGACTGGAGACTCGAGACTATTTTGACAATCTGTGCCAGAAAGAGCGCTTTACGGAGCAAGGAGATGCCCTAACATTCGAATCTGAGGTAAGCCGTAAGCCATTTTCTACAAGTAGTCCAGGTATGAGAACCTCAGATGTTGAGCTGAGGGACTTGCTAACAACGGTCTGTCTGACAAATGTAGGTGGACCGAGTCTATCTTAGTTCTTCTGACGTAGTTGGAGTTTTTGACCATGAGAAAAAACGAACATTCGTAATACGTAGGGAAGGGCTTCCTGATGTGGGTAAGCTTTCTTTGTCTACTACTATCTCAAGTACAAAAATATGCATAATGAGAAAGCACAGCATTGCTATGAACTGTAAATAAGCAGCTTTATTAGCTGCAGATAACAAGAACCCTTCTGGTGCATGACTTAATTGTTAGATCCCCAAGACCTTTTTCTTTTTATTTTTGGTAATGAATTTTGTGATACTAATTATGGTAGTGAGAACTTATTTCGATTTTCCGACATGTTTTACGCAGTGGTTTGGAATCCATGGGACAAAAGATCAAAGTCCATAGTAGATCTTGGGGATGGAGACTACAAACAGATGCTTTGTGTGGATGGGGCAGCAATTGAGAAGCCAATCACCTTGAAGCCAGGGGAGGAATGGACAGGTCGTCTGGAGCTCTCTGCCTTCTACTCACAAAATCAATTATCAGTCTGATCCTTCCACGAGATGCCTTTTTGAAAGTTGAAGTTATACCAACATCAGAGAATTCTTTCGAGCCTTTTTCTTCTACCGGTGTCGATATTGAAAAAGTCACCAACTAAGGCGAACATAAACATGGTCACTTTTTTTTTACATGACCATATTTGCAAAGAAACCCTGTCCTTGAAAGCAGAGAGCCACAAGGTACAGTATATATCTTTCCTGTTGTTGAAGGTGCCGCTTAATACTTAGTAGGTGTACTTGCGATGTATGTACGTTTTGTTGCCAATAATTATAGCAGAATGGATTAGTGATAAAATAGTGATGTTACGCTTTCCCGAATTTTGACTCTCAACTAATAATGTAGCATCTGGTAGCAGCATACGTCTTGGTAACCACCCTTCAAAGTTCAAACGCAACTGGTAAAGACCTCCAGTTTCAGCCCTGTCAGTAAATCACATGATGATTAAGAAACATACATATGGTATCCCGAATAATGAGCTTGTATAATTAGGAATCAAGCAAGAACAATATTCATCTGGCCTGAACTAACATCTACTACATAAAAGAAGACTGCTCACTAGTGGTACTAGTGCCAAGTGATATAGCATTAGGAAATGCTCTTGCCATGTTGGGTTCAAAGAAAACAGAATTTTCGCGTTCATGCTAAACGAAAAATGAGCATTTTGATTGTTTTGAAAACTAGGTAAATTATCGCTTCGCATTAGGCAAAACTCATTTTAAATCGCAAACTGAACACAAGGAACAAACTAAAATTTGACAGATTAAGATACTACTTTGGTAACGAAGTCTGTATAAGCATTGCTTTGGGTCTCTTACTTCAGAAAAGTTTAAGAAAGTACACAGAGAAACAATGTAAAACCTCTACATTACCCAAGAGACACTAAGAGACCGTTTCAGTAGAACGTCGTCTCCACGCTACATGCCCCCAGCCATGTGACACGTGACCTTGCTTGAGCTTCGTCTCCATGTTATGTGCCCTCGACAGTCGACACTATGCATGTCACCTCGTTCGCGCGGTGATGTCTGACCGTACCTCGGCGCCGCCTCCTACTTTATGTGCCTCGATATTGGTTTCCTCGGCTGCACCAGTCCGATGTCGCCTGTCATGTGCCGCAGCACAACATTCAATCATCACACACCCATGCTATCTCTAATGAGCCTGCCCCCGGCACCACACACATCTTGCCGCACCCATGCGTCGCTTTACTTATACAGTCGCGCCCTCCGGCATTTTATCACACCGTTATGCCTCAACATTTATCCATCTCATTGCCGCACCAGGCGCACCTCGTTTTAGTCGTAGAACATCCTTCGACTGGATTTTTAGAGTGTGCAACATTCCTCATGGAAGACAACTCCTCCTAGACACTACTCGGCCCGTCAGGTAGGCGAATCCTCCGGTATACTACCTTAGCGTACTCCGAGTGATCTAGCACAAGGACTCATCACTAGATGAGCAACTCTTCCATGGCACTATCTCGGCTAGGGAGCTCCGTGCTCCGGCACAATGACTCATCACTGGATGATCGAACTCCCCCGCGAAACTATTTCAGTTAGAGAGTTTCAAGTGCTCTAGCATAATGACTATCCTATTGCCGGGACACTACCTCAGCCCTTGGGTTAGGCAGCTCCCTCAAGGACTCTTGGCACGCTCTTGTACAAGGACTCACCCGTAGGATAGGCGACTCATGTGGGCACTACCTTTGGTCAGAGTGTCTATGTGACTAGTCTAAGTGCTCAGGCACTAAGAGCTCTTCATCGGCACCAATAGGGACCATGACCCCAGGGTCACTCTTAAAGAGGAACAAGTCTCTGAAGGACATCACGCCTAGTCCATCTGGCAATAGGGCCTCGGGCCTTCCTTACCACTATTAGGTTTTCTGCTTCTCTCAACGCCTCTGTGGGACTCAGTTAGGGCTTTGGATTAATGGCTACATCAAGAGAATTCTCTAACCACATCGACGTTGTGTGAGTTAGTCTTCCAAGGCAGATACAACAAAGTTGTGCGGGGCAGGCCGAGTGAACGTGTGATCCAATAGTTCATGGAGCACTGGAATTTATGGCCCCCTGTGAGGTGTCGCTTTTAGAGAGCGCCGTGTGTCAATTGGTGACATTATAAATAGGGAACTTGAGAATTCATCTTTAGAATAATGAAACTCATTCAAATATTTCACTTTCTCACTCTAAAACTTCAAAACTAAGGATTTTAGAGAGAGAGACACCTTGACTCTAGACCTAAGCATTGGATTAGTGATTGTCGTTGCGTTTCCACTCCGTGCTCTCGCCCTCACAACATTGTCACTCTTTAGGCTTTGTATGGGAAGCTTTGGTCTCTGCCTTTACTCTGTCCTTGTTCTGTCACATACGTATACTTAACCACTTTCCAAGCACCATTCCTCCTTTTTTTTTGAAGTAGTGATGGTAGTTTTGTGTTATGACAATATAAATAGAGTATAGGTCAACATCAGCAGCAACAAATAAAGGCCAACAAGCAGTTACAAAACGGTTATTTCTCATGCATAAAAGGAATAACCGGAAGAAAGGAGTGAAGAATTCAATACCCTAAACAAATAGAGTATAGGTCAAAGCAGCAGCAACAAATAAAGGAACAAGCAGTTACAAAACGGTTATTTCTAATGCATAAGGAAGAACCGGAAGAAATCAGTGAAGAATTCAATACCCTAAACAAATCAATTTCTTTATGTTTTAGTAATCTAGTTAAGTTATATTTTTATGTATAGAGAAGTCCTCGGATAAAAGCAAAAAAGAATTCACACTCTAAATCAATTATAGCACTAGCCTGCAATCCGATTGAGGGTTTGATTTTGAGTGCAAACAATAGTCGAGGAGCTTTTAAAGCAGATGGGATTCATATGGACACGGCGCATAACCGCTTCTTCATGTGAAAAAATCTTGAGTATAACGGTAATTAACATGACGTGGTGTAACAAATAGGCGAGATACAACGAGATGGAGGGATTCCAATAGGCGGTCGATGAACTATTATCCTCTCTTCTTATCCCTTGGTAATACCGTGTCATACCTGTCACTGTCTCGTTCAAGTTTTTTTCTTTTCTTTACGCAGCATGCAAGGTTGCTTTTGTCCTTTTAAGTTTCACATTGTCTTGTTGTCACACTATTTTTCTGAAAAATAAGTGTTAAATGTGTATTTTGACCGCCTTATAATTTAAAATCTCATGCTAGTACCACATTTTGATCACGTTCTTTGTTAATACTGGCTCTGCCGCTGATTAGAACAATAGCCGACCCAAGTTTTACTTAAGGGCAAAACTGTGCGCAAATAGTTTTGCTCCGATTTTCTCTAATGATTACATGCATCGCACATGACAAACAACTTTAGTTTTTTTACGGAGTTCCGGGCCAAAGGACCATTTAGATAACAAAATTAAACCAAAGTCAATAGCATCAATGAGGTCTGATTTGATAAGTTTGATATTAAGCCAAAGTCAATAGCCAAAAAAGAAGTGGGCTGGTTCCCTCGTTGTCCTCAAGTTGTCTGTTCCTCGAGGAAGGCAGATGCCTTCCATCAATCTGGAGAGAAAGCACGTGAAACTGTCCAAGTATGTATTCAGAGCTTTATCTGATTCAAGTCGACGAAATTCAGCAAAGGGTCGACTGAGGTAGTTGCCGTTGTTCAAATCCCTTTTCAACCAAGGATTCATGGTTAGCTAGCAGTTGTGTCATGATTAAGAACTCATACCAACCAGCATCTACGTCCATGGCAATGATGGAACCGGCCACTACGTAAAGTCATCTCAGAAGGGCCGAACCTGTTTGCATGGCAGTGGTAAGTGGGTGAAGCTGCAGCAAGAACATGTCGTAATGCCTCAGAGTACTCCATTTGCGGGGGAGTGATGGGATTTAAATGATTTACAGGACAAGTACTACTTATTATTTACCTCTTTTGAGTTAATTAAATTTAAGCTCCTTGTGAAAGATAATAAGCTTTAAATTTGTTTAACCAGCAGGACAAGCTTTAAATTCCTATGAGTAACTTTAATTCAATCACGACGACTTGAGTATAATCGGACAATAGTAGGTTGCATCAGTTAATCAACTCAAAATGGACCTAAACTTGGTCATCAATTTATTAAACCTTAGTGGTTCTCCCTCACATTGCTCTGATACATTTTTCTCCCTCAAATGGACCAAAACCACTGTCCGGGACGTTGTTTGACGGGGTACGGCCACGATCGGGCCGGAACAGTAGTCAACCCCCTTAACAATCCCCGTAGGTGAACCAGAGCGCGGCGGGACATATCATATAGCTAGTGAGCTTTGTGAGTAATCGTTTACGGTGGGTGGGAAAGCTCGAAAGGACCCCTGCGGTTCAACTCCAAGACAAAATCAACGAACCACCCATTTTCTTTTCCTTCTAATTCTATCCATTTGCCCTTGATAGCTTGCTTGTCTACAAACTTCATCCAGTTGAGGGGATAACGAAACTATGATCAGCTACCTTTCTTTAATTTGAACTTCCATATAGATGCAGCCAATTCTGCCAGCTTCCACGAATTGAATGCTGTGAACGTGCATAAGAAGATACTTCCATATAATATCTGTCCACATATTCATCTTCCTTAAGGAAGAAAACGACCTAGAGACTGAAAAAGAACCACTCGTTCTTTGGTTCTTTGTATCCTTTCTCTGCTTGAATCAATGAAGGATGATACAATAGTTGAAATGCAACAACTCTTTGATGCTAAACTCGTCGGATCAAGCCACTTTGATGCTAAGCTTTTGTGAAGCATCCCACGTGATCCCAAGTTCTGTCAAAAGTTGAGCTTAACAATATAAATTCCATTATAAACAGGTTTCTGCTTTTCCTATATATGGGAAGATAGTGAGTGACATATCATTCAATCTATTTGCTCAATAACCTTCTTACAAGCTCAACTAATAATGGCGAGAATAAAAAATTTACTAGCGAATTTTGTTGATAGTGAACATTCTTCAACGACAATTAAGGTGCAAATTGGTGTGGTGCACGTGTGGGTGGAGTCATGTTAGTACCACATCGAATAAGTGTACAAAGTAACTAAGGCCTGTATACATGGACGAAACAAGTCAAATCGATTAAAACTTTTAGGTCGAGTTGAGCTCATCCTGAATATTTTGATCGTCTCTCTGCCATTTTCCTAACAACAAAAAGAAAACAAAAACGTCTAGCTACAAAGTAGCCTTTTCTTTAACCGTCTCGATGCGAGCTTTCTCAAGCATCGGATGCCTGGTTTCGGACAAAGGTAGTTGAAAAACAAAGAGGGTCGATTGAGGCAGTTGACATAATAAAAATGCTTTATCAATTGGGGACTAAGTTAGGCAGCACTACCAAGTGTAGTGTCATGATAAAGACCTCAAACCAACCAACATATGTACAGTCTTCACAATGATGAAGCCCACTAGCCATCTCAGTAAAGAGAGCCCAGCACTGGGTTGAAGCTTGCACTAAAATTACGCCTTCAACAGCTAGAATCATGTAAATCATGTACAAATTCACTTGTGAATCTCATTCTCATCATCACGTACTACCTGTCACAATGTGACTATTATCCTTTGAAATTTGATAGGGATGTTTTGGGTTTTTTGAACGTGTGATGGGCAGTGACACAATCCAAAAGGCCAAGTTTACTTCTATCCACCTCACATGCAGAAATATACGATTTACAACCTGTTTTCTTGTGTTTTGTTTTGTTGTTAAAAAACACAATTTTGTATCCCTTTTGAACATTTTAGCGTCAAACATCAAAGAGTGTAATTTAACCACTTTTTTTGCGATAGCGATGATTGCAATAAAACGATATTTAAGAGCATCCGGGTCACTGTTCACATCGTCTTCCATTGACAAATTGAAGCTAGGGATGGATGAGGGATTGAATGTTAACGGTTAGGGCTGCAAATGAATAAGTATTCGGCTCGCTTAGCAGATATGTTCGCTTATTTTGACAGTGACTAAGCTCGGCTTGTGTTCGTCACGAGCTCCAAATTCATGCTCGAACTCATATTTACAAAATTCACGCGAACACTTTGGCTCATTGAAAGGGAATAAAAAAAACGAAAAAGAAAAATCAAGTAAAGTAGTTAATTCAATTTTACAAATCAAAACCCTATGCCTTATTTCTAACTGAAAAAAAAAAGAACCTAAAAAATCAATATTGAGGTTTCGGTTTGGGTTATCTGGATTGGGCTTACAAAATAATTATGCTCAATAATTGAAATTCTAAAGTAATTGAGTTTATAATAAATGAACACTACTCGTCTATTAAACGAGCTCAATATTTTTTACTCAAATTCGATTCTCTTCTACAATAAACGATCGCAAACAAATATTTATTGAACGAATCACTTGCAGTCATGTTATTGGTCCAAGCTACTTTCTTTACACATGGACCGACAGAGGAAGGACTTGAGCTTATTGCGCACATCGCTGGTGAGGGGTCTAGCACCCCAATTAGCTGCTTCTCGATTTTCATTTATGGCACTGACCACTAGTTCGGCATCCCTTTCCAAGATTGGAGGGACCATCTTATGTTGGATCGTCAGTTTAATCGCAAGCAAACAGGCTTGTTTTACATATATATATTAGTTTGTTTGCTGCAAGACTCACCTAATGTTTGACTACAATTATGTGATAATAATACACTTTTGACGACCAGCAACTTTATTCATGTAATATAATCGACAAAGGATGAGAATTAAGCTAAGAATTTCCATGCATCACAAGGCACATTATCCAGGATCCGTCTTCTCTCTCTCTGCATCTCCCTGAAAAGTCATGTAAATGAAGCCCAGAACCAACCGCTGCTTCACTACTGTGACTGCTCTCTTTCTCTGTCTCACACCCACACACACACACAGTGTTTCCCCAGAATTGGTTTCCAGTACTCTGACGAACTTCAGAAAAACATCAGTAGATTCAGGCTTGAGTTTTCCCTGTCTCAGACCGACCCATCCATGTGACCTGACTTGACTCACCGAGTTTCACTACTTGGACTCGACACAGCCCGAATCCGCTCAGATCTCTTTTCTTTCGCCGCCGTACTGCTCGGCTCTCTAGGAACTAGTACCTTCTTTGCCGCTCCTGTGCAAAGTCCTCGTTTTTGGCACTCAACCCAAAAGTAAAAGAACAAAAAACAACAAAAAGAAAAGCTCGGACTTTCATCAGTGTACTCCTTTTGACTCGGTTGCGCATTTCAAACCCTAAGACCTCCGTTTCTTTAACCCATTTCAAACACCCATCTTGCCTTTTATTTACATTTGTTTTCAAATTTAGTTCCCTTTCTTCCCCTTTTATCAGTTCCCTCCCTTTCCTTTCCATACACATGTTGTATCACTTCGAATCATAAAGGGTGAATCTTTAAGCTTGTTCTTGGAATGGAGGATTTTTGCGTCTCTTTCTTTCATATTCTTGGTGGGTTTGTTGTTTAAATTTGAAATTTGATCCTTTTTCCTCCTCCCTTTCTGTATATAAAGACTGATTTATTCAGCTCAAGTAGTGGTCTTGAAATGGAGGGTTTATGCACTATTCTCTTGATATCCTTGGTGAGTTTGGCTCTTACTCAAGGAAATGCTGTTCTTGATGATGGTGACAAGCAAGCGTTGCTTGATTTTGTGAACAGTTTTCCTCACTCACGTGACCTAAATTGGGATGTAAACTCTGCTGTGTGTAAGAACTGGACTGGAGTGACGTGTAGTCAAGATGAGTCTCGTGTAATATTTCTCAGGTTGCCCGGCGTTGGGTTTCACGGCCGGATCCCAGCCAACACCCTGAGCAGGCTCACGGCATTGCAGATCTTGAGCCTCAGATCCAATGGTATTACTGGCCCTTTTCCTTCTGATCTCTATGACCTGAAAAACTTGACATATCTCTATCTTCAGTTCAATAAGTTTTCTGGTCCTTTGCCTGCCAATTTCTCTGTTTGGAAGAATCTCACTATTGTTAATTTGTCTAACAATGGCTTTAATGGGAGTATTCCTCAAGACATTTCCAACTTGACCCTGCTTTCAGCTTTGAATCTTGCTAACAATTCGCTTTCGGGTGTAATTCCTGATTTGCATTTGCCCAGTTTGCAACAGCTAAATTTGTCAAACAATAATCTCACTGGCATCTTGCCCAAATCACTTAAAAAATTTCCGAAGTCCGTATTTAGTGGTAACAGTATTTCTCTGCCATTTTCACCAATTCCCGGGCCTCCCGGTGTTTTGTCCTTTCATCAACCGAATTCGAAACCTAAGAATGCTGGGAGATTGAGTGAGAGTGCGTTGCTGGGGATTATAATTGCTGGTTGTGTTCTTGGGGTTATTGGGTTAGCTTTTCTGTTGCTTGTTTGGTGTTTAAGAAGAAGAGGTGAGGATGGGTTTGCTGGGAACTTGGAAAAGGGAGGAATGTCACCTGAGAAAGCGATTTCGCGGAGTCAAGACGCGAGTAACAGATTGGTTTTCTTCGAGGGTTGTAGCTATGCATTTGATTTGGAGGATTTATTGAGGGCATCTGCTGAGGTATTGGGGAAGGGCACATTTGGTATGGCTTATAAGGCAATATTGGAGGATGGGACTTCCGTGGTGGTGAAGAGGTTGAAGGAGGTGAGCGTTGGGAAGCGGGAGTTCGAGCAGCAGATGGAGGTGGTGGGCGGTATCAAGCACGAGAATGTGGTTGAGCTAAGGGCATATTACTACTCAAAGGATGAGAAACTTACCGTGTACGATTACTATAGTCAGGGGAGTGTTGCTGCAATGTTGCATGGTATGTTCCTTTCTTCAATCTCCTGCAATATTCCGCATGTTAATCCTACTCATCGATTTTGCTTTCACTTCTATGCGTGGAAAGAAATGTTGTCTGCCGTTGTCTGGAATTACTATGTGCTTAGACTACCTAAGATATGCAAGTAATATTAAATTTGATCATTGCGAGGTTGAGATTTCAGTTTGGATTGACATTATTGTTTAGGGACTGAAATGCAATCCAATATAGTATGCATATCTTGGCTTTCCTACTTCACCTGATCCGATGAAAAGTTTCTGATAAAACTGCCTACCCTTTTAGGAGTAGTGTTCAAATTCAAATTCCCTACCCATCCTCTCCCAACAACGCCAACTCCCGCGGCCAGAAGCGGAAGAGGCAGGGAGCACGGGGTCTTGTGCCCTACTGCTGCTCCTTGATTTTACGTTTTCTCTATTCACTTTCAAGGGTTTTTTTTTACAATGGTCCCCCTCCTCCTAATGTTTATGAATTTACAAACGTGGGGCATAATTGTCTTCTCAGTATAATATTGATTCTCATTCTACCCTAGGTCGTCGACTTCTCGCTTTTATCCTTATCAATTGTTCGCTAATTGCTACCTTCCTTTATGGCAACAACCGAACAGTTCAGAAGATCTGGGGCTTTTGGTTTGTCATTTGCTTCAGCAACTTCTTGATGGTGCAATTCAATAATTCTGTTCTTGCTGAATCCTAATCCTTCAATCGCTTTTTCTTTAAAATTTACTTGGGGTGTATATGATTCCCCTAAACCTACCGAGATGACAAAGTTGTTCTTGCAAGAATCAAAAACTGGATTTTGCATTGCTTAATTACGAAATTCTTGACGGTCTCAGACTATCGAAGATAAGTGAGTTGGTTTAAATCTGGAGGCAGGAATTGCTGCTATTTCAAAAAGGTACTTTATGCATGGAAAGTGTAGGTTTTTGTTTATTAGGTGCCCACCTCTTATAAATTTTCTGGCTACGCCCCTGCCTGCGGCTCTTAACATATTTTTCCAAAGTGAAAGTGGTTTATTGTACCCATCAGACGTACTTTTGGATTGTAACTTCTGTACTTCTCTTGCCTTTTCTCAAGAAACAATTTTGGAAAGCTGAAAGTTTGTTTAACATTCTTCAGTTTCACATCATCGATGTTACAACAAGTTCTGACTCACAATTTTTTGACTTACTACTTTTACCCTGAGAGTACTGGCGCTGCTGACAAATCAATTCGCTGAGTAATTTATCCATTTGGTACTAAGATTTATCTAGAGGAGGTACTTTATATGCTCTTTTTTTTTTTTTGGTTTCATCTGTTTGGTAGTTTAATATAAAACTTAAGTTCCTTACCCCTTTGTTTAGACACAAAAATCACCCCGTGACCAGAGAATTTTATATTAAACATGTATGCTAGCAGCACTCAAAGCATTTGTTTTCCTTCATTCATGTTACTAATTAAGAAACCACGAAGGTGGGTTTACGGGGGTCTGTGGGCTGGATGCAGCACATTCTTATCTCATTGTCCTGATTGTTGATCCTAGAACCTTAGATTTTACATGTATGCTAGCAACACTCAAAGCATTTGTTTTCCTTCTTTCATGTTATTCATTGATTATGAAACCACGAAGGCGGGTTTACAGACGTCTGTGGGCTAAATGCAGTGATTTTTATCTCATTGTCCTAATAGTTGATCCTAGAACCTTATGCCTCTGCTTTCTTCTATCATCGACATCAGGCTGGGGGGTGTTGGGGGAAGGGGTACTTAAGACGACGGGTATCCTGGCTGAGAAAATAGCCCTCTCTATAAGCTAAGCTTTTGGATGAATTGCATTATATGCCGAATCTTTATGGCTGGTTCAGTCTCATTATGAACAGATCCTCTAAATTATAATATGTCCGCACGAGCTGTTTACATATGAGGCTGCATGGGGGGTAGAGCATGAAAGGGTTTCAAAAGTAAATCCTCCCTCTGATAGTTTAAGGTTGTAGAACAGATCCTCTAAATTACAACACATGCCCATGGGCTGTTTATAAACTAACTTTATGTCTGGTAGAGCTCCAGTTATCTCCTAACCTAGGTGCAATTTTGCAGGTAAACGAGGAGAAGATAGGATTCCTCTAAGTTGGGAAACCCGACTAAAGATAGCCATTGGTGCAGCGAGAGGCATTGCTCGAATCCATGCAGAGAACGGTGGGAAGCTTGTTCATGGCAACATAAAATCCTCAAATATCTTCCTTAACCCCCAACAGTATGGCTGCATATCAGATATTGGTTTGTCTACAATAATGGGCCCACTGCCTCCACCTCTAGCCCGTGCTTCTGGTTATCGAGCCCCAGAGGTAACGGACACCCGGAAGACTTCACAACCTTCTGATACCTACAGCTTTGGCGTGCTATTACTGGAGCTCCTTACCGCTAAGTCTCCTGTCCATACCACAGGTGGTGATGAGGTTATACATTTGGTCCGGTGGGTCCATTCAGTAGTTCGTGAAGAATGGACTGCAGAAGTATTTGACTTAGAGCTAATGAGGTATCCAAATATAGAGGAAGAAATGGTGGAGATGTTACAGATAGCTATGGCATGTGTAGTAAGGACACCAGACCAGAGACCTAAGATGGTTGAAGTGGTAAAAATGATAGAAAATGTGCGGCAAACAGAGGCCTACAACCAGCCATCGTCTGAAGCCAAATCTGAAAGTTCAACACCACCGGCACCACCGCAGGTGTTTGAGACAGAAACCTCAATCCCACAATGAGTGACCATTTGATCGCTCTATCTAGCCCACAATGCATTATCACGTTAACACGTCTCCAGCGGTTATTTATTATCTTTCACCTTCTCAGTGAACTATACTCGGATCAAGTTTTTGGCCACCTGAGCCAGTCTAAGGCGGAGTCAGGCTAGGGTATGTATCGAATCGATGTATCAGTAAAATGTAGGCAGCCACGGTTACTTTTTTTTATCATTGGATGTACTCTCATATCAAACCCATCTTTGTTCTTGCATTAAGAGTAACTGTAACTTTGGTTTCTTTTTGATAATGCCTTTCAGTTGATGATGGTGTTGTTATCATACATAAGATGCCTTGGTCAACTGAATTTGTCTCCATCTTTTGATCTTTGACAAATGTAAACTTCCAAGTTCTAAGCTAGCTCATTATGTAAGTTCTTTGACATTTATAAACTTTCTGTTGACAGTAGTCAAATTTTTTCCTCCTTGTTCTGGTTTGAAAACACCAAACAAAAAAAATGGAAGGGGAAAAGGAGTGCTACCTGCTTGCTTATACTCGTAATTGCCATTATAGACTACTTAAAGCGTCACCAAAGCCGCTACTAGCATTAACTCAAAAATTCAACTGGCACAAATTAGTTCCTAAGCAGATAAATTCTCCTATTTGGAGTGATTAGGCTCAGAAACTCAAAAATAGAAACCAAATAGACCGAAACTACAAATCATACTGACCGGGCCACCGATTATTAAGGTATGCGGACATAGTAAACCCCACCATATACTTGCCGGACAACCTGGGTCAAGATTAATATAAAGAAAGTGAAAGATGGAAAAGGAAAGAAATTTACTACTAAAATTTAGAAAGTGGGGCCGAACAGGGCAAGATAGCAAAGAGTTTCACTGTGTTTGTTTGGCGTATAAAGACTCAATTTTCCCAGCTCTCAGTGTAATTTTCTCTCCCTGAGAAAAACTAATAATACCAGGAGAGGGGGATCTCTGAGGTAAAAGACTTCTTTTTCACCTTTTTGTTTCATTTTGTTTGTCCATGTTATGGGTATGGGGAGGTGAGTTGATCTAGAGTTTTAATCTGTTGGGAAGGGCTGGATTTTGTGCAGTGATGGCTTCGAAGCGGATCTTGAAGGAGCTCAAGGATCTTCAGAAAGATCCTCCTACCTCCTGCAGCGCTGGTACTTGCAAATCTAATCTATCTTTCCTTGTAGATCAACTGTTAAATCTTTTGTATGTTTGACTTTGCCTACTCCTTAAACCTTGGTTCTTGGAAATTGGAGCTGGGGATTTCCATTGAAGTATGCTGAAATCCTTTCGTCTTTGAAATAATCTGTGGGTTGAATAAAGGAAATTCAGTTTACTTGCAAAAGTTATGGACTTGCAAGGGAAAGACTGAAAGGCTGCATTTTTGGGATTTTTTTGCTTGTGTTTTTGTCAAAAAAAAAAAAGGGGGGTTCTTTCTTTGCTCTGGATCTTAGTCTATGTGTCCCACACCATACATGTATGGATGCATTGAGACATGTCAATAGATTGGGTATGTGCTCGGATAAAGTTTCTCCTTTTTGGCGGTTGCTGGATAGGCAGCCAAGTTTGTTGCTTTTGAATAGCAATTTAGGTGAGAGTTTAGATTTTCGAATTTGTTCACTTTAGAATCCTTGGAGTGATGGGAATATAATCATACAACCATGAAAGTCACCAAGTTACAGCTAAGAGTAATAGGAGTGAGGGCCAGAACTTTAGTTTGTGTTGCTAAAACTTGAATTTACGTGTATCGCGGTATTTATTTATTGTGTAGAAATGTGGCCGCCTTAAGTAAAAAAGAACGTTTGCACGTTTTATGGAAACTGTACTGCTTTGATTTTCTTGCTGCACTGCTTTTTGGTGAAAACTCGGTAATGTGTGTCATTTGTCCATCTTCTTTTTGAAGTTTATCTTCAAGTCTGGACTAGCTTAACCAATAACCTCTATGGTAATTGTACTGGTAATCTGGGATAAAAGTCATGTCCCTAGGGGTTTGGGGGTTTCCGCTTAAGGGTGGGGCATCAGCCTATTAATGGCCCCCAATAGTGGATCAAAATATTATATCTATGTCTTAGAATATTCTCTCAGCTCGTTCTTATGATACCACGTTAAGAGAATTCCCGTGCTTCCACTTTTTAAACTATGGCCAATCTAATATGTTCTTGCCAGGTATTGTTGGCAATGTGATGCCCTCAAATGAGTTTATGGTGTTTCAGTGCACTGCTTGTCTGAAAGTATAATTCTTTTGTTTCGATTGTATTCAAGTAAAACTGGATAATTCTTTTTTGCTTCTTCCATTTCTTTCTGAATCTACCTCTAGATTCTCATTATTTACCCTCTTTGGGGATAAGCAATTGAAAACATTGTAAATTTGGGTTTAATTGTTTCTTGATGTCTATTCCCATCCTACTCTTTTGTTCCTTAGTTCTATTAGATTTATGGATGGTTAATTGACCGATGTTTATCATTTCTGGATGACAGAGAGTATTCTTAGCAATGTTTTCATTAGCCAACATGGATATATAACTGTAGGACAGTAGGAGACTTAACCTTATAAACCTGTTTCTCCTTTAATATGGTAATTGTGATTTTTTGTTGATCAAGCCAAGAGTATCTTTCTGTATGACACTAGTTACTGTGATTGAGGAAAGGAACTTCCCCTCTTTTTATCTAAGGTACTATTATAGGAGGTGTGTAGTCGCCTACGTAGATGAGAACTGATTAAGGCCAATGGTTTCAATAGCTTGTGCATATGGAGGCGTTTTAATATCATGCTGGAGTTAAAGTACCACATGTGCTCTGCGAATGCAAGAAATTGAGTCATCATTTGCAGTCGTTTTAGATTTTACCTTTTAAGTAACATATTTGAGTCGTTGGATAGGTTTTGATAAGCTTAAATGTTTTAGCTTTAATAGTGGATAGGCCACCTTATAGTTTGTTTAGAATTTCTTCTTATTAAGTGTTACTCGGATTGTGCAAACTCTCTCTCTCGCTCACTCTCATGTGCCCGTGCGTGGATGAGAATACATGCAGAATGCCTTCCCCCTTCTTTCTCCCTCTTTATATGCATATATTTTGGAATTTTGACATCCATTAAATTTACAAATTGTAACATATAGATGGTACACCAACTACTGACTGTCATCTATTCTTTGCGACTTAATATTTAAGTAGGAGTGTGCCTTCTCAGAATCAACTTTTATTGATGGGAACTGCATCACTTGATTTGCCTCTACTTTTGTATGGATATCATTAGGCCCAGTTGCTGAGGATATGTTTCACTGGCAAGCAACAATTATGGGTCCTCCTGACAGTCCTTATGCTGGTGGAGTGTTTCTTGTCACTATTCATTTTCCTCCAGATTACCCATTTAAGCCACCTAAGGTACTGAAATGAACTGCACTTGATTTAAAAGAATTGGGGGTGAAATCTCTGTAACTTGCGCTCTTTATGCTCCTGTTTAAAAAGCTTTTTAAGTCATTCTTGTGTCTCAACCTAAACGTATATTGGACAAATGCATAATTCTTGGCCGAACTGAAGAGAAGAGAAAGTATCTAATTTTCACAAGACATGGCGAGTTTTGTTTGGGTAGCTATTTTGTCCTTTCTTTGTCATTTTCACTTCTGTACGTATGAAAGATCAATTCTCGCTCAAGCATCAGAAGGAATGATAAAAAATTTATACGTTATATGCAAAAATATGACTTGGGAAGTTGGACGTTGGAAAAAACATTGAACTAAAATTTTTAGAGTTGTTATGGTGCATTCATTTACCATGTAAAGTAGTAATAATGATGAATGGAATAGCAAACGAAAAGTTTAACAATTACAGCTAATATCTAGTTTGGTGAATATTACAAGCTTCTACTGTTTTGTCTGTTTCCCTTTATGAATAGACAGGAAGAGGCAGGGTGGAAGAGGGCTTTTTTTTTTTTTGGGGGGGGGGGGGAGTTGTTTTTAAGTTTAAACCTTGTGAAATGGTATTTAAGGTTAGTTCCCAGAGCCCTGACTGTTAAGAGCCATCATGGGCTCAGGAACAGATGACCCTAGGCAGGTTAGGCACTTATTTTTAGCCGGAAACACAATTCTTTTAGAGTGTTGCTGTTTGCCCATTTTTGTACTACATTAGAAGGCCTTAGCACATGATTTAGAGCTATGCTCATATCATGATTTGATGAATGCTCAGAGTGAGGATAGATAGATGCTTCCGTGAAGGGATGATCCGGTCCAACCCGAGAGAATGCAGCTGCTTTAAATCCATCTCGCATGTAGGGTGGCAATGTGTAAAGCATTTCCCAATCTTCTAACTTCGGCTGAAATTCCATATTCATAAAAGTCGGCCTTTGAACAGCATTGGCAACCTTCAATTTGCCTGTGTGGGCTGAAAAGAAGCTTTTATGAATGGGGACCGATGGGAGTAACTTTTTTGTGACTTGAAGTTCCCTTGTGTCACTGGTATATTATCGGTCGCTCAAAGAATGATGAATCTGCCTATTATTAGCGACAAATTAGGGGCTTCAGCAACGTTTTTGGACTCGGCACTTTGAAGTTACCCTAGAGGATCCGGGTGGGTAATTTTTAGCATAGAGGCAAAGAAAGGCACGGGGAAGGAAACTATAGCATATTAGCATCCGTCAATTCCTGCAGTCATTCGTAGTTCATCTAGCTTCTTTTTGTAAAGTATAGATCATTCATAAGCATCAATTTGTACCTTCCTAAAATAGATACATGTTATGAATTCTTGCCTAGTACACACTTCCTATATGTTTTACATATTATCTGTGCAATTTTGTTAGAAACATAAGTTGTTTTTATCTTTTGCTTTGTCCGTTAGTGTTTCGGTCTTGTTTACACTCTTGTCATTGTTTCTGGTGGGATGTGGGTTCTTGAAGCTAGGAAATTCTATTCTTCCTTCTGGTCACCTCCCATTCAAATCTTCTCCTTGTGGCGGGTAACTTGTAAATGGTTTATTTAGGATGAGTAAAGTGATCCAAGGGGGAGCCAGTTGTGCAAGGAACCTGCCCTGGTCTGCGGCTCTAGTCAATTTAGTACATAATTTCAGATCGCAGAAGGTGAAAATAAGGTGAACATACATGTTTGGAGGACCAGGGTGCATGAGCTGCAGATGTACTAGAAGGTACTTAAATGGATGCTGATCGCTTGTTGATATCCCCATCACATGGTTGGTGTTCTGCTGATGCGCTGTTTCCTCGGTGTCCTCTGGCAACCTGTGTTGGCATTTTCTGTTGCTTCTCCAAGACATGGTCACTCATGTCAAACCTTGTTTTGACAAGTGGCTCACATATAGGGGATCCATGTCCTCCAGATCATTGCTAGACCACTAGTTTTGGTTGGACCTGAGTGTTTAGCTCCATCATGGCAAAGTGAGGTTTTTCATTTTTGACTTATTGACTTATTTTTCTTGTGGTGGGTGTATTAGATGGATTATTTAGGATGGGTAAAGTGATCCAAGGGAGAGAAGTGTTGCAAGGAACCTGCCTTGGTCCGCAGCTGTTTTGGCCTTGTGGGTACATAATTGCAGATCCCAGACGGTGAAAATGAGGTGAAGGTACATGCTCGGAGGACCAGGGTGCAGAGCTGCAGAAGTACTAGAGTGCAAAGTGTTACAATTGATGCCAATCAAATGTTGATAGCCCGATCACATGAATGGTGTTCTGCTGCTGATGTGCTGTTTCCTCTCCGTCTCTCTCTTGCAGCCCGTGCTGGCATGTTCTGCTGCTTCTCCTAGTGCTTTCCCAAGGCATGGTCACTCGTGTCAAACTGGGTTTTGACACGTGGTTGGCATATAGGGGATCCATGTCCACCAGATCATTGGTGGACCATCAGTTTTTGTTGACTTGGGTGTTTAGCTCGATCATGGCAGGTTTTATCATTCATGACTTTTTCACATATAGTTCTTCAATTTTTTGTATTATTTGTTCAAACACACTGTTGCTAGAATTGACATCTTTACATCGAGATACATATCATATGAATACACAACATCTAATATGAGTAGTGACATGGTGTTTACTGATAAAACTTATCTCTACTTTAATTCAGGATCAACAAAGTTCCTTTAGTATCATTAAGAACCTCGAATTGTAGAATTCTTTTGCTATAGGATTCCTTGCTAAGGTTTAGAGGAGGTTCAAGTAGCCAAGAAATAATTAAATCTCTTGTTCCTGGGTCTTTCACACATTGCAACCTATTCTTCAGTGTTGCGGCTGTCACAAGTAATCACAATCTTGAGTGGGACACTTGTGGTCTAACACTTTGAAGTTTATGAGTTTTTTTTTTCCTTTTCCCCTTTGACGGCTCCAATGTGTATTCCTACTTTTCGGTTTAATAATTTCGTCTAGTTCTTTGTTTGTGCGTGTTTATGAGTATGTGCCCGTGACTTACCAAGTTGAATGGTTTACATCAACACCTTTGAAATTTATTCTACTGAAAATGCATGGCTTGATCATATGGATTTAGCACTTCGTTGGCCAGCATGTAGATTTAGCTTATTGCTAGAGACGTTTCTAATGCTGTGAAATGGTGGTATTTAGAGAAAAGTTTCTCAAAACAGTCTGGATTATCTTCTCAGGTAGCCTTCAGGACGAAAGTATTCCACCCAAATATTAACAGCAACGGCAGCATTTGCCTTGATATTCTGAAGGAACAATGGAGCCCTGCCCTTACTATCTCGAAGGTACTACTCCTTTTAGTTGAGAACAGCTTAAACTGAGAAATCCTTGCCACTAAAATATATGTGAATAACTTTAAAAAGGAAATTCATGTGGGTAGAAATCTAACAAGAAGCAGCTTGACTACTGCTACTGTATTAAGTTCTCATTTAATTGGCACTTGTCATGGGTTACAAATGCCGTAAGAACCCAACAGGAAATGTTCGAATTTATTCTGGCTAGTTGTTGGGCTAGGCTTTGCAGTTCCACTTGATCATTTGTTCTTCTGGTACCAGAAAAATTAGTTTTAAGGATATACGCCCTAAGACAGTGTTATTAAAAGCGCGCCTAGGCGCAAGGCGCGCTCAGGCTCACAACCCGCGCCTCGCCTAGGCCTAGGCGCAGCGCATTCAAGTAGGCGCGCACCTTGTGAGCCTAGGCGCTAGGCGCGAAGCGGGGCGGGAGGCGCAAAGCTAGGCGCATATGTTTCTGGGCCGTTGGATGTTATATCATCTTGTTACATGGGCCGTTGGATCTTGTTTTCTTTTTAGCTTTCTAATTATTAACCCAAAGTCCCAAAGTCTAAAATCCCCAAAATCCCCAAATCCAAATCAATTTCACTGTCTACGTGCGACTGAACTATGTGCGTGCGACTTTTCTGTGCTCCGGTGACCTCGTCACTCCTCGTCCTTCCTCCGGTGACTGGTCGCCGTCGTCGCTGCCATCGCCTGTCCCCTCGCCGCCGGCCGCTAGCTGCTCTGCTGCCTCTGTCAACGCTGCGGCACTGCGATAGAAGTAGTGACCAGAACTATGTGTGTGGGACTTTTCTGTGCCTCGGTGACCTCATCACTCCTCGTCCTTCTCCGGTGACCGGTCGCTGTCGTCGCTGCCATCGCCTGTCCCCTCGCCGCCGGCTGCTAGCTGCTCTGTTGCCTCTGTCAATACCGTGGCGCTGCTCCTGTCGCTGCTGCTCCACGCCTCCACCCCGCTGGTTTATCTCTCTCTCTCCCCCTCCCTCCTTCACTCCGTCGTCAGACTGTCACTCCTTCCCTTGCTCCCAGCCATGACAGTGCGAATTTGTAGCTTGAAGCCTGCACCCAACGACATAGCTGAAAGATAGAGAGATTGATACGTAGAGAGGAACAGAGGAAGTGAGAAGCTTTTGGGAGAGTACAATGGGCAGTGACGTGGTGATGTTAAAGTCTGGTTCAGGGCCTGAGAGGTGCCGGTGCCAGTGTGTCAGAGCTGCTACGCATTTGGAGCTTACACGTCCTAACCTGTTAAACAGAACGTGGAAGCCATGCAGGCCTTCTCTGAATTATACATTACTTACACAGTTACACTTGAATAATTATCCATGAACTTGTGTCTATATTGAATAAACTTACAGGCGATAAATATTGATATTAAAGTAAATGTGGTATGTCTCTAAATCACAAAATAGTAACTCACACGTCAGAAACACAAGAGCACGGTGTCTGTTCTTTCATGCTTAGTTCACATATTCAGGGATTTCAGTTTCCACTTAATGAAAACAAAAAATACATTATGCACTAAATCTAAGCACTAGGCAGCTATTTGCCTCGGACTTTTGAATGAAACTATCCATGGAATCGTGCGCCGTGTGAAACGTAGATCATCGCTTGGCTAGCTGTCCACCTCTGATCACCATCTGTTTCGAAGGCGACTTTCTTAGTATTTCATCTAAGCGACGATTAAAAGGGTAGTTATTATTAGATTAATTATTAGATTAATTATTTCTTCTTAAGGTAAGGTAAAGGGCCAGGCTAAATCGGAAGTTAAGCCCTCGATTAGTGAGAGCTTTCTATGCTTGGCGCTAGGAGTGGCACTTGCCTTCGTAGCCATTGCGCTTAGATCCCGGGAAACTCAGTCAGGGGCCTTTGATGATTTGGTTATGCCTTTTGGCCTCACCAAGGGGACTGGAGCAGGCTACCATGAGACAAAAGAAACAATATATTCAGTGGATTTAAGACTTTTGTACTGTTAGAAGTTTGTTAAATTATGATGTTATGAATTTTGAAACTTTTTCTAGTGTTTGGAACTTTGTTAATTGTTATGTTCTTAATTTTTTTAAACGTAATTTTATTGTTTTAATGCACTATTATTTATTTATTTTAATTTTGCGCCTCGCTTCGAAAAGGCTCGCGCCTGCGCCTTGCGCCTAGGCTCCAGGGACCTTTTGCGTCTTAGATGCGCATGTGCCTTTAATAACACTGCCCTAAGATCAATTTATTTTTCTGCAAAAAATTGTTAATCCATGAAAGTGGTTCCTATTGTCTGAGACAAGTGGTAGATCATATTTGTATATGGAGTCCCGATATATACATTTAACATTAGGACTCTTATCGCAAACATGCCGTACCAAATTAGAGTACCTTTTGCTCCTTTAAGCCCATTTGTGTTGTAGAGAATTTGTCTGGCTGATGTTGTTTTGAAACTTTTACCCTCTTTCATCTCCAGGTTTTACTTTCCATCTGCTCTCTGTTAACGGACCCAAATCCCGATGATCCTCTCGTGCCAGAGATTGCTCACATGTACAAAACCGACAGGAGCAAGTATGAGACGACTGCCCGGAGCTGGACCCAGAAGTATGCCATGGGTTAGAATGTTGACACTGCAACGGGAGGGCTCCTTTTCCTTGGTCAATTTGGGCTGCTATTCTAGTGTATGAATGAACGACTAAATGAATGAAGTGTAATCTCTGTTGTAAGATGTGCTACAAATGAAAAGTTACTTGCCCTCCTTCAGACCACCACTCTTTGTATGGGACTTGTTAAAGAAAACCATGAACACTTTGATTCCTGTTATTCCATTGCTCTTTATTCCTTTTGCTCTTTGACAATGATACGCTCTTCTTGTACAGCGTAAAAGAACTAGTGCAGAGAGTGCAATGGCTCTTAAAACAGTGTCGATGAGGCTACCCCTACGTAAGATCATTTGCTTCACAGTTTGAGCTGAACTAGAACACACTGTTTTGGTACAATCTTATGCCACTAGAGCTTTCTACTGAGGTTATTGATTTTGGCTTGGCATTGTTTGAGCAAAAAGCCCCAAAGATGTTAACAATAGTTTTGACAAGTTAAAGAAGCAACAGTTTGTCTTTGGAAGGTAAGTATCAAATGGTGCAGTGCTTCGGAAATCAATCATCAATGTCTTGGCACTGCTGGCAACAAGTTTTGCTCAGATATGCATGATTGTACGTTTTACAAGCTAAGTGAACTGGTGTTTTCTCAAGAGGAAAGGTGTAAACAATATGTAGTATAGACTGCCGATCAAGGTTTAAACTTGGCAAAGACCATTAAGGTTGATCTTTTGGGCTAGCAAGGCCCAGGTAAGAGCTGCAGCCTCGAAGGAAACTATTTGGTGTAGTAATGGATCAGACCTTGTTCCACAGCCCGTCAATATTAAGAAATACATTCCCTTTTCTCTCTCTGAAATACAGTTCGCATCTACCACTGTTAGCGACTTGGCGGGATGGTTGAAGGTTTTTCTTTTCTTGCCAAAAAAGTGTGGTTAGGTTCCTTTACTAGGCAGGGTGAGGCAACGCTACTGTCATGAATCAACATTTATGTCTAGTTTTAACTCGTTTTCACGTCCAAAAGGAATAAGTATCACTTCTGAAAAAAAATCATCCAATACTCGGAAAAAGAAAAATGATGATGGGTCGCAAGTGGACGTCGGAGCGAGAGCCTCTTTGGCACATATAAATGGCCCCTCTTCTCCCTCGCCTCGTCTCTCCACCAGATGAGTCACTCCTAGCCAAATATAATTTTTTTGCTCGGAAATGTTGTTTATTAATGAAAATCATTACAATCTAACGCCGGGGGAATACCTAGAAAAACAAAGAGACAATTCTCCCAAACGAATAATCTCGAAAAATGACCAACGTAAACTTGAAGAAAGCGAAACAAGTTTAGAAGTTGCCCGTGTTTAGAGTACCAAACGACCAATGTAATTGCCAAAGAATGAAAAGTCCCAGTTGAGTCTAAAGCCTGTGGTGACCAAGTACACCAAGTGGACTCTCGTCTCACCTTCCTTGAATCTGTTCATGCATGCTTCAACGTGATACATTTACTATACACAAGTTGCCAATTTCCATGAACACAACGTAGAGCTACGAAGTTGAAAACCAGCCCCATAGATACACCAGTACTGATAGGTCTGCTCCCTCTTCCTATACTAAACTGAATTCGTACCAATTCCAATGCATCAAATACTATAAGAGCATGAGTTTGCCACTACATGTTGAAATGTTCTCATCGTCCTTTGGAGTGTTTACTACTTGTTAGGTGTTACATGTAGGCTTTTCACCTTTTGGGGCATTGAAAAGGGTGCCAAATGCCTCCCCACTTAGGCCCCATAATCTAATTATTGAGCTTCGGGTTTTCATTCTTATTCAAAGTCAATTGCACGTATACGCATTCTTAAGAAGATCTGGCTGACCAATTAGTTAATCAAAGATGTCATAATGAGCTGCGAGCCAACCATAACACAACTAGCACGATGCATTAAACTAGTCTTTAGTCTTGAATAAGAGTAATTAGCTCTTAACAGGCACTGACCGCTGCGTCTCTTCGAATAGATTTGTTCTAGTTTCGCAAAGCTAGCACATGAACTACTACATTACTTGCCTTTTGACTTGGAGGCAGAATCAAATCTAAGAGTTCCTAGCATGCATCTCTAGTCTCACTCATATCATCGGTCATCCCACGAAATGTACTTTTTCCGTTCCTCAGAAAAGTAGTCTAACGATGGTCTTTTAATTTTTTTGAACATACCCTTTTTCTTAAAATTTCTCTTAAAAAGGAATGGTCTAACGATAGTCCTAATTTATTTCCAATAGGTTCTATTTTCCTTAACCGTATACTTACGGTTATCTTCCATTGAACTCGAGGTAAAAAAAAAATTAAAATCAGACAAAGTGAACAAACCGATTATTTGGAGTGAATAAACTGATTATTTGGGTATAATACAGACTCTTTTAACGGTACGGAAATACCAATACAACAAATATAAAGCATGCGTTGACATCAGATCGATATTATTCCTTCCTTGCGCAAAATAGTTAAACGCAAGTTGATACCGGAAAATAAGGAATCAAAATCTGCAATGCATTTTCTTATGTTCTTGTTCCCCACGAAAAGAGAAAAAGGCAAAAGCTTTTAGTATGGGAATATGTGACCCATGTCTTTTAATGTCCAGCAACATTATATTTGGATATTACTTACTCAAGATTGGTCATTATATTCTATTCTGGTACATGACATTACTATATTTGTTCTGAACTTTCAAGGGTCGTGCACACGAGTTGGGCCGGGGAGGCTTTAAACCCTAAAAATCAGGTACAGTGAGGAACCCTAATTAATCATGTACTTTAGAGCTTGTCTCTGCTGAAGACAAGCTTGAGAATCACAGGCTGATCTCCACTCAGATATCTCAGTGATTAAATGACCTGGCCACTGTCGAGTCGCCACATGGATGTGGGGGGGGGGGGGGGGGGGGGTGGGGGGGGGGGGTGGGGGGTGGGGGGGGGGGGTTGCTGAGGTGGGCTTCTCTCATGATCATTCCTCCAGTTTCGTACTGCCAAAAGTCACTTCTTGATTTGGAGGAATCATTCTCTAATCATCGTTCTCATCTGATCTCCTCTGCATTAATGATTTTTGAAATGATTTCGCGTTAAAATAGTTGCTTAGTTGTCATATTTAGGAGAACTGTGTGTTGACAGTAAAAGTAATATATATATATATGTATACATATATATATAAAAGGAATAATTATAACAATGTCTATGAGAGGTTATGATATAATTACAGTCAAGAATAATAAGTTTCAGAATATAATACTCGTGTCCATCCGTTAGAGTTTTTTTCAAAAAATGTACGTTTTTTATGATCTCATCATTACGTATTTCTAAAATGACAATACTGCCTTTACCGTATATTTTTAAATTAAGATTTCAAACCCTAATTTGAATATTAGGGTTTTGAAAAATCCTAATTTGAAGATTAGGATTTTTTAAATTATGGTTTACAAATACTAATTCACATATTATGGTTTCACACACACAATATCTCACACACAACCCGTCACCGCCGCCGCCGCCCCTTTCCCCCCACCCCACCGTGCACCACCTTCACATTATCCCAACACCACGACAGCATCTCAACCAACAACCAAACCCACCACCGCCGTCACCAAGTAAAATTCGAATCAATTAATTGCAAATGTACACAGCTGCTCGATCTACACGGTTGTGAGAAGTATTATGACGCAGAGGTAAGGGGCGACGGTGAATTACTTCAGTGATTGTAGAGGCGATCGGTGGTGGTTGCGACAGAGGTTGGCGGTTGTGGGTGTGGAAGTGGGGACGATGTCGATGTTGTGGAAATGGTATCACATACGGTGCGGGCGAGGGAGGGGGTTGTGACGGGATTTGGCAAAGACGGGGGCTGATGGCGGCGTGGTCTGACGGAGGTGGCTGCCGAGGGGATGGGCGGAATAAGTCTTGGTGGCTAGTGGGTGGGGTGGGGGGAGCAGCAGCAGGCATGGTGGGGGGGAAGGTGGAGGCAAAGTGGGTGGGGAATGGTGAGTGAAGAGAAAGAGAGAAAGAGAGAGAGAGTAAAGTTCAGATTATAAATTAGGGTTTCCTTCTCTAATTTTTGTTTTTAAAAAGAGGTAATGGCATTTGAAAAAAAATAACTTTCCAACATAAGGGCAATAAAGTTATTTTTGTCAAAACTGTTAGATTTTTTTAAGATTCCATTTAGTCAACGAAAATAAGTGTAATCTGTCCAAACTAATGGACATGCCTATAATTTCACCCTAACCTCAGGGACACTGCTGTAATTATTCATATATATAAACATGAAAATTTGCTCTTATGGCCCACTATAAGTAAGTTATGAAGAACACAACTCGATCTAACAAAAACCCTAAATGTGAAGGATGAGATTGCCGTGGCAAGAAGTACAATCTTGTTTCAATAGACACATAACGCATACTGAACTTTTATTCATAGCAACACTACAAAAATCTAACCTCAATGCAGTGTCGAAAAGTCATATGTTCAAGACTCTCCGTTTTGCTCACACCTCCTCCCTCCATCCCATTAAATTTTCTTCCCTAGACAAATTTTCACTTTTGATCGTTGCACAAGATTGTCCAGAGACGCTTAAAGAAGGCGTATCCTTCATAGTAACGCATGTAAATATCTATCCAAGCTTCATGACAACTAAGTCGCAATGAACTATATAAGCAAACCCTCTTCTTCTTTTTTTCTTTTTTCTTTTTTCTTTTTTATTCTAACAGGGGCAAAGTGCACCTTAAGATAACATAGAGAACACATAGACTATGTGGGAGTTATGATTGGTGCAATATGCAGATAGATGAAGTCAAAGTACATGATGTGCCATGGTGTGCGGCACAGAGAAGGGGGAAGATTGGATGCTAAATATAGTATAAGTCGGAACTAGTCCAAAGCATACATTCCAAACGTGTTTTGGTCCATTTGTGTCCCCAACCTAAACCCTCAATTCAAGGGACTGATTGGGATCAGACTTCAATTCGGACTGAGTCAAGGCTTGTATTTATTCAAATAAAATTAATGTGGTGCCCCCCTTTCCATTTATTGTTCATTAATGTTTAAATGAATATGGTATTCAATAATCACATAAAAACGGTAGTCGCCTTGTGGTGACTGAAAACTAGAATTATATAGCTTGATACTTTGTTGTAGATTTCAACTTTATATTAACCCTTTGTTTTTGTTGTTAGGAAGTTGTTCTTTCACCTACTTTCCACTCAATATATGTGTGAGAACTATACTTTTCTCTATAACTAGTTCAGTGCACGTGTAATACTCATGAACATCAATAATTTAAATGGTTCACAGTTAAAGGTGAGTATGCATTATAATGAAAATCAAATAAAGAATTAATGTTTGTTAAGCAACTGTCATATGAGAATACTGACCCAGGTCAACATATTTTGATAATGACCCAACTTTTCAATTTTTACATGTTAAGGTCTAAAGTTTCAATTAGGCCATTAACAAGTACTTCCGCTCAAATTCTTAATTTTGGACACAAAACCGTTAGAGGCAAAATTGTCAGTTCAGGTTTGAATTTTTTCTCCTGTCTTTTTCTATTTTTCACATCGTCTTCTTCAGCCCACCTACCTCCCCCGCTAGTGAAAATGATTGAACAACTGACAACTATGTTTGATCAACATGGAAAATTTATCAATGACTTATTGTACAGACATGGCAAGTTTGATCAATGTCCTACTTACCAAAAACAAATGTAAACCATGAACAGTTAGATCCGAATAGAATGTCTTCACGTTCTTTGAACAAATATAACTTTATGTTGTATAATGCTCATGTCGCATAACATCCGATTAGATGACTATATACGAGAGGTTTATATATAAATTCGTTACTTATATATAAGAGACAACGCCACTTCAAAAATACAAACACGAGTCGATCAATAAAACCGATTCTGATTTTAAAATAAATGTAAAGACCATTTATAAATAAAATGCTTCAGAAAATGGAAAAAATAAAATAAAAAGATGTTTGTCTGTATATTTGGTTCACAATTTCCAACCCTCCCCGTCCACAGGGGACGCATGTCAGCATCACATGGTGAAGACCACGTGTCCGTCACGGGGCCGTGGAAGCACGAACGGCGCCGGTACCTAAAACCGGGGCCCGTTAATTGAATTCAGCTTGCCAGCAGCAGCCTGCGCCCACCCTGTCTCACTCCTTTGTCTTTCTTTCTCCGGACAAAACCCCGCACGATCCGCTTGTTTCTTCTACCGACCTCTGCATAAGCCTCTTTGCATAAGAGCATACAAATCCAAGGTTGAACCGTAATAATTCATCGGTTCGTTCGTCGAGCGGGAGCGAAAGTTGAAATAAAGAGAAAGTATAAACGATGTAAAGCTGATATGTATTGGATTGTGAATAAGAATTAAAGTGATCGATCTGGTATGATGGACTAAACAGGGAAAGCAAGTTCGTTAATAACATAAATTTTGACTTATAACATTGCGCAAAATTGTATTTGTCTAAATTATTTATTGACCTTTACACGAAAATATTTTCGTTACATCGTGTATCTCTTTGAGCTGGTGTAAAAACTTGAGTTACAGGGATGACTACGTAAAAACAAGAGAACTACCCAATATAAGGGCATAGCCAAATAAGGAAAACAGACGTGCACCGGAGAGAGATCTTTAATTAGTTACGTAACTAAGAAATTCATTTATGAAACCATCCTCCAACACTTAATGTGGTAAATCACGTAGAGGCCCACTTACACAATGTAGATTCTTTCAAGTTTAGCTAGTTGTGACTTAACATACGTGGGGCTTACAATGTCTAGATCAAGGGCCATCTATGGAGTAATTCTTTATCTTCTTCTTAT
The DNA here is from genome assembly GCA_033065855.1 of Escallonia rubra. Taxonomy (NCBI): domain Eukaryota; kingdom Viridiplantae; phylum Streptophyta; class Magnoliopsida; order Escalloniales; family Escalloniaceae; genus Escallonia; species Escallonia rubra. The sequence goes on from JAVXUO010003123.1 coordinate 162,073, forward strand.
CAATTTCGACCGAAATTTGGCACAAGCATTGTACAACTCTCCAAAGAGCGAAGCTTAGGGTGATGTAAATTACTCACTTATAAAGATCATCAAACGTGTTACTATTTTTTTCGACAACCTGACTCTTGGTAAGCGTGCTTCTATTAATGCGAATGATTTCGATCAAAAAGAGATAATATAAAAGTAACACTTTGTAGAGACGTGTTACGACTAGAATAGATTTCTGCATTAGTACGGTGAAAAGTGTCTCAATTAACACAATAATAAATGGTTCTCATTGTAAGTACGCGATTGAGCAGAGTGGAACTCCCATCAAACGGGGCCGAAAGGGAAAATGAAAAATGGGGGGGTATTTAACTTTGGATTTTCGAACGAGCGGGGGCAAAAGCGAAAATACATACTTACATAAAAGATTAAGGGTCTAATCCAACTATATTACTATATATCATAAGCAGAGAGAAGCTATGGGAAAGAGTATTGAAGTACGGTCTCACTTGGAAGTAAGGGCACACATAAATGCCCTGTTGCCTGCACGAATGGGACTTACCTTGCCTTTGAACTCGAGAAATCACGTGATTTAACACTCACGCTCCACTCTAACTATCACATTCATTCGTAGAACAGAAAAATAGTTGCTCTCACCAAGAAAAACTTAAATTCGAACACTCTATCTAGTCTCATCTCTTCAATTCTTGAATGTCTTTCAAATCAATTAAGATGGGCGGATTCGTCACTGATCAATGTCTTTTCTTTCGAGAATATCGTTAATGCAATAACCTTTATGTGGACTCACATGAAAACCTATATAAAAAAACCGGAATCTCATTGCTCATGCATTCCACATACGTATTCACTAAACAAGATTGGCCGGTCTGCTACCCCGACTGCAATTTGCTGAAAAGGTCGAGAGGAGATCGTGCATCAACCTATTTGCCCAGACTCACTTGATCCTCTTTCTGAATGAAAGATAACCCGCGAAATCTAGGAGCACCGTTGACTCCAACTATGGTCCATGTTCAATGCAGGGGTGATAGAGATCCGATTCGCCATCGCGACCAGGGGCAGAACCAGGAATTTTTTTCAAGAGGTGCAAAAATTATATCGAATTCACCAAATTTTTTAATATTAAAATTAACGTATATAATCACTGAAATTAAACTAAAATTAACATATTAAACTAAAGTATTACCTTAGAGAGTCACAGACTCGCAGTAGAAGTCGAAGAGTCTCGTCGTCTGAGCGGCTGAGCCTTCGTTCAGCCGCGATCGGCGTCAGATCTGGTCGGAGTTCGTCACGGTCGTCGCCTCGTCGCGGAGTTCTAGATCTGATCGGCATTGCGGTGAGTCGGTGGCCGGTGCTCACCGCGGTGAGTCATCTTCATCACTCGACAGGTAGTCGCGGCGAGTCGGTGGCCATCGTCAAGCCGTCAACGGTCACGGCCTGATCAGCTCAGTCCTTACCGGCGGTCACGGTCCTCACGATCACAGTATGTGTGTGAGAGAGAGAGAGAGAGATAGGTGACTGCCCGCTACCGACTGGTGTGGGGTCTCGGTGCAATTCCTGAATTTTTTTTTTTTTTTTTTCAAAAGTTCGGGGGGTTCTTCAGCCCCCTAGTTACCACGTAATTCCGCCCCTGATCGCAACGATCAAGTAACTGTGAATATTTCACACAAACTTATAAGGCATTCCAATTACAAAAATACAAAAAAAACTTTTGTTCTTTCTCTCACATACACATTATAGGGCCATAATTCTATGGGTAAATACAATGCACCGCGTCTAGATCTTGACGCTTATTGATTTGATGAAACTTTGAAAGGACTATCATTGCACAGCAATTCCAAAATTAAAGTACTTCTACTGGCTCTGTCCCCCTGTTTTGTGGCTCAAAGTAGCCATCCTTGGCCCTTGGGGTTGGTGCTCATTGACTTGCATCACTTGCAGCTAAGGCACCCCAAACCCAGATTGCCATAAAAGGACTAAAATAGAAGAAACCTCGCAAGTTGAGAGCCCAAACAAATACCAACGTAGTGCCAGAACCTCCCGAGCATTTGTCGAATCCAGTGTAGTTTGTTTACTTGTTTTTAGCCTATGGTTTTCATGCGCCAGTGGCAGAGTCCAAGAAAATGCCACAGCTTTTGCTTTGTCTTTGGCTAATCCACATAACCCTTCTTCAGTTAGGCCATTGGATCTTTTCAACACAACTGTCTTTAACTAGTTAACTGTGTTTATTTATTGGGTCTGTCTTCATATCTTCCTAATCTCAAGACATTTTGTTGGTAAGTGTGTTTAATATACTCCCTAGTCCCTACTAATGAAGCCTTTCTTGGCTCTATTTTGGTTGCTTCCTTTCATTTTTCCCACCTTTTTGCTTGGATTGAGGTTAATTATTGATTAAGGCCCAGTTTGGAAGTATCCTCCTACAATACATTCTTGTCAATAGATATCATCTCATCGTTTAGTGTACTTTGGCCAAAAAAACAATGAGTGATGACTCTTCGGGAGAAATTTCCTTTTTTCCCTACTTTGTTATCTCTCTCTGTATAAAATCGTATGTAGGATGAGACCTCGTTACTTTAAACGTTCAATTTTGTTAAAGTTGATATAGAGCTGAACAAATAAATAGAGAAAGTGCTTACACAAATCCTAAGAGGTTGGCCTGGCCGTCAATGAAATTTGCTTTTTTTCTTAACTTCCTGATTTCAAATTTTGAAACTATCGATAAATGCACTAAACCGATATAGGCGGTACTCCTTATTATTCAACTAGAGAGAGAGAGAGTGTGCTTACACATACTTCTGAGTTATGCAACCTATTAAATTATGAAAAAAATTTAACTGCTACCCCGGTTGAAAGAATCTTCATCTTACTCCTCATATAACGATATTTAATAGTCGATATACGTTTCTAATAACTTTTAATTAGTGACACTAAAAAAATACTGTTAAGAATTGTCATTGAAAGTGTAAGTAGAAAAATCACTAAAAATATTTAACGACTATTAATTGTCACCGTAGACAGGATTTGTGGAAGATTCCTACAACCTGGATAGCAGCCAAATTTTGTTCTTAAATTATACACCGCAAAGACCACAAAAACAATATTGGTCCTCAATCACCAATTAAGCACCAACACCACCGGAAGAATTGCAAGTAAGCCAAAGAAGACCAAGAATAAACAGAGGTTAGGATCAATTAACACATTGGATTGATTTCTGATAACATGCTTATTCTCTTACGAATCTTGCAAAGACAAATTGTAATGGATCTAACTGATGGGACATCCTGAGTTTCTTGTATATGTTGTAAAATATAGTAATATATTGAGTTACCTTTTGTGCATCTTCAACCCACTCTTGTGCAACTTCAACTTGTTTCAAGACAAATGAGTTACCCTTTTGCATTTTCAACTTGTTTCCAGACAAACGGATCAGAATTGGTACAAAGTTCATTGCTATCTTTACTTGAATGTAAGTACATATGCTCAACCATAGGATAAAAAAGCATATATTGTACAACATTTTTTGATATAACAGGTTAACTGACAGATGATTGTCACTGGTAGAATTTTGTCGTTATTGCTAAAATTTGTCTTTACAATAATATGTAATTTACCCATTTCTTTTATTTCAGCAGAGGTGCTGTACAAAAGAGAATTCAAATTCTCGATTTACAATATTGCAGTCAAAAGTTGTGTCATTAGCCCCATGTCATATTGGGATCAAGTTGATAAACAACCATAGATGCCAAATGACACTGCACAATTATGTGAATGATGGAGACTCGTTTGGGCCTCTACCATATAAACAAGAAAAAACCATGAATGTACATCTAAAGCATATGGTGATTGGTCTATAATCCAAAATTCATAAGACAACAAATCGGCTCCTAATTAAGAATTTTAATGGTTTCATTCCTTCCCTCTTGAGGACAAACCTTGATTTTGGATGAATATGAGAGCATCACAACTCATGATTCATTGACACCTAAGACCACTTGAGAGGGAGAATGAAGCTAAAAGTTTTGCCAGTTAGACCAAACAGTGCCTAAATAGACATGCTAGCATGTAGCAAAAAGTTAAGAAAGAGCTAAAATAGAAAGTGGGGTCTAAATTAGATGCCCAAAGTTCAATTTAGTTGATGGTCTAAAGATAATTTTTGATGTTAGTAAACAAGTCTGCTTTGCTTTATTCCATTTGATGAGTGAAGATTTGTCCTGTACGGCCTTTAATTAAGTATGCAAAAGGCTCCTTCGGCTAAGGAAAATTTGTAATTTACTTAAAATAGAATGTGTTTGTTTTCATCTGGCATGTGTTTATATCTTGATGATTTTTGGAATCAAAATCACCAGGCACAGTAAATTTGCAATTTTTGTTGCATTTGTTTTAATTTTTGTTGCAATCCGTGAGGGAAAAGAAATTTAAAAAATATAAAAGAAAAAGAGACATAACAATTTTAACTTATTTTTGGTTGATACAAAAATAGGACAAAAAAGTTAAATAAACGATGTCTATTTTCACACCCTGTAATGCACTATGAAACTGCTCTGAATTTTAATTATCCTGAAAAACTAGGGATTTTCTTTTTTCATACGGTGGTTTTCTTTCTATTTGAAATGAAGCACAAACTATATGACCGCGTAAATCACGCAACTACCCACGTAGTTCAATCCATGAAACTATATGGACAATGCTGGTTAGAAAATTCACATTTATTAATTATGTATGAGGTTTACTTTTGACGGCCAACATAGAAATATATAACTACTGCGTCTAACCGCGCATCCTAATTTACGATTGGTGTTTGTTTCTGTTGATGGATGAGATGACTTTGACTTGATATCTTACTTAGCCAAACATGACAACGATATACGCCAACTAAAGAACTTTGTTCCGAGAGAGTTTAGGTCACTCAAGCTTTGATCAACTTATGGCTCAAGATCGAGTTGTGCATTTACAATATACATATATTACCCTTGAGATTAATTTAATTACCACTTTCTCAGTTATGTCCCGAAATGATCAGCAAGCAACCAATCTACGGTTAGTTTGACTTGGCTTGACGGTCCTAACCTAAAAAATAAGTTAAGATACAACGTTAATTAATTAATATTAATTAATTGGAGAAGAAACAAGTCCGGCGGCTTCTTTGTTTGATGTGTCGTTGAGAAACGTTTGGACCATTTGTGTTCGAAACGACCCAATAACCTTGGGCCGGCCCGTTCCACCACCGATTCCAAATATTAAGTGAGAATTACTTTGTTACCCCTCGTACTTTGCCGATGAGCTTCCTTGTTCGTTCGAAGGAAACATGTTTTGCATTTTTCTCGCTACAAGTTAACAAGTAGGGATTACGCTCAGGCAAGTCGTTCAGGACCATCATACTTGCGCATCAGCTCATCTTACGGCTCGTTGAATTTCATTTACTGAACTTATTGAACTTCTGATGTTAACGTCCGTGTACGACTCGTTTGCTAATCTTTGAGACAAGTTGTTCATTGTTTATGACTCATTCGCATTCATTCGCGTTCATTCAGTTAATTAACAAATCGAGTTTTTATTCAAAGATAAAACCATGTTAGGCAATATAATCGAGTGAGCTTGAGCATCACATGGTCAAGCTCTTTAACATCTATCCGAATTCCAGACTAAATAATTTAATTTTTTTTTATCAAATTAAGGTTTAAACTATTTTAAATTTAGTTAATTTAATTTAAGTAATCAAGCTCTATCATGAATTCGAGCTTGAAGACGGGCTCAAAGCCTATATACCTCTGGAAAAATTAGCCGAGAATGACAAGAAATTGCTGCTTTGCTCTCCCAAAAACAGTATGTTAGCCACAAGGGGAGGGTAGTTGGTCGAATTGAATCCTTATTTATGGTTATTTTCTTGATTTATTATTAGCAACGTATATGAATATTGTCATTATTTTGACAGAGGCATCATTATGTCCTTGCAGTTAAAGTTGACTGCAAACACCTAAAAATTGGCCCATTTTTGTGAAACGTGACTATAGTTATTAATAGCCACCAGCTAAAATAAGTTAATGCTCCATGATGAAAGAAGAAAACTGATGTCAAAATAATTGAGATTATAAATGAGAATAACGTGGTCTGAGCCTCCTACGTTACTTTACTTTTAGTGGTTGTGTGCGCTTAAAGCCATAGCCTAACGAGATGTGGAGCTAGCTGAATAAGTTTTGTCAGGTCAGGATTCTTTAGCCGTAATGAAAAATATCGCTAAATATGTTTTATTTATATAATATCGTCACTATGAATTTTCAAAAAATCAACAAAATATTTTCATTGTCTAGAATCATTAAAATAGAAATACCGTATAACATATCATTCTTATCCGCTTTCAACGTGTCATTTGTTCTTTCTTTTCCGTTTTGTTGGCCTTAGGCAAGACTTTCAACTTCATGCATACATAAATCTCCCACGAAGGGCCTTACCTCCATTTGCCTATCCTAAACAATCATTTTACGATCGTTCGAAGAGAAATTTACTCTCTGTTGACACTAAAATTAGCACGAGCACAATTCTTATCCAAACTATAAAAAAAAAAACGATCCTTTTATTATGTATTAAAACGAATTTTCTGTCCATAACATGGATTTTACGCTTCTTTTTGTAACTCGTTTTTATGCTAGACGTGTTACTTCTAAAAAAGAGTTAATTTAAATAAACTCTATAAAGGCAAGATTGTTGTCTTACTATACACTAATCTCGCCCTTGTTTCAAAATTAAATAATATGTACGGTAGAGCAGAAAATGCATCGTGGTCCGAAGCGGGGACCTTATAATAGAAATGGCGGCAAGTCCTAGGTTGCCTGCCATGTTAAAACTGGCATCAAATGTACAACCAGCAAAGCACATTGTACAACTACGCTGTAAGAAAGGGGGTGGTAAGAAAGAGCTTTAGGTTAACCGAAGATTAAAAAAACTTAACCCTGGTTATGAGCCGATAATAAAAAAGCAATCAACGGAGCAGTTGGGTTTAAATCTCTCCGGTCAAAGACAGGGTGACGTGTTCGTAACCAGTCGGTTTGACCGACTAAAATAACGGAACCACCCCCTCCGGTGGTCACGTGACCTGAATCACAGATTCCAAGGGCAAAATCTTTTGCTGACTCACCATCATCCCCGACTAATTGGTTGCTTACCTCCATCTTGACCGGGCCCCACTCCACGTGTCTCAATCCTACACCACCACCCGATGCGGCAACTCGTAGCACAAAATCTCCAACCGTTGGCGGAATCGCGAAACTCCCGTATTTACCCCTCCGAGGAATTTTTTTTTTTAAAAATACAACATAGAAAACACAAATTAAGCACACTGCAAATGTCTGTCTTCATTTTAATTTACCTTTAAACACACTGCGTAGCGACCAAAAATAATCTTTTTAGCGATAATATGGACAAGAACGTGGAAATTGATTTCTAAATCGGAATTATATGTTTTGTATTTCGAAAGAAATATTATTGTGTTAAAACTTAATTGTAAAAACATGAAAGAAATAATTATTTGGGAAATGGGGGGTTTAAAGAGATTTCGGCTATAGGATCCTATAAAAGAGCAACAGGGGCAGAAGTTTCGCTCTTCACAGCAACCGAACTACGTTTCTGAGGTTCCCCTGTCTTTCTCTCTCTCTCTCTCTCTCTCTCCTCAGAAGCACACTCCCAGTCACTTTCTTTCTCTTTCTCGGAGATTTTATCGAGAAAACACCACCGGAAAAAGCTAGGAGCGATAGTTATCGGAAATAGCAGCAAGTTCATATCCACGGAGTATTCCACCCACCAGCGGAGCCGTGATTCCAAAACATTTATTCTCTTGCCTTTTTCCGGTAAAAGGTGTTGCTGGTGCACAGTCAAGGGTGCGTCCTCTTTTCCTTTCCCTCCACTTTCCTAGAAATTTTCTCACTTAACTTTCCTTTTTACCTCACACCCACCATGTGTCTCTGCTTTCCGTACGCTTGTTCTCTGCAATTTCTTCGGTAAACAACTGCCCTCCATTAAAAGCTCTCTCAGTACCCACTTTGCTCCGGACTTTTTCCAGTGCTAGATTTTGGCACGGTTACAGAGCTTCTCTGTAACGTTTGTTTTACCCTTATCTCTTTCTCTCTCTCTCGCTCACTCTCGAAAATACTCTTTATTCTCTTCACGGCTGGTCGTGGAGGAATCTTCCCCTTTTGCACACGTTATATTGGATACTTTCTCGGTCACTAATTCAGCCTCCATCGTTTTCAAATGCGAATCTGAGAAACTTCACTCAACATGGACCGAGGTATGTTGTCTTCAGTGAAATACAGTGAGCACCGGACGCACACGACGATGGTGAGACAGTCTCCGGCCGGAGTTAGAAAGTGGCCGGAAACAATTGCCGGCGGGCCCAGAGTTGTACGGATTTCGGTCACCGACGGCGACGCGACGGACTCTTCCAGCGACGAAGAGGAGGGGCTTTTCGGAAGAAAGAAGATCAGAAAGTTCATTCACGAGGTAACAATAGAGCCGTCTTCACAAGAGAAGAACGGTGACGGAGCTGTCAACGGCGGCGTTGTAAACGGCGTTTGGAGGAGCAAGAAAGGGGAGTTTCCGGTCAAACGACGGAAAAAGGCCGTCGCAAAACCGGGATCCCCGGCGAACCGGTGTAAATTGGGCTCGGGAAAGAAGTTTCGAGGCGTACGGCAACGGCCGTGGGGGAAATGGGCTGCAGAGATCAGAGATCCAATGAGACGTGTGCGGCTGTGGCTGGGCACCTACGACACGGCGGAGGAAGCCGCCATGGTCTACGACAACGCGGCCATTCAGCTGCGTGGCCCCGACGCGCTCACCAACTTCACCACCCCGCCGGCGAAGAAGGAGCCGGCCGTCAGCTCCTCCGGCTACAACTCCGGCGAGGAGTCTCACAACAACAACAGCCTCAGCTCCCCGAAGTCCGTTCTCCGGTACGTGAAAGAAGAGGTGGAGTCGTCGGAGAGTCAAACGAACGACGACGTCTCAAAATCCCGAGAAATCCGGGACGACACAGCCGTAGCGGAGGACTTCTCGGACTTCTTGTTATCCGATACGCTGTTCTCGTACGATATGTTCGAGTTTCAAAACCCCGTACCGGATTTGTTCGACCACACGGGTCTACGAGATAACATCTTTGAGGAAGACTGCAGTAATCTGCTTCTCGGGCTGAGCAACGACTTCGGGTTCGGGTCTTCGACGTGGTCCACGGAAGACTACTTTCAGGACTTTGGTGATATATTCGGGTCGGACCAGCTCGTGGCTCTTTAAGAATTTCAGACCTTTTTAACGTACTCAAAATATCGTTAAAAACTGTCTTTAGCTCGGCATTTTTGTATTTGTCGAGAACTATATATTATCGGCTATTATTTTTTAGTTCTCTTTTTTTATTTAATTTTTTTTCTTTTGAGCTTCCAGTTTTGTTCTTGATGTAGTATTTGTTTATTTTTCTATAAACTAGTATCGAGAATATAATCGAGAGAAATATTTGAGATGATATTATTATCTTACTTGAAATAAAAAATAATGTAATTCAATTATGTTCTCAACTTTTTGTGAATTTTTTAGAAGAAATGTTATTTGATAACTAAATTAAAAGAATATAATAAATGAACCCTTTTTTTATTTTTTTCTTTCTCGTCATACTTTTCATTTTTCAATCAATGTATAAAATCGATTCATTACCCAATATTATTTTAATTTCATCAAAATTTAAAAAGGAATAATAAAAGAAGGGTGAGAATATAATTAACGGAAGACATAATCGTCAAAAAATAATTTATAAAAGTTATACTTTTAGAGGTAGTGCGCGCGCGCATACACCCACACACACGCATACATATATATAAATATATTTTTAACAATTACATATTTTGTTTTCCAATATGTAAATATTGATTTAGATTAAATTTATAACCTAATGTTTCTTAAACATAGTACAAAAAAACTAATTAGGGAAGGTAAAGTTGTTATTGAAATAACTGACGGAGGGTAAAACCCAAAATGATTACACAATTAGTAATTAATAATAATATTTATGAAAGGGTAGGGTAATAATGAAGTAGTATTTATGAAAGGGTGGGGTAATAATGAAGTAGTAATTATTAAAGGATAAGATTGTTATTAGAGTGATTAACGAAGGATAAAAATGGAATAAAAAGATTTACAAGATTCGTATTTTTATAGGTAGTATAGATATCAATTTTGAGCGACTCCGTCACATTAATGGTGACGGACGAGAGTTGTCGTACATGCCGTCTCTTGTAGCAGGCACGTGTTCTTGTATGTGACTTGGATAGCTTTTGAATTAGGTGAAAGAGTGATATGGAATGAATGTGCCAAGAAAAGATGAAAATAAGTTATTATACGGAGTACAAAAATAGGCATGCCCAAGTGCTTGATAGTTGGTTTAGCCACGATATTTCGATTGGCATCCACGATATTAGCGCACAGATCCTTAGTTTGGCATCTGTGATATTAGCGTACAGATCCTTAGTACGACAATACTGTTTTTCCTAAACACGAGGCATATTAAGTTGTTTTCGGAACAAATAATCTACATAATAAAGTTAATTTTAGTGCCAAGCAAGTACAAATAGTTTGATACGATGAAGAACAAATCTTAGCTGCTACTCGGATTGTAAGAGTTCATTTATTCTGTACATAGTGACAATTAATATTTACTAAATATTTTTAATAATTCTTTTTGCTAATTCTTTTAGCTACAATTCTTAACAGTAATTTTTTAACATCATTAAAAAAAGGCCGCTAAAAAAATTTAGCGACCATTCGCTGCACCGGAGGGAGAGAGGAATCAACTAGGATAACAGCCAAAATCTTTTTCTACAGTGAATGTACCGACCATGTGTGCGTGAGAGTGTGGGGGTAAGTGTAGATCATGCTGGACACATGAGGGGGCAGGGGATGGTGTTCAAGGTTGGAGTAGGAGGGCAGCTACAGGGGGGCTAGCGTGCATGCTCGAGGGGCCAAGTGGGTGTTCAATTGATTTGAAACTCAAAGGGGAAGGCCAGAAACTGTGCAAAGGAGGCGCATTATTTGGGGAGGTGGTGGTGTTTGCAGGCCGTACCATCGGTGTTGGAGTGGTCCTTTTTGGGCCACTCGAGGGCATGGTTTCCCCTTCGGATGTACAGCCCCTAATTATTGGTTACCTCAAATGAAGCAGCAAAGTCATGTTTGTAACTTGTGTGCCACATTTGGTGATCGGTGCCCTGGTGCCTTCTGATGCCCATTTTAGCAACCAAAATGGGTGCAATTTTTTAGTTCTCTTTAGTTTGAATAGCTTAACAAGGGAAATATCCAGTGATTATATCTGAGTCCCCTTCAATATCACAATACCTTTTCTTTTCTTTTTGGGTTGAGGATAGTTGGGGCTAACTTCTATATTGGGAGATTAGTCATTCTCTGTCAGTGCTCTTGCAGGTTAAAGACTTTATATGAACTTTGTTGCCGAACCCTATAAGAAGTGTCATTCAAGAGACTTAGAAAGATTTATGTCACATGTTCGATGTCAAAAAGGGACGAACGACTCTATAACAATAACTTTTACATTAAGTCGTAGCTACAAATCTTTTAACAACAATCATAACCCCTGTTATCGATTTCTAAAAACTCAGCGCTCAGCTCCCAACTTTTTTCTGTTCCCCAAGATGTCGTAACCCTGAAGATTTTGATTTCAAGGGATTGCAGGAGCATTAAAGAGCGATGACCGTGTGTTTGACGACATTTTTCAGTTGGTTGCATGCAGGACATAACAAGGTATGGACTTTTGGGGGGTTCTTTGCTCAGGTCAGCCGCCCCCTTTAGGGCCCTTCTCGTGTTCCTGTCTGTTGGCAGGGTGTACTGTGTACAGTAATTAAACCAACTCAGTGAGTCAGCCTTCACACACGGGACACATTGCCCCTCTTTATCTATGATGGCAAACTTGGAGCCCGTACGTTTATCCTATTTTATTTTTGTATTTAGTAATGATGATAAAAAAGATGTATTTTTTGTGTTTTTTTATATTTTTTCAATTCCGTTTTGTATACAAATATCCAAACAGTACCAAATATCACTTTTTTCCAAAAAATGAACTCAATGTCAGAAAAAAAAAAACCAAAAAATTCAGAAACTGCTCCCTCCCTCTCTCTCCTCCTTAGAACAACCGTGCACCACCGCGTTTGTCCAGATTCGTCACTGAACCACCACAAAGAAAGGCACCACAGCCACCATGCCCACCACTCAACACTCAAACCTCGTATCCTCCCTAGCACCACCATGCACAACCCGCGTTTATACAGACCCGTCACTGAACCACCACACAGAATCACACCACAGCCACAATGCCCACCACTCAACACTAAAACCTTATCTCTTCCGGCCATTTCGTCGCCACACAACCACCATAACCACTACATCACACAGCCACCATAAACCACCCTCAAATTGCAACCCATGATGGCCGATCTAACCACCGTAACCATTTCAAACACAAAAAAAAAAAATAGAGAGAGAGAGAGAGAGGTCTGGTAGGTGAAGAGCCTCGACGTCTCTGTGTATTCTTTGCGGAATCCATTAAAAACTGTCCATCTTGAAGAGATCTGGTAGGCGAAGAGCCTCGATTTGATAGGTGAAGCCTGGGCGTTCATCGATTGGAATCCATCTAGCAGTCTCCCATCCTGAAGCCTGTCTGGCAGTCGCCCATCTTGAAGCTCAGGCGTTCATCGACTGGAATCCATGTGCAGGGCGTCGGTAGATGGGGAAGATCGTTGGAAAGGGGCGGCAGTAGACGGGCGGCGGTAGATCTCGTTGGAAAGGGCTGAGAGTGGAGGGGGTGGAGGGGGAGGGGGAGGGGGAGGCGGGGGACTTTGTCAGAAATGTAGGGTAGAAAAGTGAAAATAAAAAAGATATTAGTACACAAATCCAACAAAAAAAGTAGCTAAAACGAATTGTGAAAATAATAAAAGTACAAGAATGAATTTTCTATCTGAATAATAAAATCTTGAAAACAAAACAGAATACAAAACGCGAAAAAGAATTGTGTAAGCGTACGCGCCCTTGGGAAGCTAAAACTTGATTTTAGAATGACAGAGGGCGTTGAAATCAAGCATGGATCTCTCGGACGTGCAAGAAACTGATCAGTCATGCATGCATCGGAGTCGCTCAAGATTTCAACCTCAGTTTCGACCGTTGTTTTATCACGTGTAACTTCGATAATCAATAAGATGTGCAAAGCTAAACGTTTGCGATGTTGGACTAGTATAGTTCGTTCGTAGAAATACATGCCCATCCGGGGACCGTTGCATGCACTCGGATTGCCTCCACAGTCCCAGTTGTAGCAAAAGGCTGTTCGTATCGAAGATATGCAGCATGGATTAGAAATTGACGGCCAAAAAACTCACAAGAATTTTATGACTTTAGCAGGTTGTTTGATCAATTTCCATCACAGTGGTCCTGTGTATCAATTATCATGAGCTGGTGGCTCACATATGACACGGATTTGGACAAACAACTGGGCTGATGCACCTCCGCACCCTCAGAAGATTTTACTAGCTTACACTTAATGTGATATACATGTATCTCATATTGAAAGCCCCCAAGTACTTTAACCTTATACCTTGTTCAAGAGCCAAGCAAATATTTATAGCGTTTGGCATATGCCTGAATAGCTTATGGAAATAGTGTTGTAGACTTGTACCTGAGGCCACCAGGCTTACTTACCTGACTGAAACAAAATGTCCCTTTCATTTTCTTGTGACTCTTTGCCCATTTTTTAGTCATCTTCAAATCAAATACCAGTCCACCAAGGTCAGTTTTCTCTTATGTATCATGAATTTAGGGCAGCTCGTGTTTGAGATACTGAATTATCTTAAATGAGGTAATGTTATTGTTCGCTTTAACTTTCGCTCTGCGTTCTATAAAGTCTTGCCAATTTTGTGTACTCGCGCTTTCGCTCGACGAGTGGGGACTTGAGTATAGTTAGGATGAGGTTTAATTTTCTTAAGGGCTATAGCAGAAGTTTGATACTGCTTGCTGGTGTAACTCTAAGCTGGTATTTGGCCCAATAAAGGAGTCATAATCGTGCAGGCTTTATGATAAAGAAGTGAAGAACAAGCCTACTTTGAAGGCCTACAAGTAGGATTTTTCTGAATCTTGTCAACACAGTTTCATGCATAAAGACATCACCGTTTCGTTTTCTTCAAAATCCTGGTATCTTTATTTGCGGTCCCCCCACATTCATATTGTCTGTTTATTCAGTGTATTTGAGATCCAATTCCGACCGGATATTGACATGAACCAAATGAGATAATTTGAATCTTAATCATATATGTTGATAAAAAATTCCTATCCATGATTTAATTTCACCAAAAGTGCGACACCAAATTTTTTTTTTTAAGAGCCAAACTGCTTTTGTTAACAATTCACTAACTCTTGGGTCACATTTATAACGTGGGTGATGGCCGTAAACTTGAATGATAGGACATGTAACTCGAAGTTTGGGTTGTGAACACTGAGAATGTGTCTTTGGCATCCTGAAAGTGCAAAATAACTTAGACATCTGAATCTTATTACGTGATTTCTTGGTTAGAAAGCAAAGGCATATCTTCCGCTGCTCTTAAGTTTGAAAAAAATATATATATTCGACCACAAAGACATGATACAAGTTCTAGGAGTACTATTTGGTTAGAAACTAAAATTAGTGGTCTTGATTGTTGAATGTCTTATTTTGGGGTACAATTATGACATAAAGTTGGGCAGTAAATGGTCGACTGTATAACATGTGAAGTAGGGGGTACTAATCATGCCGGATAACAAGCTAATTAGTCTGCATTATGCTGCTACGTACCAAGCGATTATTGCAAGTCATTATTGTGTAAGTTACCATTAATGTCTATGCCCATCAAGTTTTCTGTCCTTCTGAAATTACCCATCAACCAAATTTAACCTTTTTTTTATGATGATATATACACGAGAACAACAATTATTACAACTTTTTTGGTAATTTCGTACTTGTGCAATAATGCTATATGACGAGCAAAATGTCATTTATAGACGGTCGTTAACTGCGTTGTAGGTCTTTATTGTTGCACACCAAGCACCTGCTAAACTGACGGCACGCTTAGACTTGTACATGCAATCAATAAACGAGTCTATATCAGCCGATGACCACCTCTACGATGTCTATCAAATTAGGAGAGCGAACATCATCGAAATTATGTTAACATTAGTAGTAAATGAATGTTAAAACTTAAAAGGTCCATCGAAACAAGGTTGAAACATTTTGTTGAAGCCTTAGAAGTTAAATTTTTGCGTCTCGTTAATTAAAAATAATAATTTATGTGACTTCCTGATCGAGTAAAATCCTCTTTATTCGAGCACGTACATAAAAGGGAAAAAAAAAATGAAAAAGACAAATTAGCCGAACAAAAACAGACTTTTCTTTAAGATTGTGCCATAACATTCCAAAAGTGAGCTCCAAAGATTTGCGTTCAGAGGGAGTCACAATTGAAGAGATCTTCTTCGTTGAGACTCCAACTAGTGGCAGCCAATGATGGCCGTACACGTCATGTCAGGTTAGCGGCCTTGCACAACTGGACCTGGACTGGGCCTCTCCTCCCTCCCACTAGCACTAGCCCACGGTCTATGGTCCCCGCACCACCATCGGGCCCCAATTCCAGAGTCACGCCCCGACTTGATCCAGCTCAGCCCCCACTGTCACGCAGCCTAATTTGCGCCGGAGGAACGCCAAAAATCTTAAAAGTGGCGCGTACTTTTAAGCACAGAGCTTGCAACTTGGGCACCCCCCCCCCCCTCTGCCCTTTCTCTATGTGGAGAGGCATTTATCAATTTTGATGATGAAATATGGTCCCCCATTAATCCAAGAGCTATTATGCACCTCTCCTTTTGGATTAGAAAACGATTTGTTGATTATAATCACCCCGAAATCCAGTGAGTTAATTGTCGGAAATCGTTCAAATCTATAAAGAATTGCTGTTTTTATTGTTCGATTCTCGTATCGATTATACACGGGGATTGAGACAGACTTTTATACCTGGTGGACTTCTCATCATCTTACGCATATTTTTGGGTTGAACTTCATGATCAGAGCAGTCACTGCGTGTGTTTGTAGTATTTAAGTCAGTACTTCATATTCTATAACAGGGGTTAGGGTCAGTTTCACTGGAATAGAGATTTGTGATCACTTTATATTCCACGATATATATCGATTATATGTAAGGACGGTGGAATTATGCTCATTCTAAGCATGTTTTTAAGTTGGACTCTAGGGCTTAATCCTTATTAACCGTTTATATTTTGGGTAAGGATTGCATCCTTGTTACAAAAACTTCACAATGAGAAGAAAAAAAAAATAGACACGATACGATTACAATTGTGCAAGAAATGCGAATGACGGTTCAAGTCTCGTTGAGTAACAGGATTAACGACAAGACTGAGTTGGTTCATCGAAGGCCAAGCCAAGCCAAACAAAAAGGATTCAAAAAGAAAAGAAACAAAGAGAAATCTCTTGGAGGCAGATGGTATAATTTATGTATGGTGGACCAAATAATGCATGGATCACTTGTAATTTCATGCCTGCTGTGACTGTCATGTGGATTGTGTGTGGGATACTTGGGGCACTTTCTTTTGTTTTGTTTCCCCTTCTCCTGCCTGGCCTTCCCGATTGGGACACAGCTGACACGTGGCAATCTGGGGTAATTTCTGCTAGAATATATATAATATAATATAGATGAAGGCCATAAGAAAGTAGGAGTATAACATAAAAATAATCATAACAAAATGAATAATCAGAACAGGAAAAATGGGCAAGACAGACCCATAAGGGTCACTCTCACCTGTCGACGGGAGAGTGATGGGGCAGAATGTGGGAGATTTTCTTTTGGGGGGTGATATCTCAGAGCCAGAGCCCCCGCCCCAGAGTGACCAACTCTATGATGCATCTCATGAAAAGTGCAGCAGGAATTTAATTTGGTCACACCCCACATGCCTCCCTCTTTGTAGCATTTTTCTTCAAAACATGCGTGCAGTTTCATTGATCTGGCAAACTATCACAGCTTTTGCCTGGAGTTTGGTGGGGGTGTTGCAGCTGCCTATTTACTCCCAGTAACATCATTGAAGAAGAATCACCTACTGAGCACTGAAGCCATTAATTGTACCCCCTTTGAATCTTTACCGATCAAAATGGCAGAGAACAAGTGATTCGTTCGGATCGATCGCTAATCGAAAGAGATGATGGCTCGTTGGTTGTATGGTACTTTCACGTGTCGATGAAGTCCGGTGTAACCGGACGCACAAAACCTCAGAGTTAAATAGTAATTGGCTAATGACTAACGAGTCACGTTTTCTCATTCGGAATGTAGGGTTTTCGTTCTCTCTCCATAGTTGAGGTAATGGAAAGCACAAAAAGGAAAAGAAACGAATTGCTCTAAATTCTGATTTTCTTAGAATAGATGACGGTATGCACATCGAAAATTTGCACATCTAAATTAGGATTATCTGTTGTACAGCGCATCTGCTAGTAGAAAGGTTGTATAACAGATGATCCGTACTCTAAATACTTGTTCACAGACAACTCTTTTATTACTGAAGCTGTTATAATAAAAGCGTTGTATAACAAATGATCGTTACTCTAAATACTTGTTCTATTAGAAACTGAGGGCTTTTAAAAGTTTAGGCCCATGAGCTGGTGATTAAGACCAAAATGGGCCACAGATATTGTTCTTTTTCCCTTTGCTGGTCATGCATTGAGAAGCGGGAGAGTGGCATTGGTGGGGGCCAGCCGAGCCTGACATGAGGCAGGGAATCGACCGGCGCAGTTGTGCCCATGCCCGAGTCCATGCGCACTCCCATACTCATCTTGGGCTGAATTTTTCGAAATGTTGGACCACTTTGGAACCTAAACACCTAGCAGGCCCAAAGTAGAATCCTAATTGACGTGTAGGAATGGACTATAAAAAGATAGAGAGTTATGGGCTTGATATGGGTTAGGGGCTGTAGTTTTCTACAAGGCTGCAAAGCCTACTAAAGTTCTCTCACAATTTACAGGATCCTTTGTAGCTAACTTGAGCCACCTCGTTTCAGAGCCCAGTTTCAGTTCATTTGGACATCTTTTTACTCAAAAGCAATCAAGAGTACTCAATCGGACAAATCGAGATTAAAATCTTGTAATTGAGTGGGTCAAATGTAAAGATGTCAAAAGGGCCGGGTGGCCCGCGGGCTGGCCCGGCCCGGCCCGTTTTTGGGCCCGGACTGGCCCTAACCCTTAGGGCTTGGGCCAGGGCCAGGCCGAATTCTTTGAGAAACGGGCCCGGCCCGGCCCTAAAACGGCCCTTTTTTGGCCCGGCCCTAAAATGGCCCGGGTTTGGCCCGGCCCGGCCAGGCCCCGTTAGCCCCCCTAAATTTTTTTTCTTTTCTATTTTTTTTAAGTCTATTTTATTACATTATTATTTTTTTGATATTTTGGATCTTTTTAGTTAAATTAATAGTTTTTGAGGTGTTATTGAATTCATATGATCAGTATTTTCTTTAACATACGCAGAGAAGTATAGGTGTGTAGTGACTGTGACGTGTTTTTGATGATTTCTGAGTGGGCTTTCATTTAATGTATTTTATAGAATTTGCTTTGTGTTCTACATTACAAGCTAAGGGAATAATTATAAAAACAATTATCATGTATTCTAAACATAAATAAAAATTATGTATTCTTTTTGTTTCAAACCAAAAGAGGTGAATTGAATTCTAAATTTAATTTCATGAAGTGGGTGACGTGTTAAAGAGCCTTGAAGAATAATCTCATGTTTCTTTAAATGACCAAAGAATTTGAATGTAACAAGAAAAGATGTTATTTTATCTTCATCGATCTCGTTTTTGTTTGATCTACTCTATTTTTCTTTGACATTTACAGGTTTTACACCATATTACGAAAGAGATTGAAAGGGGGTTAATTCGTGAAAAAGTGATTGTATACTCAATGGTCCGTTTACAAAAACTTTGCCCCTTGTTGAAGAAGAAGTCTTTATAATAAAAAGTTGGGAAGAAAGGAAAAAAAAATTTGGATTGGGCTCGGGCCCGGCCCAAGCCCGGCCCTAAATATTGGGCCTAGGGCCTGGGCCCATATATCCCAGGTTTTAGGCCCGCCCCGGCCCATTTCATTGGAGGCCCGCTGGGCCGGGCCGGCCAATTGACAACTCTAGTCAAATACATGAATGAATTATGAGCGACAGTAATTTAATTTTGAATTGTCTGCTAAAGCCGCTTTATGTTATGCGAAAGTATCCAAGTTTGGTTGGATAAAAACTCGTTTGATGTTTGATGAAGAAGTCGAACGCAGCCCCGACTTGTGAATAATCGCAAGTTTACTCCGAAGTTCTAGTTAAAAGGGCTTTGCACATATTCTTTGCCCCGCAACTAATACGCATGCAGAGTTATGGGCTGCCAGAATGGTGCTTCGAATGGCTTTGTGACGGGCTTGAAGAAAGTGATTCTAGAGCTTCATGATATGGTGATCACTGATCACTGTCTTGCTGGGAAAAGGCTGACATTGGACTTCATCCTCGTGGTGTAATGATCAAGGACTGTTGAGACCTAATTGAGTGTTAACGGACCTGCAGAGTGAAGCTCATGTTTCGCACGGTCCGTCTCTTCAAAAAGGTCACGGGCAGCAGAAATAGCGACACTTATTACAATAAATCAGTAGAGGTTACATTAGTTCACGAATCGTATCTCGATTGAGATCAGATGATCAATTGCTGACAATCAAATCTTTTTAACGACCAATAACACGCTTTGCTACTTTACTTCTAATGGCTCGAGATCCATTTTAACAACCAACGAAAGAGAGATTTTGGTAGCGATCCTAAAGCCCTAGCTCAGGAAATTTTAATCGCAAAAAAAAGTGTTTAGCATATTTGAAAGAGAGATCAATGGAGAAAGCTCAAACATCTCAACAGCCCATCTGTGGGCAAGAGGCGCTGGATCTACTAAACTGCCTCGCCGAGTCCCCTGTCGACGACGAGAGATGCAATCGCCTCTTGAACTCTTTAAAAGCTTGCATCCGAGAAAAGGTACACGCACGCGTCCACTACTTTTCGTATTGAATTTGCTTGGATTCTGTAGGGTGCTGAGGATCCAATGCGAAATTTTGAGCGACATTTGTAGATGAGAATAGCTAGACATTGGCTTTACTCATTTGTTTTTGCTCTGGTTTGACTATGTAGCTACTATTAGGGTTCAAGCTATAAGTTTGAACTTTCGAATTGTATATCCTAAAAATTTGCAAAAAGTTAAAGCGGACGAACATCACGAATTGATGGGGGTATATCCTATAGTGTTCCCGAAATTGAAAATCAAGGTTATGCTTCGTGTACATTACTAAGTTGTTGCAGAAAACACTTGTCGTGGTAGCAGGAACGGGTCTATTGGCAATGCAAGTGGTTTGGCAACTTGTAGTAAAAACCGCGTCTTAACGTGAAAAGTTGATCAATAGTCTTTTGGGTCTTTGGCAGTAACATGAGAATTTGTGACAATATTGCAGTTGTTATGTCTAGTTACTCTGGTGGTCCGTGACTCTGCATTCTTGAGAATGTGTTTGAGACTCAACTCTTCTCAAGGAGTCGATTAGGAGATTATGGAAAATTTTGAGTCCTTAATAAACAATTTGATAAGAGATTTTATAAATGTGTAATTGTGACTGGTTAGATGTTACCATTTGATACATTGCACGCGAAGAAGTGAGCTTTAGCTATAACCTTGGACAATGCTATAGTGTTGGGAGTTGTCAAGAGGTGGAGTAGGCGTGTTGGCAAGTTTTCTCAAATTATCTCCACCAATGGTTCCATTATGTCTAGTGGATTATCTAGACTTGTTTTTATTATTTCTCAATTCTTTTCTTGGAGAGGGAAAGCAAGGACCTTAAGACTAGTATTGGAATTATGTTGGAATTAGCCTTCTAAAAAGCATAAGAA
This sequence comes from Escallonia rubra, assembly GCA_033065855.1. Taxonomy (NCBI): domain Eukaryota; kingdom Viridiplantae; phylum Streptophyta; class Magnoliopsida; order Escalloniales; family Escalloniaceae; genus Escallonia; species Escallonia rubra. The sequence goes on from JAVXUO010003123.1 coordinate 183,066, forward strand.
GGAGTTCTTACTTAAGCAAGAATCTCTAAGCAAAGGTTCTTTACCCACCCTTCTTTCCGGAATAAAAGCTTCGTGCGGACTTCTAAAATTGTCCCTTGTTCTTTCAGACAAACTCAGATGGGCTTTTATGTTATCAACTTAGGCATCCTCGCTTAGGTGGAAGCTGGTAGTATTCCTAACAATTATTGTGGGCTACCTTGGTATGCCCTTCAAGTGTAAGGGACTTCCAAAGATAAATTGTTTCTGTTCGAGGATGTTTAGCACACTGGATTATGACTTCCGAAAGAGGTTTGGAGGTGGAACATGCAATAAGGAAGGCTTACTCTTGTTGGGAGTAGTGTTCCTAGTTCCAACCTTTTGGTGTCTCTTTCCGTCAAGCAATTTAAAAATGGTTTGCTTCTTTGTAAATGGACTCACGCATCACTGGGGCCAGTAATTATGTGAAGGGCCTTTGGGGTTGGTCTGCAGAAATTATGTTGCCTCATGCCGTGTGCTTGTGGAAGACCTCTATAAGAGGTTTGGATGAGTTGGTAAATCTTGCAGGCAATGGACTTCATAATATAGACTTCATTAGTTGGAAGCTTGGTGGAGCTTTTAGAGATTTCCTCACCTGTCTAACATCGTTTTAGTGAAATTGTGTTGGTTTTTTGGTCGAAAATGATATGACATGGAATTTGATCTTCTCAAGGAGCTCCAATATTGGGAATGGGGTGGTGGAGGCTCTTCTTGTGAAGTTGCATAAATATGTGAGGCAGAGCACAGTTGAGATGACATGGTGCTGTCTGTGTTTCGTCAAATCTTCTATTCTGCGGTGTTCTTTAACCAGAAGGGCTGGTGTGGATCACCTTTTGTGTGTCCTTTAGTTGCTAGTGTGAGTTGCTTTTTGGCCAGAGCCAAGGGCTGAGACGAGTTGTTGCTTGGTTGTCGTACAAGAGGGTGGGTAACGGGAATATGGCTCCCCCATGTCTCTTGTGGAGTAAGGGCTTTTTTTGTTGCGTATAGATAGTTTGATGGCCCCTGTTGTGCAAATTATCTCCTTGGACAGAGGCAGTCTTCCTGGTATTATGATCCATTTCTTTTCTGATTAGGATGTTTCTTATGGATCATCTGTATGTGCGGTGCGCCGTTTGACGTCTTTTTATTTACATTCTTACCCCCCACCACCCTCCAAAAAAAGAAGTCTTTTTGACTCAGACATCTTATAATTTAAATAACGCGCATAACTACAAGAAGTTTAAATGCTTGAATAGTTGAATCTTGTAATCAATCGTTTTTATAATGCTTTTCTAATGATTCTTTTTGGTACGGTGTTTTTATCTAAATAGCTGACATGTTAGTACCTAATTAATCTTCTTTGCTTTGTAAGGTAGTTCTGAATACTACCACCGTTTAAATTATATAGTTTGCATCCCTCTCTACAGAAAGTGAAGAAGTTCACTCTGGGCGTGGCAGAACAGAGCAAAGGGGAAGCTGATCCGATGAGCAAAAAAGTGTGATCACCTTTGTCTTTTCAGAAATAGTGAGAAACTTGGTCATTTATTCTGAAGATTGGCGCTAGGCAACTATGATGGAGATTTTTGTTGTTGAAAATTTGATGTAGTTCAAACATGTAGGTTTTCGAGTTGAATCCTGACATCATATTGAAACGATAGAGTGAATGTTTTGGATTATAATTAGCGGTTGACGGAAGCTGTTGAATCCTGACATCAAATGAAGTAGGACAGTAAAGATAGACTATTGACTTACACACAAACTTACGGTTGGAACTTGGAACTTGATTGTTCAGTTGTTCTCTAATTGCAGGCTTTGGTTTCTTTAGGTTTTATCAGTATGAGCAACAAAAGAACTCAATAGCAAACTTTTCTAGGGGACAGATATTATGTATACCAATGCATCACTTGCCATAGGACTCTCCTTCCCTTTCAATTCTCAAACCTCCATAATTATGACAATCAGTCCTCTTACAGCTGGTAATGGCTTTGATTATTGCCCTCGAAATTTACATGAGGAAGGGTCTTATCCGAACTTTGCTTTCTGATTTTAACGTTACCATACTTGTGTCCACTTCTCAGATCAAAAGCCTAAGCTGCAAAATTTGAGTTTTGATTTCAATTGTTCTTCTTACATGCCAACTGAGCTGAACAATTGTCTGAGGGTTGGTGAATTCCGGTCTAAAGGATGCCTTTTCGTGCTGGTACATTACCATTTTCTTGAAAAGATCCGCGATATCAAGTTCAACCGTTGCCTAGATTAGAAGCACAGCACATACAATAACAAGGAAAGAATGCAATATGTTTTACTAATGTGCAACTGATTTCCTAAATTACAATCGTCAATAGATATCACCAATTTCTTGGCCAATATTAAAAGAAGGAACTGATAACCTCACTACTTAATCGAACTAATTGACTCAATACGTGTTACTAAAAGTCATTTTGGAGTTAAGTAGTTCAAACTAGGAGTGAGATTATCATCTCTTTTAAAGGAAATCAAAAGAGAAAACCGATATGGTACCCAACAGAATACCTCCTTAACACAAAATCGACAAATTAGTGAGGACACTAGATACAAAGAAAGATCAAGTCTTCCCACAAATGCATAGAAACCCAATTCCAATCCATTAACACAAATCCTTGGTCAAGTAACTCAGAAGAAGTTGAGGGGGGCGTCCAAGGTGTGGATGATATATGTGAGCGCCAGGGCCAGCAACATCAGCACATATGCAATCCCCTGGTCAATCGCTGTCCCTGAACATAAACGTAACATGAATACAAACTTTGTAACTATAGGTCCTTCTGCAAAACCTATTATCAAGAAGGATTTGAACAAAGTGCAAAAATAAAAACCTTTATGGACTCGACAAGTAAGTACATCATTAAACGTATCAATCTTCTACAAGTAACCGTGTTGCTAAACCTTATTATCTTTGTCGATCGATGGTAAACTTTTAACAACAAATGAGAATGTCGCAAGGAGGGCCTCGACATCCTCAAGTGTAAATTCACTCCCTTCTCTCTCTCCTTTGTTGCCAATTTCTTAGGGATTTTAGCATCTGTTCTGTGCACCCTTTTCCTTACAAGCAGATTAGACTCCATTGAATGCAGCCACAATTTTTCACCTTGGTTTACACACAGTGCATGGAGAGAATACATATAGAACCTTAGATGCAGCTATTCAATCTGTATTCAGCGCAGATCCATCAATAAAATGAGATTCCCAAGATTAAGACTAGAACAAATCCCTAATAGGAGAAGCTACGATTCTAAAGCAAGAAACAAATGGAGAACAAGTTCGTAAAAGCTTCAATTTTAAAGGCGAGAGAGATGACATGGTGCAACTGACTCATGATAGTATCTCGTATTGTTTGGAAGTTTTTTTTTCATATCGTTGGATCTCACGGCCCGTTACATCACATAATCTCTATTACCATTAAAACACAGATTTTCTCCCAGCATCACAACCATGTCTTTCATTTTCCTCCATCTTCTCAGCAACCAAACAAAAGGGGACATATTTAATTTGATAAGCGAGAGAACTACTAACCATCACTGGTTGGGGCAGGGGCCGGCGGCAGAGCCTGACCGTGAACGGCAGGCAGAGCGATAGCAAAAGCGAGAGCGAGAGCAGCGAATGCCGTAAAGACACCAGTCGAAACCGCCATTGTCTAGGTCGGTCGGCTCTTCTTGATCGATTTCTCTCTCTGCGACGTCTCTCAGAAAACCTCCAAGAACCCCCAATTCAGCTCGGGAGAGCCGCGCAGAGAGAGAAAAGCCAGTATGAACGGCTTTTCCTTTAGAGAGAGAGAACCAGCGCGCTTTTTTCAAAAGAAACCCTCGATCGGAACGGATACGTGACGACGGCGACTGGTGGTGCAAAATGGAGGTGCGCTTTCTGGGAGCGTTTTATAATTAAGGTACAGTTCGGATGCGTGAGGGAAACCGGGAAAGCCGGTGGCAGGGGGTGAGAGGGGTTGGGGGGGGGAGGTGGGGTCCAACCCGCGTGTCTCGGAGCCTGGCGCCACTGATCACCTCCCATGTGCACCCCGCCCCGGCGGGAATCAAAACCAGTCTGTCTGTTCCCCCTTGGTTGGCGCCATATGCCACGGTCGAGATGTCCCCACGTGGGAAAGGTAGTTCGATGTGGGTGGTTGTACAGGAATACCCCTTTGTTTCCGTTTCAGGCCCAGAACTATTTAGCCCAATAGAACAACACAGCAGCCCACGGGCCAGATCAGTCCGCCTTAATGTGTTTGGTAAGCAGTGCACTGGTTGGGCTTATTTTGGGTCACCCAGTCCGGTGTGAGAAGAAAGACCACTCCGGCAGTCCCATTACAAATATGAAATATGGTACTTCAGTTAGACATCTAGCCACCCACTTCGGGGAAGAAAAAGTGTATTCTCATACCTCGAGTGCTTGTCGAAATCGTCATCTGTAAAGTAACAAGCTAGTCATACTTCGTTACTAATGTACTTTGGAGCCATAAGTTGAGGTGTTGATAAACATTTGAGTGGCACCAAGGCATCGTCTTCAAGGAGATAGAGTTAAGGGGAAATGACAAATGACCCTCCTCATGCATTTCAGGTTTATGGGTCGATCTCTTCAGGTATTAATTTTGACAATTGGCCCGCTTCATCTACCGATAATTGCAACCCGGATAAATTTAGAAGTTAAATTTCAAAAACATCCTTAGCTTTAACTAAAATGCCAAGTTTTTTCTGAAAGAGGGTTAAATTTTTTTCCTAGAACCAGCACCCCACAACCCCCCCCCCCCCCCCCAACCCCTCCAAATTCCTACTGTCGCCAATTGAACCACTGTCGCTGTCCCTCTGCCCACCCTCATCGCCACCATCATTGAGAAAAGAAAAAGAAAAAGAAAAAGAATGAGAGATAGAAGGGGTAATTGTGTCACTTTACATGCCAATTTTGACAAAAATCGGCCAATTGTCCTCAACTACAAGAAATTGATAGATAAGACGGTCAATTGTCGAAATTAATACACAAAATACTTGAGGGGGGGTGGTGTATTTGTCATTTCCATTAGAAATAGCTCTTAAATACAGAGTTATGCACGCCTCAACGCACAAGTTTTGATAAGTTATATGTTTACATCTACGAGAAAGATCCTTGCGTCTTCAGTTTTTGTTCGTTTATCCTGTCACTATACCAAAGTTAGTGGAGCAGTTAACCTCCACAAATTGGCACCTAAAAGTTGGTTGAAGTATAATGCAATTTGGACTTAGGACCCTATCAGTTATAACCATGCACTAATCCATTTGCCCTCATCTCAATTAATAGTATGTTGTTGGCCGTGGCTGCCTTCCCTCAGGATAGCTGGAGCTCGGTTGCGAGTTCTATCAGGTAAAGCCAATGGTTAGAAGCATCGGGGGCGCAACGCCCTCGACCTATTCTCAAACTTTAAATGGGTAGGACGGCTGGGCTGCTTCGTTTCCCAAACTTTTTTCAGTACCTCCCTTACATTATTATCTTTCATTTGGGAGTGATATCTCGCCACAAAAGTTTGCCCTTAAAAAAAAAAGGGCACTATGACTCCTATTAGAGTGTTAGGGTAGTTATGCATTACTTGCTCAGAGAAGGTGAACGAACACACGAGTATTCAACCCATCCTTTTCTTGGACCTGCTTGGTTGTACTTTGGAGCCATAAGTTGAGGTGTTGATAAACATTTGAGTGGCACCAAGGTATCGTCTTCAAGGAGATAGAGTTAAGGGGAAATGACAAATGACCCTCCTCATGCATTTCAGGTTTATGGGTCGATCTCTTCGGGTATTAATCTTGACAATTGACTCGCTTCATCTATCGATAATTGCAACCCGAATAAATTTAGACGTGAAATTTCAAAAATATTCCCAACTTTAACTAAAACGCCAAGTTTTTCTGAAAGAGGGAAAAAAAAAAAAAAAACCTAGATCCAGCAACCCCCCTCCCTCCCCAATCCCTTCCGTCGCTAATTGAGCCATTGCCGCCATCCCTCTGCTCACCCATCTCGCCACCATCATTGAGGAAGAAAAGGATAAAGAATGAGAGATAGAAGGGGTAATTGTGTCACCTTACTTTACAGGCCAATTTTGACAAAAATCGGCCAATTGTCCTGAACTACACGAAATTGATAGATAAGAGGGTCAATTTGTCGAAATTAATACACGATTGGGGTCGACATGCAAACCGAAATACATGAAGGGGTGGGGTATTTGTCATTTTCCTTAGAAATAACTCGTAAATACAGCGTTATGCACGCCTCAACTCATTAGTTTCGATAAGTCATCCGTTTACATCTACGAGAAAGATCCTTGCGTCTTCAGTTTTGTTCGTTTATACGGTCACTATACTAAGTTAGTGGAGCAGTTAACCTCCACAAATTGGCACCTAAAAGTTGGTTGAACTATAATGCATTTTGGACTTAGGACCCAATCAGTTATAACCATGCACTAATCCATTTGCCCTCATCTCAATGAATAGCATGCTGTTTGGTGATTAGAGTGTCATGGTAGTTATGCATTACTTGCTCAGAGATGGTGAATGAACAGACGAGTATTCAACCCATCCTTTTCTTGGAACTGCTTGGTTGTCCCAATTATCAAGTGAACCATTTTGCCACTACATAGAATAGGACCTTCATGTCGTGCATCTTAGTTCCATCACAGCTTGTGGTGTTTAATGTTGAAGTTATTGTTTCACCTAGGACTCAACCATAACATGTAGCTTCTTCGTTAAGGAAGTTATATCTTATCCTCACAATAACGGTTGAGAGATAATAATGGAACGCTATATCTCAACACTTACGCTCTACTTTTAGAACGTACATGCCGTAAATTTTTTAGAGAATTGATTAGACTACGATGTGTAGCCATTCAACTTGGGTTCTCAAGACCAATATGATGATTATAGTCTCGATATGTTTCAGTATCGACGACGGTCTTCACTGAAAATCTTAATAGAATCTGATATCTACGCTGTTTGCTTTTCTATAATCGTGTAACCAAATGTTTCGGCTTTTCTTAAGAATCCAATTCTAGAAAAACAACAAAGAAACACCTTGGGAGATCTACAGTAACTTTCTTTTATCGTGAAACTGAAGCCTGAAAGTATGGTATGATATTAGCTCCCAATTGTTTACTTGTACATGCCTTGTGACACACAGCCCATTATCCATATTTTTGCGTATGGCTGCGTATATTCTTGACTATTATGTGCCCACGGATAACTGTCCCCTTAATTTCTATAGTTATTCGCATGCCTTAACTGATTAGTTGCTTGTTGAAAAATGAAGTGGTTCATGGTACATGCTTAGGTCTTTATCAAGGTCTTCATGCAGGGACGAAACATGCATGTATGTGCCACAATTTTCAATTTAATGCAACATATAGATGCCTTGGGCAAAAGGTAACCCCTACGTAGTTGTCAAATTAAATGAGTATGAGATACGTGTGCACGTATAGTTTTAACTACTAAATAATTGTCGCGACACCTTGTGCAAGGGACGATTTTCTTTTCCTGCTAGACTGGCAAAATGAATGTTTAATTTGTGGTACTGGGAGTCTTGGAAAAAAGAAGACACGTTGTAGAGACGGACTTTCGATATGCTTTGTTGTCTAGATTTATACCATGCTTCATCGTTGTTGGAAGTGTATTAGTGTGATTTTTAATCTTTTAACGGCAGAATGAGCTTAGAAGCATACGAGAATTTGGAGTTCGATATTTCTTGTAAAAACTTTCTTCTTGGCAGGGGAACTCTTTGATGTACAAATCCTTCTTCTGATGTTCCCAGCTTTGTATCCCTTTCCCTTGTGAAATCTAACTTCTCTGCAGTCACCAGGTTGCTTCATGCAACATATATTGGTGAAGAAAAGAAAGAAATCTCCCTAAGTCATCTTAGTTAGGGGTAAACATTTGAACTGTTCAAACCGATCCAACCAATCAAATCGGGCGATGACGAACCTATTTTCACAAATGAATGGTTTGTTTGTTTTTTTCCAAACCGAATTTTGGTTTGGTCGGTTTGGTTTGATGTTTTGACACTGTTCTAAATCGAACCAAACCATATTTGGCATATACACCTAGAAAAATGTAACTATTTAATTTAATCCTGGTTACAATCTATTTTTTACCCTACTTATGATTTAGGCACCAACTAACGATACCTTGACTTTAATAGGTATCTTGTAAAAACTTGTGATCATGTATATAAGAAAGTCCAATAGTCAATGGATAGGTCCAAAGTGGTTAAATCCGTCCAAGTCGATCCGTTTGATCTATCCAAATTGTTGAAACAGAACGTCTTTCTTCCTTTTTTTTTTCAAACCAGTAATGGTCGGTTTGATTTCGTATTCAGCCTCCAAATTGAACTAATAGAATTGCGCAGAATCGCGCTTGCCCGTGATATTAGCCTTAAGGAGTCATGATTCTCACATGGTATTTTCCCATATTGTGGAATCAATTTGGTAAGCTGCTTGTAGTGAGATATCTTAACATGTTCGAATACTCTTTCCTGTTTTCTAGTCCCACGCTATTATTTTTCCTGGTATAGTTGGTAGTTAAGCACCAGAATCCTTCAGAATGAGCCCTTGTAAGGCTAATGTGCTAATTTTCAGTTCTTTAGTCGGGTTCACACATTCCGAATTTATGACAAAAAATCAGTAACTCCCTTATTTCTTAAATTTTTTAAGCAGTGCAAAAACTCACATAAAAGTACTTTGATAATTCAAGAGAATACAAATGTAAAAGCAAGACGTACCTACGTACCCAACACGTAAACATAATAATTTTACACAAACATATTCATTTAACCAATTATAATGTGTACATGAGATGTAACGACCGACTAGAGGTAGATGTACACCAACCCTCTCGAGACCTCTCGTAGACTGTTATTTATTTATTTTTTTGAAGTATTTCCTCCTCTTTTTGTGACCTTGAAAGATAGAATTAATGACACCAAAGACGTGCATGCAATACCAAAGATTATTCACTCGACCAACTAAACCACTATTAAAACACATTGATTGATAGAAAGTAAGTATGCAGACCAAGCTATAGGATTATGTCCTTCATTTGTTCTGGTCGGGCCAAAGAAAGGCTCCCATGGCATAGCTCCGCTTCTGCTCGACATCTCCGGTAACCGGAAGTCCATACTCTTTCAGCAGGCACTCCAGCCTCCACTCGGGCATCGTCTCGTAGTCCGATCTTTTGTACCTTGGGTAGTGGAGTGGCATCTGGAAAGACGACCTGCAGCACTTTTCACCGCCGCCTTTCGCGGTGGCTGCTTGGTGGCCATTCGGCCTCGAACCGCCACCATGCATAACACTAGAGTAGGCAGAGCTAGTGCAAGCTGCCCCGTTCATGTTCTCCTTTCTCCTTATAGTTTCTTGAGAGGAAAAAGCAAGTCCTACGAGCCCTTTTTATACACACACTTGAGAGTCGGCAACTTGGAATATTAATGAAGATTCTACTAGTTTCCTAATTAATGTATGGTCCTCTTTGTTATGAATACTTTTCGGGACATCCCCTTTTGTTATTGGTCGTTAATTCATTGTCCACTTGTCCTAGTTGCAAATTGCAACTTCTTGGTTTTCAGTAAATAAATGGTAGTTACCAAAGACTGGGAGAAATTAAAGTTGTGTTAATTCTTCTAGGGTTCTATGGCGGTGGAAAGCTGTTATATATGTGCCATGACACGGTATACAAAGGGCTGGCATGTCAGCTACATTCTCAATGGTAAAATTGAAGATTAACTAATAAAAAGAAAGGAAAGAAGAAGAAGAAGCAGCAGCAGCAGCAGAGATTTTGTTAGTAAAATCCTGCCAAAAAATATACATTTGTAAATCCGATGTGGGTTGGTTCATCATTTCTTATCTGTTCCAGTAGGAAGTGAGTGAATGCATTCGTAGCTCAGCCCCGGTAGAGTTTGTTTAAAAGTAGGCGCTCTTCCGTGGGCGTGGGACTAGCAGATATCATTACGTAGTAAGAGTGGTTGGTTCTCGAAAGCAAATTTCAGATTAAATCTTAATCTTCTTTTAAGTGAAATTACTGTTCAGCTATGGCTGGCGTTTGGATAAAAATATTAGAGGCAGTTTCAGCGTGTTCTTTCTGAAAGTTAGCAGACATGATAATAGATTAGCTCATAAGCTAGCCGTCAAAGCTGATGTTGATAACCTGTTTGGCTTGGTTCCATGCTCATCCTTTCGTTCCATTTTGTTATTGGATGAAACTGAGAACCAAGATCTTCCTTTTGTACAATCGTATTATTAATATATATTATGACTTGATTAGAAGAAAAAAAAATGACAAAAAATTTAATGTTTGAATAATAGGTGTTAAAGGTCCTTATAATTGACAAGGACTTTCTGGTGCTTCGTTTTCTTGAATAATTTAGCTTCTGAGAGTTGATTTAATCAGTTTTACGTGTTTGTGAAGCATCTAGCAACTCAATTAAATCAAGTTTGATCATTCTAGAATAAATATCAGACATACTGTAAGGGCTTCATGCAAAATCGTAAAGGGATTGAAAGAATATGACGACTGAGGAGAGGAAAGTTGATAGAATAGCTTGTCATCAAAGAGAAGGACGTAGAAGATAGACAATAATTCAAGTAGTAATGGTCTTTTACCCTTCCTTCCATGACAATTGCCTGACTATTTTTCAGATTATTATGGAAGGCCATGCAGGTTTTTACACTAAACTGTTGACCTCAACGAGGCCACAGAAAAGCTCCCATGGCGAAGTTTCTCTTCGTTTCGACATCTCCAGTGGCCGGCAGGCCATACTGAGTTAGGAGGTTGTCCAGCTTCCACTCGGGCATGATCCCGTATTCTGATCTGGAGTACCTTGGGTAGTGCAGTGGCATCTGAAAGTGCCTACTATGGTTCTCCGGCCTATCTCTTTTGGCGCCTCCGGTCATGTCACTGGCTGGAAAACTTACACGACGGAGCTTAACCTGACGACCAAAAATGGGAAAACTTAACTTGTGCCAAAGGTTTGCCCAAATTTCTCAGTAGGTGTCCACTTAAATATGTATGCAGATATGAAGAAAGCCAAAAATAGGAATGAACCGCAGGAACAAAACAATCCGAGGAATCTTGCAAAAAGAAAGCATGCCTTATTATAGAAGAGGGAAAAAAAAATGAATTTCCGATTGCTTAATTATCTACGTTGGAAGGTGCAAAACTCCTCCCAATTTTGACTTGAGAAAAACGGGCGTTCATAACCGTCATGTTAGTTGATTTTTTTCTTATAATTTCAACTGTCTGGTGCGCATTGTGCCAAACCATCTTCGTGAATGAAATATATACATATAGCCCACCTAGGAGATCATACAAGGAATTTAGTGTCCCGTGGTGAAGCTCCAAAAAGATTCGAACTAACAGCCTCGACGATTATTGCTCAAGACCGGACGTATACTAGACCGGATAAAAATGTACATTCATAGGTTGAAATACTCAATTTCGTCTTTACTACTATACCTCAAACATGAACCCGAATAGGACAAAGCCAAGAATGTATTCTATCCTGGTCCAGGTACAAGAATTGCTCATCACTTGAGTGCCACTTGAATTGTGCATGGTCCAGGGATTAATGCAGAATCATGAATCATCCATAAACCATGACAACTGAATACACAATTAATTCGTGCCCTCGTGAATTGGACATGGCATAGTTTCATTCATTCAATCAGGGCAAATTCATGCGTGCAATAACTATGCAAAGTAAGCTGACAAAGCCTATACATACATAGTCTGGGGACGTTATCCACAGATCCATTTGAATCTGTCTTTCACTATCACAAACTTGGCATCATCTCAAGATGTACACTCCTAATAGTTAATGTAGAGACCATGTAGATAACTGCTTGGGAATAACGTCTCCTTGATGAGCCACAGGCCACGAGGCTACTTGTGTGGCTACCAGCAAACTTGATGAAACCTATCATGTACATACTCGAACGAAAAAAGAGCTTGTTTAGCAGAATCTGATGAACACTTGTAGTTGTAAATATCCGTAGTATTTGACCCAAAAAAAAAGTGCTCGAGGTAGTATGTTTCTCACAATTACTTCTAACACGATTCCTACAGAATGGGCCAAATTGCGTTTCATGATGTCTGGAAAAAATCGCAGAATGAATGAAGAATGCTTGAGTCGAACGTTAGATGCTCTTTCCTTAATTCATAACCGAGGTGCGCACGTGTGAACTCCAAAGTGCGTCTAATGGTACTTTTCGGCCGCCGCCGTCACTGGTGTATCGTTGTGCACCGCACACGTGCGAGCCCATGTCAATGCACATTTTGTGTTACTAGAATAACGTAACAACGCATGAACACTCGTATCCGCGTAAACTTTTTCTCATCCAGGTAACGTGGGTATCCACATTAGGATTCCTTATTTTTCCCGACTTTGAGATTTTAGATCTCTTTAACCACTTGACGAAGATGTGTAATCTTTATTAATCGGTCTTTACACCAAACTTCAGGAATCAATGGTTTAATTATAAAAAAAAATCCGAATACATAGCAGCTTCTGTGCAACAATATAAACCATATGTCAAAAAACTGATGGATTCCAACGGGGATGCTTCTCCACGATACCCTCAGTATACTACTTACTGCATCTCATCTAGTTACAGTATAAGAGTTCAATTTTCAGGTGGCATCGGAGGAGATTATTGTGCACTTTAGAGTCAGAAAGTTGGAACTTCAGGAACCTACTCGTTCAATGTGAACGCCATCAAACGAATCAGTTTCCATACTCATGTATGTACCCTCCATTACTTTGTGAGAGGGTTGTCCATATTCCCTGCCCCATATCCGAAGGAGCAGCCAACATTTAATTGGTAGTATGCTTGAAAAAGAAGGGACTTCTGTAGAAACTAACCTCTTTGAAAACGATGGGGCATGGATGGAAAAGATAGCAAGATGAGGCCGTGACTTGTGAGAGGCAAAGAGAGAGTAAAGGGAAGGGTAATGGAAATGTGGGGGATATGTAATTATGGGGATAAGCATGAGAAATTTTGGAACTTTTTTTTTTTTTTTTTTCAATGAAGTTCAGAATTTTGGGTTTCAAATTCATCACAATTCGCTCTTCGTTGTTATTTGTTCTACAAAAAATTTAAATTAAATAACATACTTCATGTTGCCTCTATCTCCAAAAATATATTATATATGCATCAATTTGCTACTGACAATGCTATTTTCTTTCAATTTCATCCTTCTATTGTTCTTGTCAAGGATCACACTCTGAAGAAGAAAATTCTTCAAGGCCGACTTAAAAATATTCTCTGTCAACTTTTTCCGTCTTTAGCATCCCCTTCGCCGTTCTCCAGTCCCTGCCTTCTCTCTTCTCTGGCTAGAATTCTTGCGTCTCTGTTGTTGTGGCATAATCGTTGGGGACATCCATCCTCTCAAGTTGTTTCTCAAATCATTCTAGATTTTCCAATCCATTGGAATAACATACGATGTACTTGTAGGAGCGCGCCTTCTCCCATTGTTTCTTATTAAGGTTATTGTTACTAGATTCATTTTATCGACGAATTCAGTCACTGTACTTGGATCTTATAGTTTTTGACCCGTGCTATATTCACGGAGCTTTATTTCATGACATTTAGTCACTAAAACATGAATACCTTTTCTCCTAATAAAAATCGAATGATCCATTAATGGCTAAAACAAAACCTACTACTGTCCCTTCTGTTTACCTCCATCCATGTTGATTTTATTTCCTGCCAATGTATACGACCATGAGCCAAATGGACCGGCGGAAATTAAAGAAAACATTGAGACGTCGTTGAAAACGCCTTTCTCTTCTTGCCCATGCTCAACTCGCGCGACGCTTTTGGGAAGGTTTGTTCGCCGCTGCTGTTTTTCTAATCAACCATTTTCGCTCCCCTAAACCTGGCAATCTATGTCCTCTTGAAAAATTGTTTTGCCCCCCTCCCGATTTTCACCGACTAAAGGTGTTTGGTTGTCTTCGCTAGCCTTAAGTTCGGCCCTATAATCGTCATACATTGGAATTTAGGTCCAACAGAAATGTACTATTCCTTGGTCCAAAATTGTAGGATTTAGGTCCAAAAAATTTATACTGAATGAAAATATTTATGTTCTTGTACATTACTTGGGAAAATTGAATGGTATCCCCAAGATTCCGCTATTTCTAATTGTTCTTTTTTTTTTTTTGTTGGTCTTCTTGGTTGTAAACGCATTATTTTTCATCCGGATTGGAATGTTATGGCCACAAAGCTTAGGTGCAACGTATTTGATATCCCTGCTCAAGATACATAGATTGATGAATGCAACGCGGCCGCGCATCGATCTAAAGTAACCTAGATGCATATTAGTAAATGAAAGAAAAGGAATTTCACGTAGCTGTTAAACTACATGAAAATGTAGTCTTCTTCTTCTTCTTCTTTTTGTTAAATTTAGACGAGTATCGATCTTTTGCAGAACGTCAATCTTCACACCCTCAAATGTTTGCCCACATCTCGATTTGTGGCTAAAAAGTGCATTACTATTAATAAACTATTAGTTATTTGCCAATAAATTATGGTGTGGAGAAGCACTAATTTAGATGTGAAAATAGAGATTCTCATTCTAAAACGAGCACCTTATAATAATGTTTTGTTGGACCAGGGTCCTCTGTTGCACTGCAAAAGTGTTGTTACAAGATCAAAGCATCTCAATGTATTTTCGCAGTAAAATATTTATCGTTACAAGTTTTAGCAATAACGACAAAATTATTTACTCGAGCAATTTTTTTATTGTTAAAACCGTTAAAGCACATCCTACTGTCGTTCTTCACTACCGGAAAGGCAGGTAATAGATACCATTGAAAGAGCCACCTCATCAGCTAATTGTTTACCGCATCATCATAATCAAACATTGATGATTATGATGTAATTACTTACTTTGTCTCCGAGTTATAAACAAGAAAATTTTGTTAAATAAAAATCGAAATTTTAAATACTTTCTATTCATGAGGGAGAATATTACTAATTATCAATTTTTTAGGCTATATATAATCTCTCCCATAAATTTTGGGATATTGATTGTATTCTGTCCAAAAATAAATAAAAGGAAGATGATTTCTTTTATTATTCCTCAAACTTAGCAAAATTTAATTGCTATGAATCTTTTTGTGTACAAATTCAACTTTTGAACCCAATTATCTTTTTTTTCTTTTTTGCAAGATTTTCTCATTTTACAGAAGTTCTTTCCTTAGATAAATTGTTTACAGATATACATTCCAAAAACGCCTTCGGGGCGTCTCTTTTGCATTCTGATCAAGGCTCGTTCCCGACTCTTCTTTGTCATCAACTCTTGTTCATCAAAGCAGTAAAGAAGTTCCACTTTTGGCTGCTCCTAAGGTACGCATAGATGTCTCCCTGACCCTTTTTCTCTTTTTGTTCATCAACTTTTAGTTTAGTGCAGTCTTTAGTTTCGACAGTTTCAGGTTTTGTTACCAATACAATGTTGTTAAGATGTCTGTTTTCATAAACCTGCTACTCTAATCTGCATACTGTGGCTGCTGGTAAAAGTTTGTTTGGATGTTTAAGTATGAGATCTTTGGTTTAACAAAGCAATAGAAACTTGGTCAAAGAACCAATTTGGCTGTGGTAGTTCGAAGCATTATGCTAGTGATCTTGTTTTTGTTAGGCTGATATATATAGTCGTTTATTCTTTTACCGCATACGTTAACATGGGTAACAGAGCTTTGAATTGACAATGTCTTAGATTAGATTCTTCCTACTAGCATACTTGGTTCCCGTTTATAAAAGTGCGAGTTGCACTTTGTTTATTTATGCACTTTGTGGTGGTGTATATTGATTTGTCTATCCACGTGCGATCGCGAGCTTGCACGTGAGGATGAGTGATAAATCACGATGTGCACTGTATAGCCAATTCTCTGGTGGCTTAAGCTCCAGCAAACGGTAAATAACAGACTCAAACGGAAAGATTCTATTGCAGTTCCTGCACTTATCCTCTATGCATAAAAATTGCTGAGTGCATAATTGCTGTCACAGTTTCAATTGATTAAGTATGGGCGATTAGATATACTTGGTTTCCTTCGTTGGTATAGTACTACATGAGCATGAAATAGAATCGGGGTTGAATACTTGTTTTTGGGGGGCAGATCCTCTGCTAATTGAGTACTATAAATCGTAGTTTTGATCTGATATAATCAAGCTTCTAATATATACTCGGACTGTACAATACGAGAATTCTTTGCGTAGAGATTGTCTTTGTATCTGGTTTGGGGTATTTCTTCAAGATTTTACTAACCTTTCTATGGCAGAAACGAATCCTCGTGTCCTAATGGACGATCAAGTTCACCGCAGAGGTTCGCCTGTGCCTACCTCCGGCACCGGGGAGAGAGAGGAAAGGGCATTGCTCTCTGAAGCCTCTTCAAAACCAACCTCCCCAGAGCCTGGAACTTACATCATTCGGATCTCCAGGGACCAGATACTTTGCAAACCTCCGCCAGAAAACACCCGCCGGAGCCGGAATCACACACGAAAAGGGCGTCGCCGTGGACGCTGCTGCCGCTGCCTCTGCTGGACCCTTGGCGTGATCTTCCTCCTCTTTATTCTCAAAGTTGTAGTTGCCCATGTCTTCAAACTCATCTACCGGCCTCGTGCACCTGACTACTACATCCAGAATATGGCAATCAGAAGCCTGGATCTAAAGTCATCGGCACCCATCTCACCGGAATTCGACGTCACCCTCAGAATACAAAACCCTAATGATAAGTTGGGAATATACTACCAGAAAGGAAGCTCCATGAACTTCCGTTACAATGGCATCAAACTATGTGATGGAGTCTTACCGGAGTTTTACCAGGCATCGAACAATTCGACAGTTTTCGAGACAACATTAAGAGGAGACGGCATTGCTTTACCAAGCGCCACACGGTCGGCTTTGCTGAACCAACAGCAGCAGAAAAAGTTGCTGTTAGGTTTTAGCTTGAAATCGCCGGTTAAGATCAAGGTTGGCTACGTTACGACGTGGAAATTTGTGTTTAGGGTCAATTGTGACTTGGTGGTTGATAGTTTAACCAAGAAGTCGAAGATGGTCTCTGAAGATTGTCACTCTGGTATGCAACTGTGGTAGGACTTGCATTTGGTTATGTCAAAAATTATGAAAAGTGGACTGTCTAGTTAACATTGTTGCTTTCGTACTACGTTTCTTGACATTATTGATCACGAATATAGTCATGCATGGTGTTTGCAAGTTACAGAGCAACTGCTCATATGTCCATCGTATGATAGTTCAACCAGAATTCTTTTTATTTCAAAATAATCATATCGAAGGCATCCTGGCTTAGACCGAACAGCATGCATCAAGTTTTGGCTAGTAATGTTAGTTGAATTTAATATGTATATATACGCATTCTGAGAGGTTAATTAAGCCTTTTCTCATTACCAGTTTATGTGGGTTTTCATGATGTTACTACGATTCATATCATCACACTTTCGCCGTTTAGGTTCCTCTGGCCATTCTGGTTCAGTTTCTGGATTGCGTTGTGTAGTTTTCTTTTGCTTTCAGATTCTCAAGATTTCAGTTTCTCAAGTTGTACTAAAAAGAAAGAAGTTTCTCCGGAGTATGAACTTCCCCAAAACGTGATCTCAAGAGAAGATCAGACCATCCTTACTTCCTTTGTAATCAGTCCAAGGTGTTATAGCAAATCCTTTTCTCTTTTGTGGTTTACAAATATCAAAAACTGAACAATTGAATAGAAGGTATAAACTCGCACCAGCAACCGCGAGATGAATCATCATCAATCAGATGTACAAGGATGTAATCCTCCCCTACATTTCCCCTTGTGCATAAGGCCCTGCGAAATCAATCAGCTTCTCCATGCAGGGCCTTCGGCCGGTCTTCCTACTCTTCGTGCTCGTCACTGTAGCGAAGCTATCGATCGTTTACAGAGATTCGTTGTTCTCGGTGTCATTGGCCTGAAGCACTTAAAGATTATGATTTAGACATGTAGTGAAGGTTAGAATCATCTTAAAAATCAAGTTTTTCTGGTAAATGAAGAGTTCTGCTCTTATTCTCCTCGCTTTTTCGAGTCAATCGAAGAACTTCATTGAAATAAAGTGAAATATATACAAAAAGGAACGTAGCTTGGGTCTAATTGTTTTTAAACTCGCTACAATTGTAGGCAACGCATAACCTTACCCACCTTGCATTGAGCTAGCAGGCCAAAGAATCTGCAAGGAGAAGAATAACATGCAAAATGATGGTGCTAGCGAGAGGATGCTGCCTCTGTCTCAACATATCTGGCATAAGACGCCTAGAATGCTACCCTAACCCCAACAAATTCCAAATTCAACAGACGCTAACTATGCACGGAAACCAGATTCCTGGGAAACAGAAAAAAGAGCACTTTGTTCTCCTTGCATTCATTCCAAGTTTCTTTTCTTATTTTAGTAGGTCATCATGGAGTGGGGTATTTGCTCTAGCAAATCAGATCATTGTGCGCCGTGTGGCTAACATGTTTGGCTTGTGGCATACTTAAATTGCCACAAAGAACGTGGCTAAGACATTATTAGACAGACTTGTGCACCACTTAACTCTCATAACATGTACTGTTTTCTCCTCTCTAGTAACGTGCCACGCACCTCAAAATGGTCTATCAGTCCGAGAACTAGTCACTAGTCTAGATTTTGACCTTGTCAACTTGATGGCCTTCAAATCCCCTGGTTGACCAAGTCAAGTCTCTACCTTTTTTTTCTACCATCTGAAATTGACAAAATTTCAGATTATCATATTTCTCAAAACAAAATTTATGGTAATTTTGGCTATAACTTTAATTAGGTTGCAACCCCTTCCCCCATTCCCGGTGATAGTTAATTTTTCAATAATTACTTTCAATGACAAAATGGTAAAAAGGTACTGGATGACTCAATAAATGCAACGAACGACATTTAGTGATAATTGCTACATTAAAGTAAATTTAAAGTTGTACCAAAAATCTTTCCTAGCTTCCAAAAGTAAGAATTGTCCAATTATTTTGATCTTGTATTGACCACGCACATTATATTGTAAAGAGAAGATTATGTACAATTGAGGCTATTTATATCGTTATACATTGTCTAAAACAATACACATGGTATTTATTGTAGCGTTGCTAACTTAAAAATAATTAATTGCTAATAACTATTACCAAAGCATGAAAGGAATATACACGGCCAATATTTAAGGTAACATCATTTTAGTGGTCCTATTTTTACCTATAGAGGATGAGTAGTTTTGGGACAACACAATCAATAGAATTTTAACATAGAGAGATAAGAGTAGAAGATTTATGAGAAAATAAGAGTGTTGGGAGAAGACAAAGTGGGGATTTGCTGGATTAGGGGCTTGAGTCAGGGATTTCCGGATGAAGTGAGTGCATCTTGTGGAGAGAAAGGAAAAAGATAATACATATGTGAGAGAAAGAAGCAATATGATAAATATGATATATATATATATATATATATATATATATATATATATATATATTTCGATGACTAAATATTGAAATGAAGAGTCGTAGATGGAAGAGGTCCTCGGTTTTTTTAAGTCGTCCACTCTCAACGAACGAAATTATGTAAAAATACAAAGAAAAATGAGCATTTGATTCCAAAACTTAACTAATTGTTATTTGTACTTACTCCTCTGAAATAAGCTAGTTGTAGTTTTCTATCACAATATTAATCAATTTTGTACCTCATTTGCCGCTGTAAGGATGCAAATATGGCATTTACTTATAGAAGGCAATTTGTTCTTCATGCATGCACATTGGTCAATAAGCACGAATCCTCTCCTGACTCTCATTTAGCGACAATAATGATTCTAGACATCAAGAAACCTGTCAACCAAAAATCTTATACTCGACTCGAGTGAATTGTTCACCGGCTAAAGCAATAATCACATTTTTTTTTTCACAAAGTGAAGCGAGGTAAACGGTTATAAATATATGAAAACAAAGAATATTAAAAAGAAAAGGCTCGCGGGAGATATTTAAATAGACCCCCTGAGGAAACGGAGGCTTTCAATGGTCACAGTCACAGCATTGAATTCCAAAAGAAGCACACAAAGTTGTTCTTCTTGGTCAATACCAATTACGCCATCAATTTAGGGAATAACAGAAAAAGCAAATGTTGTGACAAAAAGCAGAATCAAAATGGAGACCTGACAGTTTCACCTCGTACTTTCCGTTTCCTCTCTCCTTTAAATCAGTTACTAGGTTGGTTAGCAGAGAGTCATCATCATCGTCATCGTACTTTTGTGCCCCATCTTACCTCGGATTGGTCTGAATTCCATTCTTTGGTTTGGGATTTGGAGGGGCTGTTTTCCGAGAAGATTACCAAATGGGTTTTCTTGTCCGATAGAATCTAGCGTTTATCGGACAAAAGAACCCGTTTGTAGCTGACTGGAATTTGGTGGAGATTGAAGAACTTTTTCTAGCCAGGTTGCTTCCACTTTTCTTTCTGATTCTTGTGTTAATATTGGTTATATGAAGCGTAATGGCCTTAAGATACAATACTGTTACCAAATAAGCATGCCTTCGTTTCCATTTTTCTTGTAATTAGATGCATAAACATGCACATCAAATTGCCTTGTAAACCCACCAAACATCCTTTTGTGTGTTCGTGTTTGTGCGGTGGGGTGGGGTGGGGGGCGGGCAAATTGTTCTCTTCATGGCATTTCCAAATGGATTGTTTCACTCTGTCATGTAATTAACTTGTTGCCCCATGGCGTTTCTTTCATCTTCTTCACCTTAGGATGTTACCTGATAGCAGACTTCGTTTTGGTTTTTAAGAATGTTATTTTTGCTAGTGCAGCTGGGGTTCTGCTAAATTGAAGTTTCATTTTGAACTCTAAAATGGATCAGTTCCGGCAGATTGGGGAGGTTGTAGGAAGTTTGAAAGCCCTTATGGTGTTGAAGCACGATATTCAAATTAATCAAAGGCAGTGCTGCTTGCTGTTTGACCTGTATGTTGTGGCATTTGATACCATTGCACAAGAGATCAGACAGAACCTGAAGCTTGAAGAGAAGAACACCAAGTGGAAAGTTCTTGAACAGCCTATGAAAGAACTCCACAGAATTTTCAGAGAAGGCGAACTCTACATCAGAAACTGCTTGGACATCAGGGATTGGTGGGGCAAAGCAATTAGTCTCCATCAGAACAAGGACTGCGTAGAGTTCCATGTCCACAACTTGCTCTGCTGCTTCCCGGTTGTCATTGAGGCCATCGAGACTGCCGCAGAAATCTCGGGTTTAGA
This sequence comes from Escallonia rubra, assembly GCA_033065855.1. Lineage (NCBI taxonomy): Eukaryota > Viridiplantae > Streptophyta > Magnoliopsida > Escalloniales > Escalloniaceae > Escallonia > Escallonia rubra. Next base: position 204,338 of record JAVXUO010003123.1, read on the forward strand.
TCACGATGATATGCAAAGGAGGAGACTCGTACTTGCGAGAAAGTATGATACGGAGTGGAATGATCCGAAACTTTTTCAGTGGATGTTTGGGAACCTATACTTGGTTCCTCGAGAGATATGCAACCGGCTGGATACTGCTTGGCGAGAAGATAGATGGTTTCTTCTCGAAAACATAAAGGAGAGAAAAAGTTCAGCTTTGGTGAAGAACGAGCAGAAACTTGGAGACCTACTGCTCAAGAAATTAAACGGCTCAGAATCGTTAAACGAGAAGCTCTTACCGAGTTCAATCCTAGTAGGAGCCAAGGACTATTATGTGAAGCGCCGATTAGGATCAGGTGGAGGCCATTATAAGGAGATCCAGTGGATGGGAGAAAACTTTGCGTTGAGAACCTTCTTTGGAGAAATTGAACCACTCAGGGCTGAGATTTCTCTGGTCCTCTCACTGTCCCACCCCAATGTCATGCAATACCACTGTGGGTTTTATGAAGAGGAGAGAAAAGAAGGTTTTCTTGTTATGGAGCTGATGAGCAAGAGCCTCTGCACTTACATAAAAGAAAACTGTGGCCAACGGAAACGGGTTCCATTCTCTCTCCCCGTTGCAGTTGATATCATGCTTCAGATTGCAAGAGGTATGGAATACCTGCACTCGAGAAAAATCTACCATGGAGATTTGAACCCATCAAATGTCCTCATTAAAGCAAGGAATTCCAACCCAGAAGGTTATTTTCAAGCAAAACTCACGGGATTTGGCTTGACTTCCATTAAGAGTTACACCTCTCGAACCTCTTCAAACCAAAATGGGATCAATCCTGTAATATGGTACGCCCCAGAAGTTCTTGCCGAACAAGAGCGGGCCGGCGACAAGTGTAGTGCGAGGTACACCGAGAAAGCTGATGTATACAGCTTCGGGATGCTTTGCTTCGAGCTTCTGACAGGGAAAGTTCCATTCGAAGATGACCATCTTCAAGGGGACAAGATGGTTCGAAATATAAGAGCAGGAGAGAGGCCTCTTTTCCCACACCCTTCTCCAAAATACCTTGCAAACTTTACCAGAAAATGCTGGCAAAGTAAACCGATTCATCGCCCAAGTTTCTCATCAATATGTAGGATTTTGCGCTACATCAAGAAGATCCTCGTGATAAATCCTGATCATGGTCAGCCAGAAATGCCACCTCCTCTTGTAGACTATTGTGACATAGAGGCAGGGTACTCAAAGAAGTTCTCTGGAGAAGAGAGTGCTGAGTTGTTGCCGGTGTCGCAAATTCCTTTTCAGATGTTTACTTATAGGCTCGTTGAGAAAGAGAAAATCTCTGGGAGCTCTAAATGGGACGTGGCAAATGAAGCGGCGCTGCTCGGGGGGCCAGCTTCAATCTGTGGGGATGAGAATGCGGCTGTTATGGATGATCTATTCCTCGCAGCAAGTGATCGGAGATCAGTTTGCTCTGAGATCTTGCAGAGGAAAAATTCCTTCCTAACATTTGCCGATCACAGGTCGGTTTTCTCTGAAGTTCCACACAGGAAATTCCTCTCAGCCGATCAAAGGTCAGTCTGTTCTGAGAGTCCAATGCAAAAATATTTATCAGTAACAGAAGTCAATCAAAGTCCGCTTTATGCTGAAACTCCAGAGAGAAAATTTTCATCAACACCAGCAGCCAATCAATCACATTTTGCCACGACTCCGGAAAGGAAGTTTTTTCCAACAACACCCAAACAGTCGGTAGCCGAGATTCCTGAGAAGAGAATGCTGTCAATTCCAGAGAGGAAACTACCCCAAACAACAGCAGCAGATGAGCAGAGGTCTCAAGAGAAAAAACTGGTGCCAATAGAAGCTGAGAAAACCCCAGCTTGCGCTGAGATTTCAGAAACAAAATCGCCAAAACCAGGCGATCCCAAGACACCGTGTCCTGAGACTCCAGAAAGGAAAACGCTGCCTGCTCTAGCAACCAATCAGAGGTCAGTTTGTACCGTGATCCCAGAGAAGGCGGCTGTGCCAACTACAGCTACCTCTAAACAAACAGTCCGTGCTAAGACTTCGGAGAAAAAGAAAGTATCATCCACAAAGAAACTGAAAGATGCCAAGGCCATCAAAGGCTCAGGTTAGTCTTATTCCTTTACATCTTGGAACCAGTCTTACCTGTTTGTTTTGTTTTCGCATATTAGAATTAATTTTCGCTGTATGTCATGACCATCCTTGATCCTTTTTAAGCCGTGTAGAAATTTGAAGAAGGATTATTACTAATCCATGTATGTTGCTTCGGTTCACACAGGGATGATGAAAAGAAATACGCGAACAGGAACCCCGAAGGAATGTCCATCGCCAAGATCTTCACCAGCGCGAACTCCTAAGGATTATGCGTCACCGAGATCATTTGCAGGAGCTCCTAAAGAATATCTATCACCAAAATCATCACCGTTGAATCCATGTACTCGTTGTTCGAGGATAAACAGGGAGAGCCTATTACCATCAGCTATGAGCCCAAGTAGACATAAAAGAGGTCACTTTGCAGAACCGGAGATGCCATAGTCTATCACATCACTCAACACATTCCCATTCATGCACAGAAACTTATTCAGAATAGTTTCTGCTCAAAAATGAATAGAGTTTTCACTACTTTTATAGCTTGGGAACAGAAGTTTGGGGTTCTTCAACTTTCTGTTGTTATACCTTTTCTGTAGCAGGATAACAATTTTCAACATGTAATAGCCGAGTTTTGTCCACTCCCCCTTTTTGTCAGAATTTCCGGTGTAATCTATATGACATTTACAGGAAAAAATGTTTTATGTTCCTTCGAAACTATTACATGTCCATACTAATCCCCACTTGTTAGCAAGAAACATTCGAGATCGAAGTCCAAAAGCAACCATAAGAATGTAAGTGAAGACTACATGATGAATTTTCGGGTAGTAACCTAAAGTGTAAGAAACTATTCATCTCTTCTATATAGGGAATGGGGGGAGTCTGATTTGCCTGCCTAGCATGATCTAAAATCTGGCAAAGATAAAGGAGCATACCAAATCTTGGATACCAAAACTTCCATATGCTGATATAAATTGAAAAATTGAGGAAATGTACAATAGGTGGGCTTCTGCACTAATTACAGTTCTTCTAAATACAAATGTCATATAAGTGTTTGACAATGCTAAAAGGCTTTATCTATAATTTTCTCTTATCCCGCGAAGGAAGGCCGACTCATCTATGAAAACAATGAACTGTAGATCCTATTTATGAACAGCCAACTCGGTTACACATGAGAGTCGAAGGTATAAAATTAAAAGGACTGCACACCTTGTCTGAGTCGGAGTTGAGGAGCTGTTGCAAAAGATTTTGCAAACAAGATTGCTCTCCGAACAACAAGAAAGTATCTGGTCTTCAAGCAAGTAAAGCCTCATGGCAGCCGATATTTTAACTCCCGGCTTCCCTTCAGACCAGATATTAGTGGCGAAAAAGCTGCACCAAGAGAGATTATTCAAAGCCCCTTCTACCGTTTCATTAGCTGGTTAGGACCTCAGATGTCTTTAGAATCTTTCAGCTTTCTGTCAATGCAAACATAAGGCTCTGGCTGAAGAATGGAATTCAGATAAATTTCTCAACTCTAAAGCTGCAAGGAAGACTGGAGTTCGATTCATATAAACCATCTGGAACAATTTTATACACCCATTGGAATGGGCGGATAATACTATGGTTGATTTCTGCCTCCAGCATACACTTGAAACAAGCTAAATGAAACCTCAGGACTTCGATTCCATTAAACCATCTGCAATAATTTTATACATCCACTGGAATTGGCAGAAACTACCATGTTTGATTTCTGCCTCCAACATACACTTGAAACAAACTGCCCGTTGTCATCATCAGTCTCTTTACCTGAAACGGGGTCAATGGAGCCAAATTTGTGGGAAGTGATTGGCATCGGCAGAGATCTATAGTAAGCAAACACCTGCGGAAAAACAAGAGTAGGGCTCAATGTTGAAGTTGTAGACCATGTTTGAGGGAAAAGAACTGGAGATGACAATAAAAGCAGCACAAAATTGTTAAACTAATTGTGACTAGTGTTAGGTTATTTGCTTTAATAACTCTTTGAGTACATGCGAAGACAATTAGAAAACAATAATTGATTGGACAAAAAACCACCAAAGAATTAGAAGGACATAGTTCGATTATCAGGAGAGGTGCAATTGGAGCACCATGGAAGGTGCAACCTGAAGCAAACTAACTTTTCTCCACCTGGTTCATATCTGAGAAGGAAAGAAAAAGTGCAATTAGTACCCCCCCCCGGCTCCCTCCCCAAGAACATGAGTGCATAGGCTCTTCAGATAGATTTTTGGTTTCTTGGATGAGTTCACATCTTGTACAGTTTGATAGTTGTACACTGTACGTGTACATCGTCGTGCCCCTATGTTTTTGGCATGTCTTTTTGTTAACAATATCAATTTACTTATCTATTTGAAGGACAGCTAGTGTAGAAAGTTACAATTCTATTCTTGTGCTCCTCTCCTAAACACCCACTCATCAAGATATGCCCAGGTGAGCATTTAAATCATTCAAACAAAATCCAGCCGGTGAAACTCAACCGACCGATTTGGCCGATCATTGGAACGATTTAAAAGACAATCGGTTTGGTGTTTTTTCAATTCCAAAACTAATGTTTGGTTCGGTTGTTTCGGTTTGTTTTTATTGAAACCGTTCTAAACCGAACCAAATTGTGCCCTGTATGTACGATTAAATTTACTTAAACTTTAACCCAATCCTAGTTACTATCTAAACCGAACCAACATAAATAAGTAAACTCTACCTTAACTTCAATAGGTAGGCTCCAAAAAACTTATGGTCATGCATATTCTAAAGGCTCAATAGCCAGTCAATAGGCCCAAACTAGTCCAAAAATGACAACAAGCGATACCGGTCAACCCAGCCAAATCGATCCATTTGATCCGTCCAGACCACTAAAGCACGAACAGCTCAAATAACACCATTCAACTACGCTTTGGGTTTTCTTTCCCAAACCGGTGGTGGTCAGTTTGTTTTCATATCCAGCCTCCAAACTGAACTAACCAAACCGTTCTCACCCCTTCCCTCCTGCTGAAAATTTGCAGGGTTACTTCCTTTTAGTTCTTCTCAACAAAGAAAAAACTCAGTTGCCATCTACTAATGAGGACATAAAAAAGGCTGAAAATATGCACACCTCATTCGTCTCAGAACCGCATGCAATGTATCCATCAGCAACAGAGAGACCCACGAAGTTCTGGAGCAAGATCATAAGGTTAACACAATAATAACCACAAAGAAATGAGAACAAATTTTTGTGACAGTAGTGAAGCTTGAATTATATTCAGGTTCCAAAGCAGAGCTTATAGCATGGAGAAACCAACCTTTTCATTAGTATGCCCTCTAAGGCTTGAGATGCAAGCATGGGTTGAGAATCCACTGGAACTAGTTTTATTGAGATCCCAAATCTTTACTGTGCTGTCAGTGGATGCAGAAACAAGGGTCTCACAATCCAAAAATTTTACATAGCTAACAGCTTTGTCGTGGCCGGCCAATATACACCAGGGGGTTGAAGTATTCCGCAGATCATAGCAGTAAATCTTGTAATCAGCTGAGCCAAAAGCCAGTAAATTGGGAGAGTCCCCAGAGAACTGAACACAACAGATATTTGCAATGTTCCTCACTGTGCAAAAACTGTTCTTCTGCACAAGAGGAACAAACAGTATATTCAATGGGCTACATGAGTAACTGGAACATATTCCAAGCAGGGAAGGACAGCAATGCAATTATACATCAAAGATATTATTTGGATGACGGTGACACTCATCGTGATTAATAAATGGAGCACCTGCACATCATGTGAAGTGCCCCAGCAAAGCAGACTGGCCCCAAAATGATTCTCAAATAAAAAGCTTACGTTATTAGTGCAGGACAAATTTGCACATGACCGATAGCAAAGTAGTACCATGAGGGAAGGGTGAAAAGAACCTCCATCGGGGAGTGAAATAGAACATGAAACCATAAGCTCCCAAGCAGTGGGCCGAGATCCTTTCGATGACCTATGTTGTGTTGAAGGGATATCTATATAATCCCCACACGAGGTTTGTGAATAAGTGATTTCCATCCCCGCGGGGGCAGAGAACCCGTTGCTGTCTCAGCTGTGCTACCGGAGGCTCATGTACAGAGATAGCTATAACAGAATTTCATGCTACAATTACCCTAAAAGGAAGGCTGCGTGCTCATGTGGTAGAACTTCAGCTCGTAAACATCAAATAAAAATTGTTGTTGACAGAGGAAGAAATGCCAACTTAAGTCAAATAAAAATTGTTGTTGACAGAGGAAGAAATGCCAACTTAATTTCCTAGGACTACATAGATAAGCATATTGCATTACCCATCCCATGATACACTCCTCGCATATCAAAGCAAGATAAAAAAGGACGATGTAAATTAAACGATATTTTCCAAAAAGGAATTACATGCCTCATTAATGCTCCAGAGTTTCACTGAACAATCATCACTTCCACTGGCTAATTTTGTGGGATCCACTCGAGAGAAGTCAACAGACCAAGATCTTTTATTGTGCTCAACGTATTGAGAAATTCCTTGACCAGTTTCCGCATCCCATAACTGAGAAAAACCGTAAGGAATCAGCAATGCATATGGACTTGAAGAAATATAAGATGAAAATGAGTAATGAATGGCAATAGATCTATGGACAATTAGAGGGGATACCATTTTTTTTCTATCTTATTAACTTGTCTACATGTGTGCATGCAGCAAGTCGCTTGGTTAAACTCTCATTACGATTGTTCGTTACCATAGTACTCTTTATGCCTAGCATATTAACTCACTAGAGTAATTTATTCTCACTCCCGTTTAATATATATGTGCTATTGCTCATTTGCCCTCTACCGCATACTAAGATCCAACTTGTTATGTAACATTTGCTACCTATTTTGTCCTTTTTTGGTCATAAATAGACTTCTCTAGCAGCAACATCCACGAATAAGCAACTCCACTAATGTTGCCAAAGGGAACAAATATATGTTACTAAAAGGCAAAAAAGACGTCACTAAAATAATTTGAACACTCTGAATTGATAAGTAAAGTGGATTTATCATTTTCCACTTTTGTTATCTCAAAAATAAAAGTTCGTAGGACGCAAGGAAAATATCAATACCAGTTTTTTTGTACCGTCCCTTTTTGGTATTTCGTGGGTTCTGCTGTGAAGACAATTATGGACCTTTTTGCAAAGCTAATCGCTTTACAAGAAAAACTGGAGGAGGAAAAAACCTTGAGATGTGATACCTCTGTGATTTTTTGGTGCCTATGGAGAGAGTCCACTATTTTGAGCACTTGAACCTTGAGATGTGATATCTCTGTGATTTTTTGGTGCCTATGGAGAGAGTCCACTATTTTGAGCACTTGAACCTTGAGATGTGATATCTCTGTGATTTTTTGGTGTCTAAGGAGAGAGTCCACTATTTGAGCACTTGTTTTTCTGGTTTAACCTTGGATGTACAGATTCAGTAGATGCCTACTTGGAAATTGTATTGCTGGTTACTGTCTACTTTCTGTGGACAGGGTTTGCCTAACTTGGCAGGGAAAAAAAAAAAAAGGAAGATCTCTTTCATCTTTGTTCTGTGGGTACTGTGTGTCGGTTTGTATTCATGGTGCTTATCTAACCAATATAAACTCAGGAACAGAAACATAGCTCTATGCTTTGACATGAGGGCCTGATACAGAGGTCCTCTTGCCAATCAGACAATGGCCGTGATGTTAGAATTAATATCAGAAGGCGTTTACACATCCTTCCTAGCCATTGAAGGTTCTCTGTGTCTTCGTAATAGCTTTTCTAAAATAACATGACAGAATACACAATCTAACCTTTACAGTGTCTTGCGTTCTTCTTCCCTACTCCTAACCTAAATACACAAAACTTTAATTCTAATGCATGAATTTGATACCATCAATTACCATTAAGCATACAGCTAATACAAACTACTTGGAATTAATACATGTTCATTCATCTCCAATCGCCTATTCTTGGTAAAAGACAAAAAAATTGTGTTGGCCTTCCTCTTCTTAGCATTTTTAACCTAAATTAAACCATCCCCCTGAACGAGTCATTAAGTTGCAAGTGGCCAGACCATTGCAGATGACTCCCCTCACTTTATCTTCGTTTCTTGTTCTTACTTTTTAAGTAATACCATAACTGCATCTTAACACCCCCCCCTCTTTCAGCTAGGCATGTCCTGGTTATAATGTATGTTAGCTGCCCACTATTTTCTGGCATGAAATATGGCTGGCATTTGGCTGTCATAGATATCTTCTTTAGCGTGGCAGGGACTTCACTGCCACACAACACCTCTTCATCTGACTACAATTTGGTAGGGCCATATATATTATCCTATAAAGAGAATCTTGGATCTAGTTGTAGCAGTTATGTCGTCAACAGTTCTCTTGTTTGGCAGGTAAGTAACTCTTAGAGAACTCCTTAATATCAGCTTATTGTAACATCTTACTGTCGAATCACTAATGTTTCCCGAAAACCACGTAGATTGTATTCAGTACTCACTATGAGACAGCCAAATGGGATGAACCATCATCAAGCCAAATAAAGTTGTCAAAGACCAAAAAGTCATAACAGACCAAAAGAGCAAACTCATTCCTCACTACCCTGGTTACATAGCACATGAAATCTAACTTAAAGTACATGTGCATTAGACTTTAATGCTTATGCATTAGCTAGGTGATATGCAACTTCAGATATATTGCATCTAATCTGACTATTTCCACGGTGTACAACTTTGGTTGGTTCACACTCAGTAACCATTATTTATATGGTAAAATTTGGTAATGAAAAATACACACCTTCACCACACCATCATAGTCTGTTGAAGCCAGATAGTTCCTCACATAGCTATTCCAAGAAATGCAACTGAGCCTTGATTTGTTTGATATCTCAGTTACCGGATAATGAATATCAACAGAATTGTTAAGAAGTGCATGAAAGTCATATATCTTTATTTTTCTGGATACCCCAGCAGTAGCAAAGTGGTCCTCATCCCGGTCGAAATTCAAAGAACATATAACATTTGCAGAATTACTGAATTCTCCATTTCTTAATACCCCACGCACTTCAAATTTACTGTAACGAGCATACTTGCACAAACCATCAAAGAAGACCCCTAGGCGATCTGTGGGTTTGTGATTCTCTGCATCCTTTGGTGCTTGGCACCAGTTTTCCCGGCTTTTCAACAACTCTGTATCAGCACGTACTGTCTCATCATTCTCACAGAGCTGAACATTAGATCTCACAGACAAGTAAGAACTTTCAAGTTGACTGATATTCGTCATCAGCCTCAATTCGCTAATAGAAGCGTGAGGTTTACTAAAATTTACCTCCAAACTTGGGTTTCCTCTATCAAAGAGACTGCAACCTGTTAGATTGAGAGGATCATCAGGTAAGCGAGAAAGAACTAATGACTTATTAATCTGCCTCCTCACCACCTCTTCAATATCTTTGTCAAAACACATAATTTCTTCCTTTAGTTTGGCAGCATTCTTCTGCTGTTCCTCTTTCAGGGTCACAAGGAAATGCAGTAATAACTCTGACTCAGCATCCTCTTGGTTGATAGATAACGACAACTCATCTCCACATGTGTCTTGAACTCCACCTATAATCTCGGATTGCAGTACTTCCCTGTTATACACCAAGAGTTGTACACTAGAAATGTTAAAGCGTATCAAACGTGTAGTTTAAGCTAATACTTCTTTCTTTCGAATGGAAGGATGCGAATACACATTCACACCACAATGAATTTACAAATATAGATGCGTTTTACACCATCTAAAAGCACTAAAAAATTTCACGCGCCAGAGTTCGAGGTTTCCTGTGATACGGTAATCAAGAACAATTGGAGGCACCAAGCACGAAGATACGTGTCTATGACAGCTGTTGGAGAGTGCTCAGGTCCATCAATGATTATCACGACTTAGTTTTATTTAATTGAGGCTTGAACTAGGGGGACAGAATACCTTACAAATTTGTTTCAGGAATCAACCCATTGAGTATTGCACTAATTTAGTTTCTCTTATTGCTACACTTCACCTAAAGGAACTTTTGAAGACTTAAATGAAATATAAATTAAGTAAATTAATCAATTTTCCCCTTCAAGTGTTGTTTCTCTCTCCCCCAACAGTTCATGTCCCCTTTCTGTTTCTTCCTCCTCTGAAATCTCGCAATCACAAATTGTTTCACTGGTTCCACGTCAACTGATATCAGAGCAATGTCAAGCCATAGCTAGCATTGCTTCCACCACATCATTCAAAGCCATTGCGGTTCAGTCATATTACAAACCAATTAATCAGCCATTCATCCTATCACTCGCTGAGATAAGCGAAGAAGATAAGATCATATAAGAATCCACTATTACGTTTACTCTTTGGGACATTGCGGACGCAAATGTTTTTAAATTCCTGCGGTCTATACAAGTCTAGGACAAGCTTGGGTCTACCGGAAAATTTTTAATTTTTAAATTTTAAATTTTGATTTTTTTTTTTTTGGGTTTGACAGACTTAAGTTAGGGGATGCAATGAGTTGGGCATTTCATTAGGTAAATTTGGGAGTTAACTAATTACAGATATGATCGAAAACCAAACCAATTATTATATCAAATCGATCTTGTCTCCAAGTCAGAAAAAGGATTGAACTGATTAAATTATCCTTTCTTATCTTTGATTTCTCCTATAAAAGGGCCTTTTTCTTTTTCAAAATGCTTTGAATGGTACAAAGTTTAAGTTCTATTACTATGTTTCTCCCTCAGCTGGGAGTTGAACTCTCCTTTCCTTTCTCCCACCTCTGACAGTGGAACTCCCCTAGCATGTTCCTACTTCCTCTGAGAGCATGCTCTACCACTTACTCTACTTGTTCGACATCAAGAGGTGTCAGAGCTGCCATTGTTTCCACTGTCAACATCACTTTTCAGTCTTTAACCAAATGCAAATCCATGCATCGTACAAAAAAAAGCCATCCTTAAAGTGTTCTAACAATGGATAGAGATTCAGTATTATGTTAGAACATACACTGGGAGACACTTCTACTTTCTTGCAAAGAGGTAAATATTCCTTTGGAAGTATACTCAAAACTCAAAAGACAGAACAAATTGCAGAGAAGGAGCTAGTCAGGGAGTATTCTTTGCCAAAACACTCATACATTACTTTCGTGTTAGTCTATTTGGCATACAAGGGCACTACGGAGGCAGCTCTTACCAGTAAGCCGCCAGAAAAACAAGATAATTGGTTGTTAATGTGCAAAACCATTATGACATTTTGTGTTATCTCTTGCTACACTGGCAATGGCTGAAGGACTTAGGCACTTTTCCTTTGGTCCATGCTTGGAGAACTTCGTTTCTTGTCTGAAGAGAATTTCGCATGCAATCTCGATGCATTTTATAGTCGGTGCATAACGGCTTGCACTCCTGCCTTGGTGCCTTCATTTCAATGCACTTTTACTAAAAAGATAAACAGTGTGTTTTATTAAAATAATCTTCGATTAGGCTATGTAACAAATCAAAGATATTATTTCCCTCCATGACATTCCCATTATATCGTGGAAAAGTGAAACTTAACCTGAGCCACAAATAGAAACTTCATAATAAATTGTGGGGCCAAAACATATCATAATTCTTAGATCTACCTGGACGGCCTCTTCAAACCCTCTTTCAGGTAAAGACGCCTTGAGGCTTTCTTTATGCCAATTGGCAAAGAAAATATGTAATTATTATCCCTTGGAATTTCGATATTGATAGACGATATACAAAATCGGAAGTATCTACGTAGTACATACTGAGATACCCTCTTGTCCATTTTTTCGGGGATAGATTGATTTTAGTCCATACTTCTGACAAATTCACGCGCTCCTCCAATTAGATGGTGCCCTACAACTAGTATAGTCATCATATGAGCCAATGTTAGAGGGTAGGATGTAGACCAAACAAGAGATAAGTCAGAACTACCATGAGACGCATGCCCTAAGCCTCCCACCAAAAGGTACTAGTCCAATTCCTACATCAGAACCTATACAGGATGACATGGTGACGGCCATACCCGACCTAAAAACACCAGTGATAATCCGAGAAACCGTTCCTAAGAAAACATGTCATGGTGAACCGATGCTTGGATACTCCCATTAACATCCCCTTCACCCTTTCTCCTCTTTTTGTAATGACAAAAGATTACTTTTCTTAATTGCGCACGAACTATAATAACCAAAAAAGAGAAAAATAGTTCTTTACAGTAGTTCAACAACATAATTAATAAGAGAGACAGAAGGAGGAGGGGAGAGAGAAAGCGAGGACAAGAGAGAGAGAGAGATCTTTGAAATACAGCACCATTCGTGACAGTCATACAACTTAAAAATATGTGAGAGAGAGAGAGAGAGTATGTCATGAGATAATGGTTCCATTTTACCTGGTTGACGGGCGTGCTGAAGGTTCAGGATGAAGTAGCCGAAGACAAAATCCAGCTTCCTTAGAATTCTCGGAGAGGAATTTTGGAGGGAAAATCCTATGATGCAGATCCAGCATTGCAACCGCGTGAGCCCTTCTAGAGTCAAAAGAGGCAAGTAACTGAAAAAACCAGCCCTTATAAGTCGGGAAAGTAATGCTTTCTAACCAATATTTCAAGAGAAAGAGAAAAATTGAAGAAATTTTGGCAAAGAAATAAGTCATAAGGTGCCCCATTATGAAGATTGATCATACCAAAAGAGCGACTAAGGTAAAAAAGAGTACTTAGCTAGCAAACCAAGAGTAGGAAGCCAAGTCAACACCCCCCCCTCCTCTCTTCTTTCAGTATAAGCAGAGAAAAGATGTAGCATAAACACGGGTTCAATAAATGAAAGGGATAGTGACAAAAAAAACCTTGATTCAAGCTCATCCTTTCACAGCGAAGCATCCTCACCATGAATAGGCCCCATAAGAAGAAAATCCTAGGACCAACCCTTCCCAAAGGCTTGATAGTTTAAATGTGACATGTGATGCAGTCCAAAACAAGCTTGGCAAGAAAGAGAAAAGAGAAACAACAAACAAAGAAGAAACAAATCTAAGAATGCAAGACGTTCAAACAATGATAGAAGAAATGATGTAACAAAGCAGAAAATAATTAGGGCGGCTTAGTTGAGTCGACTAGAGGTGCTACCTATGTTCTCTACACTCCCATAATCCAAGACCTAGGATATACCAGATTTTTCAATAACCAAGATGCTAACCATAAAGAAAGGCGAGATAGCATAGTTGTAACAAAAAGCCCAAAAGTGGTGGTTAGTGAAACTTAAGCTCCAAATATATGCCAATAGCATTTTGATGGAACGGAGTTGTAAAGAAGGGATGACCATATTCAAGGAAGAACAAAAATATTTCAGTTGACACAATCCAAGAAGAGACTTTTAGATTATATTTAAGAGTCCTCTAGTAAGAAACTTCAAGACTTCTACCCAGAAACATCCGTAGGGAAACTGAAAAATAAAAAAACAGAAGAAGTGCAGACGTAATATAAATTAGCATCATGCATTTCTTCGAAATTGGCTTCTGGATATAAAACATACAGGAAACCATATACTGATTATCAGACAAACCAAGTTCAATATTGTCTTAATATAGTAGATTGACCATATCTAACCAACAGAAAAAAGTACTTCACATTCGGTCTGATGAATCATATGAACTTCTACCAACCCCATATACATATACGGAATGAAATGTATGGAATAAGTATGAAAGGAGAATTCAAGGGAACTTTCTACGCAGATTGGAATCTGCAACGGGTACTTATGTTGAAAATGTCTAACACCTGCTCTCTATCCATATAAGGCAAGATGTATAGAACCTGAGTAACAAAATTAAGGAAAAAAACATCTCTCTCACCTCAAATAGAAGAACCCCCAAAGAGTAGATATTTGATGAAAACGTGGAGCATTTCTCATTGAGCTCCTCGGGACTGGTGTACCAACTCTCTTCAGACGAGTCAGTCGGGAGTGGCTGTGATGTGTTATTGACATAAGGGCTGCTAGACTTTCTCTGCTTCTTAGTTCCTGTTAAAGAATTATAATCTTCATTGAAATCATTGCAAAAATCTTCGGAGCCAGAATTGCTGAGACTATGATCATATGCAGATGCAGATGTGAAACCAGATCTATTTGAAAACTGAGGCCACCCGCTGATGAAGTTTGTATTCACCACAAACTTTCTCTTCTTTGTGCATTGACCAACAAATGGAAAGTTATCCTGTTCTGAAGGCCTTTTCTCATGCGTGGAGTGGTGAATATCCTTGCCCCTAACGTTCTCCCTACTTTCTTCATTAAAAGATGACCCCAGGTACATAACCTGATTGGACGGCAACAACTTGAAGCATGATGGCCGTAGCTCTCTTAGAGCAAGTCCTTGAGAGTGAGATAATTCCACCAAAGCCACAATCTGCCTATATATACTCAAACTTTTTACTTTATTTACCTTATTCTTCCCAGAGCTCAGCCATTCTCTCAAACTTACTCCATCATGAAAAGCATCAGGTCGACAGAGCCAAGGCTGAGCATTGCCATTGGAAGGAGCCACAACAAGTTCTCCATTGGTATTCAATGGAGCGTCTGAATTTCGAATAGTAACACCAGCAGCCCTTGGAAAAGTAAGGGCCCCAAACTCCACACCAGGTCCTTTATGAGCTGGGCCTCTACATATGGCCCCCTTGCCCTGCAATGTATTTTTAACAAAGTACTCAGAAAACCCAGATTTCGATAGGATTTTTGTCCGGATACCTCCAGGAGATAAAATTGTATTGCTGGAATGGGGTTTACTCTCAATAACAGGAAAATGCTCGCGGGTTTCATTTGGTGGTTTTTGTTTAGTGGTCTCTGTAAAATTTTGGCGTCCCACATCTTCCCAGGCACTGTACATTGGCCCTCTGTTGTCTCTGTACGCAGCATCACCTAGAGAACCCCCGCTTGCTGATCCACCTGCTATATGATATAAATGCTGCCACTGGTTCTGCCTTGTCCGAATTCTCTCTCTATTGTTTGAGGTACCCACTGCAGTTAAGTTTTTGCAATTATAGTTTCTCAGAGTTAACTCTTCAACCATGTCCCCAGCATCTTTCATACAGCGAGGGCTGGCAGAAGCATGTTCCGATGCACCTATTCTCTCTAGGATCTTACCATCTAAGAGTTCTGCAAGCATGTCAGGTGACCTCGCATGATTATTACCCTCGGTGGGTATAACAACTTCACGCAGCTCCGGCGTATCCGAGCTGCCTGGCTTTGACAAGTACTCGCTCTCTTTTCTTCGAACGTGTGTACCATCAATGCCTTCAAGTAGTGCCACTTCATTATCCACTTCTTCCTCCATATCATCCAAACAAACTTCACTCTTCCATACACTTCGATGTACGCTGAAAATGAAACCATTGTCGCTTTGAAACCAAAACCATCACCAAAGACTTTAATTAATTGCTCAACCAAAGAGATCAACTTAACGAAATGCCAAGTATACACGTTTACAAACAAGGGCACTTCAGTAGACTTTTGTTGTCATTTACTATGGTCTAACATGAATTTCTTTGAGTAGTTGCGATCAATTCATAAACTTTAATCTTCAAATTTCCAAACACAAAAGGCCACTCACACACACAAGCCCTAATCTACATATATCCTAATACAACAAGGCCTACTATAAGTTGGTATGCAGTGCTCAGGTCAGTTAAGTGTTTAGTTAGCATCGGGCAATGAGATAGAAATAGAAAGATTAAAACTTTGCACCCTTTTCTTTAATGGGCATCTCTGCTATTGAAACCAAGAACAATAACCGGTTGACTCAAGAATCGGAAAGCAACGTACCTAAGAGTATAGACCCGTGCGAGAGAGATGCAAAGCGAGGATTTCAGGAGGTAAGAAGGACCCTATGGACTTGCCAAATTTGCTTACGAGGTTAGTGAATTCCAGAGGGTGGGAGTAATGGGACTTGCCCAAAATGGCAAAAAGGAAAGGGAATATCTCTCGCTCAGTGGCCACTCAATTTTACGCAGACCAGCAATAAGACTTTGCCAGGATACTTCTTGCACCACATGACTCTCTGCCATTTGTAAACTATCTGAAATATCAAGTACTGTCAAGCAAAACAACATTTAGACCGGGTCCGGGTTCGGATCCTTATCTAAATCTCCTTAATCGTGAGGATTTTGGTGACGAATAACTTATGCGGTGGTGCCGGTACGAAGCTTGAATACAAAGTTGAATCGATCACTATTTATTAGTCTCTCCGTCCCTTAAAGAGTGATCATATTTCTTTTTTGGGCCGTCCCACAAAAAGTGATCACTTCCAAATTAGGAAAGATTCTATAAGTATTTTTACATATTTACCCTTTTTATACTTTTTTTATTCTATTTCTCTCACCACATTTAATTCTCTACCAACTAATTTTCTCTCTCCGGGCTCACCACTTTACACCTTTTTATTCTATTTCTCTCTCCACATTTAACACTCTACCAACCAATTTTCTCTCTCATGGCCCACCTTCTTCCCCCCTCTCTCTAAAGGTAAAATGGGAAAGACACACAATATATAACCTAAATCCTTAATATACGTGCAAAATAAAATGGATCATTCTTTAAGGGACGGAGGAAGTATTTATTAGGAAAAAAATGACAAAATATAGTTGAGCGTTTGAGATTTTAGCCCGATTGAAACTTATGAACCCAACCACCCTTATTGGTATAAAGCTTATGAGAAACTTGGCGGTACGAAGGTAGTAAGAGGATATAGATCATTGTCCTTGTACATTGACCCGAAATCCAAAGAAGATTCTGAATAAGTTTTGACCCGTCTTGTTTTGAGTTCTTGATAAAAATCAGTTGATGGTAATAAGATACACGACCTCTCTTCAAAACTAAGGAGATTGACGCCTGCTCTTTAAAGGTTCAATCTTTTGTAATTAATAAGATCATAAATTTTTTGGAGCTTACCTCTTGATTTAGGGTGTAGCTTACTTAGATATGTTGGTAGTTAAATAGCTAGATAGTTTTCATTCTATTAAAACTTAATTATTTTTAATTGCACATATATTAGGGTACATTCAATTTGTTTCAGAACGGTTTAATGTTAAACAGAACCGAACTGAACATTATTTTTGTGAAAAATCAAACCGATTATTTTTCATACCGGTTTGTGATTGCCCAGATTGGTGGGTTTGATTTTACAAGTTAGATCGATATGAACGGTTAAAATGATGTGGTCGCAAGGGGAAAAAAAGTATCACTAAAGCAACAATGACGCTCGTGGCATTACAATTCACGATTTTGCAAAATTGACTGTGCAAAAAAAAATTTGTTAAGAAGAGAATAATAATATATAACAAACCATCTCGGCCATACAAGAGTTTACAACATTATATTACAGACAAACAAATATAAAATACTGGAAGCTAAACTTTGTCCATTATACAATAAAAGATCGAAAAGTATCTAAACCATGATCCCATGTCATAGAGATTTCCAGTCTAGCTTTGCATGCAAAAATGACAAAGTCCTACAGATTCTTGAAATAGCCGTTTGCTTCCTAATAATATCCGACAGTGATGAAAATTGACGCTGATCTTGAATATATCATACATTACTGTGCAAAAGTCCTTATCATTATTTTAAACTCTACATGGAATGCCCAACGCGTTAATGATACGAGCAGCCAGCTGGAGATGATTACCATCGGAATAAAATTTCATCAACTTTCATAAGAGAAGAAAGCAAATTCAACTATCACAAGGTCTTGGTACCCATTCCAATTATTTCCAAGTATCACAAATCACCATTTATCCATCATTCAGCCATGTTAGCTATACAACCAACTAAATTTGATCCTATAATTGTGAAAGAATCCAATATATGTTGATACATACAATCTTAGTGCATGCCCTCCTAGCAAAATAACAAGTACAGAGAAAACCATGGTCCAGTTACATATAATACAATCGACCACAACAATCCCTGACCTCACACCCGGGGGAGATGGGACAACATGGACAAGAATTAAAGAGTACCATATCATTGCAAGACAACAAATCAATGCCAAAAACTAATGCTGCCATTAGTTAGAGAACACCAAGGAGGATCCCACAAGTGAAATGCTCAAGGGATAATCAGATCTCCCATGAAGCTCCAATCGTGAGCACCACTTGGACCGCTGCTGGCCACTGGCCACAGGCACTACAAATCAAAAGAAGATGCCGGGCTTAATCAGCTTTTCATATTGGTCCAAATTAGCAGACTTCCGAGCAGGCCACTGCCACTGCCACCGCCGCATTGATTTCACAACAAAACAAGATCTTATCTTCCAAAGCAGTCAAGCGAGAGGAGAAACTACTAACATATTCACAAGAGCAAATTCCCATGTCTATCAGTGCTACACTAAATTTTACAACTCAACAGCCTGGTACCCTCTATACAACCCCCAAAAAAAAAAAGGTTCCACTTGGAGCTATTTGACCAACTTTCAGGAATATATATTCCGTCATGGCTTTACTAAAAAGGGAGGAAGAAGGGATCATCCTCCTTCTGGTATATATCAAAGAGTTGCTTGCAGTAACGAATAGCCAGCGTTCTACATTCGTCAAAAGCATTTTGACTATATTGCTGCAACTCTGAAACAGATTTCCTCAGCTTGCCTTCCTCATCCCCATCAATAATAAACATGGCCAAAGCAGTCACCCTGGAGAACAAAATGTATCCAAAATCTCAATCTAAAGGGAAAAGATTAAATGATAGCTCTCTCTGTGTGCCAGTTCAAGCTAGTGAGGGCATGTGTATTCGCGCGCGCGCGTGTGTGAGAGAGAGAGAGAGAGAGAGAACTTACTTTCACAATAAGTCAATAACTCCTGATAAGTTTGACTCAGGAAAGCAATACATTCGAGCATAGTGCATAAATCCAAAATTTAGAGCACATCCACTAAGAAGAAAGACTAGAGTCTAGAGTTAAAGAGGTGCAAATGCTTGATGCACAAAACTCGATCAGTTATTTGCCTTCATGTTACTTCCTTTTTCATATCAAAAGTAAAAAACTGCCCAAAATAGGCATCGATGAAGTAACTTCAAGTCCTGGCAATAGATTAAAGCTATATTGCTTATCATACTAAATTGGTTTACTTTCTGCAAAAAGCATACCAATCATATTGAAGAAGAGATATTCCCTTGGTGCAGTAGAATGCATAAAAAATAATTAAAAAAAAAACCTTTCCTCTTGACTTTATAACAAGACGTGTGGAAACCTGGCCCAGTAAGGTACTAGCTTGTAACTTGCCCACAAGCTAACGGGTGCATAAACCTTCCTCATAAATAAAAGGGGAAGATACAGAAACATACCATCAATTACCAACTCGTGTAGATCACCCACTTAAACTACAACTAGTGTTTGAGTTAGTCCTTCTGAAAATGTAAGTTCTAAAAAAGAAAAAGTACGGTGTTGCTCACAATAAACACTCCAATTCACTAAATCCACTGCCACGATGCCCTAAAGGCCTAAATCCCATTTCTCTCTTTCCTCTTCCTTCTCTCTTGCTCTCTTTCTTCCCCCCTTCAATAAAAACCGGCCGTAACTGCAAGCAAAACACAATCAACTGCCACCCAAAATTTATCGAAGTCACTCATCATGCAGTTGCCAGTTTAAAAGGCTTCTAAGCACTTGGGAAGCTCGTGTTGAATGAAACCGACTGAACTTCTTGAAGATGATGCCTGTTACTCATAGCATGTAAAGGCTGCATATAGGTTGGCTTGTGTGAGTTTCATGAAGGTTTGGTCGGAAGTGCTTAGATCTGTGATGGGGTGTTTGTCGGGTTCATTTAGCAGATCTGGGTGGTTTGAGAAAAGGTGAGATTTCTGAACAATGGAACAACGGAAAAAAAAAGTATAAGTAAAAAAGCATGTCTGGGTGGATGAAATTCTAGGTGAAATAGGCATAGATCAAGCACGAGTTGTAGTCGATGACGAGCACTGCTGTTGAATGATGATGGTGGTTTTCTTTGTTGATGTGGATTTTCAAGACCCCGCGAAATACTCAGTGGAAAGATTGCTTTGTGGAAAAGGTATAATGGCAGGGGAGGGTGAAATTCTGCATAGATTTTTTGGTCCAAGGGAAGTTTGTCCCAAAAGTGCATGTAAGTGGCATATGATGAGAATGTGCCTCTTTGCCATCCATTTTTCTGACAGGACGGAGGGGGTTAAATTGTTGGGGTTTGGAAGTCCTGAGGGGTCTACCCCTCGGGTATATATTAGGTACTGAGTCGCTTACAAGTCAATAGTTGAAGGGTGTTTTGTAATTTACCTTAAAGAGAATATTGCAAGAAAGTATGCAAAGCGTGAACTTTGGTAGCAATATAATCCAATTCACCTCCGGTACAATTGATGAAAATATTGGTAATAAAGACAGAATGAAGCCACTCGTACCTGCGTATATCATCTTGTTTGAGTCCTCGATTTTTGGAGTTGCGTTGTCTATAAAGAGCACAAACAGCCTTCATACAGAGTTCAATATTCGCATCAAATGCCAGACGCATCTCCGCTTCACATGGCCATACTTTAGCCCTTTCCCTTCGGAGATTAACAATCATATCAGCATCTGATGAAGTGCTTGAAGGGATTTGAGAATTGTGATTTGCGTCGGGGAACTCATCACGACATCTAATGGAAGCAGCTTGAACTGCATCCGCATTACCCAAATTGGGTGAGGCTATCTGCTCATAGCCTAGTCTGCGAAGAATCTTCATACGGCTGCCAACAGGGTTGTCCTTATCACTATCAAACTCACATACTCGTTTTCTATCAGGCATCGAGGCAGGGAGGGAATTCTCCTTGCAGTTCTTCCCACTGTATTGAGATGCATTTCTTACCAACTTGTGAGAAGTCACTTCACTTTTACATGACTTGAAATCCGGAGCACAAACGTTGGAAACAGATGATTTTCCATCTCCTATGGGCCTTTCACCGTCACTATCAGCAATATCAATAACATCTTGAAATCTAGCTCTCCCATGTCCTGTCATAGATGAAGCCATCATCTTCATGGAATTCTGACATGCTGTGCACAACTACAGATTCATCAAAAGGGGTTTGCTTTGGCACCAATACTTTTAAGCATGCTCGTTTATCAGCATAAAGAACCAATAACAAACAACACTTGCTTTAGAGAGAGGCAACATGTGCTCTTGCGTGAAGATTTATCTCGTAAGTCATTTCTAACAAAAAGCTTGAGCTTGCTGTCTATGCAATCTGGTGAGAGAGAAACAAATAATTAAAATTCGTATTTGCTTTATGTTGTTTATAAATTATCCTCCGTCATTGGTCAAAAAGAGACGTTTTTAAAGGAATTAGTAGAGTCGACTAGGTGACCATACCCAAGTACCAAATATTTACGTTTGCCTAGAGGAATGCATTCGTTGCAAACGTCGACGATTTGCAAGACACACATTGGTTTGCATCCAAGCAGGCAAGCGGCACTAGCTAACTGTGAGAATAGAAAGCTTATAGACATAAAGAGGATGTTGTGGCTTAGGTCTGTCACCTACATGGCTTCTTCTCTTCTTGTTTATTAGGAGACGCAAACATGGGTCCTTTCAAAAGCATTGAGGCTTTTGAGCATCTTGTAAGCTTAACCCATGTGACTGGCTTTCATTAGCAAAACAGAAGCAGGGCATTTATTTTTATTACCAAATTTAACGTTTTATGGTAACTGGCACTAACCTCCATATAAGTGACAAAATAGATTACAATGACCGAGCATTTCAATTTAAATATAGGCTAGGGGTACACCCAAAACATGACAGAAGCATATTAAAACGTCTAAGGTTAATAGTAAGTCCCGCATAATCTCTCTTGTCAATATAAGCGGTATATTTGGGGTAAATTTGAGGAAATCCTAAATGGCTAAAAAACAACAGTAAATCCCAAAATAATTAAAAGTTGAGATACAGATCTTCACTAATAGGATCTTGAATATATAGATCGCTCGTATTTCTTCACACACGATTAAAATAACTTTGATTCATTGTTGTAGTCATTCCTACCACCCAAACACTTT
Source organism: Escallonia rubra (assembly GCA_033065855.1). NCBI lineage: Eukaryota > Viridiplantae > Streptophyta > Magnoliopsida > Escalloniales > Escalloniaceae > Escallonia > Escallonia rubra. Next base: position 226,435 of record JAVXUO010003123.1, read on the forward strand.
TCAATGTACCAAAGTTTTAGAGTGCCAAGACGAGAACCTCGGTAGCACGGACACGGACACCGCAATTTCCAAAAAATCAGATTTTGGACACCGCAGGACACGCTATTTTTTTAATATATTTTTATTAAAAAATATATTAAAAAAATAATAAATATATACACTAAATCACTAATACAGCAACATTTCTGAAATTAAGTACCGGACAAAATAACTAAGTCAAAAAAAAAAAGGAGAGAGGGACATTTTCACTCAGTAATCAGTACAAATGCTAAGTCAAAAAAAAAGAAAGAAAGAGAGAAACGAGTCAACGACTCTTGACAGAGGGAGAAAAAAAGAAAGAAACAAATTTGAGTCTTGAGTCTTGGCAAAGGGAGAAAAAAATAAAATAAAGAAACGACTCGACAGAGAGGGAAGGGAGACAAGATGAGGAAGAAGAACCTGTGGGTCTTGACGGTGGCGGAGGCCCTCCGGCGACGATCAAGTGAGCTCGGGCGATGGCGACGGCGACTGGATCTGTCGGCTTCGGCTTCGGAATGTTGGCAACAGAGCTCCGGCGACAGCTCCGAGTCGGTAATGGCTCAGAAGGGCACCCGTGAGTGAGAGGGAAGGAAACGGCACCCGTGAGGTGAGTGAAGCAGATGGTAATGGCTTCGTAAAAAAAAACCCCACATATTCTATTTATTACAGATTGACCCCCGAAATTAGTTCCAAAAATTCCAAATTAGACCCAAACGGTCCGACACTGCACAACGCCGCGTCCGACACTCCTCTACGAAGTGTCCGACACGGTGTCAGAAATAATAAAAAAAAAATCCGACACCGATCAGCGGTGTCTGACACGTGTCGGCCAGTGTCCGGACAGTGTCGGGGTGTCCGTTCATTTAGGACACCATACCTCCACCTAGGAGAGGTGTTCGTGCTTCCTAGACGAGAACATTAAGAACTAAACTCAGAAAATTTACATAATGGTGTGATTATCTTGGAATCTGATTATCACCTGCAAGGGCATTATTCTGAACTGCCATTCTATTATCTTTCATCCAAGCAATTGATTGGTAGCACCATCAATATCTCCGACCCCCACCCAGGGCAGCACCTACTTAGAACCACCTTGCTGCTCCTCTTAAAATGATCAATGATCAAGATCGCAGCATGGCTGCAGGGCATGCTAGAAATATAACTTACAAGTCATGTTTCACACCCAAATTCGAAGGATATAAGTGCCTTTGGCCACCAAGGACGTATTGTATAAGCTGATCTCCAAGTTTCATTAACCCAAATCATCCACATCGAAGTATCTTTCCTATATCTCAGAACTCTCAAGTTGACCCAAGTGCCATCCTGAACTTTCCTACACACCTATGCTCAAAAATCACACTAATAGTAAAAAAGGTGCTATTATTTTGATTTTGGTGCAAGTCTCAACAAAAGAAACAACAAAAATGAGAGGAAAATACATATAAAAAAAGCAATATAATAATGTCATGACGAAACTTGGTAGGCTCTAATCATTACGCATATGTAAATGCTTAGTTGCACTAAGCAGGGGCGGGGCGGGAGAGCGTAAGCACCTAGAAGGTTGGGAGCGGCTTGAATAAAATAAATGCATAAAGAGTATTACCATTTGTTTAATATATCTTGCACTTAATTATGGCGTGCACACTTTTGTCCTTGAAAATGCCATAAGCAACAGTGAATTGTTACTTTGTACTCGTCATATCAATTGGCTACCAGCTACTTGCCTTTGATAATAACAAAGGCAAAAGTAGTTCTCCTGCTTCTGTTCACTCTCGAGGCGGCATATCTCCCATCTAATAGGGTTAGACATGGGGCCAAAAGTGAATTGAAGCGAGAGAAAAATTGGCAGTCAGCACACTGATTGACAAGCATTGTTCTCTCGATGAGTGTAGTGATGGAAATAATAAACTGAGTCAAAAATGATTTGATTTTCAAGTACTCTCTAACTTGTTTCATGCATATCATGTCAGCTGACGGGATTGAGTTCCCACGTTAGCTTGCGATGCGATCCCATGGAACTCCTACCTTGGGATCGCAAAAGTGAATTTTCAAGAGAGAAACGTAACCACATGAGGAGTTCCTGCTACTAAGTTTAAATGTCCTAATTGAAACTCTTTTTAGACCAAACTGATTCATAAAATGCAATCCTAATTACACTGAAATAGGGAAAAATTCAGGGCAACCCGCCTTGAGCACATTAAAAGCAATGCCATGTAACCAACAAAGCAATCGAATTAATTCTAGTGAATTAGCATTTACTTTTGTTTCTTCCTCGTTTTTCCTTTTCTAGAGGGTTGTTCACATTCAACTCCTTAGTTTATGAATCATAAGTAATTATAGAATTGAATAATTGAATTCCTTATCCAGCAAAGAAGCACCAACACTAAATAGGAAAAGTAGATCCTGTGTTGAACATCTTTCTTATAAACACCCCTCAACGGTGACATATCATTTAAAATGCTACCTTTCTTACAAAGGAAAAGTAACATCTTGCATGCCATTAAAAATGGACTCACAGCTTTATAAGCTTTCCAAAACGTCCTTTAAGCCTCGCTATTATTTCAACCCCGAACAAGGATCACATAAGTATTATAATTAATACAGGCAACTCAAGAACACATTCAATATTCAACGACTACTCCCTTTTAGAAAAGTTCAACACCGCTGACAACCAAGCAACTAACTGAATTTGTACAAGATTTCCAACTTTCTTTGCTTTTTTACCCCTTGACTCTTCACTCATCTTCCAACTGCTAAAACACAAATGAAACCTATTCAAAGACTGAAAGAATCGCCCATAAAACTCTACACAATATTTGAAGATCATGCAAACATATTGGCTGAATTCTATATGAGAGTGTTATCACAACCACAGAAATTTTCATTATTGCTTTACTCGACTAACTATTCACTACCATTCACATGCAAGAGTGAACATATCAGTGCATCACCATGGCGTACAGCATATAAGATCACAAAAAAAATTCGGATATCAGGGTACTAAAAGATCATGCAGAACAAACAAAGCTGTAGTAAAGTAGCCAAAAAGCAACTAACCACAATAAGTATATCTTCTGTACCTTCCTCCTTCGGACAATCACCTGCAGAGCGTGCACATCGGGAAGTACGAATCCCTTTGGCTTCCTCAACACCAAAACCCTCCAACTGCACCTTCCTCCTCAACACGGGGTCCTCACTAATCAACATCGCCGTGTCCTTTTCCAACTCAGCAACTCGTGGCGCAAGCTCCTCGCACCTCTTCTTCCACACTACAACCTCGTCCTCGGCACGGCTTTTACCGCCGGTCAACTCCGCTACCCTGTCATTCAACTCCCTAATCACCTCCTTTTTCTCCTCCCCGTCATTCCTAAACTCCCCCAGCAACTTCGCATACCTCTCCTCGCTCCTCCTCTCCCTCTCGCTACAAACCCTCCGGTCTTGGCTAAATCGAGCCGCTCTCGCTCTCAACTCCTCGCATTCCAGCTTACACTCCTTCAACTTCGCTTCCATCTCAGACTTTATCGCACCTAACCGAGACAGCTCTTCCTTATCTCTCTTGAACTTCACCAACTCGCCTTCCATCTCGAGATTCTCCAACACTAACCGATCGTACTTTCGCCTTAATCTTTCGTTGCTCTCTTCGTGACACATCAGAATTTGCTCGAATTCGGACTGTCGGGTTCGCATCAAGGAAATGAGGCCCGCAATGCTGACGTTTGGGGTTTTGCCGTTTACGACCGGTTTTGACTCCGGTACTGCCGGAATCTCTTCGGTTTGGCGGAATGTTGATTTTTGGAGGTTCGGATTGGTGGCGACGGTGACATTTGAGGAGGGACTGGCAATGCGGAGATTCGTCATTGGATTGTGGAAGTAGGATTGGATGATTAAGAGGTGAAAACCCTAGCTTTTTTGAGATTGCATTGAAATTGTTGACGGAAAGACGGCTGCGGGGTGTGTGGGGACAGAGAGAGTCGGGGCCCAACACCAGTTCCTTGTATGTTTGTTTCCCAATGACTAAATGCTGCATGATTCTATTGGATACCGCTTTCTATTTGCACCTTTCTCGATCCGATATGATAGTCTTATTGCTAATCTAGTTAGGATGCAATAGCTTCTAATTATTTAAGGTTAACCACCCGATATTTTTAATATTGATAGTTTTAACTTCTGTTTTTGCTGCTTTAAGGTCATGTATGTTTTGACATCGTGATTATGGTAAAATATTTTTGCTCGTCATTAGTTGCTATAGAAGTGACTATATCCCCTTTCACGTTGAACAAGCGCACTCCAACAAGAGAGAAAGCGTTAGGGAAGAGAGCATCGAGGTGGGGTTACCAACTGTTGAGGAGAGACAAATTGGAGTCCTCGTGTAGATAAGATAGAGAAAGTGGAGTCGTTTTGTTATCAGAGCACAAGGGTAAAACTGGGAACTGTAAAATATTTATGTCTAAATTTAGAAAGTGAGCCGCATTTTTAGAACAGCCAAAATAGAAAATCTGACGAATAAATTTGAGACTGAGTTCTCAGCTTTCTATCTTTTTTTTTTTTATTCCGGTAAAATTCCCCCACGTGATTTTTGGTTGATTATGTCGAGTTGAGGTACAAACGGGGAAAGATGGTTTAAGGTTTGGGTGATAATTATGGGCTGTTATGGTTTCGTTATCTTAGAGGCTTAAGGTGCAAAAGGTTGGACGAACAAAGAGGAAAGAGGAAAAGAAAACAACAAACCTTGGGATCATCCATCATCAATGGGATTCTTTGGCTTGCAAAAAGTTCTGCATGATTCATTTTGTTACTTCGGCTGCAACTGAGGGTTCTGTTTGCAGTAATTTTAGCCATTTGCGCTGAGGAAATCATGTAGAATTTAAAAAACGCTGAGGAAGAAAATGAGCAACTAGACCAGAAATTTCTTTCCGAAACAGAACAACAATAAACGAGCAAAGGATCAACCAAAAATGGTATCTCGCATCTTGCAATGCCATACCAGAATTTAGGGTTTCAAATCCAGGCATGCGGATCATATAAATTCACGTCAAGACTGAATCATTAGTGATCTTGGGCCTACACAAATGCTTCGAGAAATGGGTGCGAGCTCAAGGTTTTTTATACAAAAGAATGCTTTGGCAGTTGGTTCATTTTGCAGAGCATATTCTTTGACTTTGTAATGAAATTATAGTTCAAATTCGTTCTGATCCCTACAATAATAGGACATTGGAATGTCCCAAAGGACAATATTTCGATCTCAATCTTGCCTTTACTGACCATATAAACAAATCTATACATGTCAATCAAAAAAAACCATGATGTGAAATGCTGAAGAAGAAAACAGTAGCTATTTTGCACCTTCCCAACCCAAAGAAAAGAGGATACACAGGCTCCTCTAGCATCCGTCATCTTCAGTTTGAACAAGCTATAGATGTCAAGCATAAGATACCAACAATGCTTGGAACATAACTCGTAATTTCTGCATCAGTGACTAAAATCACAGTTTTCTCAGCATATAAATATAAACCACCACTAGCTGTTAATTTGCATAGGCATAACTCTTCTTCAGAAACGCTAGACACTTGGGTTGTGCGACTCTCAACCAACAGCAGAGATAAGACTTTATCATGTACATCCGTCAGAAGAGATGCGTGAAAAAGACTATTAAATACATGCAAAAGGTCAATATGCACTTTCGATATGTATCTGGTGCAATTTAGGCAGGTAGCGGAAGAAAGAAGCCTTTCGCGCAACTGCCCCATTGCAGCTGCTTGATTGACCATTACGAACTATGCTGGCTTATTTTAAACAAGGGAGGAAGAATGAGTCCTCCCTTTTCTGGTAAATCTCAAAGAGCTGCTTGGCGTACCGAATAGCCAGCCTTTGGCATTCACCAATGACTGACGAAGGCAACTCTGTAGCGCATTTCGTCAGCTTACCTTCTTTATCCCCATTAATAAGAAACTTGGCCAAAGCAGTTCCACTAGGACAAAAGAAGTGTATCAAAAATCTTCATCCAACAAAAAAAGATTTAACAGCCAGTGTATAACATATAGATCCAAGCATTTTATGGTTCAGAAGCGGAAGTGAAAAAAGGGAACACTTAACCTTTCTATTCTGGTTGCATACTCAACGAAAGATAGTGGCAAAATTGAGTAGGGTCTCAGAAAGTAGGCCAAGTAGAGTGGCCAACGAACTTTTATTAACTTTTTTCTGTTGCCTATGATCGATAAGGATCTACCATACGGTCCATACCCAGTAACGAGCTGTTAACTAGAGCCGGAATGAAAGGTGCAATGTTCAGGTCCTAACCAGCATGTGGGTACTGGGTACCCATTTTTTTTTGCTTTTGAGGCCTATAACTAGATCAACGATCTAGTGTATGCAGGGACGAATTTTCGTGGAAACTCCATTTACTCTGCAATAATGCGTTCCTCAAGGAAGGGTGACGAGGGGTGGGGAAGATCTCTTTCAAACATGGAATAACACAGAATATAGCTAGAAAAAGAAGATCTGGAGATTTTGTTCATAAAACTGTCACGCAAAAAGTAACGGAATGAGAGAGGTATATAATGCGCATTTGAACAAAATATTCACAAAGTCCAATGCCCAAGTCACAGAACCAGGTCACGTCCTTTATTCGTCTTTGCTCTTTTCATCTTTCAAAAGTAAACGATTACCCAAAATCGATATCAGCATCAAGCACTTTTAAGCTTTATATCATGGTTATATATCAAACAAAAAACATAAAAAGAAATCTCTTTCTCCTATCTGACGCATAATGTAATAAAAATATTAGTTGCAACTTGCCTTGAAAAACTACTGGATCATAATAATTTGTAAAACTAATCTTTTGGCAAAGAATTCTGGTATATTGTGCTAACTTGCCTACGCAAGGTCGGGGAAACCCCCAAGTTGATTATCTCTTTTAACTCATGAACATTCGTGAAGCCTAATTTATTGGATGGCAAACAACTGGTATACCCCATCTTCTCAAAAAGTCATACAAGTGGTACTATAGTAGACTGAATAATATGGGTGCACGTATATGTTGGTCTATGAATCTTTTTTATCTATAATAACTTCACTAACATATACATGGATTAGGTCTTAACATTCATTTTCTCAACTTTTCTTGACTTCTTAAGACCCTCCTAATCACACAACTCGCCATGTTCTGAGCATAATATAAGCAAATCAAATTCTCATGATTTCCGATGCAATAGAGCTGATAGAAGAAGCAAATACAAGTCGAATTAGGAATTTTGTAGGCATAAAACCACACCCGCATCCCCCTTTTTGCTTTTTATTCAACCAGAAAAGTGGAGGAAAATTTTCATCAAATGCTTACATCTTAGAGTTGAATGTGATGGTAAAGGCAAAGTTGAAGAAAAAGATGATTTCAATGATCTGCCAATAAACATTGCAATAAAAGCCTTTCATAGCCTCTGCTCATACTCACCTTAACCATGCTGGAAGACTACGTAGTTGGATACACTACAATTTTCTTACTAGTATGATAAATTTTGCAAAAAATGTAAAATGAAGACAAGCACAAGAAGTGCAATATCAACTATAAGCACGTAGTAGTAACTTTCTACTTTTTTGTGATAAAACTCCTTTACGACAACAAAGAACGAAATTAAAAGTGGGTCATGCATAGTCTCTTTGTAGATATATGATGTATACTGATCATTAAACTTAAACGAGTTGCAGCATCTTTAGATTCGTACCTGGGTGCATCAAGATGGCTAAATACAAGCTGTCGGTGAAGAGCACAAACACCCTTCATACAGAGTTCAAGATCTGTATCAAACGCCAGACGAAGATCCACCCAATGAGACCATACTTCAGCTCTTTCCACTTGGAGATTAGGAGTTGCAAAAGTGGCCATATTTCCATTCACATCTCCTGGATCAGAGCTATCAGCATTATGTAAATTTTTTGAAGGCTTTTGAGAATTGTGTTTTGCATCAGGTTCAGCTTCACAATGTCTGATGGCTGGCTTTTTGTTTGCGGGGGGAGCAGCTTGTGCAACATTAGTATCACCGAGATTAGGTGTTGCTACACATTGATTGACAGGAGAAGCTCTATGCTGATGACCAATGTCTTTAAGGTTCTTCATTCTACGTCTCCCAATTGGAAAGTCATCGTCACTGTCAAAGTCACTTTGTTGTTTCCTCTTGAGCGCTGAAGTTAAGTGGGGATTCTCGATGGAGCTTTTTTCAATTTCTTTACCTGCCTGACCAGAACTTTCCATTTTCCCCACCTTTTCAGAAGTTATTTCTTTTTCACTTGATATAAAATCTGACGTACAACCATTGGAAACAGAGGCTGTTCCATTTTGGGCTGGCCTTTCATCATCACTGTCATCAATCATAATGATACTCCGTCCCACCCCACCACATCCAGAAGCCATCACCTTACTAGAAAGTAGACCTGCAAACATGCAGAATCTTAGCAAGAAGGTGTTTTAATCACCAAATAGCAATGGCAGATAAAGAATATGAATGCCAAAAAAAAAAAAAAGGACAGCACCGCACAGAGATTCACGAGGTTCGCTATTACCGCTAAGTCCTTGGTGTATGACCAGGCTGCAGATTCCACTAATTCAACATTTAGCACAGAGAAAACCAAACCATCACACACTAATCATTTTCAACAAAACACTGCAATATGTACGAATTTGCCCTTAAAAATGTACTCTCCATATAGATTTAGTGAAATTTCAAAAGAAACAGCATCGAACTAAGCGTCACACAAACTTTTTCCCAAATAGGTCAACGGCACTAACCTCTAACGATAGTTTTCTTATTTTTTTTCTTGGAGGGGGTTGAGGGTGGAGGCATGGGGGTGTACTAGGAAGTTGACAAGATCATATAAATCGTGATAATGTAGTATGACCACCTTCATCAAACAAAATCAGCATTGTTAATAACGGAGAGGGAATCTTAACTAGCAACCAAAGGAAACTAAAAGAAAGTAGAGTGAATGACTGCTCAGATGATGGTCCTTTACGTATCTTGTATAAAAGAATGCCACACATCTCTATTATCAGCTTTCACTCCTTACTATACTGGTTTCTGCATGATTTTCAGGGTTGTTACTGAACACCATGAAATTATACCAATATGTATAAGTAAAATTCATATACTAGTCTGCTGGGGTAAGTTTGAACATCTCTCATAAGCGCATTCGAGAATTGCAAACCACACTACTTTTCTTAAAGGAATTTGGATTTGGGTAGACCATGGTAATACCCAAGAACCTCGGACAGCATCAGCGTTGAACGCCAAAATCTAAAGTACTGATTGATCATTATATTATCTAGGTAAATTACTACTACATCCCTCTCTTCAACCACCACCATCCTCTCTCTTCAACCGATCTAAACCTAGCCACCAACTCCTGTGTCCGTCTCCTCCACCACCGTGGCTGCGGTGGAACAGGTGTTCGAATCAGTATAAGTAGAGAGTATTAAAAACAATCAAAGAGCGCGCGCGCGCGAGAGAGAGAGAGAGATTGTGGGGGGAGAAGCGATTGGAAAAACAGAGCAAAAAGGGGAAGGGTTATCTTGGAAGTTTATTGCACTTTGTAGTGTAATTTTAGAAAGGGAATTTTTTTTTGGAAAATTCGAAAGCATAATAAGGGAAAAATGCAATGGAACGGAGGGAGTATGTTAACAAGCAGATTCAGTTTTCGTCATATAAAGAGAGCCAACGTATAATGCACGGTGTGCAAGTCACTTCAAGCACTAGCAGTAAGCTCCATATAAAGCTTCACACACTCCCTTTTCTTATTTGAATTACTACTATGTGCAACAATGTCCTTGCCCTGTAGTCATTTAACCTAAACCTGAAGCACGTACCGTGTTGAGATGTCTGTTTTGGTGCCACAGGCCCACAGCCTGTCAATTTTATGCATAACATTGTGTACAAAAACACTCTGTGATCAAGCATCGTATCAGTGATTGAGTTGCAATGGTACATAAATGGCAGCTTGTCAAATTGAGCATTGTATCAGTAATTCAGCGGCAATGGTACATAAATGGCATCTCGTAAAATTAGAGCAACTTGATCTTTCAAAACCAGCATGTCCTGGCATTCTTTAGCATGAGATTTTCTCCACATCTTCTACGCTTTACTTTTTTCTTCTTACCTTTCTACATAACAACCAGCTCTTACTCGTCTTCCAGTTAGCAAAACAAAAACAAACATGAAGCCATTCCAAGTTTAAAGAATGCTCCAAGAAACTGCAAATTCTTTAAACCGAAGAAACACATTGGATTCGATTCAGATACCAATGATATCACTTGAACACCTATGGTGTACCTAAAAGTTTGGAAGAGCCATGGTGTTAGTGTAAAGGTTGGTTGCGACCATCAAGGTGGACTCTGTTGCATAGATTCTCAACACAACATCGCAATACCTTCACTTGCATTAAATTTTGAGCACCGGTTAACTATAACATACCCTTCCCATGTATCTATCAATTACATTTTGGTACTTTACATGAATCAATTCATGCATATAAAACTTAATGTTGCATTAAATATGGTATACCTGCCTCCTGCAAGCCAAGGTCAAGCTTAATCCCAGGCGACTTGCGGCTAGAACCAGCACAGGGTGAAGTCTTAATCTCTTTGTGACTCCCTAGGGTTTCTAATTGGACCAAGTCGATATTGCCACCACCACCTCCACCAGCTGAATTAATCTTCACAGCCACCAATGTTGCTATATCTTTCTCCAACCTCGACACTCTCTCGTTCAGCTCCCCAAACCTCTTCTTCCACGCCTCCACCTCCGCCTCCGCCACGCATTTCGCGCGCTTCAGCTCCCCGTTCTCCCGCACCACTTGCGCCCGGCCCTCCTCCGCCTTCTTCAAATCCTCAGACAGCTCAGCATTCCTCTCTTCCGCCCTGGCCTCCCTGTCACGCGCCGCCCTCTGTTCCTCCCCCAGCCGCGAGACACGCTCGCTCAACTCGTTGCGCTCAAACTTACACCGATTCGCCTCCCTTTCGCTCTCCACCTTGAGCCTTATCACCTCGTCCTCCAATTCGAGCTTCGCCAGGGTCAACCTGCCGTTCTTGTCCAGAAGCAAGTCGTAGGACTCCTTGTAAGCGTCCCGCTGGATCGACATTTCGGATAACTTGTTCCTCGTGTTCTCTTCTCGGTTGAGGAGGATCTGCTCGGCCGTTTCGAGTTCCGACTGTATGAAGGTTGAACGGAGAGTCGAGATGAGCTCCCTGGTGGTGAGATTCGGGGCGGTAGCTGCAAAGCCTGGGTTGATCACCGGCTTTGTCTCCATTGTAGCAAAGGCGAATGGAGAAGGGCTTCGGGTTGAAACGGGAAGCGTGGGGGTGGTGAGATTCGGGGCGGTGGCTGCAAAGCCTGGGTTGATCACCGGCTTTGTCTCCATTGTAGCGAAGGGGAATGGAGAAGGGCTTCGGGTCGAAACGGGAAGCGTGAGAGTGCAGGGTACTGACTTTGGAGTGGTGCGGTGGGGACAGGCTCGTGGGGCCTACTTTTGGGGGGGGCCAGAGAGATTTTATGGGCCCTTTGTGTCGAGGTTCTTGTGCTGGGTCCCAAAGGATGTGATGCTCTTATCCTTTTTGCTATTTTTGTTGGATGGGAAAGGTCGTAATTCAAGCCTGCATTTGGCAGGAGAGTAATAATCGCACGGTAAAAAGTAAAATCATCTCATGGGGGTAAAATGCTAGAGATATGTGTGTAGTAAAAACAAGAAAGAAAAAAAGAACTACCTGATAAATATAGTTGTCTAATCTTCTATGTCAAATAAATTATATTTAACGATAATTTTCTATTACAGTAGACTTTAATCTTGTTTTATACTCCGTATTACATTCAACATTACTTAAGTAACCATTGTCAAAACTGTGTATTAACCATAGCAAGAATCAATTGATATATTTTCATTCAATTCATGTTGTCTCCGAGATGTTTATATGAGATTACATCTCGAGACAAAACTAAATTTCGAAAGTACAAGGACCGAAAAATGATACATGGACTAGGGTGACCAAAAGTAGGAGAGCGGGAGAAGGCTTGAGATAATCCGTGTTGAACTCCTTTCATAAATGAAGAGTGTGAAAGAACGGCGTGTACATACCACCACCACTAGGACCCTATTTGTTTTACGAAAATCATTTTTCAGAAAAGTTTTTTTTTTTGCATTTTCTGATCTTTGGTTCATCCATAAGATTTTCCAATGAAAAGTGATTTCCAATCAAATCATTTTGAAGAACAAATTGTCGAAAAATCACTTACAGATTAAAACTCGGTAAGTCACACCAACACCCACGCACCCAACACAACCACCCACCCCCGACCCCGCACGCGCAGAGCGACGCTCAAACAGTAAAAAGCTTATCTTTTTCTGGTACAATGCCCAAACTGTCACGCCCCGACCCGGAGGCGAACCTACATATACTATTTCAAAATATTCCTGCTTACGAGAAATATGATACCCAAAGTATCTTACAAAAAATGTGACCTCAAAGAGGTAATCAGAGCTCTAAATCATATCTGAAATCAAAGGCATTCAAGTTCCTCATCAATGTCTAACAATTGCAGCGGAAGTTCCATAACAATAATTATTTCCTAAGCATTAGGGTAGCAAAAGTCATTAAATCAAAAACTATGACAAGGTTCTTATTTGAAAGCTACTAAGAGAGTTATCAATTAAAGTTACTCCAAGCTTAAGCATAATGCTATTAACTCCTCTAAACCGTCTCAGCTTAATTACCTGAAATGGGGAGAGAAAGGGGGTGAGCACAAAGCCCAGTAAAGATTACACGCACACACCTACAGAGTACAACGCAGGTATCCAATAATATATAGCTGAGTCCAACAAAACATATGACAACAAAGTGCAAAGACGATTGAAAATCTTAGCACGACTAATAATCTCACTTCGGGACATTCCAATATGTCAAATATCAAATCAAAGTCAAAGTTGAAGGAACACATTCGAATAATTGAACTAATAATCGAATACGATACAATCACGTAATACGTGACTGTAAAGCACGTTAACCTAAGTACGTGAAGGTTCTAAGTTCAAAGTTTGCGTACCGGTAGCAATTGCCATATCATGTCATGACATCACGTTAACCTAAGCACGTGAAGGTTCTAACATTAGTTCAATTCAAAGGGGTCCAATGGACTTCAAAATATTTCAAACGTATAAGAACCGCAAAACATCAAAACTTTGTAATTCAGGTAGGATAGCTTAACGATTTCAGAAGATACTGGATATTAGACTCAAATCAAAGAGGGTAAAAATTCAGGTTCAACAGAAGTTGAATCGCTTCAATCCGAGTTCGTATGAAGTAGATATGAAGAAACAAAGAAAACGAGTGCTAAAGGAATAAACAAATCAAGATCCAATCAAAGGGGAATTATGGCTGCCACGTAGGCAGTTCCACACGCCTGAAAGGCTGGAAAGTTGAAGCAACAAGGATTTTGAGCTTTTCTGGGCACAAGAATCAAGACATTGAAAAATATACAAGAAAGGACAAAGAATGACATGCACAGATACATTGATGGCCTGTGGATTAGAGAAAGAAAGAGTAAAGGCGCTGTTCGTGAGAGCCAAGAATCTTGAGCGAAAAATAAAGAGAAAGACTATTAGACATCTGATAGTACACACAACACGTAATCCAAGGAGTGCCGTCAACCAAAATCGAAATTTCACACCAACGTTTAATAAAAATTTGACACCATTATCGATGAATAGAGGTGGATGCTATGAATGAAACCCTTACCTCAAATTTATATAATAGTCTTTACCAAATTGCGATCGCTTCCGAAAACCTCAAAACCTAGATATTATAATTAACCCACTTACGTTAAAATCTTAACAATCACAATTCTAATATCATCTAATTTATCCTTATAATCAAAAGTGGGTTCAAGAATCTTACCAATTGTGCACAGAAGATTGCAATCCTCCAAAACCCTAGTTTTCTCTTTCTTTTCCTCTCTCTAAAAGATCATACTTAATTTAACGATAAAACACAAACTAACTAGTCTTTTTATTTCTCTAAACTTGGTAAATTACTCTATAGGCCCCTAAAGTTATGTTACTTATTCAAAAGGAATTCTAAAATATTATTAAAACTTCAAAAGTAGCCCAAGAATTAAAATAATTAATTATATATTATTTGGGGTCTTACACAAACAGCCGAAGATGAAATTCATGAAAATATTTTAAGGAACAACTATTTATCGGAAAAGCTTTTTTCTCGAAGTATTTTCCGTGAAACAAACGGAGCCTAGGTATCTACATCAGTTACAAAAAAGCTACGGAATGATACAACCCTGCTCTAATCCTCATCAGAAGCCAGCTTCTGCTTCTTCCATTTGTAAGCCGCTTCCAAGATCTTCAAATGTGCATTGTCTACGTCCCCTGGGAAGATGTAGTCAATATACTCCTCAAACCTGCATGCAAGTTATAAACATGATTAATCCTCCAAAAGTGAGTGACAACAGTAACTGCAAGTGAAAAACTAGCTAACAACACTTAAAAGTTATAAGCAAAGGCTATAATAAACAGAATGAATATAACAGAAAGCTGGTGGAGTGGTGGTCATACCCGGCAGGACCATCCTCAGTTTCTATATATCTCCTCTTTTTGAGTTTCTTCGGCAGTTTGGTCTTCACCAAATCGACGTCGCCTAGCTCACCAAAGCTGCTCTCCATGTTATGCCACTCTTCCAATAGCATGGCGCGTTCCTCTTTTAATTCAGGAGCAGATGTCCTGTAGTAATTAGTGCCACTCTCAAAGACCCCTGATTTATGGAAAGAAAAAAAAAGTCAGTGCTATAGCATAAAAACAGAGAATGAAGACAAGGATCACATAGTAATCAAAAATAAACAGAGGCCAATTACAGCAAGGTTGGGATAACGATTCTTACTTCTAGCACGTTGAAGGCATTGCTGCTGCTTTTCACGAAGAGATTCCTGAGCATCATCTTCAGGCAGCTCCAAAGCCTGCTCATCCTCTTCCAAAGCAGATGCCTCAAACTTTGCATAACTGATCCACACTTTTAAGTGCTTTGTGCGGTCTAAAAGCCTCTCGTAAAGCTGTCTGGTTCTTTCAAATTCACCCTCTGATATCTCGAAGTCAATGTAGGCCTGTCATCAAGAAGATACATGAGTTAAACGCGATGTCAAAACAGAGCAATGGTGACCAGAATTACTTCTATACTGTCCTTGAACTTTTCCCTCACAATAAAGGAAAGACAAAAATCTTGTAAACAATGGTTGAGAAAAGGAAACCCCAACAATCTGCCTTGTTTGCAACCGTATTTGCCTGTCATGAGCAAAAGAGTGGGGCATACCCCAGGGTGCCCCATGGCAACCTTGACCTTATTATAAAGAAACAACTCGAGTCCAGCAACAATATATCTACCCGGACCTAAAAGCCATGTGTTCAACCAGAACTTTCTTCCTTCCGTATTTTTCTCAACACTCAAACAACAATCTTTTCACAACATGCCTAAGGAATACAGACCAGGGATAATGCAAGTTGTAGGACATTTTTGTGCACGGCAATAATTGAGATTGGGAAGAGGACTGTGAGATCACAACCACCAATGAGGCGGCGGGGGTGCCTCCTACAACTGGGCCATGGGTCTACTACCCCCTTCAAATTTGAGAAAGAGAGAACCATAGTTCTCAAAAGTGGTGGAGGGGAAAAGGGGACTGTAAATCAGACAGCACAGGTGTGTATATCTTTTACTCAACTAAAACATAAATCAGAGCATGGTAATAAAGCCGTATCTTTATTAATGAAGAGGACTAGATATGAAGCCAGGTTCTGCATCCGCGACAAGATTTTACTAGCTAAGAAAAGACGCAAATTATTGACGTCCCAGGCACGTACCTTCCACAGCAACTCTGGCATATCCAATGCAGGTTGGGCAATTGCAAGCTCAAATATTGCTCTAGCTCTCTCAGTTTCGCTCAAAGATCTCTCAAACTCAGCAAACTTGCTCCAAGCATAGCAATTTTCTGGAGACCACTCCAAGTACTTCTCATACAGTTTACGGCAACGATCTATGTTAGCCAGTTGCAACTCGATCTCTATGTACTTCTTAAATATCTGTTTTTCCATCAAGAAAAAGTATATATTAAGTTTGGTCCAATAGATCTCTGATCAAACAGGAGATGGTGGAGAAAAGAACTTTAATGCAATATAATTAACCCTTAAAATACCTTATCTTTAGGAGCCTGCCCTATTGCATTTCCCAGAATCAATCGGGCACCATCAAGATTAAATTGCCTTATCTCAAATTGGGCCGCCATTAACCAAATCTTTGCGAATGAGAATTTCTGATGAGGAATAAGCTTGCGACACTCCCTGAACAAAAGAAAAAGTACATCAGATAACTCATACTGTCCTATAAAATGTCCAGTAATGTCGAACAAGTATCGCAATCTAAACTTGGCTGTGCACGGACACGGGTGAGGCCAGTATCTTCAACAAGGGAAGCAAAAAGGAAAGTTTACATGGACTACTTTTATTGCTTTTGCTCACCTCATTTATTTATCACCAAAAATACACCAACTACTTTGCAAGAAATAAGAGCAGTTTGATTGACGTTCTAGAGTTCATTCTACAAATAGTTACACGACGAACCCCTAAATATTCCAAAAATGTGAGTTACTGCTGGCGCTATAAAATTAAGCTCTTAGAAAATGGACCAAAAATGTGATATCAATAACTTAACTGATTCAGTTCTAACGCTTTAAACTCAAGTAGTAAAAGCCCATAGTCTAATTATTTAACTAGGTTCTATAAGACACAAGGATATTAACTACTCGTTCAACAATCAAAAGGCGTCTATCATGCGGAACTATGAGTTACTGCCTTTTATTCAGTTGCACAAATTTCTTCCTCAAACTTACATTTTTCAATTACCAACAGAGGAGGAGATATCAAGAGATACCAACTTATTGGACAACGAATCTTAGGATGAACATCACACTACAAAGAAGCAGGAACAATGTGTGGAGCATCAATTAGTTCTAGTCAAGCATGTTAAACGTACATTTACACTTTTATATTAGTACAAATCGTCAAAGATATAAGACGCAACATATGACCATCGTCGTCCTTCCGTCATGAAAGCTTCTAAGAGGCCGGGTACATAAAAGTATCAAGAAAATGAACCAATTTTACGAAAATTACATGAAATTATCAAGGAGATGGATATATTTCACGAAACGTATCAACTAATAACCAACCACATTAAGCAAGTTTATATTAAGAATAGCATACTTTCACTTAAGTTTATATATCCACGGTGCATTACCTATAGACGGCTCTAGTGCGCTCCATGTCCTGTGCATCAAGCTCTTCATACAAAGCATAATTAATCCTGAAGGAATTACAGAAAAGATAAATTAGTCAGCATCAAATTATTCTAAAACTGCTTGAACACACAAAGCACCATAGCATACTTACCATAAGTAAATGTACCGCTGCCAGTAACGTTTCTCCTCGGCTGGTGGAACATTAGCCATCGCTCTCTCATAAACCTCCCTAATTCTCTCTTTATTCCCACCACTCTCCTCCAAACGAATGTAGTCAAACCACGAATCGTAATTAAGCGGGTTCTTCTTAACCTCGTCCTCATACTGAAACCTCCTCTTTCTCACAATGGCATCCTCTATCCCCTCCCTATCCCCATACTGCTTCTCGAACCCCACAAACTTCCTATACAAGTCCTCCGCCCGTCCCTTCGGTATATGATCGAGCGCAAACTTGTATATACACCTCGCCCTCTTCGTCTCCTTACACTTCTCCTCAAACTCCGCAAACGACGCCACAAACAACATCTCCGCCTCCTCGTCGTCTGCCAACTTGTCAACCGCACGTTCATAACACCTCCTCGCCCTCCCAATCTCCCCGTTCTTCATCTCAAACTTGGCAAACCTAATCCACGCGCTAACTTTCGGTTGGCAGGCCACAAACCGCTCAAATATAGCCCTGGCACGCTCAATCTCCTTAAACCTGAGCTCAAACTTCACATAAGACAGCCACGCCTGCTGGTCGGGCTCCCAACTCATCCACCTCTCGAATATCTGCCTCGCGCCAGCTACATTGCCTAGCATCTCCTCCATGTGAATGTACTTGTACCACAACTGATCGACCCTAGGGAGCAGGGTTACGGCGCGGTCCCACACGTTGCGCGCGTGGTTAATGAACTTGTTCTTCATCTCGAAACCCGCGTACTTGAGCCACATCGCGTGGTCGCGGTAGTCGGCGTCGAGGGCGCGCTCCCAGACGGAGCGCGCGCGTTTGAAGTCCTTCTGTGACTCTTCCTGTTTGGCGTACTTGACCCACACGCTCTTGTTCCACCGAACGCAGTGGATCGAGTCCTCGTACGCCTTCCGTTTGCGGAGGCGGTGGTCCGCGAGCTCGGTCCGGTTGGTGATCTTCTGTTTGGGGGGGCGGATCTCCGCCTCCTGGCACTCCCGTGCTTCTCGGAGGATTTGCTCGGCGGTAACTTGGATTGGGGCCGGGGTTTTGTTCTTAACCCTAGTTGGACAACCCATGGTCATCGGTGAGAGGAACCAAAGGTGCTTTTTTTGCCCATGCAAGTCTCCTTTATATAGGCATTCCGGTGTTAAAACCTTAGTAGGATTAGGAGAGTTATTACAATCTGAGTGGAATTAGGAGAGTGCATTATGTTAGAACTTAGAATCCTAGTACGTAGATGCGGGCCTGATGGCTGGGAAGGCCCAGATTTTATCTGCCGCCTGTTTCCTTGCAAAGGTAAAACTTCTCTGGCGTTAACGCTAGGAAGGCTTGAAGACTTTACCGCGCACATTTCGGGTCATGAAAACTCCACCGGAAATCCTATCTAAACTGGTTTGTACCGAAAAAAGTTTTTAGGGAGATTGTCATTGAAGTAAAAGTTGAAATCATCTTCTGCCGAAGAATTTCCTCGCTTCTGCACCAAAATTTATAGCTTACGATCACCGGTTACAATCCGTCTTTAGCAATAATTTTTTGAAGCATTGGGTGCTAACGGTATATGATGACATATTTTTCGTGCAATTGATTAGCGCAAAAGTTGTGCCATTAAATCGTATTGTATGTATGTGACGACGTTTATTATTTTGTAAAGTGGTTTCATATTCTCAACTGACTATAAATTCAATTTTGATTGCGTCCACGATAACTTCCGATTAAAGAAATACAAATGAAATGACAAAAATAAATATAAAAAACTTTCGATTCTAAACGAGAATTAATACATCCCCAAATTTAATTAAAATTTACTTCCTTTTTCTTCCCCTCTCCCTCTCTCTCTCTCTCTCTCTCTTTTTCTTGGCTGCCAAAAAAGCTTTCCCCTTTGTTCTTCTTTGCTGGGTTTTTTTGCTGACTTCTCTCTCTTGTGGCTGAAAATCCCCTTTTCCTCCCTCAAATATCCCTCAGCCGTCCTCCCCCGTCTCTTGTAAACAATTCCAGTCTTTTTGGCTTGGACGGCACTTCTTGAAAGGATAATAAGCACAGATTTGAGCCTTATCAATGCTACTAATCCATTGATTTTTAGTGAAATACCTTCAAAAGTCTTCCATTTCATCTAAAACTAATTTTAATCCTGTGCATTGTACACGTAAAAATAATTTTTAATTCCATGCATTACACACAGAAGCAACATTTGCCAAAGATTAAGAAATCTAACAATATCAAAATTGGCAGTGACGGACCTTTTTACCCCAAAAAAAAAAATTGGCAGTGACAAAAAAATGATAAAAATTTTATTTTTCACCTTTCTATATGATGAGTTTTTTTGGCAGAGCAACGCTCAAACAGTGAAAAGCTTATCTTTTTCTGGTACAATGCTCAGCCGGAAGATGAAATTCATGAAAATATTTTAAAGAACAGCTATTTTTCGGAAAAGCTTTTTTCTTGAAGTATTTTCCGTGAAACAAACGGGGCCTAGGTATCTACATCAGTTACAAAAAAGCTACGGAATGATACAACCCTGCTCTAATCCTCATCAGAAGCCAGCTTCTGCTTCTTCCATTTGTAAGCCGCTTCCAAGATCTTCAAATTTGCATTGTCTACGTCCCCTGGGAAGATGTAGTCAATATACTCCTCAAACCTGCATGCAAGTTATAAACATGAGTAATCCTCCAAAAGTGAGTGACAACAGTAATTGCAAGTGAAAAACTAGCTAACACCACTTATAAGCAAAGGCTATAATAATAACAGAATGAATATAACAGAAAGCTGGTCATACCCGGCAGGACCATCCTCAGTTTCTATATATCTCCTCTTTTTGAGCTTCTTTGGCAGTTTGGTCTTCACCAAATCGACGTCACCCAGCTCACCAAAGCTGCTCTCCATATTATGCCACTCTTCCAATAGCATGGCGCGTTCCTCTTTCAATTCAGGAGCAGAGGTTCGGTAGTAATTAGTTCCACTCTCAAAAACCCCTGTTTTAAGGAAAGAAATAAATCAA
Organism: Escallonia rubra; assembly: GCA_033065855.1. Classification (NCBI taxonomy): domain Eukaryota; kingdom Viridiplantae; phylum Streptophyta; class Magnoliopsida; order Escalloniales; family Escalloniaceae; genus Escallonia; species Escallonia rubra. The sequence continues at coordinate 246,944 of JAVXUO010003123.1, forward strand.
TTCATTGCTATAGCATAAAAACAGGGAATGAAGACAAGGATCACATAGTAATCGAAAATAAACAGAGGACCATTACAGCAAGGTTGGAGTAACGATTCTTACTTCTAGCACGTTGAAGGCATTGCTGCTGCTTTTCACGAAGAGAATCCTGAGCATCATCTTCAGGCAGCTCCAAAGCCTGCTCATCCTCTTCCAAAGCAGATGCCTCAAACTTTGCATAACTGATCCACACTTTTAAGTGCTTTGTGCGGTCTAAAAGCCTCTCATAAAGCTGTCTAGTTCTTTCGAATTCACCCTCTGATATCTCGAAGTCAATGTAGGCCTGTCATCAAGTAGATACAGGAGTTAAACGCAATGTCAGAACAGAGCAATGGTGATCAGAATTACTTCTATACTGTCCTTGAACTTTTCCCTCCCAATAAAGGAAAGACAAAAATCTTGTAAACAATGGTTGAGAAAAGGAAACCCCAACAATTTGCCTTGTTTGCCCACGTATTTGCCTGTCATGGGCAAAAGAGTGGTGCATACCCCAGGGTGCCCCATGGCAACCCCAACCATGTTATAAAGAAACAACTCGAGTCCAGCAACAATATATATCTACCCTGACCTAAAAGCCATGTGTTCAACCAGAACTTTCTTACTTCCATATTTTTCTCAACACCTAAACGACAATCTTTTCACAACATGCCTCAGGAATATAGACCAGGGATAATGCAAGTTGTAGGACATTTTTGTGCACGGCAATAATTGAGATCAGGAAAAGGACTGTGAGATCGCAACCACCAATGAGGCCGTGGGGGTGCCTCCTGGCTCCTACTACGGGGCCATGGGTCTACTACCCCCTTCAAATTTGAGAAAGAGAGAACCATAGTTCTCAAAAGTGGTGGAGGGGAAAGGGGACTGTAAATCAGACAGCACAGGTGTATATATCTTTTAAACAACTAAAACATAAATCAGAGCATGGTAATGACGTTCCAAGCACGTACCTTCCACAGCAACTCTGGCATATCCAATGCAGGTTGGGCAATTGCAAGCTCAAATATTGCTCTCGCTCTCTCAGTTTCACTCAAAGATCTCTCCAACTCAGCAAACTTGCTCCAAGCATAGCAATTTTCTGGAGACCACTCCAAGTACTTCTCATACAGTTTACGGCAACGATCTATGTTACCAAGTTGCAACTCAATCTCTATGTACTTCTTAAATATCTGTTTTACCAGCAAGATTAGTTATAAGTACGGTTCAAATAGATCTCTGATCAAGCAGGAGATAGAAAAAGAACTTTAAAGCAATATAATTAACCCTTAAAATACCTTATCTTTAGGAGCCTGCCCAATTGCGTTTCCAAGGATCAATCGGGCACCATCAAGATTTAATTGCCTTATTTCAAATTGGGCTGCCATTAACCAAATCTTTGCAAATGAGAATTTCTGATGAGGAATAAGCTTGCGACACTCCCTGAACAAAAGAAAAAGTACATCACACGTCTCCTACTGTCCAACAAAATGTCCAGTAACGTCGAATAAGTCGCAATGTAAAAATTGGGTGTGTATGTACACAGGCGAGGCCAGGATTATTAACAAGGGAAGCAAAAACAACTTTTGCAATAGCATTCTCTACATTTCATTGAAAACTGAAAAGTCTACATCCACTATATTTATTGCTTTTGCACACCACATTTGTCACTAAAAAATACACTATCTACACTGCAAGAAATAGGAGCAGCTTGATGACGTTCTAGAGTTCATTCTACAAGTAGTACACGACAAACCTCTAACATTCCAAAAATTAGTTTCTTTGCCATATAATTATTAAGAAGGTGATAAAGACGACGTTCATGCCAATGCATCATGTGTTCTAGAAATTAACTTAACAGCTAGAAGGTCTTGAAATCTAGAATGGAGGTAGTAACAGAGGGGGGGGAAACAAAGAACATAGGTTACAAGTGTATAAGCTTGTTTTGGAATAAATAAAGTTCTAAACATTACGATAGTTGGATACTATAGTTTTACCACTAGCACTTATGTCTTTTCAAAAGGACAAGGGGGCAATATGTAAACTGGCCCATGCATGGGCACCTTCGGCAAACAAGTTTGACAGTGTGACGCAGTATAAAAATTGGAAAGAAAAATTCTAGCTTTTAACAACTAGCAATTTAAATAAGAATCAATAACCTAACAGAATACCTGGGGCTTGAGTGACGATCACATAAAAAGTTTCATGTCTTCAGGAGACTACCAGCATATCTTCTCCCGCTAACCGTAAAAATATCTATATCTATTAAGTTGTTCCATGTATCTCATCGAGATAGATTTCTTTCCCAGTTGCCTCTAGTTCTGTTCAAGATATTATATCCAATGTTCATTGTGTTCCTATTCATCTAAGGAAAGACGCATGTACAAAAGCTCTACTAAAAGTACAAGTAATGCATATGTACCAACTTCAAACAACATTTATATGGTATTTGCATAGAAGTATGCTAAAAATGCGTACACATATATTTGAATACCCAACAAACGAAAAAATAAGCACAACAGAGAAAGGCAGAGAAAGGCTGTTAGCAGAAATGAAACTACTCATATCCATTGTAGGTGCAAGGAAGACCAACTCTCCAGCACCTCGCTAGCTACAATAAAATGGACAACCCTGATTCATTGTGAAAAAGTACTCCTCCCCGTCAGTCGACAATAGTCCACCTTCTTTTTTAGCGAAAAGGCTGAATCTGTTTGTTTCTCGGAAACCACGGGCAGCATGCTAGAAACCATCAGATTTCCTCAAAATGTCTACAACTTCCTATGGTTAAAACAAGTTGAGAGCGTTTTTGGTACTAATCTTATGGGTTGAATCAGTTGGTTAATAATTTTAAAGTTGTATCTGCAACTCTTCTCTAGTAATCCTTCATGTTCACCCCCACCCCACCCCCCGCGGGCGCGCGCGCCCCTTTCTCTTTTTTCCAATTCATAAGTTACCACTTGCTTTTCTATATGCATGGCTCGAAAACTGAATGATTTGAACGGGTAGCAGTAAGTTCCTTTAACTTAGACTGCATGAAGGGCCGGATTGAGATACGCTTCTACATATATGAGTAATTGCTCTTGCTATAAATTTAAGCTCTTTGGAAATGGGCCCCAAATGTGATACAAAAAAATTAACTGATTCAGTTCTACGGCTTTAAGCTCAAGTCGTAAAGCCAGGAGACAATCTAATTACTTAACTAGGTCCTATAAGACACAAGGATATTAAGAATTCATTGAACAACCAAAAGGTGACTATCATATGGGACTAAGGTCATTCAGATTGGAGAGGTTTGTTTGGTGGGGCAGCGCAGGGAGGAAGAGAAGGGGAGGGGAGGGGGGGGCCCTGTTGACTTTTTGAGAGTTTTCACCAACATAAATCGAGCTAACATGTGTTTCTTGATGCAGTGATGTTACAAAAGGTTATAACACCACAACAATTTCCAAAGCTTTAAGCTACCAACTACGTCATTTTTTTTTTTATCTCCGTTTGCTATAATAAACTTGTTTCTATGCGATTTGTCGGGGAAAACAAAAGTAAGAATGAAAGAAGCTGCCTTTTGTTCAGTTCCAAAAATTTCTTCCTCACTTATATTTTTTCAATTACCAACTGAGAAGGAAATTTCTAGAGATATCAACTTATTGGACAACAAATCTTAGGATGAATATGACTCTACAAAGAAGCAGGAACAATATTTGGAGCATCAATTAGTTCTAGCCAAGCATGTTAAACATTTACACTTCATCTTAGTAAAAATAGTCAAAGATATAAGAACATACGATCTTTGTCGTCTTTCCATCATGAAAGCTTCTAAGACCATATATAAAAGTATCAAGAAGATGAACCAATTTTACTAAAATTACACGAAAGTATCAAGGAGATGAACATATTTCACAAAATCTATCAATTTAACCTACCACACTAAGCAAGTTTATTAAGAGTAGCTTACTTCAACTTAAGTTTATATATCAACAATGTATTACCTATAGACGGCTCTAGTGCGCTCCATGTCCTGTGCATCAAGCTCTTCATACAAAGCATAATTAATCCTGAAGAACACAAAAATTAAACTAGTCAGCTTCAAATTATACTAAAGCTTTTTGAACACACAAAGCACCATAGCGTACTTACCATAAGTAAATGTACCGCTGCCAATAACGTTTCTCCTCAGCTGGTGGAACATTAGCTATCGCTCTCTCATAAACCTCCCTAATTCTCTCTTTATTCCCACCACTCTCCTCCAAACGAATGTAGTCAAACCACGAATCATAATTAAGCGGGTTCTTCCTAACCTCATCCTCATACTGAAACCTCCTCTTTCCCACAATGGCATCCTCTATCCCCTCCTTATCCCCATACTGCTTCTCAAACCCCACAAACTTCCTATACAAGTCCTCCGCCCGCCCCTTCGGTATATGATCTAGCGCAAACTTGTAAATACACCTCGCCCTCTCCGTCTCCTTACACTTCTCCTCAAACTCCGCAAACGCCACAAACAATGTCTCCGCCTCCTCGTCATCCGCCAACTTGTCAACCGCACGTTCATAACATCCCCTCGCCCTCCCAATCTCCCCGTTCTTCATCTCAAACTTGGCAAACCTAATCCACGCGGTAACTTTCGGCTGGCACGCCACAAACCGCTCAAAAATTTCCCTTGCCCGCTCAATCTCATTGTACCTAAGCTCAAACTTTATATACGACAGCCAAGCCTGCTGGTCGGGCTCCCAACTCATCCACCTTTCGAATATCTGCCTCGCGCCAGCCACATTGCCTAACATCTCCTCCATATGTATATATTTATACCACAATTGATCAACTCTAGGCAGTAAGGTTACCGCGCGGTCCCACACATTGCGGGCGTGGTTAATGAACTTGTTCTTCATCTCGACATCTGCGTACTTGAGCCACATCGTATGGTCGCGGTAGTCGACGTCGAGGGCGCGCTCCCAGACGGAGCGCGCGCGGTTGAAGTCCTTCTGCGACTCCTCCCATTTGGCGTACTTGACCCACACGCTCTTGTTCCACCGGACGCGGCGGATCAGGTCCTCGTACTCCTTCCGCTTGCGGAGGCGGTAGTCCGCGAGCTCGGTCGGATCAGTGATCTTCTGTTTAGGGGGCCGGATCTCGGCCTCCTGGCGCTCCCTTGCTTCTCGGAGGATTTGCTCGGCGGTGATTTGGATTGGGGCCGGGGTTTTGTTCTTAACCCTAGTTGGACGGGGAAGCTTCACCTCTGTTTCTTTCCGGGTCAGATAGCCCAGCGAGGGATCCGAATCTTTGGCGGACGCCATGATTACTGGTGAGAGGAACAATTTGAGTGAGAGAATTTGAATTTGAAAGAGGATAGAAAGGTTTTGCGCTGTTCTCCCTTGTCTGTTCTTTCTCTTGCCTGAGGAGGGAGGGGTGAAGAAAGACCTTGGGGTTCTATATAAGCACGAGTGAGACCTTGGCTGAACCTGGGCAGAAATAGGATTGACGAACGACTAGACCTTTACATTAGAGTTTCTTCATAATGGTATTAAGAGTTTCTTCTGAACCCTAATTCTTCATAATGGTATTAAGTAGTTACTTACCAATTAAAAATTTTATTTTGTGTACAAATTTCTTAGAATGCTACTCTTCATCATTGTAGGTTGGTACTTGGTAGTTATGTAATATCAAAAAAGGTGTTACATCAAACCAACCCAGTTTTGGCTTAATAAATAGTATATTAATAAGTAGTATAGATAAGAATTTAAACTAAAAAAGGAAAAAAAAACTATTAACCTTGATCTATTAGTGTTTTCTTTATAATCTGGAGATTTAAAATTTGAAAGAATGAAGATGGACAAAGAAACGAGGAAGATAAAGATTACGACGTCGATGACACAAAAAGTAAAAAGTTGCAGGGTCGAAGCCCTCAATTCGTTGCACCTCATACACCGTGGACTAGACCTGGCAAAAAGTATCCGTACCCGTTACCCGAATCGTACTCGGGCCAAAATACCGGGTACGGGTACATGTTTTGAATACCCGCCGAAAATAGACCCGTACCCGAACCGATCCGTAATTTTCGGGTCGGTCCGGGTCGGATACGGTTTACCCGACCTACCCGAATTGTTCACTATATATAAGTGCTAGACTGTTAGGATTTCATACTTTCATTCCTTTCTCATCTTCCTCATCGGTGCCGCTCCTCTTTCTCTCTCTCACGACGTCCCTCTCCACTTCCCTCCTTCTCTGAACTCTCTTGTCTCACCCACCACGCCACCATAATCAGATCTTTCTCTCGCTCTCGCCCAACATCGATCCACCGACGATCGCATCTCTCTCAGCTTCGCTCTCTATCTCTCGCTCTCACCCATCGTCCACCAAAGTCAGATCCACCGACGACCGCCTTTCTCCGCATCTTGACGGCACCAATCGTCCAGCTCCGACGGCCACAGCTCCGCCACTGTCTTCCGTGGAAAAGCTGAGGCCTTCAACTTTGATTTCATAGTCGATCTGACTATGAAATCAATCAGATCTTGTTTTATTTTTCTGTTAATTTTTGAGTGATTTATGTAATGGTCATCAATCAGATCTTGATCTACTTGTATTATTTCTATTATGATTGATTTTTAGCTCATTTTCTGGGAATGTTAAGATTGATGCTCTGATTGTGTTGGATTTGAGATTATTTATTGGATCTATAGCCGAAAAATATGTTTAATTGTAGTAACAAAATTGAAATCATGTAGAAATTAAACTGTGAAAATTGTAATAAAAGGAAGGGGGAAAATATTTCCAGAGAAATACCCCAGTGAATATATAGTGTTAATAATAGAAGTAAAAATTCGTATACCCGCGGGTAATACCCTACCCGCAAGGGTAGGGTACGGATGCCAAGAAATACTACCCGGGAAAAATCGGGTAATTTGTACCCGATCCGGATTTATCCGGACTCGACAGGATAATACACGTACCCGCGCGAGTCGAACCGTTTGTCAGGTCTACCGTGGACCAAAAAAGGTTTTATTTACTGTGATTGTCACCGAAGTAAAAAGTTGAAATCATTCTCAATTGAAGAATTTGTCGCTTTTATACCAAACTTATACCTTACAATCATGGGTCACAACCTGTTTTTAGCAACGACCGCTTCACATTTGTTACTAAAAAGTGTGTCCAAAAATAGGTGTGACGATGTGATCTACTGTGAAAATTATTATCTGATAACCTGAAGATCAAACGCCTTTATAGTACTAAAACTACGTGTGCATTTATGAGGTGAGGCTGAATTCGAGTGGTTAAACATAGAAAGGTTACCACAAATAACAATTTCCATTACTCCTTAAAATCTACATTTCCATTTCTGTTGCTTTTGTCTCTCCCTTTTTGTGCAGATCGACATTCTCGCCTTGTACCTCCCAATACAGGGTAATCTCCATTTCTGCAGCTTTGGCATCTCATTACACTAATTTCTGTTTGCTTGCCGAGAAAATTGAAGAAAGGTATGGAAACCGGATCTCTAACAATGCCACTCTCAACATTTAGCTCTGTTTTCTTGGGGCACAAGACAAATGAGAATGAGATTAGAGGCTGATCGTAACCATCATTCATGCATGCCTCAATTTTGGGTTTTGGTTCATCTGTTATGGGGCTGCTGATTTACTCTTGCACATGTATTTTCCCCAGCAAAATTTTGACTTCGTAATACATCAGTAATTCGACAATAAATCCAAAGTAATCATGTATTTCTTCAAAACTGTATACTTTTATAGTTTTGTTCCTGTTCGGGTTAAAGAAATTGTGCGCCGCAGTAAATTCGTGCTTATGTTGTGCCATGTTGAAGGGATGGAGCATCTGATTACATGCAAATTTGTTTTGTGAATCTCAGAGTGGGTTTCTGCATTATGTGACTATGAACTCCGGAAGCATTTAGAGCTGTAGTTTATTTCATTTTCTCTGTTGTTTATTTGATGCGACGCGTTCATCAGTAGACTCTTGCCATGGCCTTATTACTGTGAATAAGACTTTAAACAAACAATTGTGTTCAAGCTAACAATATAATCAATTTCTACATGTTTTCGGAGCAAATCAAACAAATTTGAATTAGAGACCACAATTATGCTACCAACAATCATCAATGTATGTGAGAGATGACATTAAGCTTGGAATTTGATTATACATCTGGATGCAATATGTTTGTTCTTGTCCATTGCGGTGGCTTTTCTCATATGACATTGCCTCTCGCATTGGAATACAATTTGGCATCAGGTGTGCGAATTGAGGTGATGAGACTGAAAAAATAGAGAGGACATTCTGGGTTATTCTTCAAGCGTAAAGCAAATCATCTTACATTTTTGGTTCATGCTAAAACTTCTTGAGTTGTTTGACATAATTCAAAATAGTGAACAGAACTTGAAAAGGCTCTATGGACTTGTAGGACTGTGATCAGCGCAATTGATACGATGAATTATGTTATTTTCCCTCTAACAGGAAGTTTCTATAATCTTATTTGTTTCTGTTTACGCATGCTCGATTGTGATCTCATTTATGTAAAAAAAGCTTAAGGTACAATGTTGTTGCATTTGAAACTTGAAACTAAAAATTTGAGTTGCTTTTTTTTCAGATCTCGAGTTTGTTGTTCTTCAGATGGAGAGGGCCTTGACTTGACCCTGAAATCCAGCTTTTTGAGCAAAGTCTCCTGCTTGAGTAGAGATGACAAAGAACCGGTGGAAGGAGTCATTGAAGTCCTTTTGGAGTCATATTGATCCTGAAAAAGATGAACAACTGAAATGGATAAAAATAGGTAATTCTCTCTATCCAGAACAACCTCAATCCTTACAGTACTATTGGCGGTTGTGGAATACCACTATAGAGACCAAAAGAATGCAATTTAAAGCTCAACTACCAGTGCAATGTTATCCAGAGCGTCGGTTTGTGTGGTATCCGGAACGGCTTGGGGAACGCAGTAAGTTGCTCTTCCCGGAAATTGACTAGGTTGGGGGGTTGGCTCATATAACTTGAAACCGTTAGATAACATGCTTCATGAAGCCAGAATGAGACATGGTAGCTATCTCGGTGGTTAATGTTTTATTCAGTAGAAAATAATGCACTAAATAGGATTCTCAAATCACTAGTTCCTGTGTAATGGGATGAACAGAGAAAACAAAGAAAGGGAGTGAAGAAAAGAAGTTGCAAGTCCTCTTTTTCCTCTATTTACTGTAAACTCGTTTCGGTGCATGCCCTGCATTATCATAAAGGTTTGTTTCATAATGATCCGAGATTCAAGGCGACAGCATCTTTAAACTCCTTCTACTCCTTGACCTGTTGAATGTATCTACGTGAAATGCCTTACAGAACGGATTATAGGAAGTAGGTGCATCTGGCATATAATTTTCATCCTCTCCTTTATAACTAGTGGTTTCATGAAGTTTGTGATTGAAGACCAATTGGAGACTGGAGATCCTTTGTCTCTGTAGCTAATTGGGTTGTTCCTTACCATTTGTATTAGGATTTACTTTTCCTATTTCTTTTCATGCAATTATAACAATTCATCTAGTGTTGTCAACGGTTACAACTTGGAAATATCGAGTTATTGTACAATCTGTAGCTTCTTCCTTGATAGTTTGGTTGGCGTTCACTTGTTCTAGGTTGCACCATAAGCTATTTATCCTTGCTATGTACTGATTTATGTCCAATTATTAAGTCCAAATCATTCCTGTTTAATGCAGAAATCGACAATAATGTGCGAAGGATCTTGAAGCTCACCAAGAGTATAAACCAAGGCAACAAAGAAGCTAACACGAAGAAAAAGTCAGAGCTTATTCGACTCATTGAGGATTTTCACAAACAGTACGACTCCTTATATGCTCTTTATGATAATCTCAAGGGTGAGGTAAGGGGAATAGTAAACAGCAGAGAGGACACTTCTTCTTCCTCCTCTTCCTCTGCCAGCTCAGACTCGGAAACATATTTTTCACCTGAGGAAATAAGTGGTAAAAGCAGTGTGTCGGAATGTGAAATTGTGAGGGCGAAAGATGGCACGAGTCACAAGCTTGAAACTTCAGATTCGGAGGAGGCATACTTGAAGGACAAACTAATTTCCGCAACCGAAGTTGTGAAGGAAGCCTTGAACGTGGAATCCATGTCATCTGTGAACAAGATACAAGAGTCGGTGAGAATTATCAACAATCTTGATATTGAAGCTGAGCAGGCCGAGAGCATGAGACAAAAACTCTTGGATGAGAATAGCTGGTTAAAGGATAAATTGGTTGAGCGAGAAAAGGAGTTGTGCGAGGCATCAGTTCATATAAGTGCACTCCAAGAGAAGATCGAAAGGAAAGCCAGTGAAGCTAAACGACTAAGAGAGGAAATCTTAGCACTTGAAGCCCAAATTTTAGAACGTGAATCAATTTTAAAAGAGAAAGAAGAAGGACTTTGTGCTATTTTGAAGAAATTTGACGAAAAGGAGAAGCAATCAGTATCCAGAATTGAGGACCTGATGACACAGAACAGTAATCTGCAATCGGAAGTGGATTCTCGACGTGCTAAGAAAGATGACATAGAAGAAAAAATGTTATGTGAAATTAAAAAAGGATCGGATGAAATCCAGGGTCTAACAGATCGGATTAATGCTATGCAACAGGAATCGGAGTCTCTAAGAAGCAAGGGAACCGAGTTGGAGTTGCACCTCGGGAAGAAATCCCAAGAACTATCAGATCGTGTCGTTCAGCTTGAAAATTTGCAAGCAAAATTGGCTAGCAAGGACGAGGATGAAAAAGGAATACTTGAAGAGAGGAAGGGTTTAAGGCAGAAAGTAAAGAGCTTGGAACTGCTTCTGACTGGTATGAACCAGCAGGCCGATCAATTAGGCGATGAAAAGGAGGAACTCATTAAAAGAGTTTTTGAATTGGATGAAAGACTATCTAAGAGGGAACAAGAACTCTATAATCTCCAAAACAAGAAGGAGGTTGGCGAAAATGACATGTCTAATCAGATCTTTTCCTTAACCGCAGAAGTAAACAATCTCAAGCAGGAATTGGAGTCCTTGCAAACTGAGAAAAGCACTTTGAAGTCGCAGATTAAGAGCCTGACTCAGATGGAAATACACAACATGGAGTTGACAAACCAGATTGCAGATGAAAGGAGAAAGATGAAAGAAATGGAGGATATCATTAACAAATTAGATAAACAAGTTAACGGCAGGTTTCTGGATTCCAAGCTGAATCTCCAAATCGCTGAGAGGAAGATGGAAGAAATGGCAGAAGAGTTCCGCAAGAAGTTTGAAGACAATCTCCGCCTCTTGAGCCGTAGGATCAGTGTTGCTGAACAATTACACGTCGAGAACAAAGACTGGTACAGGAAGACAAAAGAGACTTGTGAGAGAGAACACAAGGACTTGCTAGAAAGGGTTGCCACTTATGAATTTTCAGCTAGCAAAATCAAGGATGTTTCACTGACTGCGAATGGCATGTTGACTTCATTGGACACTATGGCCTTGAAGTTTGAGGAGTGCGGTGCAAACTTCATGAACCGAGTTTCCAAAGTTTCTTGTGAGCTGAAGTTTGCAAAGGACTGGGTCATGAGGAAAAACAAAGCAATGAAACATGTGATGGAAGATCTAGATTGCCTGCTCTTGCAGCTGGATGACAAGGAAGCCGAGATATTAGGATTCAGGGAAAAGGTTTGGAAGTTAGAGAACAAGGTTAGAGAACTGGAGAAGATGGTGAAAGAAAAGGAAGAGGGGATGCTAAGTCTTGGAGAGGAAAAGAGGGAAGCCATAAGGCAGTTGTGTGTGTGGATCGATTATCACCGCGGCCGCTCTGATTATCTCAAGAAAATGCTCTCTGAGACAACACTTGGAAACTAGACGACAACTTGAAAACATCTGAGCTCGTAAGCTCTGCATTGTTGCCATGTTTGGTTGATGACTCCTTACCAATTTGTTCATTCTTTCAAGTGGGCATGTTCAACATTCTTAGCAGTTTACACAAAAGAGTCAGCTTGTTGCAACTTAACTTTCTGGGACGTCCACATTGCGCATCAAACTACAGTCATAGTTCGTTTCATTTGCCCTCCGTTTAAATCTGGAAACTGATTGAAGCTTTTCATGCCAGTACTATACGTTACATTCTTCTTTCTTGCCGAGTTCTATGTAAATCCTGAGAAGTTGGTCTTTATGCCTAGAAGTTAGGAAGTACTCTTACGTAAGGGATCCCATAAGTATTATCTTGTGCACAAAATATCTGCGGTCAAGGTCATTATAAACATTTTGTCGTCGTCGTTAAAATTTAAAGTGATCTTTTGTGATTAAATGCATTTGGCGACATTTTTTTATATAGCGTCGATGCTCTATGGCAGAAGTTCTTTGTCCTCAAGGGATCTAGTGTAGTGTTAGAACCCTCAGTTTTGCTTTTTGTTATCACAAAAAATAATGTTATAAAATTAGATCTCGTACACGTGAACCCTTAGAGCATCTTTGGACGAGGTATTTCAATTGAAAATTTCACTCTAACTAATGCTCTGAAAGTAGCTTGAATGAAAAATTCACTGTTTGGTAATTACACAAGAGAATTTGTGAAATTATAGAAGGGGATAGGAAGACAGATTTGGCGGACCAAAATTTATCGTTGAAATAACCACTTGAGACTAGTTTTTGGTCAAATCCACATGAGAGCTACCTTCCACAATTCAAGATTTCTCGTGTCACGTTTCTTTCGAATTTTCCGACCGTTCATCACTCTCTCTTCTTTTGTTTTAATCACAACCATCTAATTTTTATCTTTTGTTTCAGTAATTTATTTATATATTACTAATTCATAACTAATTATCATTATACAACTTTCGTCCATAAAAGTTGGCAAACATTGAACTTTATAAGTTCCGAAAATGTATAATGTAAGAATTTTAAAATGAAGGCATCCTAACTTCCTTCCATTTTAGATGGAGGGAGAAGGGAAGGATGGTCAATTCATACGAGGCTAGGACAGCTTGATAGAGAATATGAACACATGCATATTTGCACGTATGTCTGCCCTCTCTCTCTCTCTTTAGTTTGGGAATTGTCATATCTGCCTATTTTTGGAAAGTGAGAAAGGCACGGTAAAACTTACGTTATAATTATTCTTAACAAGTAAAATTAACATAAAAGATAATTTTTTAGTAAGATTTTTAGGTACAACTTCCATAGTAGAAATTGTCTAAAACCTCATGTACGGTGATCATTAATTCTCATTAGATATTTATAGTGACATTTTTTTAAAAAAAATTTAACGATAATTTTTAACAGTATTTTTTTAGCGGCACTTATAAATTTAGCTATCATCATTTCTCAAGCTCTTCTTACTTACCGCTCGCCAAAATCCTAACAACTTTTCCTTCATTATGATGACCGCATTAAATCTCACGTCATTTAAAACGGTTAAATTTTATTTAGGATCACAAGGGACATCGATACACATGCGAACGAGAGATTTGCCGCTTTGCAATCTCACGTTGCTGGCATGTGCCGTCCCCGTCCATGACACTAATTCCTCCCCAAAGATATCATTTCAAGTACAAATAACAGCCATCGGGACATCAGACAAGCCGAATAATAATTGTGCAATAATTCGACAAAGCCGAGGCCAAAAATTTCGGAAACAAGACAAAAAGTGCCAGATGTGCCATGCCACTCCCGTAAATAACACCCAAACCCGAAGGGCTGATTAGTCATTAAAAAGCCCCTCCTAAAGATTCCATCTCCTCCTCCTCTCAAAATTGAAAGCCACAAACGCGGTACAGGTCGCTGTGTGAGTGCTCTGTGTACCAGACAAAACCATTTTCCCTTTTTCTTAAGACAAAAAATCCTCATTTTCAAAACCTTAAACAAATCATTAATAAATCTCTCTGTTTCTCTCTCGGAATTTGAGGTTACTTGTTTGGATTAAGGTTTTCTCCGTCTCGGAGTCCGAGTTTTTAGAGCTCTGATTACCAGGTAAACTGACTCGTTACTTTGTTGCCCTTCTTTTGTAGTTTCTTAGTTAATTGCTTGCGTCTTAAGGAGTTGTTTAGCGTAATTAGATTGGTTAATCATACTTAAGGTGCTTTCTTTAAGAGTTATGATCCAACTTTGAGTCGCTAAGCCTTGGTTTTGAAGTTTGAAGTGAGGTTTGACCTCGATTTCGCCTTCTGGAGGCTCGAAATCGGTCGAGTCTGAGTCGGCTCTGGTTGAGATTGAGTTTGATTCTCTGTAGATCAGCTCGGTGTGATTCCATAAGTTTCTATTAATCCGAGTTTTGACTCTAATTCAGTCTTTAAATTATGGAAGCCCTTTTTTTTTCCTTTCCCGGTGATTTATGCAAAAGCTTTGGTTTGTCTATGTCATAAATAAATTATTTGCTATCATAAGCAGATTATTTCTTCATGATATACTTTTTTTTGTGGCTTTTATTTCAGTAGATTTTACTCTCTATGCGACTGAGACGCGCTTGGCCCTTTTTTTTCTTTTTCCTTTTTTAAAGGAATTTAAACTTTACGACTTTTGAAAAAACAAAAGAGCTAAGAGGTGACTATTGAAAGCATTACTTTGTTTACTGTCTGAATTTTGAGGTTGAAAGCTTTTTATGCTGGCCCTACAGGCAGGAACAGTGTTAATGCCTTCTTTTTCTGGTTTGAAATTTAAGCAGGAAGGCCTAGTTTATTTACTTTTGTGTAGTTTGAAATGGTGCTGCTTTGATGGCCCTGATAGAGCTTCCAAAAAGAAACCCAGATCATGTTTACAATATCCTTGCTGTCCGTTTGGATTTCAAAATTTTGGAACTTTGTATCTGCAAATGATTAAAAGCGCCAGATAAGAATGTCATTTGGTAGATGCCCCTTTGAAAAGTTTTAGTTCGTACCTATTATTGGTATCCACTTGAGAAGGGCTCGAGTTTAGGGCACATTTGTGGGCCAAACATGTAGCTATCAGGAACTACCTTCACCTAATAACATGTATCATTCGGTACAGTTTCTCTGATGAATGAAATCGAGGTCCATGTTTCATCAACTTTGGGTGGGGGAGGGGCTGGGGGGGTGGGGTGGAGGAGGATGGATTCACGGAAGTTACTTATACTTGCCACGATTTTGTGGCGACTAATGCAACCAAATCAGGCTTTCTTTTGGTTGAAAATTCCCATATATGGGTACCTATATTTACCCGTAGTGGTGAGACTTAACTCTGAACCACACCTGTTCAATTAGGTACATGCCTGCACAACTTTTCCTTAACCCAATACTGATGGCTATTACTTTCTGGCCCTAATACTTCTATATCTAGACTTGTTCAAATGACTCTGCAGTTTTTGCCATTTATGAGGAAAGAGTTGTGGCTGGCGTTGTTTCAAACCAATAATCAAGTCAATATAAATACGAGAAATTACTAACATGAAAGATTATATATGCTACTTTATTAGGAACTACTATTATTGTAATCTTTGTGAAAAATACTGTTAGTTTGAATTATGAATAAGCTTTTTGTGATGAATTCACTTGCAGCAATCAATTATCTGACAATCTCTTCTAAAATTCTTTAGCTGTCTTTTTTACTGCTTAATTTCCAACTTAATCATTCTTGTCACTGTAGTACCTGTCACTATACCTACTATGCCTAGATTAGTATGTCGAACAAAAAAATCACCTTGTTTTAGAAGTAAGGTCAAAGCACCTCATGTTAGTATAACGGTGACCTAATCGATTTCATTAAAATGATACGAATATGGCGCGCAAAAATCAGTGGTAAAGACTCTGCTCAAGAATGATAATTTGATTGTTCAGTCTAAGTTTCCACCGCAGATCACAAGCTGGATTGCCTGACAATCCCCATTTTATAGGATACCATGGAATATATTGAAGGGTCCCTCCATGCACTCCGTTCCCTGGATCAACATGCTTGTACTAGATCACTTGATAGTTTCTCTCCGAGCAACATTTGATCCACTTGCGACTTACTGACCTGATAGAAATGTGCTTTATTAGGATTATGGATAGAAACTGCTCAATCTGACGTGGTGAGGACAATTTGCTGAAACCTGCAGAGGAGATGACGAAGCATCATTGGAAGAAATCAATCACGTCATTTTTTGGAAGTCATATAGATCCTGAAAAGGATGAGGAGCTTAAAGGAACTAAAATAGGTACATCCTTTCTTGGGAGGACCACTTCATGTTGCATTGCAGTGATTTATTGTTGTTATCCAAACCTTGAGCATCATATAAACTGCATTGCATGTCATAATGTCCATTCATAATCTTTCTTTGTTTTCAACAAACAAAGTAGATGCCTAATGGACCTTTGTTGCCTAGATCAATGTCATTTTAAACGAATCTTTGATTCCTTGACCAACATAAAAATTGGTCTAGAACATGTTTCGTTTCTAAGCTACAATATAGTTTACAGTGGATTGCAGAATGTTTAAACCTCTGATCAGTCTTTATAGCAGACCAAGTATAACAGTACATTTTCTTTTGCTGCTTCCACATAACAATATTGAAAAGGAGAATGTGCATTGGCAATAGGTATCAAAGTAATTTGCTTTTGCATTCAAGCAATTGGTCGAGAAATATGTTCCTAAATTCTCTGTAAATTGCAGAAGTAGAAGATAAACTCCAAAAGATCTTGAAGCTTATAAAAGACGAAGATGAAGATGATAGAGATGGGAACGCAGAAGAAAACTCCAAGAAAGTTGTTGAATTGATCGAGGATTTCTACAAACACTACCAATCACTCTACAGTCGTTATGATCATCTCACAGGAGAGTTGAGGAAAAAAGTTCACAGCGAACAAGGAAAGGAGACCTCTTCTTCCTCCAGCTCAGATTCAGATTCAGATTCACATAATTCATCAAAACATAAGGAGCGTAGAAATGGAAAATTGGAAAATGACCTTCAGATGGTGGCAGATGGCATTAAGCAAGAACTTGAAGCTGCAAATCTGGAAGTTGCCGACTTGAAGAGTAAGTTAACAGCTGCAATGGAGGAGAAGGAAATGCTTAATTTGGAATACCAGGCTGCTGCAAATAAAGCAGAAAAACTAAATGGAGATCTTAAGATTGAAACTGAGAGGTTGACTAATGAGAATACGATACTTTTGGCCGAGAAAAGGGACCTGAATTTAAAACTGGAAAATGCTGGTAAGCTCGAAACTGAATTAAATCAGAAATTGGAAGATCTCGATAAGGCGAAGAACGGTTTGGTTTTGGAGAGAGAGGCAAGTATAAAAAGTATTGAAGAGGGAAAAAAAAGTAGTGAAGATCTAAGGGCCATTATGGATCAGTTAAAAGACGAGAAAGAACTGCTCCAGGTAGAACTAGAAGCTGTAAAAGGGGAACTTCCTACGCTGAAGGAGCAACTACAATCTGCTGGAGAAGAAATAACAAATCTAAGCCGTACGCAGAAAGCCACAGAAGAAGAAAAAAATTCTCTATCCCTTGTAGTAGAAGAGCTCTCAGATGAAATTAAGCAGGCCAATGGAAAAATTGAAGAACTGCTGAGTGAATCCAGCGAGTTAAGCAAGAAATTGGGTGACCATGAACGTGAGATTTTGACTCACAAGGAGATGCATGAGGCCCACAAGAATGAAGCAACAGCACGAATGAAAGGCTTGGAACTGGATCTGGACTCATTGCACACCCTGAAAAGAGAAACAGAGAAGCAGAAAGATGATGAACTCTCTGCTCTCGTGAAGAAACTCGAGGATAAAGAGAGAGATTCGTCATCACAAATAGAGCATCTGACGACACTAGTCAACAGTTTGCAACTCGAGCTGGAATCGTTGCGGGTTCAAAAAGGTGAACTAGAAGAAGAAAAAAATTCTCTATCCCTTGTAGTAGAAGAGCTCTCAGATGAAATTAAGCAGGCCAATGGAAAAATTGAAGAACTGCTGAGTGAATCCAGCGAGTTAAGCAAGAAATTGGGTGACCATGAACGTGAGATTTTGACTCACAAGGAGATGCATGAGGCCCACAAGAATGAAGCAACAGCACGAATGAAAGGCTTGGAACTGGATCTGGACTCATTGCACACCCTGAAAAGAGAAACAGAGAAGCAGAAAGATGATGAACTCTCTGCTCTCGTGAAGAAACTCGAGGATAAAGAGAGAGATTCGTCATCACAAATAGAGCATCTGACGACACTAGTCAACAGTTTGCAACTCGAGCTGGAATCGTTGCGGGTTCAAAAAGGTGAACTAGAAGAAGAAAAAAATTCTCTATCCCTTGTAGTAGAAGAGCTCTCAGATGAAATTAGGCAGGCCAATGGAAAAATTGAAGAACTGGTGAGTGAATCCAGCGAGTTAAGCAAGAAATTGGGTGACCATGAACGTGAGATTTTGACTCACAAGGAGATGCATGAGGCCCACAAGAATGAAGCAACAGCACGAATGAAAGGCTTGGAACTGGATCTGGACTCATTGCACACCCTGAAAAGAAAAACAGAGAAGCAGAAAGATGATGAACTCTCTGCTCTCGTGAAGAAACTCGAGGATAAAGAGAGAGATTCGTCATCACAAATAGAGCATCTGACGACACTAGTCAACAGTTTGCAACTCGAGCTGGAATCGTTGCGGGTTCAAAAAGGTGAACTAGAACAGGAGATAGTAGATAAAAGCAATGAAGCATTGGCTCAAGTAAAGGAGTTAATGGACCAGGTCAAGGAAAAGCAGCAGGAACTCGAGTCGCTACACGGCAAGAAACTCGAATCAGAAATGCAACTTGAGACAAGATCCCTAGAAATTGCAGAGTGCCTGACTCAGATAGAAGCTCTCAAAGAGGAGTTGGCTAACAAGAGTGCTTACCAGCAAAAAATGCTAGAAGAGGTGGAGAGCTACATCGCAAAGACGAAGGGACAAGAACTGGAGCTAGACTCTCTGCGCAAGTTGAAAAGTGAATTGGAAGAACAGCTGAGCAGTAAAAGCTATGAAATTTTACAGCTAGAAGAGGTAAAAGAAGGGCTGCAAGCCACAAATGTCGAATTGGAAAGGGCATTGGTGGAAAGAGGAAATGAGCTTTCCACACTGC
Organism: Escallonia rubra; assembly: GCA_033065855.1. NCBI lineage: Eukaryota > Viridiplantae > Streptophyta > Magnoliopsida > Escalloniales > Escalloniaceae > Escallonia > Escallonia rubra. The sequence goes on from JAVXUO010003123.1 coordinate 265,950, forward strand.
AGAAGAAATCCGAAGATGGAGAGAGTGAAGCATCTGCTCGGATCATGGCCTTGGAGTTGCAAGTCAGTAATCTGCAACAGGAGATAAATGCTCTGAGTTCTCAAAAAACCGAGTCAGAATCCCAAATCGAGGGGAAGACCAGAGAGATCTCAGAATACCAGATTCAGATAAAAACTCTGGAGGAGGAGCTAGAAAACAAGATTGGAGATCAGCAGAAAGTTCTGGAAGAGAGGGAAGGCTATGTGGTGCAGGTGAAAGACCGGGAACTTAAGCTTGAATCCCTACATAATCTGCGTGGCGAATTGGAAGAGCAGCTAGGAAGTAAAAGCAACGAGGTTGTTCAGCTGCAAGGGGAAAAGGAAAAGCTGCAGGGAAAAATTCTTGAACTGGAAAGAACAGTAATGGAGACAGGTAGTGAACTCTTGACTCTGCAGAAGAAATCCGAAGCTGAAGAGAATGAAGCTTCTGCCCGATCTGTGGCCTTGATGGCGGAGATCAACAATCTTAAAGAGGAGATAAATACTTTGAGTACTCAGAAAACCGAGTCGGAAACCCAACTTGAGAGAAGAACTGGAGAAATATCAGAATACCTTGTTCAGATAGATAAACTGAAAGAGGAATTAGACCGCAAGAATGTGGATGAACAGAGGATGCTGGAAGAGAAGAAACTGTTAACAGAGGAGGTGAAGGATCTGGAACTAAAGGTGGAGACTTTAAGCAACCAAAAAAGTGAATTGGAAGAGCAAATGAGAAATAAAACCCACGAGGCTGATCAGTTAAAAGTAGAAAGGGAAGTTCTTCAGGACAGAATTCATGAGTTGGAGAAAACTTCCACAGAGAAAGGAGACCAATTCTTTGCTCTGCAAAAGGAATTTGAGGATGTAAAGAATGAAGGATCAGCCCAAATTGATGCTTTAACGCAACAAATTAACATTTTGCAAGGGGAGTTGGATAAGTTGCATGCTGAGAAAAACGAATTGGGGTTGCAGTTCCAACAAATTCAGCAAGAATCTTCAGAAAGCCTGGCTGAACTAGAGAATCAGAAAACTGAGTTAGCAAGCACAATGGCCGGCCAAGAGAGGATGTTGAAAGGACAGGAGGACGCTTTCAACAAATTGAGCGAGGAGTGCAAACAACTTGAAGTTAGCTTTCAAGAATGCCAGGAGAAACTCCGCGATGCAGAAAAAAAAATGGAAGAAATGACTGATGAGTACCACAAGAGTATTGAATCTAAAGATCAGAAAGTGGATGAATTAGAAGAAACAATTGAAGACCTGAAAAGAGATCTGGAAATCAAAGGAGAAGAATTCAGCACTTTGACAGAGAACGTAAGCACGATTGAAGTAAAGCTCCGCCTCTCAAACCAGAAGCTGCGGGTTACAGAACAGCTACTAACTGAGAAAGAAGAGAACCACGTGAAGAAAGAAGAGAAGCTCCAGCAAGAATACAGGTTACTCGCGGAAAGAATTGTCACATTGTCTGAGGTAATCGCAACGTATAAAGCAGCTCAACTCACGATGAAGACAGAGGTTTCTGAAAAAGTGAATGAAACTTTGACTGAGCTGGATACATTTGCAACGAAGTTTGAGGAAGACTATGGGCACATTGAGACCTGTATTTATGAAATACTGAATGAGCTTCAGGTTGCGAAGAGTTGGGTTAAGAAAACAAATGGCGAGAAAGTTCAGCTAAAGAGGGAGGCCTCCAAACTAATTGAAGAACTCCAAAATGAGCGAGAACAGGAATTACTCTTAAGAGAAAAGGTTGGACAACTAACGACACAGTTGCAGAAGGACGAAGTTGAAAAGGAGAAACTGATGAAAGCCACCAAACAGCTTGAACAGAAGATGGAAAAATTGGTTAATGAGAAGGATGAGAAGATTGGAAAGCTGGAGAAAACGATGAGGGAAAGGGATGCGGGAATTTTGGGCCTGGGGGAAGAGAAGAGGGAGGCTATACGACAATTGTGCATATGGATCGATTATCACCGAACTCGCTACAATGACCTGAGAGAAATGCTCTCAAAGACTAGTGCTGGAAGAAGGCAGATAAGAACTTAACAGAGAAGGGCTCCGAATCTTTATGCTTCTATCAACTGGGTTCATTTTGATCTGCCCCCGTAATGTAGAGTGATTGGTTCATACATTTTTTGCAATAAGCTTGGTCATGTGTATATGGAACATTATTAGGTTCTAGTTGGCATGATCAGCCTGCATATTAGCCCATACCAAACTAGATTGTATAGGAAATTTCTGCATTTCTTTCATTGTTTTCTGGTTTGCTGTTGTTGGATTTTAATTTTGGTCTGCTTCCATCATTTCTGTTTCAAATCTCTCCTGCAAATTTGTCAAAGTAGTTGACGGATTATGAGACTGGAGGTGGAGTTACACAAACGACTAAATAGGTACTTTCCAACAATCTCCAAAAATTGCAAGTAACAGCGTCATAAACGGCATGTACCTTACAATTAACCACTCTTAACAAACTGGTACCGGAGGATGCTTTCAGAAACGATGAACGAGAGTCCTAAGCAAGAGCTTTCAGAAACCATTGACTTGCGTAAACCGTGAAGTATGACCAAATGTATCCCAAATTCTTCCTCTCAAATGGGGTGGTTGTAGACATGGGGTTTTGCTTTTGCGTGGGCTATAGATTGGGATGCCATGAGATTTTGAGCTGGAAAGGTGGTGGAAATGGTGGTGATGGCCGTGAACTGGGAGGGAGGTTGGTGGTGGCACAGTGGTGCCATCAAGTGAGTAGAAAAAGATGGGAGTTAGTCCTCCGTGGAGTGTAGTTCGGCCCGTATAAACTAGACCCCTTAATTGTGCTTTAGAGAAGCCACTGTTGCGTTCTCAACGACACTCAGAAAAAGTTTGTCAAAAGACATGAATTGCTACATATACCGAATTAATTTTGTTTTGAGTACAAACAAATTATGCGAAGTGTTCATCCAAGTTGGTAAACGAGTCAATGACATAAACTAAAGTAGTGTTTGAAATCACTTAAATTTTCAGTTTTTTCTCCAGTTTTGTAAACTCGAGAAAAAAAAACGCGTTTGACACATATTTTTCGTTTTTTTTTTCTTCAGCTTTGAAAACCAATTTTTAAAACATGACTGTTTTTTACCAATTCTATTTTGGAGTTTTGAATTTTCAGTTTTGATTTGAGACCGCCACCCGCACCCGCCGCCGCCACCACCAAAGAGAAAATTCAAAAGAAACTAAATAATCAAATACCAATTAGTTTTTTGTAAAAACTAAAAACTAAACTGATTTTTATTTTTATTTTTCTGAAAATTAAAACTGTAAGTGATTTCAAATAGATCCTAAGTTTGAAGTCTACTCCCCCGTTATGATCAGGAAAGAACTTTATCTCATGGATCCTCGTACCTGTTCATCAAACGGCTTGCCGGAGTGTGTTTATGTTTCTGTCTTACGGGCCAGATTCGGGAGAGGTCAGTGGCTCGTTTCTGCCTTCTCCTTTGCTAGTTCGAGTACTTTTCTCCAAATTTTCATCAAATTATGACCACCAAGAGACTCTGCCACGCATTCAGCCAACGATTTCGAGACGCTAGGATCCATTGTTTGCAAGCATTTCATAACATGGCACATCCTCTTCATAAATATGTCAACCTTTGGGATAAAATACGAAAGACAGTAGCACCATACCTAGTTCGATGATGGCATTCAATCCTTTTGCATGATGGCATTCACTTTCAAGGCGCAATGGTGTCCCAGGAGACAACCAAACAGACATGATGTAAGTAACGGAAGGCAAAAGCATGCCAAGAATAATAAACCAGCACTTTCAAAAACCAGTTACACGAATTAATACGGAGCAAACATTAAGCTTAACTTTCTAAGAACTTCTAAGAGGGACATCTAGTACATCGCTTTCTCAACAAAGCTTTTATTGGCAGTGTCACAGTAACAACGCTAACCAGTAAGGCAGACCAAAAAAGATGGGTACAAATGGTTATCAACATGGCTATAAAAGGGTTTCTAAATCTCCTCAATATCTGAAGGACCAAAAATATACTCTCCCTAACTTCTCCTTCCTTTTTGTTGCGTAATTGACATGTTCAGAATAATAACCGGTCTCAATCAGATATTCTCATCTCAACTCCAAGAATGTCCTTTACCACCTCGTATGTCACAAACGCTATGGCTATGGATGGGACCACCTGAACAGAAACAGCAATTACCAAATTATTATAAATCTATACCAACCGAACAAAATGTATGCAAATACCAGCGTACTAGTTCACTCTCAAATCGAACACAACAATTTGACTAAGATGGAAAAAAGAAGCAAAAAAGCAGCTACTGGCAATTATATTAGGCAAATTCTAACATGTTGCTCAGCCAAGGCATGGCTATAAATGATGTAGTTTGGATCAAGTCATTAATGACATTTCTGTAGTTTCAAGAAATTACTAAAGGTATTTTTGTCATTGCAGACCGTAGAATCAATCCAAACTACGTTGTTTTGGAGTAACGCCATAGAAAACTTTTCCATGGCATAGCAACATATTAGTTTTTTGCATCGTAAATTAATATCAAAACTAACCTTCACAGAATTAGGCACCAAACCCTTGTACAAAGCTCTAAAACCTTCTTGGCGCACTGTTTTCCTGAACGCATCAATCATACCAGTATATTCTAATTGTGCTTTGCTTTTCCCATCACCAGAAATAACTGAAGCAGCATCTTTCCAGCCAACCATCTGCATTCTTCGACGGATAACATCGAGAGGATAAGCAACTGTCTGGCCCACAGTTCCAGCTGCAGCTCCACATGCAAGCTTTATTGGCACGCTCAACTCAGTGTCTTCAACTAGTCCAAATGGTCTAGATTTGATTAACCAGTCTTTCAAAGATTCGTACACAGCAAAGTTTAGACCCACATATGGTACCTAGCAAAAAGGTAAAACACCTTTTTAGGCCTCTTGACATTGAAAGGAGATTAAGTTTGCCTTGCTTTGATGACAAATAGAAGAAGCTTATACATCACAGTTCCACAAATATAGTTTGCAGAAATATTTCTTGTCCAGAATTTATGCTAGTCTTTTAGACATGGCAAAAATGAATCCTTTGCAACAAGTCACCCATCGTGAGAGCAGAGAACTAACCACCTATAGAAGTGTAATGCTAGCGAGATGCATATCTAAACGGACAAAACAGGACACGAGACCATTTATACTAATAATAAGAATGACAAAAGTTGCAACCACAGAGAGGGAGGGAGGGAGAGCCAAAATTTGCGTTCTCTCCTGAGTGAAGTACAAATATTTATATACATGTAATGTACGAAAACAATTTTCAATCTTCAGTATTTTTGCCATCCAGTCTTGTTCTTCAAACACAAGCGCATCCAAACATATACACTGTGATCATGTTAAGATATTGGCCCAACAATATCAAAAAATCAAAATCTTACTGCATCTGCAGGAAAAACGACCACTTCTCTGTACACACTCGTCAAAGAAATTCGAATGAAACTGAGGAAGGTACAATATTGCTCAAAAGTTCCATCAGTCATGTAAGACGACGACTGTTAATATACTTAGCATCGGAATAATCTGATTAGCAATTTTCATAATTCAAGTCAAACAGATTAAGATCGGTTGGCAAGAGATGCATTACGTGACCAAAAGAAAGAAGACACCGTGGAAGACAGGAACCACCATTAATAAGGGAAGTCCGAATCAAGCCTCTAAGTGAAGTTCAGATGTCCATATAGGGAAAATAGAAATCAATAACAGACAAAGGAACTCCAACTTACAACTCCTATTACAGAAGGAAGCCATCCTTTGTACAATGCACGAGCACCTTCTTCACGGTAAACCGTTGAAAGGGCATGGGCGATTCCCCTGTACTGTTGCGGAGAAGTAGCCCCCTAGTGTAAGGTAACAGGAAAAACCATCAACTCCTTGTGATAAAAAAGAACTTGCAGCCTTCCCAGAAGATCACCCGGAGAGCAGGGTATAGATAACAATAAGTCCACATTAAAACTCTACACTATACCTGGACTGTAAGCCGACCTCGCACCATATCCATTGGATAAGTTGCTGACATTGCAATAATTCCAGCACATGCTCCAGCTCCAAGCCGTAACAGAGGAGTGAGTTCAGCATCCTCTACAAGAGAGAAGTGAAAGATAAGTATAACCACCTTTACCTGAATTAACCTATCACTCAACACATGAACACTTCTAATGAATTTATGGCTAGTTTATAAGTTCGAGGATTCAACCATAATTATGTATTCCTTGTACTCATTTTGCAATAAACTATCATAAGTACCTTAGACAGCAATATCAATTACTTAGAAAAAGCTGGGTGTTCAACCTCCTTAGGAATGCTGGGCTCCAGTGCCAAGAAAGCGTCAATTTTACGTGATACAAACTCCTTCAAACCACATATTCGAAGACAGAATACACAGATTTGAGCAAAAAGCGTAGTTTTCAGGATTAGAGCAGGCACTAAGCTTTTTTTATTTGTTGACTCCGTTTTTTTAGTTGAGGCAGTGAACTTTTCTTATTGACCAGTAGACAAGACAGTCAACTTTCAAGTAAACATGACTCATTATTATGATATATAATGAGGTGGAACGATCAGTAACCCTAGGTGTTATTATTTTTGAAACACATACTCAACAAAGTCTTTGTCCTGAACCATGCTTCTTCTCACTTACCCTACGAGAATTTTCACTTCCTGTGCTCAACATCTCGAACTATACAACAATGCTGGCCTTTCTGCGTCATCCTATAGGATTCCTTGTCAGCTCGTAGGAGGATTGCAGTTGCATACCAGATGCACTTGTCAAATCCTCCTCCCTAATGCAATCTTGATTCTTTCGGTACAGATAAAGTTCATAAGACTCACTCCTCAATGCACTGTCTTTGATCTATGAGCACTGTTCTCAACATACAAGAATAAGTCTCCTTCTAGATACCTTCACCATTTAAGTCTACTTCATCTTCAATCATCATCGTAGTCTTACTACAGTTGCACTCACGGGTTCTGTTTTAGTCCTACGCCTAATGTCCTTCAGTTATAGCGTATTGCCCCACAATTCCAACTTTGCATGATCCTGCTCTGGTAATACCTGGTTGAACTCACCAGATAGCCAACCTACACTGCCAACACCTAAGCATATAAAAACCTCAATAGGGTTACCTTTTGGCCTTAAGAGCCCACCCTTTTGAAAACCTCCTTTACAGCTAAATAGCTAATGTTCTAAATCTATAACAAAATCTCTGATAACATCACCAAAGGAATTTCCTCCATTAAATGACTTGGAAAAATGCTTCTCATCTCTCGTTTAGTTTATATTCTTCTTTCTATGTGATACTCCCTCCGTCCCACATAATTCGCTCAGTTTGACTTTTCACACCGATTAAGGATTGAAGGATATATTGTGTGTTTCCTATTATACCCTTTAGAGAGAGGAGGGGAAGATAGTGGGCCAGGAGAGAGAAAATAGGTTAGTTGAATGTTAAATGTAGAAATTTTTTTTTATTTTTTTTTTTGGTCTGACCACCCGGTATCCGGACACCACATTGGGAGCCGACTAATCCGGGTTCGAGCCGGGTGGGACCACATGGGTGGTAAAGCTCTTCCTACCAAGTTTTTAACGCAGCTGCATTCCCAGGGCTCGAACTCGAGACCTCTGGTTAAGCTAGGACAACCCCCTACCAGCTGACCTACGCGCTTGGTGGTTATCGTTAAATGTAGAAAGAGAAATGAATGAAAAAGTATAAGAAAGTGGGCCAGGAGAGAGAAAATGAGTAGATGGAGATTTAAATGTGGAGAGAGAAATAGAATAAAAAAAGTGTAAAAAGGATAAATATGTAAAAGTACCTACAGAATCTTTCTTAATTTGGAAATGAGCAATTTTTGTGGGACGGCCCAAAAAGGAAAGTCAAATTATGTGGGACGGAGGGAGTACATATTAAAAGCAGCCGCCAGTGAGGGGCGAAACTCATGAACACGGATAGTATATAAAAGAACTAATTTTATCGAAGTAAATTTGTCCAAAGAGCAATAAAGTCTCCCGACGAGGATGGCCAGTACTCTTCTATTCAAAGAAAAAACAACGATTCAAGAAGGCAGTTTCAACCTATATGTAGGCAGTTCTTCATTCACAAAAGCATGCCGATTACATTACAGCCAAATGAAACTTATAAGATTCAAAGGAGCCATATCACAAACAGCATTCTTCTTTCTTCCTCGTTTATAAATCGACCAGCTCCAAAGGTTTGCAACCCATTCAATTCCACATAGCTAAAGCAGTATACAACACATTTCCCTTGGCACTAGACGGTACAGCAAAGATGATCTACGCACATAAAGCACCATCACCTTCATCAGCATCATCCAAGCCTTCGTCTCAAAGTAGTTGGGGTCAGCTATGTTAATCCTTTTCTTCCATTCACACCTATCAGAGCACATGTTTTCTATTAATTCCTAGCAATCAAGTCTTCTCTCACAATTTCTCCTCAAGTAATCCTCGTCTTACCCTCATCAACTGAGCAGAATATTCCTCAATTAGCGCCACCCCCACTTTGTTGCGAATATTCTGATTTCCTATTTTACACCTCCTTGTTGTGAATAATTGTTGGCATTTTGGCTACACACATCATACGCGTGTAATGTTTCTTAGTTGCCCAACATTCTAAACCATACAACATTGTTTGACTCGTTGCTATCCTATAAAAGTTTCCCCTCAACTTGGAAGATGTTACAACCAACAACACCTCAAAAGCAGACCTCAACTCAAGCAACCTGCTCTTATCCTATGCGCAACATTCTCGCCAATCTCTTCCTGCTTACTGCATTATTGACCCAAGATATAAGGATATATAATAGGTTTCAGCTACACTTATCATATATCTCCTTTGGAGCCTTGGACTTCCACACTTCCTGCCAAATTTCATTGAAAGATTCAACAAAAAAGCATCTGTCGGATTTTCCTTCCCTCATGACTGCATCCTTCCCTCCCCCCCCCCCCCCCCCCCACAAAAAAAAAAACACCCTCACTCCACCCACCCAGCAAAGAATCAAGCATTTCAAACAGTCTGTTTACAGCTTCATCTCCCGGTCCCAAAGATTCCAACTAATAACAAGATTCCAAACTCTAGCATTACCAAGCCAGTGGTCAAATATTCAGCGGAGGTACCCTTATCCTTAGCCAGCGAAAAGGGAGCAGGAAATTCATTTCTAAGCACCCTCTCACCACACCACTCATAGAGCCAGAACTTCGCCACTGTCTCACCCCCCACCATAAACTTAATAAAGCGCCCTTCCATAGGATAGTCCTAGTCCCGTATTTGACTAAAAGTCAACCGACATCCCTTAGATATTGGCACTTCCACCCGCTAACCTCCTTTCAAAGTGTTCAATAACAGGTCCTCGTGCCCCCACATCCTTAAAAGATGCAGCAAAAAGAAGTCCAAGGTAATAACCTGTAACGCCGTTCTTTAGATTCTTTTACCATCACTAGGATTCTAGTCCATGATGCATGTTGAAACCTCCGATTCTCCTCATAACGAGCTAGTTGCATTATTAACATACTGCCCAAAACCACATAATCTACTTTGAACAGAAATCAGCATGTAATACAATGATGAAGGGACGCGAGAAAGAGACATCAAAGGATACAAGTATACATTGTCGTAGCTGATATATGATAGCCGGAAAAAAACCCGTATCATACCATTTCCAGATTCTCGCCGGTAAAGCCATAAGATTCCCCTGTTGATCTCAAACAATTAGCAAGTTGGAGACAAATATTTTGACAAACGGCACAGAGATAAGATCCACATGACTCCAAAAGATATCTACCACCTTGCACACAAAGGCAAGTGCATATAAAAACTTGCTTTTGAAGAGTGATGAACATGCATGCTGTTACATTGAACCTAGGTACCAAGTAAAAGTTCAACTTTGAAAAGATCTCCGATGTGAACAAGATTTCAGCAAGAGCTCCTTAACCGGAAAAAAAGCACCACGATAAGCATGAAAGGCAATCAGGGAAAAAACAATAACAGGGAAAAGTATTTCCCAAAAGATGTGCATCATAACAGATTCTCAGTTTATGGCAAGTGGAAACCAGGCACCCGGTCTTTACTGTTGCAGCGGAAAAAAAAAGTAAGTTCATGAAAATTAAGCCCAAAACCCAGGACAATCTAACATTGCAGGATCCTTGTAATCCTGTACCAGACGTCCCTAAAGAGGGTAATTACCATCTATTTCATTCTTCCCTAAATTTGATATAGCACTAGCTGTGATGAGCTCCACTTGCCATCCTCCCAAGATGGTTTCAAAAAAAAGGATGATTTGCAAGATGAGTATTTCTGGTGGCAAGCTTAATCTCTAAATACAACAGAGAAAAGTAGTGTGCTCTTACATGCTTCCAAGGTGGTAAACCAACTCAACCTTAACATAAACCGAATGACTCTTAATTTGTAGCGGACTGGTATCCACCATTATAACTTCAACAACTGATCGAGTTTCAGAGAATTTAATGTAAAAGGCCAAGACAATTCCCGAAGCTGCAACAGTACTTTAAAATTATGTTGCCCCATACAACCATACATACTACATTTACTCTTTCCCATTTTCTGGAAAAAAATATATGTACGATGGAGTGGTTTCCAATAGGTGTTAGTATAAGCAGTTTCTCCTGTAATCTCATAAGGGCGAAGAACAGGGTTCAGGCCAGAATGCTAGGATTGCTAGCTTAGCAGTTTCCTCTGCAACCTCGTAAGGGCTAGGTACAGGGTTCAGCTGTCTTCAAATCCTTGGCGTGGGGCTTTATTATCACTCATCATAGTGAAACGGGATAGAGAAAATGAAAATGTACTAATATGTAATTTCAAGAAAAGAAGTACAATACACATACTTGGATGCTTGTTCATAGCTAAAGAACTTGACAGCGGAGTTTGGGACAATGCGAGCACAGTTAGTGCCATTGCCCTTGAACAACCCTCGAACACCCTCAGTTTTCCATATATATTTCAGCCCTTGGACAGTCCCGCTGTACTTTATACTATGTGGATTCTGAACCTGAAATTCAAAACCGAATGAATGAGTGCCTTATGTTTAACCATCATCATAGCAAAATAAATAAACGGACAAGTACAGAATCACTAACTTAGAATTAGGTTAAAAACTAAGCATGTTACTCTCCAGCATCGCAGTGTCCATACTCCATATACGACATCTGAGCCCCCAACACATTTTCTAAGGATATATCAAATTTCGGTTTTACCCGAAATAGCTGACTTAAGTTCGGTTAAGTATGTTTCGTTTTGGTCACCTTTATTTCAGTTTTGAAATACTCTGTTCCACTTGGCTAACCATCTTCGGTTCGGTAATGGAAAAGCTCACTCCTGCTGATGATTTTGAAGCTGCTGAGAATTGAAGTCGTATAATTTTCATTTTTTTAGTGCCAATTGCAATTATAAAAGTTGCAATGAAAGGATGATGAGTGGTAATGTCATTGGTGGAGAGCCGGAGATTAAGAGTTGGTGTAGACTACACATGAGGTGGTAAATAAAAAAATATTGAGAGGAACGGCAATTAAAGTATGAATTGCTTCAGCACTAACAATTTGCACCTAGTACCACCCACCCACACACACACACCCCAGTAAAAAAGAACAACCCACCCAGCCACCAAAAAGAGGGGAGAAGGCGGGGCAAGCCCACAGATTTCTTATCATAGTGGTCAGCATGGTTTGGTGCCGTACTATGTATGAGATACATGACCTCACAAGCGGTGAAAACTATGGGTTCTTCTATGTTCGTGAATCAATCTCCTGCACATCTACCCGAAATAAAGGGAATAATTGAGCAATTAAAATACAAAATATAGGAGGAAGTTTCAGATATTCTAATACTGCTATACATCAAAGGCCGCTTGCAAAACATATCTCCAACATGTAACTTGTCCTATAACTTAAATATACTTGCCTATGCAAGCCTGGTTCAAGGAAACAAAGAGAAAGATCCACTTGTGCTCCATTTAAGAGAATGGTCAAGTACGGTGTTACGTGGCTCGTTGTGTGGGTACATTTTGCTCCAGTTTGTGACTAACTGGTTCCCAGGGTAAAATTTAAGGAAAACAACACAGGAAAACTGAACACAAATAACCTATCACATACATACTCCATCTGATAAAGAAAATCGTGCATTACACACATAGTATCTCTGCTGCGGGTCATTGGAAAAAGGACGTTCAAAGTGCATCAAAGACTTAGTGCCAAAAACAAGAAAACAAATAAGATAACTTTACCTGGAGTAAAATTTTTAACCGCTCCAATGGAGCGACAGCCGTCCGCGACCTGCAACATGGGGTAAACGGAAGACTTCAGCCTAAACAAGACCAGTACAACAAAAAATTAACGCATATACTTTCTTTAGTGAAAGCTGCACATTTCACTTTATCTTTTAGCAAAGATTTCAACTGCAGAAAAGGCTACCTAGTTTACTCTCCTTAGTCTCCTATCAATTCAAAGGATTCCAGTCAATATAACTTCGCTAGAGCCAAGAGCCCTAATCCCTGAGGCATTAAGTTAGCATAATGTACATCAAATGGGATCTCCTACAGACACAGATTAGAAACTGGTAGTACACACAAGAATTTGACTTTTAGGCAAAGCAAGAACTAGGGCGAATTAACCAGATGTATATCCACTTGATAGATACTACAGCATGCAGAGCCCAAAATCAGATTTTTATAGCCGCAATCAAGAGCGACAAAATAGAAAACAGCAAGTCGAACTCGTTCATATGTGGCTGCACCGATAACTTCCAAATTCTAACATTTTCGTTTGATGCATCTTATAGAAAAGATGGGGACCTAAAACCAGTAGAGAACACTAGCAGTTTGTATGAAACACCATCAGCAAGTATAACGTGATCCCTTAGTAATATTCGACAAGACAAACAGCACAGGCACCAATCAATCAGAACAGCCCGGAGAAAACGAAAAGGAGGAGGTGAACAGTGAACTTACACTCCACCAGCGACGCCACCGGCGACGAGGGACTTGGAGATGCTGAGCAGGGCGAGTCGACTCGGAGCCTTGACGCCTCCGCTCGCGATCTTCGCTTCCTCGGCCAGGTTGACGATCGTCGACACGGCGGTATCGCTCGTCTTGCCCACCACATCCTCCGACGCCATAAAAAAAATACCTCCTCCGCTGGCCGGAACCCTAGAAAAATCCTCCGCCGCCGCGAGTGACGCTATACTCCGGCGATGCCTTCGTAAGAGATGAAATGAGCACGAAGCAAGAGCGGCTACAATTAGTGCGGGTGTAGTGTACGGCGGGGTTAGTTGGGCTCGTTCGATGATTAGCCAGTGATTCACTTCTACTTCACATTCTGTGGATAATACGGCGGCTTAACACTTTGCTCAATAAGGAAATTAAATAAATACATTCAAAACTCCTTTATTTGCTCTTTTATTTTATTTTTGTCGTTAGAAGTTCATTTTAGCGTCGATCGTAATCTTATAAACTTTTTGTAATACCGAAAGGAGTGGACAAACATAGGATCTTCTGTTATTATATACCATTGCCCGCGGAATTTAAACAGATGTAGATTCTTTTGATTCCTTACAAAATACACGCGCTAGTGCTTCTCGTTTCAATCGTTACACTCGCACGGCTTGTCATAGAATGTTCTTGGAGGAGTTAATATTATAGTTTTGGAGCTTGATTTTAATTTAAAGGAAACTGAAATAAAAATTACTAATTGCATTTAGGTGTCCACCGTGTGTAACCAGCGCATGTCCGTAAGGATAGGAAAAAAAATTGCGAATCGTGTTGATGCCAAATGTAGCAAAATGGTCTAAATAAGTGTCATGTGTCCATTTTTTAAATCATTTCTTTTTTAAATATATACATCACAAACTCCCAAACTTTAAAACTTATGATTACACCCCTCAATTCCATCAACACCACCACCAATCCCCCACCACATTCCAGCATCATCTTTTGCAAGAATTTGTGCTCCTCTCCACTGGACGGTATATGTCCGCTATATGTGGTTGCCCTTTTTTATTTTTGTTGCCACGAGAAGGGGAGAGATAAGGCTGGAGATGGCAACGGGCGGTAGCGTGGCAGTGTAGACTGACGAGATGGAGATGTCAAGGGGCAGCGATAATGACGTGAAAGTTGGTCATGGTCGTGACAGATCTGGGTCGTAACATGAGTGTTCACGTGTGTATGCGCAAGTGCAGGCTGCCAAGTGTGCTTAATGTTGTGTGGAGGAAGATACGAGGGTGGTGGGCTGTGTGGTGACGGTGACGGTGACAGTGATGGGCTTTTTAGTGAAGGTTGCAATAATGGTGGTGTCCGGTATGGGCTACAATGGTGATGTGTGGTAGTGAAGGTGGAGGGGTCATCATAATAATAAGTATAAATTTTCGTTTTGAAAGTGCAAAATAGGGACGCTTAACAACCTTTAAGATCATTTTATGGCTAATTGCCAGTTTTTCCATTAAAGATAATAAGTGACCCAACTTGCCTTTTAGTCTTGTTTATTTTGTTTTTAGTAAGAAGAAGAGTGTAAATGATGAAAACCAAAGTTCATACTATCAATTAATCTAAGATTTTTTCAGTTTAATTAATATTTATCAAGTCTCAAGCACTTCATAAATTATTTACTACGTATAAATAACCACCAATAAAAGTTTCAAATAACTACACTATAAACCATCTTAGGTTTCTCTTAACATTTTCAACACTTGTTTTTCTTTACGCATGCGTTGCGTTTGTTGAGACAACTAGCTATTCTAATGAAAAGTCCGAAATCCACAAAAGATTAGGGGCAAGAATGCATTATTATTAAATTACGGGGTGAGTGATTCTAACAAAAGATGCCCAGAACTACAAATATGACAAGTGAAGCTGTCAATAAAACGATAAATGCATTTCCGTGTTTAAAGTTTTGTTTCCTCTCTCTTTTTTTAGCTTGAGGTAATGGTGTTCGAATTCCACGCACTCGACCAACCCCGTGACATAGTTGTACATGTTCGATACTTTCACTAAGTCACACAAAAGCATCAAGAGACGAATTGAACTTGACAACGACTAAGAAGCCAATCATCCGACTCCAAGACGCTTTATAACAACTAATACTAAACACTTTTTGAAATTTATACATTAGTATCATAATGATAACTAGTATAAGAAAGTAGTTCAGACATCACTAAATACAAACGAATCAAATCAAATGAGAAATTAAAGACACTGGCGCAACGGCCAGTCAACAAGACAAAAGAACCGCCTAGTCACTAGAGCAGTAGATACACGATTAATTACTAGTTAAATAGAATCGAATGAAGATAAATAGAAATTTTGGTATTAAGCTAACAACTTTACCTAAAACAGGATCCGCAGCCAATGGTATTGCTCCACGTGTTTGAACCATCAATTAATTAAGCTAACAACTTTACATAAAACAGGACAAGTTGAGTGCAATAGCATGAGCTGCAGATATGAAGAGAGGAAAGGGAGAGGGAGAAGAAGCTGTTCTCGTATGGGACTGCGGGAGCCCCTTGTATGACTCTTTTGAGCTGGTCTCGCTTGGTCATCTCATCGAACGGCGTATGATGGCGTTGCCACATGCCGGAGGAGCGGTGCGCTTCACTACCGTGTCAAGGTCAAGCGACGACAGTGCAGTAAAGACGAAGGATTTGCGAGGACTGAGAAATCTGGGAACGTGTTTTGGAAAGTTGTGCAGGAGGAGGATGACCAGAGGTAGGCGCGACATGAATGTGAAAAAGCTCAAAGCTGGGTTTTATAGTTTTTGTGGTCGCGTGGTTTTTGGAAGAAGCAGAGACTGCTTTCAAGATTGAAAAGAGACATGCAACATGAAACTGGTTTATTATTGATGGAGTAGTTATCAAAGATGAGAGATCGAGGACTGGTTTTGTAGAATCGTCCCTGCTATTGGTAAGGGCATAGTGAGTGCGGCAAGCTCTGTAATCAAAAGCAAGAGAGGAGAGTTGTTGAGCAATCCCCAAGATCGATCCTTATTTATTTTGTTTTTGTGTATATTATTAGAGGCAAAGTTAAGAGTTCAAAATATGTTTTATCATAAGGGTGTCGTCCCTTACTAGTATAGATCGCTCTCGGACCTTGAGATGAAGCATGAACAAAAATTGTAACTTGCTCTTTTGTATGGATGCTTTTAGTTAATCGTAGAATTCAAATAACTAAATTGTGAACCTCGGCTCATTGATAAATTTGATAGAGGGAAGGGTGGGGGTAGTCCTGAACCAATCACTGGCACTGTAGAAATTTTATACAGTACAACTCATGGTTTGAAAATCATTTCGTTTTCGTTTTTTTTTTTCTTCACTTTTGAAAACTAATTTTTAAAACAGGGCTGTTTTTTAAAACTCTTATTTTGGAGTTTTGGATTTTCAATTTTGATTTTTGTTTTGAGACCACCACCACCCCCCCCTCCCCCCGCCCACGGCCACCGCCACGCTTCACCACCGCAACCAACACCAAAAAAAAAACTCAAAATAAAAACTGGGCAATCAAACACTCGTTTGTTTTTTTAAAAAATAAAAACTAAACTGGTTCTGGTTCTGGTTTTTATTTTTTTGAAAACTGTAAGTGATTTCAAACAGACCCTTAGTGTTTGTAGTTTTGTACCAGCAGTGACAAATCTTGACGACGTGTTTGTAGTTGCTACATTTTTTGACACAAGTGTGCAACTATTTAGTGTTGTCAAAAGTATTGTCAATAATAATTTGTTAGGTATATTACACCTGATACCCCTCATATAATGTCTTAAGACACTTTTGAAACGGACACCCCCTGCTGTTTTATTTTGGTGCATGGTGCTCTTTATTCTAAATGATTTAGTTGTCCTTACACGTATAATGAAATTTCAAATATTTCCAACCTAATCACATAACCACAAACCCACCACCACCACCAAAAAAATAACCAACACCATCACCACCGCCACAAACCCCCCACCACCACCATTATCATAAATACACCACTATCACCACCATTACCATAAATTAACCATTATCACCACCTTCAACCTGCCACCACATACAAACCACAAAACCGCCATCTTTACCAATTCCACCACCATAAACCCGCCACCGCAAATTCACAAACCCACCACCATCCGATTGAACCTGCCACCATAGACATGTAGCCGCCAACCGACCCATTACCACAAACCGTTCATGATCGGTTGATCCCATCACCACAAACCGACCCCTCCCCCCAACCAACACAAACCCACCACCACACGAGATCAACCAACCAAATTCATAACAACTTACTTCAGCTTCACGACAAACCGATTCTGGATTGTTTGTCGGCACATTTGTGTCTAAATATCTGAAGATAACGTTAAAATGCAAGTATGAAGTGCGTGGGGTGGAACTCTTGGTGGTGGGCAATGGCGGTGTGGATTTTAACGTTTGCTTCAATTGCTAAGGTGGTGGTAGTAGGGGTATTTTATGGGAAGATAATCGAAAGGTGTACGTGAACACCAAAATTAATAGT
Source organism: Escallonia rubra (assembly GCA_033065855.1). Classification (NCBI taxonomy): domain Eukaryota; kingdom Viridiplantae; phylum Streptophyta; class Magnoliopsida; order Escalloniales; family Escalloniaceae; genus Escallonia; species Escallonia rubra. The sequence goes on from JAVXUO010003123.1 coordinate 283,503, forward strand.
ATAATAATTTTGAGCAATTTTTTGTGAAAATGATTATTAGTACCTTTTGTATGTGGTATACCAATATTTGATTTCATATATGTTAATAAATTTCTTTAGGCGTTAAATTACCTATATATTTGTCGGCATCACTTACTCATCTTCATACTCCATAGACACACAATTTGAGACCTTTAAAACTTGAAGCAGCTAGCAGCACTTGGGGTTATAAATGAACTGAGCCGTTTACGAACAGTTCATGGTTTGTTATTCATAAAACTCGTTTATGTTCGTTCGTCTAATATACGAAAAAAAATATGAACCACTTTTTAAAGCTCATTTAATAAACGAGTTGAACACGAACACTCCAAAATGTTCACAGACGTGTTCGCGAACAGCTCGTCTAAATAATAAAATAATTACAATATGTTTAAGTAATTAATATTTACATAAACCATGTAAATTTAAATTTAAATTTAAATCTAGAGGCCTTAAAATCAATTAGCCCAAAACTCTAAGCTCACTTATTAACATAGAACCCATTGGATTATATGTCAAAGCATAAGTCCAATTTGAAGTCCAAGATCTCAAAAGCCTTAATTATATCAACTAAAACCTAAACCTAAACACTCAAAATAACTACAGCCGTACTTGCACTCTTGTCCCCTCCCTCGTCTCAAACACACACCCCCCTCACAGATCGGCAACAACCGTACTTGCTCTTTCGTCCCCTCCCTCGTCTTAAACACACACACACCTCAGAGGTCGGCATATCGCACATAACGCCTTTTTCCCTCACAGAACGTTAGATCGCATATAACGCATCTCTCTGTCTCTGTCTTCACGTACGAACATCCACGTCACCGAATTCTGCTTTGACAGGAATAGAAGGGGGGGAAAGCGGTGGTATTGGTTGCTTGTACACCTGTTAGCTGTGAGCAAAGGTGCAAAGCCAAGGGCTTAGCCTCGAATACTTGAAGAGGGAGCTAATTCATAAGGGGCATGAATAATCCCATTGTCTATGTATTTATTGCCAATTTATCAAGATCTATTTTTCATTGTTTTTTTATTATGCATCCCTCCTTGTATCTTTTGTATTTCGATTTTGGTTCATGATAGCTTGATTGCTTGAAGGATTTGAGATTTTTGAGCAAATTTAAGAATTTGGTTGGAAGTTGAACACGAATAGGAGCCGAGTTTGGAACTTGTGTTTGGCTCGTATTATTAAACGAGTTGAATGAGTCAAGCTCGAGTTTCATAGTCATGAACTCGAGCCAAGCTCAAACGGACAAAAACTTAAATGAATCGAGTTCGAACATACCCATGTTCAGCTCGAACTCAATTCGTATACAGCTCTAGCAGCACCAAAGGCTTCACTTTCTATCGCTTTGAGCTTTGCCGCTAGTTGTGCTTCGACGCTTATTGTTACTCATTAGACCTTGAAGTTCCTTTTGATAGGCTTCAACTTTGTGAATTTTTAAGATTTCATCATGAGTTACACACGTGAGTTTATTATTCCGTAACAAGAATCATTCTCGACGGGGAAGTGTTTGATATTCAATTGGACGCTACTCAACAATTGCAATGATTTCTTTTGCGTGGCCTTACTGTGCAAGTTGTGCCTACCAAAATAATAAAAAATAAATCTTCTTGAACACTGCTAAATCAAGTTTTTCCCACACCTCACGTCCCTGAACGACAAAAACTTATCGTTGAAAGTTTTTATTTAGCACAATACACAAACTAGTGGCAACAATTTATTATTGAAATGCTTCCATATATGCCATAATGAGCTCTGGAAACAAATTTTGGCTATTAAATGGGAGGATACAGGAACTGCTCGGGCGAGAACAAAAAACTTCTCCATTTGGAAAAGGCGCACTTTGTCCCTTGTACTTTTAACGAATTGCAATAAGACCCCCTTTATTCAAAGTTGTATACTAAACCTACTTATACTCTCAGAATGTGTGCACATGGGACAAATTCCTTCTAATTTAACCCTGTTTTTATCGCAAATGATTTGAAGGCCAAAATCATATTTTAAAGACCAAAATATCCATTGGACCTCTTATTATTTGAAATTATCTATTCATTTACTAGAATCCCTTTCAAATGGCATACAATATGTGTGTCAAGGACAAGTTTGTCATTTCACGGATAAGAACCTAACGCTAATATATGCTCTCTCTTTCTCCTTTCCTCTCCCTTTAAGTAATGAATGTATGTCGCTAAAATGTTTTACTGACGTTCATACTAATATATTACCAACAATAGTAAAATAAACGAGTTTTTGTTACAAATTTTCATCACTAGGTGGTTTGAGGAAGTTTTGGACTATATGCAGAAAGACATGTACATTCCACACGATTTTTATCCCAAAAAAAATAAATAAAAGAAATCCAGATTATTCGGTAAGCAAAAGATGGTGCCTGGCCCAAGGCACTGGGAGAGTGGGAGATAGCAACTGCAACTTTTTAGCATATGATTCGCTACTAATATTTACGACGAATCTAAGCTTATCTAAAAAGGATTTTATTTTAAGCTCATTATAACATAGGTCTTATAACATTGTTTCGGAAGAATTATAACCCATATTTAGAAAGCTGCCATGTGGTCTTACAACATTGTTTCGGAGGGATTAGCATTAGAAATTTAAATGAACATTAACATATTCATAGATTCATCGGTTGCTTCTGGAAAATGAATCTTTGTCAGGCGCTTAACGGCAACCACTTCTCAGAACCTGCTTTGCCAAACACAGCTAAGCACTTTTCCTTTTTCTTTTTCTGCTTTTGTCAAAGCACAGCTTTTGTCATAACCCTGAAAAAAGGAAATATATACAGCAGCTTTCTCTTTTTCCCTTTTCAAGATGTAGTCCGGAAATAACAAAAAAAGTGTCAATTTATTCCGTTCCCTCCAAACTTTCCCTTTTCTTGGGAATCTCAATTTCCCTTTGTTTGGTGTCTCAGATAGTCAGTAAAAGTAAAAGTCAATGACTTCTGATGTTACACTAAGTACAACTGTCTTTGAATGTGACTGTTTTTTCTTTTAATCCCTTAAAAGAAATTACATTTGGGTCTATGTACAGTGCATAATTGGCATAAGCGTTTATCTTTGAATTTCATTGATTCTCTGAGTTGGGTTTTGGGTTTTGTTCTACAAGTTTTGTTTTTTAAGTTCTTGAATTTGATGTGGTGTAAATGGCGGAAGCTTCAAAGATTAGGTTAGTTCGTTGCCCCAGGTGCGAAAATCTCCTTCCTGAGCTTGATGACTACTCTGTCTACCAGTGTGGCGGTTGTGGAACTGTTCTAAGAGGTAAACAACTCTCTCCCCCACCCCAACCCCCACTCCACCAAACATGGCATAATGTTCATGCAGTAACATTCAATTGATGTACGAGAATCCTGATTTTGATTTAGCACATAGACCTTTATGTTTGTCTCTGTAAATAAATGAAATAGGGCTACTCAAGTAATTTATTAAGGTTCGTACTGTGGTTTTGGTGATGCAGGAAATAAGAGGGAGCCTGAGAGTGGTGCTTTGTTGGAAAATGAGGGGGGTGAAGGGGATTTAGCGAAAGGGGCTGTTGGTTTAGGTAGTACGTCTGTGAAAGAGAGGGAAAATGATGGTCTTGACCTTAATACGGAAGAGAGAGCATCTCAAGAAAGGGTAGTTAATTTGAATGCAAGTTCTTCATCTAGGGCAGAGAATGGGGAGGTTTTGATTGGTTGCGAAAGAATTAGGAGAAACGAAGCTATCGGCTCAAGTTCAGATCGAAAACAGGAAGTTGGGGGTTATGATGAAAAGAATAGGAGGCCGTTGAGGGTTCCTATTGGTGGGGGTTATGAGGGGAATTATCGCGACTTAAACATGAATAGTCGTGAATTTGTTGGTTTAGGTTTAGGAAATGAAGATGATGAAAGCAGACTCCCATTTGGGTCGATGAAATCAAGGCCAGTTATGGAGCAGTGGAGCGTGGATAGAAATGGGGGGCCAATGGCTTTCCAAGGGAATGCCAGAGGTGTCCCGGAAGTTGGGAGGTTTGCAACTTTTCCTTATACAGACGAGGGGCCTTCGAATTATCCGGGCGGTTCTTTCTATGAGTATGGTAAGCATATTAGGAATCCTGGTGGTCTGGATGGGTTTGCAAAAGTTGATAATTTGGAGAATGATCGAGCTGTTCTCCTTAGGAAGCTCGATGAGTTGAAGGACCAACTAACAAAACAAAGGGTGCCTCCACCTCAGGCTGACGTTCATGGCAGAAACAAAGCTTCAGCACGAGAAGGCTCAACGAGTATGTATAGTGTAAATTTGCAAGCCCCTGCTCGAGATAAACATGTCCTGAAACCATCTCATGTCAGTCATCATCATGAACATGTTCCTTATGTCACAAATCATGCTTTGGATGCACAAGACGTCTACCAACCTAGAAATACCCGTAATCAGTTTTTGGGGTATGAAAATGCCTATCGGCCACAAATGCTCCAAATGCCTCCACATCAACCGCCACATCAGTATTTGCCACGGACATATGGTGACCACTTTCCTGGGCAGTACATGGATTTCAATCGTGATCCCCGTGCGCTACATCCACATGAAACCTTTTTTCACCAGCCTGCTTGCTCTTGTTTAAGCTGCTACAACCAGAACTGGCAAATCCCTCCTAAGGTTCATCCCCCAGTTTATAGCAACCAAAGATTGCCAAATGACTCTGTCTATCCGATTTTCCACCAGTGTCAGAATCCTGCCACGTATGGTCCACCAGGTTATGATGCTAGAGTTTCTAAACCTCATCAACTGCATTCTCGGGACCAGCAACCTCAAATAAGAAGTTCAAGTGGCCTTGACTCAGACAATGGTGGTTTTGGTTACCGCTGTCCACGAAGGGTGGTAGTAGCTAGAGGGAGTGAGCGTGTTTGCTGTCCTATTGCAGGTGGTGCCCCATTTATAACATGTTGTAATTGTTTCGAGTTACTCAAACTGCCACGGAAAGTTATGATGACAGGGAAGAGTCTAAAGAAGATGCGATGTGGTGCCTGTTCTGCTTTCCTCTTGCTTGAACTCGTGGACAAATGTCTTGTTGTTTCAGTTTCTACTCAAATTGAGCAAGTTTCTGCTGAACTAGATGATGTTAAAAACCTTCAACAGTCTCATGGTTTTAATAATGCTCGTGTGACGGACTCCAGCTCTGATGATTTTGATGTCTCTAGTTTTAATTTTCAGTTGACAGATGATGTTTCCAACTTGCTTTCAAGAGAGAGGCTCGACATTGGTGAAGCAGAAAAGGGACAGGATTCCCATATTACCTCCTCCAGTTTTTCCGAGGATGAGCAAAGCCCTGACAGTGCGAGTATTCGAGGAGATGATTCTAATTCTGCTGAACTGCCATTAGAAGATAATGCGCCTTTGCCTTTTCCAGACTCACCAATTCAGGAGCATCTTGATTTCTCTTCTAAAACCGCGGTGAGCAGATATGGGAAGGGGAACAAGAGTACACGCATTGATCAGGAGAAGGTGATTGTCGACCAAATTACCTCTGGACAGAATTCTGTGAAAGATGCACCTGTGGCCACCGAGATGGAAGTGTCCATCAATGATTATTTACACAGTGATGTGTCTCATGACTCTGTGGAAGTGAGCAAAGAAGAAATTCAACATAGGATGACTAGGGGAAGTGAATCCTTCTTTGCAGGTCTTATGAAAAAGAGCTTTCGGGACTTCTCAAGGTCAAGTCAAAGCATGGAGAATGGACGATCAAATACCTTTGTGAATGGGCAACTTATACCAGACCGTGTAATTAAAAAGGCTGAGAAACTAGCCGGGCCTATTCAGCCAGGAGAATACTGGTTAGTACATGCACTCACTCGTATCAGATATCCAATGCGTCATATTTGTATGACTTGAATGCCTAGGATCATCAGCTATATGAGTACTGTGTCATGTTAATAACTCGCATGTTTTCAATTGTTACGTAGCACGTGCATTTGTAACTTGAAAGTTGCGAACAGCAGAGTAAAAAAGAGTTCTTCATTTAGACCCCAATAATGTGAAGTTTGTCCAGAACGCATATTTACTGCAAGTACACGAATTTTTTCTCAGAAGGGCTTTCTCGTAGTTGTTATTCATTTAAAGTAATGCGTCAATAATTGGTGCTTTTGCATATCCAGGTATGATTATCGAGCTGGATTCTGGGGTGTGATGGGCCAACCTTGCCTTGGCATCACTCTGGTGAGAACAATAAACAAATTAGCATCATACTCTTTTTACACGTCTTTCATGTTGGCAATCACGCTGATTACATTCTCCTACTTCTTGCAGCCATTTATCGAAGAATTCAATTTCCCTATGCCAGAGAAATGTGGTGCTGGAAACACTGGAGTCTTCGTGAACGGGCGAGAACTTCATCAAAGAGATATGGATTTACTTGTTGGCAGAGGCTTGCCAATGATGAGAGACAAGTCTTATATCATCGATATATCTGGGAGAGTTCTGGATGAAGACACTGGAGAAGAACTGGACGGCCTTGGAAAACTTGCCCCAACGTAAGTTCCACTCTTTACCATGTAGGTCTAAACATAGAATTCGGACTGTTGGTTGGATTCCAAGAAATCTCTTTGCTAACTCAAATCTGTTTATGAACATGCAATTTGGACTGATCACACTTTAATAACAGGGTGGAGAAAGCAAAACGTGGATTTGGTATGAAACCCCCAAGAGCGGTTGCATCATGATCATGCTTGGATTTGGTTGAAGCAATCACCCCTGCAGTATGATCCTATTGTTTTGCTTAAAAGTATTAACAATGAAACTGAGCTCTCTCTCTCTCTCTGTGTGTGTGTGTGTAATCTAAAGATCCCAACCTGGGAACAACTTGTCTCTCTACTTGGCTTTGTTTAATCTCTATTGTATGGAGTATGCATAAACAAATTTATCCCACTTTCTTGGTGACCTTGATATGTCTGTTCATGAACCTAATGGGCAATGGGAGCCAATCAAAACAAAAAGGCTTAATTCTGCTGCGCTCTTGGTGTCTTTTGGTAAACTTTAAGACCATCATTAAATAAATAGAGTTCAACGTAGTACAAATTGGACAGGCTAACCGAGAAAAGGTAAAGAGAGAACACCGAAACCAGTACTAAATAAAGAAAAGCGCTCTTGGTGTTGAAATATCCATTCTTTAATCAGTTAACCAAGCAGAAAGGAGTAAGACCAATTCAAATTTTAAAGTAAAATGATTAAGACGTGCAAAGGATGTAATAACTGCCATATGATTTCATCTTCTTCCTCTCTTCTTTTTAATTTTGGGCTAATTACACCTATGTCCCTGAGGTTTGGGAGTAATTACACTCATGTCCACAAAGTTTCAAAATGTAACACTTATGTCCATCGACAAACGGAACCCTAAAAATCTTAACGGTTTTAATGAAAAGACTTGATTGCCCCTGACTTTAAAATATATTACCCAATTAATTTACTGTTCATTCTTCTTCTCCCCACACCCACCCCCCACCCCCCCGCCCCCACCCCCCCCCCCAACGCCGTCTGCCTCTTCCTCTCCCCACACCCCACCGCCCCCACGCCGTCTGCGCCGGAGAGGCAGGCCGCAGTAGCAGGCCCTCCAGTCGCCACCATCACCGCCGCGACCTACCTCCGTACCCCGTGCCGTCCGAGATCGCAAGCATCCCCACCGAGCTACGTCGCGACACCGGCCTCTTCCTTCGAGATGTGCGCCACCGTGACCACCTGATCTGTCTCCTTCCCATCGCCAAGGGCTTGCCGGCGTGGTGGGGCAAGTCTGCCGGATGGTGGGGCGAGGGGGACTGCCGGCGGCGTGGGGCGGTGGAGGGGGGCTGCCGGCGGTGACTTCAGATTTAGGGTTTAAATTGTGGAGAGAGAAAATTAGGATATCAACAGGGGTAGTATTGCCATTTTCAAAATACGTATTGACGAAAATTACACTTTTTGGACGGAATACTGACGGTTGGATAAAAGTGATACTTTGTTTAACGTTTTTGGTCACGTGTGTTACATTTTGAAACTTTGTGGACATGAGTGTAATTACCCCTAAACCTCAGGGATATAGGTGTAATTAGCCCTTCCAATTTTCATCAACTGGGACTAAGTGAAGGGTCTAGCTTACGATGTGCTTGAAAGTCTTCGGCCAAACGAGTATTTAACACGAGGAATTTTATTGATAACCCGCCGCTTTGATCTTTTGGAACCGAATAAAACCTTTAAGACCATATTGGGTAAAGTTGCTTAAATCGTGAAATGGATGCGAAGGAAAGCTTGATGCAAGAAAAATTATATTACTTTCTCCATTTAATGTTTCTTATAATAGAATTTCAACTCTTAAACACTGCATCAAACTCAAATACAAAATAAAAATTCAATAAATTTTTCTTTGACAAGTCGTACTAAAGCATAATCATGAATGAAAATTAACTTCTACACGTTCAAATTCTATTAAAGGGATCTCAGTGTATTGCTTCTGTTCACCCATTTACTTTTTCTCCACACATAAATCTTAAAGTGTATTCCTAACTTTTATTAAAATGTCGTTTGCTACAAAAGAAATTGATACTTTTATAAAGAATGAGAAGTTACCTTTGGTACTTCCTCGTTGACTAATGACACTTTCGCTGTGATTACAAACAATAGTACTTGGTATAGAAATTGATTAGATGCAGGGAGGGATCCAGGAATTCTAATTGGGGGTATAAAAAATTGACGGCTAGTATAAATTTTTTCGAAAGGTTTAAGTTCACATAAAATATGATTTACTTAATTATATAATTTTATCATTCATAGTGATTTATTTTACTTGGTAATGTAAGATTAGTCAACAACAGATTACTAGTCTTATATGAAAGAAGCTCAACTCTTACAGGTAAATACGTACCACTGATGTGATAATTAATTATACGAGAACAATAGTGCATGTATATGTTAATATACTATAAGAATTTAAGCTAAACAAAATTAACCTTAATCTATTCATGTTTCTTTGTAATCTGAAAAAATGAAGATAGAGCAAGAAAATGAGAAAGACAAATATTATGGCAGCCGGTGGCACACAAAAAGTTAAAAAACTACAAAAAAGAAACAGTGGTACATTAATGTTGCTGTACAATATAGTGACATTTTCATAAATATTTTAAATATATTTTTTCACTATTTAACAAACTATTTTTTTTCCCAAAATTTGTGGGGTGTGTGGGGGGGGGGGGGGGAGGAGGGTCATTAGCTACAATTTGGAGTTTCAATAGTACTACCTATGGGTGTTGATGGAATAATTAATAATCCTAGTACCAGAACTCGTGTTTGTTGAATTCGAATGTATAATTCTTACTTTGTCAAAAGACTCATATTTTTAGGAATCTTTTGATTATTTACCAAATTTAGAGATTTAAAGGCTAATCAATTTCAGTTTTATTAACACTTTTAATTTTGGCTTACAGAGACTAGAAGAGTGAAAAATTATAATTTTGAGTATTGCAATTTTTACCCGTAATTAGTAAGTAATTTTAAACCCACTTTGATTATAAGGAATATCATAATCAAATTAGAATTGTGTTTTTGAAAATTTTAATATAAGTGGGTTGATTCAATTATTTAGATTTTAAAATTTTTTGAAGCTTACATAACTTTGTGAAGATGATTGCGTAAACTAAGATAAGGTCTCATCTATCTATCCACCGTTTATTGCCAATCATTGCCAATACCAATCATTGCCATTACCCGTAATTAGTAAGTAATTTTTATTCCTTCTCTGCACGTTACCCAATGCCATTACTACCAATCATTGCCATTACCATTACCAATAACAATAACAATTATTATTATTTTTTTAAAAAAAATGAGCTGCAGTTCAATTGTGGCTTTGCCACGTGTCACCTTTAGGTAGTGCAATAATTTTATTTTCCTTTTCCTCTCTGTTTTGTTATTCTACTATTCGTCCCATATCAACTTGGATTCAAGCCATTCAACTTCCGTTAAATTTGTCTTTTTCGTTCTCTTCAATTTGAGTTTAAAATCGAATTTTTTTTTAAATTGTTAACTCATCTTTTTTAAAGTCAAATTTTTTATTGTCTTTGTCTCGGGTCTTTGAGATATTTTGATGTTCATTGGATCCCTTTGAATTTGATTAATGCTTAAAACTTTTAAACGTACTTCGCTTAACGTGATACCATGATATGATATGATAATTGTTATCGGTATGCAAACTTTGAACTTGAAACATTCATGTGTTAAGGTAAACGTGCTTTATAGTCACGTATTAATGTGGTGGAATCGTATTTGATTATTAATTCAACAATTCAAATATGTTTCTTTAAATTGATTTGATCCTTGTTGGGTTAAAATCTCGAGCTGAGCTGAGAGCTATACTTAAATTTAAACTCTTCTTATTGGTTTTGGATTATGAACCATGTAATCGTTTTTTATTTAGTGGCTTTTGGAAACTCCAATAGTTGGAAAGTGATTATTTGTATTCGATGCATTTATGGTTAATGTAAGTGCTGGATTTATATTATACTTTCGGGCTCTAATTATCTCTTTTAAATTTATATTTTTTTGTAAAGTAATATTTTGGTATTATATATCTCATAAGTTAATATATTTTGAAATAATACATGAAAGTACGCGTCCGGATGTAGAGCGAGAAAACGATGATATGACCGCCACATAAACTTTTGCTGCAAATCGTTGAATACGTCCTTCAAGATCAGACAAAGGTAAAAAAAAGTAAAGTAAGCAGTGTTTTGTTCAAATGACTCCAAAGTACGGAGTTATGCAATTAATCCAACTTTCTTAGGAAGCGCAATAAATAGAAGCAACTAGTTGATACCCTCATCAGAGTTCCCTCTGTTGATCATTTTGATCCACAATGAAAAGGGCATCAACTGTAAACCCACATGGATTAAAAGTCAAATCGGTGGTTGAGGCTGATGAGAGACGGTGCTTTATATCAGTCTATCCCAAGAGACAAACAGAGCTCAGTCGAAACTTGCACAAATGGTGAGGGCAGCAATGAGGCTTAACCTCAAGGCGTGGTGGTGGAATCTTCGCAAGCACAACTACTTGGCCGTCAAATTCGCTGTTTCAATCTTCTTTTTGGGTCTTGCTTTTCGACTCCTCTTTTCAAGATCTGATGATATTCCCAGCGTTTCTCACAGCCCATTTCTTGATAAAACCCTGAGCCCAGAGTCTCCAGCTTACGTCGGTGGACCGGAAAATGGAGATGAGAATAAGATTTTTCAGTCAGGTAGTCGAATTTTGGTCATTTCCTCTAAATGAGTTATTGCATGCATTAGATATTCTGGTCATTTTGAGCTGGGTTTTTGGTTCTTGTTCATTGTCTTTGAATAATTGCATGTATTGGAAATTTCCATTAATGCGTGAGCTTGGTTTTCCATTGCTCTTCCTTTTCTCTAAGGAACTTGCATGCATTTCAAATTGAAATCAGCATTGAAGGTAATGATAGCAAATTAGTGAGGAATGGACTGGGCACTGCTGATCTATTGTAGTTTCAGATCCTCCACATCTGAAGTTGTTAAAGATTCTTGGGTCATGTATGCTACGATTCGTGATTATATCTTGTTTTTCAGTAGCACCAATTACTTTTGATGGATCTACTGTTAATTACTTTAAATGTGTAGGCCGTTTACGGGACTTCAAATACATGGTTCTTGTGTGACATTGATTTTTTTATAACTGAAAGTTTGTTTTAATAAACTTACGGATTATAGTGGAGAAAAGTGTGATCTTTATGCTGTAGATTTGGTTTTTCATTAAATGAGAGTTGGTTTATATCCTTATCAACTATAAATGCAGAAAAGTGTGATCTTTTTACTGGGGATTGGATCCGGAACCCTGCTGGTCCTGTTTACACCAATGAGAGCTGCCACCTAATAGAACATCCTCAAAATTGTATGACGAATGGCAGGCCTGATACGCAGTATCTTTACTGGAAGTGGAAACCACGAGATTGCGAACTGCCTCAATTCAACGCAAAGAGGTTTCTTGAGTTGATGAGGAATAAAGCATGGGCATTGATTGGCGACTCGATATCACGAAACCATGTGCAGTCATTGCTTTGCATTTTGTCAAAGGTAAAAGTACCTAGGACTTGCTTATTGCAGACTTGAATGTTAATGTTTGATATTTTAATGATGATTATTTCGGCTGTTTTCTGACATGATGTTTTGTTATCTCTGGTTATCTGTGTGTATTGTTTTAGTTGTATTGGCTAGGGATGGCAATGGGGCGGGTCGGATGCGGATCATATGAAATCCGAACCCGCCCTGGTAGTCTTTATACACCGCCCCGCTCCGCCATCGGGTCAAGGGATGGGGATACCATCCCCGATCCGGTGAACTCTTGAAAAATCCGATCCGCCCCAATATTTTTTGTTGTCGTAAAAGCACACACAGATCAGCGTTTTGAGAAATTGTAACTGTGCAATCAACAAAAATGTATTGCAAAAAAAGTAGTAAAACAAAAATCAAATTAATGTCCAAAATCACTAAAATAGTTACTAAAATTACTGAAATAACTAAAATAACTTCCAGATTACAAATCAATGAAATCACTAAAATTACTGAAAATACTGAAATTATTGCAATTACTGTCCATATTTTCTAAAAATCCAGGATCAAAAAGCCCAGCTTGCTGCTTGAAATGAAAATGATTTCAATCCTCCATAGCCTTATGATCAAGAGCAGCACGCCCCACCTTTCATTGGGTTGATAGAAATGATATCAAAATCATCACATAGAATCCAAGGGAGAGATGAATTAGAAGGAAGAGAAAGGTTTTGAATTACTGGAAATGAAACTTAGGCAGCAGCAGGATTGTTTGCCTCGATCCCCGCTAATGCAGGTCCCTTGCCCCAAAAGAGAATTACAATACAGGGGGCACCTTCCTCTTACACTTACAGAAAACAAAAGTAGCTGAAGATTCATGTCCATATGAAGGTTCTTCTAAGCCAATCTCTCCTGTTGATGTTGAATAAGCCTCGAATGAAAGCTCTAAGGTTATTCGTATAGCTGCCATCCCTTCTGACTTCTCCCTGCTCTTATAAGGAGTGGTAGACGGTGGTATCCGAGGTAGGGGTGGACGCCGACGGTGGTCGTTAAGGTGGAGGTGGACGCCGACGAGGTGGGGGAAAGGGAGAAAAAAAGGAGGTAGCGGCGGCTAGAATGGCAGAAAGAAGAGAACATGGAAAATTTAGGGCTTGGGACTATATATATCTATGGATGGACGGTTGAGATTGGCTGGTGTATAGGGTAAAAATAACGGGGCGGGAACGGGTCACGGAGCGGGTCGGATACGGGGCGGGTTGGACAGAATACCATACCCGGGCCTAACCCGCTGCGGATTTTTAAAAAAAATACCATACCCGCCCCCGTAACCCGGTCAAAGTCAAAATAACCCGCTCCTAACGGGGCGGGGCGGGATCCGTCGGATGCGGATCTAATTGCCATCCCTAGTATTGGCACGTGTCTTGCAAGAGAAAAGGAGCCAGAGTTCTGTGTGCTGTTAGTTTCTATTGTTACCACTTTTTAACCAGTTTGATTGTGTAATACAAATGAGTTAGCTTATATATTAGTTAATTTTATTATGCCCTTTGAATTGCTGATTTGGAATACCAGATTTAGTTGCTTATTGTGCCTTGATCCGGCTAATATAGTTTTCTACCAATTGAATACTATATTTTCTCGAATTCGCTTTTAACTTGTGGATCCGTGCTTGGAGCTGGAGAACAGTACTCAGTCTAAGTGAATAAGATCATTAAGGGGGGAGCTTGGAAATACTGCCCTTGGTTGCTACTTAATTGGGTAGATCATTCAGGGAACCCTTAAAGGATATTGAATGTCCATTTTGCCCACTGTCTCTTACTCTTCTCGTTTCTGGTGTTCTGTTAGTATCTCGTATTGATCTTGAATACATGACAGTTAAAGTAGGTTATTGCAGGTAGTAGTCAGGGCCTAGAATTTAAAGAAAGCGGTGTTCATATATTAGTTGCATGAAGCTGGAACCTGAGTGAAAGCAGGTGTAAGGTTTCGGCACAAAAACAGTTGCAGCAGAAGTGGGAAGGAATGTGAGGTTTGGGTGTGACGTTTCAGGGCGATTATCTAGTGTGGATGTTAGTATTACTCTCTAGCATCGAGTGTAGTTACATTAATGGTTGTTGCTAACTACGTTTATGTTTCTTAAGATTAGCACTATTTGACTCGAGTGTTCACTAAGTCACAAATCCTTGCAAGTAACCAAGGCCAGCATGTCTGACTCCTTTCCATGATGCATATGTAGTTAAGTTAATAAGAAACAGCACACTACTAGTGCTGAAGCATTCCTCTGAAACATCTTGAGATTCCTTTCAGCCCAAAGATAATATGCTGCAGCTAATTAATTTCATTATAGCCTTTTAGCTAAAAGATTTCCTGGCATAGTTGTGTACAAGTTCAGCACTGAGGTCCGGTATTCTCAAAGAAATATTGTTCACAACTCTCTTGAGCAGCTGAGCATCATATGCATTAGCTGTTGGGTTATTTTAACAAAACATTTTCCTTTTATAAACAAGAATGGTATAAAAAAACATTGGAGTTTTGAGAGAAACCATACGATGCTTTAGTCCGACATTTCTTATGAGTGAAAAGATATGCTTTTCTGACATATTTAAGCATTTTGAAAAACACTTGTCCCACAATGTTTTTTCAAAAGAAACTTTACGAACTATATAAGAGAACACTCCTTGGCCTCTTAGTAACATGCGCTCGAGTATTAAACTCACACGCGCAAGGCTGAAAGGACAAATGGAGAATGTACGAGTTTCTGAAACTTACAGCTGCACTATCGACAGCATTCTGGTACCCTATTAATACTACAAATTGGGCTACCCATGTTATGCTCACTTTTTATTACCATTATTCCCACTAATTCCAGTTTTTATTGCCGACAGTCATATTTTCATTGCAACATTTTGTTCAGAAAAGAATTTCAGAATTAATCTTTTGTAACAGATTTTCAAGAGCTATTTTTACAATAAACACTGACCTCAGGCTCACCTATAAAAGGAGCCTTTTCTCACATTTTTTCCACACGCCACTTGAGCTCTCTCTTTCATTTTCTGATACTCTATATACTTTGACTCGTGGGCATTCTGGTAGGGTGTCGGGTGAAGCTTTTTCTTCATTCGTTTGTGCATAAATACGATTGAAGTAATAAGAGTGAAAGTTGGGCTGCTTTATCCTGGAGCCGATGCGTCTAGAACTTTGTTGCATTGGTGATAATTCGAAGGGACGTGAGTAGTCTTAAGAGAGCGACCTAGTCCGCGTCTCAGCCAAGCTCTTTCTACTTTTTGGAAGTTTGTACTTGCATTTCTTTGCAATACTTGCAATATTAGCTATCGATCACGTTAGCAATATCTGGGTACAGGCCGCAGGATATTAGTGCACAATGGTACACTGATGAAGAGCACCCACTAAATGGCTCTAGAAGTCAAAAGCTAGGAGATAGAAAATTGGTGATAAACTGCCCAGATTCCTGGCAAGTGGTGTAAGTACCAATTGCGACCTCTTGTCCTTAAGAGGCCTCAGCGCTTAAGAGGACCTTCCATGCGACTTATGTAACAAGAACCAAGTAGTCCTCCAATGGCCAATAGGATGTTTTCTCTTGGTCTATTCATCTCATAACCTTCTTTTATGTCCAGTAACTGTCAGTGTTGCATAAACTTGAAAGTCCACTCCTCCAAAATTAGTATCTTATGATTTTGTCCATTTTTCAATCTTTGGTGATTATTGCTTTTCTTTCTTGAGAAAGGTGATGGTTCTTTTCTGAATCCTGTGGTTTTTGAATTTACCATGCTAGTCTTGATATCCACCTCGGTGCTTGGACATGTATCAATGCTCATCCTCTCTACATAGAAACATGACTAATTAATGATTGAAATATGATTCTGTTTGTAAACTGCATGTAACTGCTTTTCGGTCGATTCTGTTAAGCTGATAGTTGTCACGTAAGATGTTATCTATTTTTTGCAACTATGTCGGATGCTATTTTCGTTACTCACCATAAACATTTTCCTTTGTTCAACTGATAATGTTGAATTATTTTACCCTTTAGGTAGAACGAGCTGTCCTAGTTTACCATGACGAGGAATACAAATCCAGGAGATGGCACTTCCCCTCGTACAACTTCAGTGTCTCAGTTATTTGGTCCCCTTTCCTTGCAAAAGCTGCTATTTTCGAAGACCAAAATGGAGTTTCGACATCTGAGGTTAAACTGCATCTTGACATGCTCGATACAAGCTGGACAAGTCAGTATCACAACTGGGACTATATAGTATTTTCATCTGGTAAATGGTTTATTAAAGCTGCAATATATTACGAGAAACATGCGGTGTTGGGCTGCCATTATTGTCCTGGAAAGAATTTAACAGACATTGGATTTGCTATTGCTTATCGCAAAGTCCTTGAGAACGTTTTCAGCTTCATCCTGAGGTCCAATCATAAGGGTATGATCTTCTATAGGACAACAACACCATCTCACTTCGAAAATGGTGAATGGTTTAGTGGTGGAACTTGCAAAAGGAAAGAACCAGTCAAGGAAGGAGTGCTCGAGTTAAATGTGCTGAATAAGATACTTCGTGAAATTGAGTTAGATGAATTTAAGAAGGCGTCTGTCAATGCTTCCGGAAAAGGGGTGAATTTTAAACTTCTCGATGTGACCCAGCTCTCATTGCTGAGGCCGGACGGACACCCTGGTCCGTATAGATACTTCCACCCATTTGCGAAGGAGATGAAGGAAAAAATTGTTAATGACTGTCTGCATTGGTGTTTGCCTGGGCCGATAGATTCTTGGAACGATCTGCTAATGCAGATGGTGCTAGACGGTTGAGGAAGACTGGCACGTACAGAAGAATGCGGAGGATGAATGACGGGATCTGAATCTCCACCCTGTGAATAGGATACCGCAAAATGTACAACTTGAAGGTTCATCCCCATGTTTTGTTCGGGTTCGGTTAGTCTGGTTGCGATTTCGTCTGCAGCCAAATGTAATCTTCCTTCTGTTCAACTTGTGTGTTGTAAGTTACTGTCATCAACGGTTACTTGTCATTCATTTCATCTGATTTAATGAGCAAAATTTTGCCTCCCTTCTTCCCTCAGTGCTAAATCTACATTTGTCCGAGTGAAAAAGGCCGAGAAGGGTATCATGAAACAAGCAACCGCAAATTCATGTCGCGCTCATTTTTTTTTTCTGCATGGGTTGAACATTTAGAAATTTGCAGTGAACCTTAAACCCTAAATTCTAAATACTAAACCCTAAATCCAAAGAAAAATTCTTTATCTTGATTTTCAATGGTTTGAATATATTTTCGTTAAGCAATTAGCCAAAAAAAATGTTTGAAAAGCGTTCTGTAAATTGAAATAGAACCCCGTAAGATGTACTTGAACAATTTTGGGAATACCGGCTTGTTATGGTAATTTTGCACTTTCATTGGCAGCAACGGTCAGATTTCAAAATTACAAGCCCGTCCCTTAAATCTCAACAATCCATTTGAATTTGAAAATAACTTTACCGTTAGCCTCCCCCCCATCTCTCCGTATAAAGCCTCCCCTTTTTCAGTCTATATGCAGAATCACTACTCTCTCTCTCTCACTCTCTCACTCTCTATCTCTCTCTCACACACACACACACAATGGCTGATACAGCAGTTATCGTGGACGTTGTTCCAAGGAAAGGGAGGAGTAGGAAGGCATTGAAGCAGAAAGACCCTAATGAGGCCAACATTTTGGCACAAACAATCTCTCAGCCCTCGCCAACACCAATCGCCGCCACCGAGGACTCTGCCGGAAAAGAGAACCTCTCTCAGCCCAAGAAGACAACCAAAGGGGCCTCCAAGCCGAAACAGCAGCCCAAGTCCTTTGAGAAAGAACTGCTAGAAATGCAGGAAAAGCTTGAGAAGATGACCCTCGAGAAAGAGCAGGCCCAGGAGGTTTTGAAGGCCAAAGAAGAGGCGCTGAAGCTGAAAGAGGAGGAGCTCGAGACGCGTGGCCGCGAGCAAGAGAAGCTTCAGATGGAGTTCAAGAAGTTGCAGAAGATTAAGGAATTCAAACCTTCCATGGTAATTTTGTCAGTTTATTGTTTCTTGATTTCTTGATCTAGGGCTTGACTCGGGTCATTTCATTTTATATGTCCCATTTTGTTTATTTTTCTGATTAATTAATTGATTTTTTTCACGTGTTTCTTAATTTCTTGAGCATTTTTTATGTCCCATTTTGTTTATGTTCTGTTTTATTTAGTTAGTTTTTTGACATGTTTTTTGATTTCTTAGTTTAGTTCTTTGGTTGTTTGATCTTTATGTCCCACTCTATTCAAGTTCTGTTTAAACTGTCATTTTTTTTTTCTTTTTTCTTTTCTGGATGTAGGGTTTGATAGTGGCCTTTTCGTTTTGTTTCTCCTGTTTTTTGAACTTTTCTAATTGTTCAATTCATGAGAGGCAAAGAGCAAGAAAATAGATTTACAAATTACGATAGATTACTTTCTATTGGTAGTTAGATTCCCAGATGAGCCTGGAATTCTTGATTTAGGGTTTGAGGATGGTCATTTGGCATTTTGTTCAACCTCTGAGAGAGATAATTCTTTAGTTATAAGTAGATTTACAGATCATTCTAGGGTGGTTATTTGATCTTTTGTCTTGCTTCCATGCTTTTAGCCCTTCCCAATTGTTAAATCTCTGAGGGACAAAGAGCAAGACAAGAAAGAGAAGAAGAAAAAGGGTGGTTCCGAAGTCAAAAGGCCAACAACTTCTTATGCACTGTGGTGCAAGGATCAATGGAATGAGGTAATGTAAAGAAACGGGTTAATGTGGTTGAAATGTTTCTCTTATATTGGGACTTACATTGGTTGTGATGTTTTAGGTCAAGAAAGAGAATCCAGAAGCCGAGTTCAAAGAGATTTCAAACATTTTGGGGGCAAAATGGAAGGCCGTGACCGCTGAAGAGAAGAAGCCCTATGAGGAAAGGTATCAAGCTGAGAAGGAAGCTTATTTGAAGATTGTTGGGAAAGAGAAGCGAGAGAACGAAGCGATGAGGCTCTTGGAGGAAGAGCACAAACAGAAGACTGCTATGGAGTTGTATGAACAATATCTCCAGTATCAGCAGGATGTGGAAAAGGAGAACAAGAAGACTAAGTAAATCTCAGTAACCTCTCTCTCTTTGTAAATTGTGAGATGTGCACGAGTGTGTGGATGTTTGTGACTCTTTTTGGCCTTTGTAAGCAGGAAGGAAAAGGATCCTTTGAAGCCAAAGCATCCAATGTCAGCCTATTTCTTGTTCTCTAACGAGCGGCGAGCTGCTCTGCTTGCAGAGAACAGGAATGTTCCTGAGGTAATTGAAGGGAGTGTGTTCATGAAATTTGTCTCTTTTATTCATCAATTTAAAGTTTACAATTCTCTTTTATCTGCAGGCTGCAAAGATAACTGGTGAAGAATGGAAGAACATGACAGAAAAACAGCGAGTGCCTTACGAAGAGGTTCACTTCATGCCTCAAATAAATTTTGTGTCCCCACTTTTTATAAGATCAGCGAACTTAACATTTTTCTCTTGTGAAACTCTAGATGGCCAAGAAAACCAAGGAACAATATATGCAAGAAATGGAGGCTTACAAGCAGAAGAAAGAGGAAGAAGCTGCTAACCTCAGTAGGGAAGAGGAGGAGCTGATGAAGATTCAGAAGCAGGAAGCCTTACAGCTGCTCAAGAAGAAAGAGAAAACAGAAAACATCATTAAGGTACTTACAATTGTTTCCTTCAAGTAGTCTTGTCAAATTTATAGAATAGATGACAAATTGCAATGGTTGTCATGCGTAGAAAACGAAAGAGGATCTACAGAAGAAGAAGAAGGAAGAGAAGAAGGTTGCTGATCCTAACAAGCCAAAGAAGCCTGCATCCTCATTCGTCCTGTTCAGCAAAGAAGCAAGGAAGAAATTCAAGGCAGAGCGGCCGGGAATTACCAAATCCGCAATAGATGCCCTCATTTCAGTTAAATGGAAGGTATGAAATATCAGTAGTCAACTCTTGTTACTTAACATGAGAAAGAATTAGCAAAGGCAGATGATCATTAGTCAGCTATTGTTTCTCAACATGACATTTGGTTTGTGCGATAGGAACTGGGTGAAGAAGATAAACAACTTTGGAAGAGTGAAGCTGCGGAAGCCATGGCGATATACAAGAAGGACATGGAAGAATATACTGAATCTGCAGCAGAGAAGCCAAGCAAGTTACAGCAGTGAAAGTTGTTTGTTGATGTTCAAGTGGTTCTGTTGAACATTTAGGAAATCTAGTTCACTAATCAGTGTTTAGGCCTCTTTGTTAAGCTAGAGAGTTTCGTTATGTCGAACAATGTTATGTCAAGTTTTAGCCTGTAGGCAGAAATTTATCGGATGATAATTTAAGGGCTTTTGTGCAGCTAACCAGTGCTCAAATTGCTATTCATCATAGTCATTGAATTAATTTTCCACTGTTGGTTGATCAGCCTAATCCTCTTCAGCTAACTAATGCTAGGTATCGATGAATAGTATTCTGGCAAGTGATATTTGTATGTCACCAC
This sequence comes from Escallonia rubra, assembly GCA_033065855.1. Taxonomy (NCBI): domain Eukaryota; kingdom Viridiplantae; phylum Streptophyta; class Magnoliopsida; order Escalloniales; family Escalloniaceae; genus Escallonia; species Escallonia rubra. The sequence continues at coordinate 304,095 of JAVXUO010003123.1, forward strand.
AGGAATGATGTCCGTGGCGCGCACCAAAACGGTCATTCCCCGTCAAACTCCTGGCAACTTGTCTTCATTCCTGCCTCCATCTTCTTTTTCAGTTTCCATTTTATTGAAGTGTTCTTCTCCCCCCAGTTTCTTAAACGTTCCCATAACAGCTCACTCGAATTACTGGTCTAAGCTTTGTGCAGGAAAAATATAATAGATGAAACTTTAATTCAGTACTTAAATTTGCATGATGATAGAACAAAAGGAAAGTAAAGTGAAGTATCTTATTTTTTTTATGCAATCTACCATAAATAACAATAGTCTTTGGCTATGCTTCACGTCACGCATCTGTTGTTGTAATCGTCACTTAATTTGACTTTGCCCAATGAAGCTTAATTTATAAATAAGGAAACAAATAAATGACCTCATTGATTGCACCGTTTAACTTTTGCTTTCCTTTTGTTCTATCATCATGCAAATTTAAGTACTGAATTAAAGTTTCATTTATTATATTTTACTTAGGCAATTTTCCTTTTCTTGAATATATACGATTTTTTTGTTTAATAAGTATTCATGTTATCGTCACTAATATTATGCTTTAGTCTACCACTCTACCTGAAGGTAAGATCCTACCGCCCACCCCACAAGGGTACATCTCAGTATTACTTCGCTCTCTAAGGGTGAAATTTGTAACCCTAGGGTTCTTGAGGGTCCTTTTGTGATATTTTTTTCTTAATCTAATTTAATGTGCAAAATAAGACTGGGGGTCAAATTAACGACTTCAAAAGCCTGATAAAACCGACGCTCTTCACCTCTTCGGCCCTTCTGCTTTACCTTTCTTTGCTTTTGGTCCACCGAATATACTTTTCAACGCTTCCGCTCCTTCCCCTCTCTCTTGGAAAAGCTCTTCCAATTGCTCTCATGGCTGATCGTAGCGCATCGGCCTGACCTGACGAGTTGATATCTTGAAGAGGGTCGAAATCTGGATATAGAGTTGAATGATGAAGAAGCAAAATCAAGAGCATCAGCCGCTGGTGCCTTTTCCAGGTAAGGAGGAGCTCTGCTCTTCTTCTTCTTCTTCTTCCCAATTTTCTGGCCACGTCTCTGCTTCTTCCCTTCCAATCGAGCTCTTGGTTTGTTACTCGTTAGGCCCTGCTATTTCTATCGCAATTGCGTCTTTGTTATTCAGAAACAGAAATTATCTTGGTTCCCCTCAGCTTTGCATAATGTCAAACAAGAGCATGGGCAACTTTGATGCTTTAGTGACACTTTTTTATCTTCAAGACCAAAATGGAGTAGATTGTAATTCTCCAATACAAAAATCGAGTACCATTTTTCATTTTTCTCTACCATTTAGCATGGTGCACCCCACTTGGTCCACAAACTAAAAAGTTAAAATAACAAAAAAAATAAAAAAATGCAAGTGCATCGCTCCAATTAGGTCTTCAAATTGTCATATGTAACAGCAGACAACCTCTCAACCAACAAATCTAAATTTGTCTATCATCCATTCTTATCTCATAATTTGAAATCTACATCGTTACTCATGATTCGGTTTTCGTGGTGATTATATTCGAAATTCGTAGATTCTGCGTCAAAAGACCTTTTAATCAAAACTATGAATTGGATTCATCATCTTCTTATCCGGGTTAGTTAGTCTAAGAGACTAGACATGAAATTTGGAATTTAAGATGGTGAGGGGATATTATTCGCCCTTATATATATAGGTGCTTGGAATCATTTTCATACTCTTTAGACACGGACCATACATTTGATTATTTTAAGATCTTTGTCAGGAACCCCCTCTTTGGCAAATTCCATTCTCCTTTTGCTTTTTGTCTTTTTATTAATTTTTTTGTCACTCCTCCAACCTGTCCAAATGTGTTAACACGTCGCGTTCATCGTTTCGTGCGAGCAACGACCGACTACCCCAAATTTATACCACACCATTTGTACCCTTTCCTTCTAACTGGCTGAAATAAGGAATCCTTAAACGATTCCCACCACCCTCCCATCAGTTGACTTTTGTCATCGGAGATTCGTCTTTTTAAGTGTAACAACGATAGATACGACATGTTGTAACGGATGAAAATTTTTGACGTGATGTAATAAATATGTGAGATTTAACAAGATCGAGGAATTTGTGAACGATTTCGTCTCGTCGCTTCAAGTTTGTTGGGTAGGTAGTTACATTCAAGGCTAATATTGTCATTTCCCCTCCCATAGAAACTCCACTGGAACTCTCTCTCTCTTTCAGAAGCTCTCAACCTCCACCTCTCTCTTTCAAAAATGTCCAATATATGCTCCGTGTAGATATGATATGATATAGTTCTGCTCAGAATCTGCCGGCGGCGGGCGTTCCCTTCTATACTTGGTTGCCACGCCTACAAAGGCCACCCCATTCCTTCACATAGCAGATCCTTCCTCCGGCGCTCCTTTGTGTCACTAGAAAAACAGACATTTGAACATGCAGTGGGTTTTATCGTAGAGATAGAAGCGTTTTAATTTATATATATGCGGTAATCGTGTTGGATGGCAGAGATCGCGCAGAAGGATTCGACGCTAGAGAACCGTGGCCGGGAAGAAGACGCCGGTGCGGTTTTTGTTCTTGAAGCCAAAGGTACGTACTCGTCCTTAATTTTTGGCCGTTCCTGAATTTGAGTCCGGTTGACTTCTTAGCAAATTTTTTAGCTCCTAGTTTAATAACTTTTGCCCCCCTTTCACTTTTTTTTTTCAATTGTTTTAGAAATTGAACGTGTAAACATTAACTTCATTTGTTATTGTTTTTTACCTACTTCGACTGTTCAGACGTACTTATTTGATTATCGATGACTATGTAAGAGCAATACAATGTTTTGATGCTCTAACACTATTCTAGAAAATTTGCAAGAAGTCAAACAGACAAAAGTTCTCAAAAACAGCGGATGTAACTACGATATTAATATGTATTGTTTGACAAGTAAAACTGACTTTAAAAATCATGAGTAGCGCTTGTTTAGGTGTTTAAATCTTTTTTTCGGAATTCTCTAAATGGTTAAGGGGACTCATATTTTGGGACGGTGGCGGGGTTATTGATACTGTAAAGGAGTGATAAGCTTATTGAATATTTGTGAATGAATGATGATTAGGGGAATGGTGGCATGCGGGGTTCCATCTGACGACGGCGATAGTGGGGCCCACGATACTAACGCTACCGTATGCGTTCAGGGGGCTGGGCTGGGGGCCCGGGTTCTTCTGCCTGACGGTGATGGGCGTGGTCACCTTCTACTCTTACTACCTAATGTCCCTGGTGCTCGACCACTGCGAGAAGTCTGGTCGCCGCCACATTAGATTCCGAGAACTCGCTGCTGACATCTTGGGTAATTCTCTTTTCAGCCAGTCACATATGTCTGTATTCTTGTCTGTCTAATACTGTGTGTTTGGTGGTCATTTGCGTGCATAAAGTGTGTTTCATTTCCAAAAAAGCCTATAGCAACTCGACATGGTTTTATAGCAAATGCCAACCGGAATGTGCAAAATGTGCAAAAAATGTTTGTCATGCTTATGATCTAATGTGTGAGAAATGCTGTTATGTTGCACCACAATTACGTTGAGCTGATAACTGTTCAATGACACTGGAGTTTTATTAAGGCCCTGCAGAGCACAAAATTGGAGCACAAACTAAAATAAGCCTTGCCATTGACCTTTTAGAAATGGCTGTTAGTGTGGTGTAAGTGGGAGTTGCCTGGAGTGTGCCCCCACTCCCACCACTACACCTTGATGATGGTCTGCCTAATGCAATCTTTTTATCATGTCGGGAACAACTAGAAGGGGAATGAGTAAAGCTAAAACTGGAGCTCTAATAACATAGCAGGGCTACTACTTAAAAATTTCGTCGTGTTTTTCTGCAGAAGAGAACTTCTTTATGGTCCTGTTTTCTACAGCATACTTGATCATCACCATGTTGAACATAATACGAGTTAGGTTAGATGGTCTAAAGTTGATGCATGAACGTATGTTTTTACATGTTTAGATTGCTTAATAAGGTTATCAAGGCACCAAATGAAAAGTGAATTCCTTGCAATTAATTCTCTAGTTTCATATCAGATTTTCATGCAATATGCATCTTCTGTTGTTTTTGCTTTGCTAAAATGCTTAAGAAAGTCCTAACAAAATATTTTCTTTAGTCCATAGACTTTACTCACTGCCAAAGCGTTCACTTACTCAACAAATAGATGATGATGATTGTTGTTGCAACATGCATTAATATGGAAACTAGAAATTATATGCAGTACAGATTATGGATGTTACTCTGCCTGAAGTATGTTCTTTTGGCTTTTAACAGGGTCTGGATGGATGTTTTATTTTGTGATCTTTATCCAAACAGCCATTAATACTGGCATAGGGATAGGAGCAATATTGCTTGCAGGTGAATGCCTCCAGGTATAGGTGCCTACATACTTCTTTTACTACATGCATATCCAGAGTTGCATGTTCACAACTCAAAAAAAAAAAAGGTTCAATCACAGACATGTACGTTTCTTTTGGTGTGTCATGTGTGCAAGTGGCTTGGGAGGGGGTAAGGTGTAGGTTGCAGCCAACACTCATCTCCTTTATGAGTAATGAGCTGCTATCATCTTGCCAAATATGTATTTCACGTATCTGAAAATCCAGTCCCATCCATGTCTTTTCTAGTTTTCGGTATGAATGTGGCGAGTCTGGCGAGCTTATTTTTCAAAAAAAAAAAAAAACAGTTAAAGGACATATATTAAGCTGCTGGTTTACTTCATTCTTATAGTTTCTATGTAGTGGTAAAATGGTTTTCTGGTTATTTTTAAACTGACATCTGATCTCATAGCCTGCATGTTTAATTACTACTGGAAAAACTTTAGAGGCATCTTTTTCTCTAAAATATTGTACTGACTAATGATTGTTAAAGGAGCACTAATCAGCATATCATCTCTAACACAGGGATTTTGGGAAGTCTATTTCCTGTTTGATGTTACTGATTCTGAATCTCACATCTCCCCCCTTCTTCGTTTCTGTGCTGTACAAGATCATGTACTCGGAACTTTCTCCCGGTGGGTCCTTGAAATTGTATCACTTCATAGCAATGGTGACAGCAGTCATGACAGTTCTCTCCCAACTGCCAACCTTCCACTCCCTCAGACACATCAATCTGGGTTCGCTTCTGCTTAGCTTTGGCTACACTTTCCTAGTCGTTGGTGCTTGTATTCATGCAGGTAAATCTGGGTTTCATCTCATTTGTGCTTAGCTGCATATGGCATATGTATTTCTTGAGGTTCTGATGAGGTTTACGAGTGAACTTAAGGATAAGGTGTATTCTTGCGGCTGATTCACTATCAAAAGAATATATACTAGGGAGTTAATACGATCAAGGTTGGCCTTATCTCATAAGAGGAGTCCTGAACTTGCTTGAGTGATGGTTAATTTCAACTTAAGGTCCGACCGATCTCTGTATTTTTTACAAAATTTAGTTGTTTCATAAGATTTCTTTATCGCTTTCAAACTCAACAGACGCACACAGGCAGATTATATTTTGTGCATATTACTGGGTTCTGCTACATGTTGCCACTATTTTCTAGAACTGCACAGGTGGATTTGGTGTGGCAGCAGAAGTTGAGCAGGTCCCTCATGGGAATATCCTCTCCGTGAATTATCAACTATTGGCTTGAGCAGGGGTATCAAGAATTTAGTAGGTTATAAAAGTTGATCATTCATGCTGAATGAGAGGCAGATTAGGGTTTTTCATCAGTTATGATTTCACGTATATAACACTTTCAAAGCCTAGACGAAGCCCCAAGTGGGTTTTTGTCAAATGAGACTCAGTACTGCAGTGGAGAGATTTCTGCATTCGATCTCTTGACAAGAATTCTGTAAATGCAGGATGACTAACTCTGCCGCTAAGCTTGTGGTACTTGGGGAATAAGCTGCAAGACACAGCTTCATATTTTGCTATTTAATTGCAATTCTCTGTAGTCCTTAACTATGTTACATGGACTCTTCAAAATGCGTGAAGTACCCGTGTCGGACACTCGACACTTGGACATGGGTATGGGATATGTGTCTGATACATCCCGTAGGATATGCCACTGAGAACACTATATTCTAGTGTTTCTTTAGTTCGTTGTTGCTTTGAGATGATCTCAGTTTAAATTAAAACAATATGCGTAACCTAAAACACCATGTAGACTACGGAATAAGTAAAATACAAGAATAGATAGGAATATTTTGCCGCGTCCATGTGTCTTGGATTTTGAGAAATAAACAAATCCGACACTTGGACACGCATCCGACTCGAACACTCGTACTGAGTCCATGTAACATAGGTCCTTAATGACGTCCTTAATGACTTCTAACCTCCATACTCCTTAATTTTTTTTTTAGGTTTCCTTTCGCGTTCAATTAACTTGAAATTATCGTTAATTTGTCTCTTTGAGCTTACGAGAATCGAAATCATTCTAACTTGCCCTGCAGGTAATATGAAAAATGCTCCTCCCAGGGACTATTCCTTGGAAACTGCAGAGGCGTCGAGGATTTTCAGTGCCTTCACCTCCATCTCCATAATAGCTGCCATTTTTGGGAATGGAATACTACCTGAGATACAAGTAATTTCACTACCTTAATTGACCTTTACTGCTTATATTATCTTGCAATTAAATGAGAAATGTGTTTTCTGGCTTTTAGAGGAACTGCAATTTATGTTCTGTTGAGACCCAGAAAATCTTTAATTAGTAGCTGGAGTATTATCAGGATTTGATCTATTATTGCCAAAGATGTGGGATTAGTTTTCTTTCTTAGTGATAATTGATGATTTGAGATGATAAGCTGAGCTCACAAATCATAACGCTACTAGTCAAAACATAGAATTGCGGAACTATTATCTTTAGTTTGTAGCCATGGTATGAAATGATCCAATGTCAATACAGGCAACTCTTGCTCCACCAGCCACTGGGAAGATGGCGAAGGGCCTTGTGATGTGTTACTCTGTAATTTTCGTTACCTTCTACTCCGCTGCAGTGTCTGGATACTGGGTGTTTGGAAACAAATCTAATTCAAACATTCTCAAGAGCCTAATGCCAGATGAAGGACCTTCTTTGGCTCCTACATGGGTTCTTGGCCTAGCTGTTATCTTCGTTCTTCTCCAACTCTTTGCGATTGGCCTGGTAAGCTTGTCATTTGCTTAGCAACAGAACCCAACTTACTAGAAGTAGTCCTTACTGCTTGAAAATGTACATGTTTCAGTGGGATAAAGATGTTTATTTCTGGTTGCACGATCACACAGGTTTACTCTCAAGTAGCTTATGAGATTATGGAGAAGAATTCAGCTGATGTGAAGCAAGGAATGTTCTCCAAAAGGAACCTAATTCCTAGGATAATCCTTCGAACACTCTACATGATGTTCTGTGGGTTTTTTGCAGCTATGTTACCATTCTTTGGAGACATTAATGCTGTTGTTGGAGCTGTTGGCTTCATCCCTCTAGATTTCATCCTCCCGATGCTTCTCTATAACATGACTTATAAGCCCCCAAGGTCTTCTTTTACCTACTGGATCAACACCTCAATAATGATCGTCTTTACAGGCGCAGGACTCTTGGGCGCATTTTCTTCTATAAGGAAGTTGGTTCACGACGCCTACAAGTTCAAACTCTTTAGTGATGATGTAGTCGATTGATAGCAGCAGAGAAGTTATCGAAGAATGTTGTGCTAAAATGTGCAGAGATTGTTTCATAGGTCCATAGAACACGTACGGAATCTCAAATCTCAATAGTCCAATGTGCAAATAACTCGATCAACGTAACTTACACTGCGATCTGGTATGTACGAGACACTTTCTTTTTATAAACTGAATTACTGCCAAGATTGTGTTCAAGTCTTCAGTCTTATGAGCATGGTAATAACCACCTTCAACCTCCGCTTCTGCCGTACTTTTTGTCTATTTGTTTCTTCAATTAAGCTGCAAAGAAGATCAAGGTCTTACTCTGAACGCTGAAAGTTTGCAGACTAGACAAAGGTCCAAACTTTTATTCAGGCTGTACAAACATTTTATTGGATATGGATGTCATGAAATGAACCCCTCCATTATCTACCCATCAAGAACGAGTAAGGATCAGTCAACTGGGACTCAATGGTATGTGCAGAAGATGTCCACATAGCCGCCAGAATGTCTATAGCAGAATTGTTATGTAAATAGTGACAATTGTGGTAAGCCCAAGTTGACCAAATTTCTCCATGACTCTCTTAGCCGAAGCAAGGCCTACCTTGTTTTATATATATATATGAGGTCTAAGGAGGCAAACAAATTTGCTTTGCTAACAGGGGCCAAGAAATTTAAAGCCACGGTTCCAATCCAATCTCAACCAGGCTACCAGAGTTTGGCCCCAACTTTTGTATTATATGGTCAAACTAGTCAGGTAGTTCCACTGCTCCTATCAACCCATGCTCTCTGTCTCCTCCACTTTTCCCAGTTTTTGTAGAGATTTTGGCGAACAAAATCCAGTTTATGCCCACGTCGTGCCATTAATCATCAATAAAATGGAATTCTTAAAGTCAATTTGTCACACTCATCGTGACATGAATAGTCTTAGACAGATCAATCCATATATTGAATTAGTGAAACTTGGCCCCCTCAACAATATTTCAACGTTAAAGTAAAATAATGATTGGGGTCATATCCTATCAAAATTTTCATGGACTATACAAGGTATCTTTCTCCTTGTCTTTGTGCCATTATTACTGACAGATCCTCAATTTATGTTTCACGTGTTTGGGTTGGTTCGGTTGAGAGTGTGCCGACCTTAAAAGCCTCTTCCTTTCGTGTCATCATATGTGGTTCGATTCTTGTCTCCGATGAACGAAAAATATTACATCGTGTCTATCACGGAGAACAAGCTAAAAGCTTGTGCGTGAAATTGTAGACTTTTGAAATGTGATCGGTCTTAAGACCTCTTTAGAACAATAGTTGAATCACAACGCACGGTGGTAATACTTGAAAAACGAAATGAAAAAACTGTGTTCTTTAAAGCTTACTGTTCAGATTAGTTGGTATGCATTTTTAACGTAAAAGTTAAAAATAAGAGAGGGTCAAAATCAAGGCGGTCTTATTAGCGCACTCTATTTTGAGTAGACTACCATGAATCACGGGTTAGAGCTTGTGATGCCGTTTGTTCGCTAAACCAAAAATATATATACAAAGATTTGTTCATACCACGATGTCAAAACCAACGGTGGCCAAATCGCTTAACCTCGTCTGGATTTTTTGTCAATCTTTCTTCATGCTAGAATAATTCAATAGAAATATATGTTCCGGCCAGCTGAATTTGGTAAAGTGAACCCTTCATAGTGCCCTTTATCTATACGCACTTATCTGCCACGTTACATTCACCATCAATCTTAATCAAATGATTAGCCAACGTGTTACACATAGTAATTTAATTTTCTTTTGGAATGGATAGTAATTAGTTCTCAAAGCAAGAAGGTAAGTATTTGCCCAAATTTTAGTAAGGGAATCTTCACTTTTTTTTTTCTTTTTCTAGTGCATTGTTTTACTTTTTGTTTCTTGGATTTTTCGAGAGAATATTTACTTATTATACAACTCCAAATACGTTACCTCAATCAAAAGCACATAAAGCTATAGTCATAATCTGTCTAATAACAAACACCCTTGACCTTTTGAAGCTTTTGAAGTAGTTGTTGTGAAGTATTAATCGTTAGATAAAGGTCTAATTTTTAACCTTTTCGCATGTAACCATCAAAGGTTTCCGAAGGAGCTTATGTGAGATATGACGCATTTGTAGACAAATTACGAAAATAATGTGTTGTAAGTGGGTTAGAATGTACCATTAATTCTTAACAAAATTTTCTAGTAAATTTTACACACCAATAGCTAAAAATTACTTCTAAATAATTAAAAAATTACTACCAACCGATAACATAGACGTACAAAGCAATTTTTTGCAAAATGAGTTACAGCTTTTTTATGTAAGATAAGAATGTGTAATGCACTCTTAATTGTATGTAGCGCATGAAATGGAGGTTCAGGTCTGGAGGTAGAGAAGAGATTGACAAAACGCACCGTTGCTGGTGTTCTTTGGAAGGCTAGCTAGTTTCGGTTTATTGAGAAAACAAACGTGTTAAGTGTAAGACAGAAGCAAACCTCAAAGAGCAATGAACAAAGTACAAACTTTAAAGGGTTAATTACACTTATGTCCCTGAGGTTTAGGTGTAATTACAGTCAAGGACACAAAGTTTCAAAAGGTAACAAACCGTGTCCACAAACGTTAAAAAGGTAACACTTATGTCTATCCGTCAAGTATCCGTTCAAAAAGTGTACTTTTTCGGTGATGTCATCAATATGTATTTTTTAAATGACAATATTGCCCTTGTACTATATATTTTCATATTAAGATACCAAACCCTAATTTGAAAATTAAGGTTTTTAAATGGTATATGCTATATAAAAATTTATAAACTTAAAATTTTGAAACTTTAATATCTAATTAATTCTATCTCTCTCCAAAATTTTTATTTCTTAATATGGTTTTTAATTTCCTTAAAATACATTTTCTTTTCAAAAAGATATGGAAAACCCTAATTCTAATCATCCCCCTGTTCTAACCTAATTTTCATTCTCCCCAGACTCTAACCCACGCCGCCGCCGCCGCCCCCTAGCCCCTGCCTCCGTTGCCCCCTCTCAGCCCCCCCACCTCCGCCTTACCCCCCTGCCGCGCACCACCTTAACCAAATTGCAGCCTCGTTTACCTCGGCGTCGCCGCCTCGATAGCCGGCCACAACCAAATCAGATCTAGCCACCCCTCGTCACCACCACCATCACCTTCCCTCACCCCCGCGCCCCTGAAATATACTCAGCCGCGACATAGTCGGCGCCACCACCACCCCCCACAGATCCCGATCTGACCTCTCTCACCTTCATACTCCACCGACGACAAAATCAACCACCATAATTGTATCTGCGGCCCACCGTCGTCTCCGCAACCAACCACGACCATACCCACGGCCTTCTACCACAATCAATGCTTTCAGATTTGTTTTTTTTTAATTATTTAACTCAAATCTTGTTTCTGTTGTATGGGTTCATACAATGTATTGATCGGCGGTGGTGTTGTGTACGGCTTGCTCCGGCGTAGGGGGCACGGCGGTGGTGCGGGGGTGGGTCACGGCAGTGGGGCATGGATGTTGGCTGTGGTTTGTGTAAGTACAGTCAAGGTATATGGCTCTGCTACGGGAAGAAAGATAGGAGAAAAAAATATAAGAGAGAAATTTAAGTCATGGGCAATACGGTCATTTTGCAAAAACCGTTATGTATTCTTGTATTCCGTTTGGTCAAAGGATATAAGTGCCTATTTTCCAAACTTATGGACACGCGTGTAATTACACCTAAACCTCAGGGACATAAGTGTAATTAACCCAACTTTAAAATTGAACCTCAAAGAGGCAGAGTGTAATTAAAGTCTTGCAAGAAATGCACGTAGCATTTCCCGTAAGTTAAAACTTAACAGTAAGAGTATGTTTTGATAACGTAATGAAGCACTTAAAATTTAGAGATTTTAATATTTTTTAATTTAATATGTTTGATAATGCTTAATGTTTTATCATTTACCACCACCACCACGACGAGGATGCAGTGACCTCCACTACACTATTGCTACCGCCACCATGTCCATGTCTGCCAAAATCATCTGCGTATCCATCACAATACACCCGCTACCATGACGGCATTCGCGGCCTATCGCCACAATTATGAACAACACATCTTCATGTAATATTACCGTCATATTTCCACCGCTGTTGCTGCCTCGACCACCAATACTATTTTGACAATGAAAAACAACAGATCATAAATGTTCAATTCTAATGCAAAGAATAATTTGCAAAATGAAATAATTTTCAGACGTTTACTTTTAGTTTATCAAACAAGTTAACTTATTTTTCAGTTTTATCAAACTGCCACCATGTCCATGTCTGCCAAAATCATCTGCGTATCCATCACAATACACCCGCTACCATGACGGCATTCGCGGCCTATCGCCACAATTATGAACAACACATCTTCATGTAATATTACCGCCACATTTCCACCGCTGTTGCCGCCTCGACCACCAATACTGTTTTGACAATGAAAAACAACAGATCATAAAATGTTCAATTCTAGTGCAAAGAATAATTTGCAAAATGAAATAATTTTCAGACGTTTACTTTTAGTTTATCAAACAAGTTAACTTATTTTTCAGTTTTATCAAACCACCACCATGTCCATGTCTGCCAAAATCATCTGTGTATCCATCACAATACACCCTCTACCATGACCGCATTCGCAGCCTATCGCCACAATTATCAACAACACATCTTTATGTAATATTACCGCCGCATTTCCACCGCTGTTGCCGCCACGACCACCAATACTGTTTTGACAATGAAAAACAACAGATACATAAATGTTCAATTCTAGTGCAAAGAATAATTTGCAAAATGAAATAATTTTCTGACGTTTACTTTTAGTTAACTTATTTTTTACTTTTATCAAACCGCCATTATGCCCCCCCCCCCCCCCCCCTCAAATAAATGAAGAGTTTACTATGCTGGAACAAATCAAAACGCACCACATGAATGCATTATTCAATGGTCCATATATGTAGGACGTGAAACTGTGCCCTTTTAGTCATTGCTAACGCGTTGAAGCCCCAACCACCATCAGAAACTTCAACCCTGCAGACACCCAGCACCCACTATATAGCCGTCTCCCTATTTTCATCTCAACTATTAACCAAGCAGAACAGAAGAAATGGAGAAAGCACAAGCAGAGAAACAAGGCCATGCCGCAAAGGGCAACAAGCAGCAGCGTCCAGTATGGGATTGTGGAAGCTCACTCTACGACTCCTTCGAGCTCAAATCCTTCGAACGCCAGCTCGACTCGGCCATAACATCTTCAAGAACCCTATCAATGCCTCACTTGTCCAGCCGCCAATCTCGTCCACCACCACCACCACAGAAACCTCAATCTCCTCCCAAGAAATCTTCCAAAATCTCTCGCTCGCTTCAAAAGCTACTCCGCTCTGTTTTCAGGCCTAAACAGCAGACCACCACCGCGGTTTTTCGCGTGGAAGAGCGTTCACGGGACGGTTTTTACGTGGTCTACGACAGGTCCGGTGGCGGGCTCTCCACGATACCCGAGGCACCGGAGACTGCGGCCCTTTCGCCTGAAATGAAGTCGCTGGCGAGACGGACGGCCTCCGACCGGTTTACCGCCACTTCTATCGGTATTTCATGTGCTTGACGTAGCTTGAGGAGCTTAAACATGTGTATTTTATACTGTGTACAGTGTGTCAAGGTTGACAGGCGTACGTACACTTGTTAGAATGTTTTTTATTCTGCTAAAACGACTGTAATTCCTGAATTAGTGGGTTTGGACTTTGACATACTTTTGCTTATGTGATTGATTAGGTCAGAAGTTTGGTTGTTAGATGTTGGTAATCAACTGGTTGAGTGCTTTGGAGGTCATGTGAATGTTCTCGTAGATAACCAGTGCCTTCAAGCCTCCATAATTAGACTTTGATAAACGTTGCGTCTTCATCGCTAAAGGCTTAAAACGATGAAATTTTGGCAACATACGTTGCTAAAAGTCTGTTTCTTTGTGATGGCTTTAATCTCTTTGTTATTATTTTTTTCAAATTATTCTTGATGTTGATAATTAATTAAGGGCTTCATCTTGGAGGCATCATCTAAATCAATAAATTTTTTTATTCAAATTAATACTGTGTGCATATGTTGCTATAGTGTCTATGGCCAAGGGCGGACCTATATGTTGTGACAAAAGAGGGTTGAAGCACCCCTGACTTTTGAGAATTTTTATTTTTATTTTTTTGGGAAATCGCACTGCGACCCTGTTCCTGAGATCCTGTTCCCCGATACTCCGTTCCCCGAGACCCACACTCGGCAGTCACTTCTCTCTCTCTCTCTCTCTCTCTCTCTCTTACCGTGACTGTGAGTGACTGACCACCGGTTGACTGAGCTCAGGCAGGCCGTGACGATTGACGAGGCTACTCCGAGGATCGGGCGGCGACGCACCAGATTAGGCGACGCCACGACGACGGCGACGAGATTTGGCCCCTCACTCCACTCTTCGACTGCAACTCCGAAGTCCGACCAGATCTGGCCCCTCACCCCTGCCGGCGACCGCAACGACGCCAACGATTGACGAGGCTCCCTGCTGTGGGTCTTAAATGTTCAGTTCAAACAAGAGGTGGGTCTTTAATGTGTCATGTATGTGCGTATGGACTATGGCAGTACCAGGACCTGATCTGGGAAAAGGCAATGATAAAATTAGTTTTGCTTTATTAGTTTGTGTCAAAAGCCTTTTGTGTCTTCACAACAAGTGTATGTACTTTGTAAATTGTAACGAGAGAAAGGTAAACCAAACAAACATTTGAGGCTAACATAATAATACTTTTTGTATGCTTTTTAAGAGTACTTTGTTTTAATATTATTTTAATAAAAAATAATATTGAATTCGATATAATTTTTGCCTCCCCCTGAAAAAACTTCCTGGTTCCGCCCCTGTTTATGGCCAATGGTTTAAGAGAAAGAAATGTGACTTACTGTGTTTCAAACGATTTGAAAGAGTGATTTCTCTATATATTTCTAGAAGATATTGTTACACCATTATGAAGCTTCCAAGATTAGTGACAGTATTTGAGCTACACACACACACACACACACACGTTTATATATAATCTTGGGTTGCCTGGAATTGCTCCAGGCAACATCATAGTGGTAATAGGGTTCAATGAAAGTTGGCCATATATGATATGCCTTGACAAGCTATTGTTGCATAATATCGAGAAATCTAATACGCTGCTACTGGTTTTATACAGCAATGTTTATGAACTGCAGAAACCAAAAAGATATTATTTGCCTAGAATATGTTTAACTACATATGGGCATACACACACTCTATCTGTCTTCCAAACCAGCTTTGTTGATTTTAGGCAATGATCTTATGAAACAGCACAGACATATGCAAATCGCTCAGCAATATAACTACGTATTGATATTCGTACTTGTGGTCTGTCATTTATTATTTTGTTTGCCCTAAAGGTGAAATCCAAATGCCATCGAATAGATTCTGCTTAAACGCTGAATTCTTGCGAGTGTATGAGTAGATGGAAATCATCTACGGTCTATCGGTGATGCTAAAGACCTTATATTTGGTCGCGCTATAATGTTTTCGTTTCATGATTAATGGAAGCTCTTTTAATCATCAAACCTTCACCTAGAAATTTAATGGATGGAAGGAATTCATTAAGTATTATTGACTTCTTTGCTTTTTGGAACTTCTTTACGTTAAATTAATAAGGGAGCAATCAATAGGCAATGCATGTGTGTCCCAACTAAGATTGCTCCTTATGCCTGGACGTGGAAGAATATGGGTGTTAATTAATCCTAAGACTTGTGCAAATGGTGTCATGGCGGTATCGATACTCAACCATCAATCGCTTGTCAAGATGCCAAAATTTTCAGCTGTGTTAACTGTGCGGGTACGTAGCCATACACGGATGATGCTTAGAGTCAGTTAGCGTGTCTAAAAGTTTCAAAAGGGTTTAATTATGAGACATTATATATGGAGACAGTGATCTCTCGCCTAAAAGCATGAAAGCACTTTTCAGAGAATTTGTTAGCGAGTTTAGCATCTAAAAGCTCGTAGTCTTGACTCTTGAAATGCAAAATCAATCGCTTGATGATGTTTATTTACTATTGTTTTTGTGTTTAGACTTCGTTCTAAATGTAAATATTATGTCAAAACAAAACCACTTGGAAACCGTTTTTCAAGTTTTATTGGTGTCTAGCTTCATAATGCAAAAGTTTCATTCTAATTTTCTTTTACACTTTTTTCCCAATTTCTCAATTTTGCTCTTCTACTTCTACTTCTGTCTTTTGGATTTCCTTTTCTAGCAAATTACAACTGGAAAGTAGGCCCAAACTCAAGGGAACACAGCTTTGAGTCCACCAAATTAAACCCAGCAGTCCTCAAAGGCAACCATGCATGAACTCCATAGCTTGATCTTAGGCCCCTTTGAAAAATACTCCTGGTTGGGCTGCAAGTTTTTTCCGTTAAAAACAAAAAAACAGCCAAGTTTTTTTTTTATTTTTCATTTTGAATCTGCTCTGCTGCAAGTTAAATTGCCACCTACATAACAATAATTACTTTAGTTCCGTCCATTGCCCTTGGAAAGTGTTAGCCACTTGATTAGTCACAGAACAAAATTCAGTGTACAAATGCAGTAGGGAGCAGCTAAATTTTTTTTTATTTTTTTTGAACTCCCCATGAGACCGCGACCTAGATGGACATAGAAGAAGCCTTTATCGATGGGCTATCATCTTGGTCTCAAGCAGTTAAACCCTTCCTTCAAGCGAATTTCTTGACGAGAATTTCATGAATTATTAAACCAAGCCGGGGTGAGTTTTTTTTTCTTTTTTTAGTCCGTGTTTTTCTCTCTCTTTTGTTCTCTTTATGCCTCTTATTTGTTTCACTTTTTGGCTGCTAAGATCAGTAGTAATGCTGTACAACGTATGGACGAGATTCGTGCAAAACTATTACTCATGGTTTCAATTGCCCCAAAGAAATGTCTTTACTTTTTTTTTTCTAAGCAAATTTGATTAAAACACGTTACCCATTACAACCTAAGGCGATATCCAAACGGGTATCCCTGGAACAACTAAGACAACGCATCCAAACGGATGGTCTTGGAAAATGGCCCACATGGCCTTGAAGGAAAGCACGGTAAACATAAGGGCTATTCGAATTTGGGGTTATCAAATTAAGGGGTAGCCAGAGACGGGAAGATGCAATTTCTTGCCCCATATCCCTAGCTCCCACCGAGACAGGGGAGAGAGCCATGGGCCGCTTTAGATGGCAATTAACATTACTACCGCAGTTTTCATCGGAGCTCCAGCAGCTGAAGGAGGGTCCTCCCAAGGCCGGATCGAAACATCCACAACCTCGAAGAGAGTATGCATCCTACTGATTGATGAGTGGTGTATACCTACTGAACAAGACCATGTGCATTACTGTGTGGTATGCTCCGGTAGTAGCTAGGTTGTACACTGCAAGCTCCATTTGCTACAAAAGGTAGAAACAATGCACAGGGCCATGGAAGAATGATGTCACCAGTCTTGAAGTTAAAAACACTTCATAAGCCCAGGTAATGCTATGTTAGTATGTTCTATATATGCTCTAGTAGGTTGTACACTGTTAAGCTCCTCCAGTTGCAACAGAAAGTAGAAAGAATTGCACAGGGCCATGGAAGAATGACGTCACCAATCTTGAACTTAGAAACACTTCATAAGCCCTTTCTACTTGATATTCAGCTGTGTTTGACACCCTTTGCATGAGCAACTAATTAGTATATCTTCTTCATAATTGCTTTGTTGGGTCGGCATCACAAACCAGTCAACTATCACACAAACCAACTACCTCATCACAACTTGAAGACGTCCAAATCTGAATTTGTCATGGCCTACATGGGCTAGAGCTAGTCTCATCTTGTTAACAAGAGCTAACAGTTATTCCAGTTACTGCAGAACCAGCAGACAGAGGTTCTCTCCGATGATTGTCATTCGCAAAGTAAAGCACCTTTAGCAATATTGAATTGGATTCGGTTGGATGGAAATATAAAGCATAAATTGGTACTGTACATAGATTTCCATCTCTCTCACCCCCTGTAGACATACAGTTGCAGAGGAAAATAATGGAGTTCACACGTACAGCAGTCACCCATCTTACCTACTCCAGGGATGGGTCACCTCATCCTACTCACTGAGTTCGCCATCAAGAGACCCGTCCTCCACCACAAACTTTACCAACATTCCAAGGACGGTTGCCATAAAGCCCCAAACACTTTATAAGCCCTGTCTATGCGATATTCAGCTTTTTTGACACCCTTTACATAACAGTTCTTCTGTTGGAAAAATAACTTGAATTTGTTACGTTAATTTTACATAATAATTAATTATAAAATTTTGACTAAAGCACGTAATTACTTAATCATAAAAGTTATCAAAATGCATGGCTAAATTAATAATTAGACATGCAAAATAAGCATATTATAGGCATACAAGTACATATAACAAACTGTTAAGTATTTTAACTAACATGCAATTTTAAGATATAGATAAATAAAAGTAAATTCACGCTGGCATGTGAGAGTCGCGACAAAATCGCTATCATAAAGACTTTATCCTCTCCCTACCCACGGCTTCTAACGAATGATAAACCTTCCAAGATAAAACCCAAGGCTCGCAGCGTCGTCTTCTCTATATGTGCTTCCACAGGAAGATTATTGAACTAACTCGATCAAGTTGCCCAAAACCCAAAATTATAGAGAATATAAAGAGCATATAAAATATGAAGCATATGACTTGATGTATGTGTTCTCCATGGTAGGAGTGGTCTCTTTTTATTATAGAAGAAGACTAGGGGTTACATACATAATAAATAACAACGGTCAAATACATAATGAATAAAATTATGACAAAGTTTAATACAATGGGTTACATTGACTAACATAAATAAAGAAAATAAAGTAAGGTTTTAAAGCTTTACTAACAAAATTTGTAAATAAAAGAAGAGCAAATTCTAAAATCTTCAACGTGGGGCACAACCCGTAGAGGAAAGCACCTTTAGCCGCAGAGTAAAGTTCTCGGGTTGTCATTCGCATAGTAAAGTAGCTTTAACAATATTCCCTGCCGGTTGGATTAGAGTCTTACTGTAATATTCCACATCGGTTGTGAGAGAGTTTGCGATTGGCCTTGTAGAGCCTGCCTATGAACTCACAAGTACCTACTTGGCTAGCCCTTTTGAGGGAGGCAATGCCCTGTGGTGGGGCCGTGGACCGGGTCATTACAGATGGTATCAGAGCCGACTCTCTAAAGCTCAGGCTGGCTATCCAGTCGAGTTGCCGATGGTTGGGGGAAACGAAGGTAAGCCCGGGGTATATCCCACATCAAAAGGGTGGTTGGGGCAACGAAGTGCGAGCCGGGTATATCTCACATTGGCTAGGGAGGAAGATTTTGTGCTATGTGTGATCGAGCTTTAGCGAGGACGCTAAGGCATAAGGAGGGGATATTGTGATATCCCACATCGGATGTGAGAGAGTTTGCGATTGGCCTTGTACCCTGCCTATGAACTCATAAGGACCTACTGGCTAGCCTTTTGAGGGAGGCAATGCGTGTGGTGGGGCCGTGGACCGGGTCGTTACACTTACGGTACAGCCTTTTTTGTAACAAAAAAACAAAAAGTAGCTTTAACAATAAAGCATAGCATGTTACTATATATTTATGTTTGCATCTCTCGATCTCACCCCCTGGACTGGAGACATACATTCGTAGAGGAAAACAATGGAGTCCACACAGCAGCCACCCCACGTAGCCATTTTACCTACTCCAGGGATGGGTCACCTCATCCCACTCACTGAGTTCGCCAAGCGACTCGTCCTCCACCACAGCTTCACCATCACCTTCATCATTCCAACGGATGGCTCATCCATGCAACCCCAAAGGGACATCCTGCAAACCCTACCCAAATCCATAAACTCCATCTTTCTTCCCCCGGTGAGCTTTTCTGACCTCCCTGAAGACGGAAAGATCGAAATTCGGATCGCACTCAGTGTGACCCGGTCGCTCCCTTCTCTACGCGAGGCATTGAAGGAGTTAGCCCAGTCAACTCGTCTATCAGCCTTCGTGGTTGACCTTCTTGGCACACTCGCCTTTCCTGTGGCCATCGAATTCGGTGTTTCGCCCTACGTTTTCTTCCCCACAACCGCTATGAACTTGTGTCTGGTGCTCCACTCGCACAAGCTTGATGAGAGTTTCAGCTGCGAGTACAGAGACCTATCTGAACCGGTCATTTTACCCGGTTGTGTCCCGGTACACGGTACTGATCTAGTGGAGCCCTTTCAAGACAAGAAGGATGAGGCCTATAAATGGATTCTTAGCATTAGCAAGCTATACAACTTGGCTGAGGGTATTATGGTCAATAGCTTCATGGACTTGGAACCCGGTGCTTTTAAGGCTTTGAAGGAAGGTGGCTGGTGTAAACCTCCGGTTTACCCGGTTGGACCGTTGATTCAAGCCGGTTCAGCAAGTGGGGATAATGGGTTTGAATGTCTGAAGTGGTTGGGTGAGCAGCCCAGTGGGTCAGTGTTGTTTGTGTCATTTGGTAGTGGCGGAACCTTGTCACATGAGCAGTTGACAGAATTGGCCTTGGGCTTGGAAATGAGTGGGCAAAGGTTCCTTTGGGTTGTAAGAAGCCCACATGAGAAGTCCAATGCAAGCTATTTCAGTGCCCAGACCAATAAGGATCCATTTGATTTCCTACCCGATGGTTTTCTGGACCGGACCAATGGCTCGGGTTTAGTTTTGTCGTCGTGGACTCCTCAGATTCAAGTCCTGGGCCATGGCTCGACCGGAGGGTTCTTGACCCATTGTGGTTGGAACTCGACTTTAGAGAGCATAGTGCATGGCGTGCCTATTATTGCATGGCCACTTTTCGCCGAGCAAAAGATGAACGCGGTATTATTAAGCGATGATTTGAAGGTTGCATTGCGTGTAAAAGTGAACGGAAATGGTGTAGTAGAGAGAGAAAACATAGCGAAGTACGCAAGAGGACTAATCAAAGGTCAGGAGGGGACGGAACTTCGGAATAGAATGAGAGGTTTCAAGGAAGCTGCTGAGAAGGCTTTGAGGCAAGACAGTTCGTCTACAAGGTCACTCGAAGAAATAGCTCAAAAATGGATGATCTAGGCCCTAGGGTAACAAATAGGGAAGCTTTTGGATAGGGACATCCACACTAGACAACTATTATATCATTATTGTGATCTATCTATTAGTATATGAAACTTGTAAGACAACTAGCTTGTGGGTTGCTTTATGTCATGCAACATTGCTTTAGAGGGTCGACGACATGTTGACTCTAGTCCATGAAGACTAGTTCGAAAGTCATCAAATTTCTTCCTCGCAAAGTTAAATCTTCACTACTTTAATATGTAAATTATGTCATGTTCATCTGAAATTTAACCGTATTGTTTTGGTGCATTAAATGTCATGTTTGACAAAGTCAGTGGTAAGAGAAAAGAGCTGCATGGACAAGGCTACAGTGACGCTGGAGAAAGGCACAACGTGCTCTTCGTGGAACTACTGCGGCGAAAGATTGGCTACTGGGTCGATTGATGGGACGTTGACCATATTCGACTCCGTTGACCCAGCTTCTTCATCCTTCACCTGCACTTCTAGATCTAAGGTTATAACGTTTAGCCTCACATTCTATGATATGAATGTAATTGATGATTAATTACAATACAGGGGATCAGAGAAATAACTCTACAAAGGACTTTCCTTGGTATTTTGGCTGGTTACTGAATCAGAATCTCTATGGATATGAAGAAATGAGAGTGAATTGTTTCTGTGAGAGGTAGTACTTGTCAAGAGTATATTGTCATGTGGTACTACGCTTGGTTTAGGAAAACATATGCATGGTTTAACTAAGTGGCGGAGCCAGCAACTTCGTAAGAGGTGGGCACCTAATAGACGATAATTTTTTTTTTATACATAAAATAGATATTACTAAAGCTCAACTGTCGTCAAAATGCAATTGTTGATTAAACCTAGCAAACGGGCATCTCACACCTATTCCCGACCCTTCATATCAGGTAGGATTGTAAGTAAAGTAATAAACCGACGGTTTTTCATTTCAATCTTCATCCCTATGAAGTGCACTCCCGTGTCAAACATTAGACAAGGCCACTTCAATGACTTTAAGGCCTTGGTTTATATAGTTATTCCGGTATCAAAGAGGAGACTGAAGCAAAGAAAATCACTCGGTAAAAAAGCTTTGACAGATTAGTTGAACTAGCTACAAGAAAAACCACCAAATTTATTATGAACACACGTGACACAGTCATCATGAATCAACGTATGCCAAAACTACTGAGAACTAAACAAAATTAGTGATGGTTGTTTAAGAAAACAAGTGGTTGATTTATTTTCAAGATACAACAAGAGGTAGATATAACTTGGATTGTTGATAAATGGAAGCCTAGATTCAAAGCAGAGAAAGTGAAAGACAATCAAGCATATCTGGGGAGAAGACAAGGAATTATGAGATGAGATGTCCGCAGAGAGATTGGCTTGGCTTTTCAGATGGAGTCCCATCTTGGTGGCGGAATGGCCGATGAACTACAACACCTGTACATGGAGATGAAGATCTGGACGGCAGCAGGTGGGCACGTACCCCCCGTGCTCCCTGCTGCCTCCGCTACTGGTTTAACTTAACCATAAGAAGATTCTCCTTTAAGTGTATGACATTGCAGGATTGATGATGTATTCACAAGTCTGCATTGAAGTGGAAGGAGGGTAACTGGGCCAGAGGAGAAGACGTTTTATTTGCGAGCATAATTTTCTCAACCATTTTTTCTTTCTTTTTGGTTTAGCAAGTTGCAACTCATAAACTTGCCTCCATGAAGAGAGATAGCTGCATCAGTGCAGCTGGGGTATATAATTGAATTGGGGGAGGACAAGTGCATGATGCTTGATTGCAAAGTTTTCGGTGTAAAAAGATTGCGTTAAACTAGCTTATTCCCTAAATATATATGTTGTAACCGTATATTTTGAGCAATCATCCTTCCGCAAGCCCACGAGAAGGTAGTTTTATGTTTGAAACAACGATGTCTTGAGTTACGCGTGATGTAATCATCTACAGTCTACCATCAATCGCTTCTTATGATGCCAAATTGGTCTGCTGCGTTGATTGAGAGCAGCCATACCCGGACAATGTTTAGGGGTTGGTCAATGTCTAAAAGTCTCAAAGCGTTTTATGAGAAGCGATATTAGAGACAGTCTCTCATCTAAAAAGCCTGAAACACTTTTGATTAATTTTTTTTAGCGAATTTAGCAGCTAAAAGCTCGTAGTCTTAACTCTGCAAATGCAAAATCAATCGCTTGATGGTATTTATTTTTATTTAATTATTTTGTGTACGAACATGTAAATATATACAGTATTACAAAACAAAACCACTTAGATATCGTTTTTAACTTTGACCATCACCCCTTTTTCTCAAACACAAAAATAATCATAAACTGGCTCTGGAGCCGATTCCAGTAGACTTATTGGAGGTCCTATTGGTGTGATTTTTTGGTGAACCAACTTGGCAGCCACGATGAATCATATTTGATCTTTATGGTGTCGTCAACATACATATTATTTGATTTAAGTTGCTTTGTGGGTGATACTTTTTTACTTTTATTGGTGCGTAGAAAATTTTATTTTAATTTTCTTTTTCACCTATTCAATTTCTCAATTTTGCTATTCTACTTTCGGCTTTTGGACTTTTACAACTTGAAGGTAGGCCCAAACTAAAGGGTACCCAGCTTTGAGTCCACCAAATGAAACCCAGCAGTCCACAAAATGAAACCCAGCAGCCCAATCCGTCAAGTTTTTCTTTTCTTTTTTGAATTGCCCTTGAAAATTGTTTGCCACATAATTAGTCACAGAACAAAATTCGCAATAGTGTACAGTGCAATAGAGAGAAAAAAACTTTTTTTTTTTTTCCACCACAGTGATAAATTTACTTACTTTCCCCATGAAACCGCGACCTTAGACAGAGAGAGAAAGAAGCCTTTGTCTTTAGGCGCGCTATCATCTTGGTCTCAAGCAGCTAGACCCTTTAGTTTGGAGAATTTAATGAACTATTAAGGTAATTTCGGGTGTTTTCAATTCGCTCTTACTTTAGTTCATATACCCTTTATGTCTCTATTTGTTTCACTTTTTGCCTGCTATAAGGATAGAGGAGATTTGTGCAAAAACATTATTTACGGCCGGACTGCCTGAAGAAATAATGAAATATCTTTAGGCTTTTGAGTGGTGTATATACATACCTAAGGAATTGAAGAAGATCATGTGCATTAACATGCATATGTTGTATGCTCTAGTAGGTTGTACACTGCAAGCTCCTGTTTGGCACAATAATGCACAAGGCCATGGAAGAATGATGTGACCAATCTTGAACTTGGAAACCCTTCATAAGCCCTGTCTACTTCATATCCAGCTTTGTTTGACACCCTTTACATGTGCAACTAATTTGTAATCACGAGTACAAGATATCTTCGTTTTGTTGGGTCGGCATCACCGGCGAGCCAGCCAACCTTCACACAGGCCAACTACCTCAACACAACTTGAAGACATCCATCTCTGAATTTGTCATGGCCTCATGGGGTAGAATTACTCATCTTGTTACTATACGGTAATAGTTCTTCCGCCTAACTGCACAACCAACAGACATATATAGATCTTTTTCCAATAATATACCATTCGCAAAGGAATATAGCATTTTGAAGCAATAAAGCATAACATGTTACTACATGTATGTGTCCATCTCTCTCGAGCTCACCACCTGTAGACATACATTCGCAGAGGAAAATAATGGAGTCCACGCAGCAGCCACCCCACATACCCTAATAAAAACGGTGTTTTTCTCAAGGTGTACGATAGGGCTTTGTCATTGACTCTTTAATTTTGCCATGTTCAGAAACAATAGAGCCTCTTCAGTGGAAGCTATGCAGACTCTTTGAAGGAAGTTCGTATATAAAAAGTGCTAGATATTCAGTGTGGAGTTTCACTCACTAGCTTGAAGTTGGTAGGGCATCACAGCTTTGGTTATCTCCAAATTGTATTTTAGACTCCTAAGTTCCGCAAAGTGTCTGATGATGGTTGTCATACCATTATATACGCTACAACAGTTTTGGTCTGTCGCGACTTGTTAGGATTTGAAGGTGGAGTCATGTTGCTCTGCAACTTGTTAACAAAATGAAAGACCAAATAAGAGAGTGTGGTATACAGCATTGTACAGAAGGCACATGATCGACTGTAGGTTTTTCAACTTTAGGTAAAGTACCCGATGGACATAGGTGGTCACCGATTAGAGCCACTCTGAATGGGCTGCATATTTTGTTTCTCCGGAAAAGCAGTAAGAGAGTTTGACCGGTTGTTGTGAAGTACGGTACTAATCGTTAGGTAAAGGTCCTTTTAACCTTACCGCACATTTTGTGAAGATGGTGTCATGGCGATATCTTTACTCTACTATCAATCGCGTGTCAAGATTTCAAATTAGTCTGTTGTGTTAACTACGGACAATCGTACACGGATGATGTTTAAGATCAGTTGGCACCTCTAAAAACTCAAAAGCGTTTATGAGACATGCTACTTAGAGACATTCTCTCGTCTAAAGCATGAAAAACCTTTTTGAGAGAATTTTTTTATCGAGTTTAGCATCTAAAAGCTCATAGTCTTGACTCTCGAAATGCAATAGCAATCGCTTGATGGTGTTTATTTACAATGTTTTTGTATTTAGACTTCTAAATGTAAATATTATGTCAAAACAAAATCACTTGAATACCGGTTTTCTAAGTTTGAACATCATCAATTTTTCTCAAAAACAAAAATAAACATAAACCGGCCTTAATAGATTTAAGTTGCTTGGTGGGGACACTTTTTCAACTTTTATTGGTGTCAAGCTTCCTAATGCAAAAGTTTCGTGTTAATTTTCTTTTTCACTTTCCCAATTTCTCAACTTTACTCTTCTACTTTTGTCTTTTGGATTTCCTTTTCTAACAATTACAACTGGAAAGTAGGCCCGTAACTGAACTCACAAGCAAGCGCAGAAAGCAGGGCCAGTTTGCGAAATACTCCTGGTTGGGCTGCGAGTTTTTTCTCTTCAAGAACAACGGATAGACCATAATGGTGCAAGAAGTCTATTTATCGTTGAATTGCCTAAAGAAATTTCTTTACTGATTGATGAGTGGTATAAACCAACTGAACAAGAACATGTGCATTGCCATGTGGTATGCTCTAGTAGGTTGTACACTGCAAGCTCCGTTTGCTACAAAAGGTAGAAACAATGCACAGGGCCAGGAAGAACGATGTTACCAGCTCTTGAAGTTAGAAACACTTCATAAGCCCAGGTAATGCAATGTTGTATGCTCTAGTGGGTTGTACACTGTAAGCTCCAGTTGCAAACAAAAGCTAAAAACAATGCACAAGGACAAGGCCATGGAAGAATGATGTCACCAATCTTGAACTTATTAATTAGAAACACTTCATAAGCCCGTCTACTTAATGTTCAGCTTTGTTTGACACTCTTGATGTGCAACTGATTTGTAACAGGAGTACATATTATCTTATTCATATTCGTTTTCTTGTATCGGCATCACCAGCCAGTCAACCATTGCACAAGCCAACTACCTCATCAATACTTGAAGACATCCATGTCTGAATTTGTCATGGCCTCATGGTGTAGAATTACTCATCTTGTTAATATATGGTAACAGTTCTTCCACCTAACGGCACAACCAGTAGACATAGATCTTTTTCAATTATCATTCACAAAGTAACATAGGACCTTGAAGCAATAAAGCATAGCATGTTACTATATATATATGTGTGTGTGTGTGTCTCAACCCCTGTAGATATACATTCGCAGAGGAAAACAATGGAGTCCACACAGCAGCAACCCCACATAGCCATTTTACCTACTCCAGGGATGGGTCACCTCATCCCACTCACTGAGTTCGCCAAGCGACTCGTCCTCCACCACAACTTCACCATCACCTTCATCATTCCCACGGATGGTTCACCCATGCAGCCCCAAAAAGACATCCTGCAATCCCTACCCAAATCCATAAACTCCACCTTTCTTCCCCCGGTGAGCTTCTCTGACATCCCTGAAGACGGAAAGATCGAAACCCGGATCACACTCAGTGTGACCCGGTCACTCCCTTCTCTACGCGAGGCATTGAAGGAGTTGACCCAGTCAACTCGTCTATCAGCCCTAGTGGTTGACCTTTTTGGCACACACGCCTTTCCTGTGGCCATCGAATTCGGTGTTTCGCCCTACGTTTTCTTTCCCACAACCGCTATGAACTTGTGTCTGGTGCTCCACTCGCACAAGCTTGATGAGAGTTTCAGCTGCGAGTACAGAGACCTACCTGAACCGGTCATTTTACCCGGTTGTGTCCCGGTTCACGGTAGTGATATAGTAGAGCCCCTTCAAGACAAGAAGGATGAGGCCTATAAATGGATTCTTAGCATCAGCAAGCTATACGCCTTGGCTGAGGGTATTATGGTCAATAGCTTCATGGACTTGGAACCCGGTGCTTTTAAGGCTTTGAAGGAAGGTGGCTGGTGTAAGCCTCCGGTTTACCCGGTTGGACCGTTGATTCAAGCCGGTTCAGCAAGTGGGGATAATGGGCTTGAGTGTCTGAAGTGGTTGGGTGAGCAGCCCAGTGGGTCAGTGTTGTTTGTGTCATTTGGTAGTGGTGGAACCTTGTCACATGAGCAGTTGACAGAATTGGCCTTGGGCTTGGAAATGAGTGGGCAAAGGTTTCTTTGGGTTGTAAAAAGCCCACATGAGAAGTCCAATGCAAGCTATTTTAGTGCCCAGACCAATAAGGACCCTTTGGATTTCCTACCCGATGGTTTTCTGGACCGGACCAAGTGCTCGGGTTTAGTTTTGTCGTCGTGGGCTCCTCAGATTCAAGTCTTGGGCCATGGCTCGACCGGAGGGTTCTTGACCCATTGTGGTTGGAACTCGACTTTAGAGAGCATAGTGCATGGCGTGCCTATGATTGCATGGCCACTTTTCGCCGAGCAAAAGATGAACGCGGTATTATTAAGTGATGATTTGAAGGTTGCATTGCGTGTGAAAGCGAACGAAAATGGTGTAGTAGAGAGAGAAAACATAGCGAAGTACTCAAGAGGACTAATCAAAGGTGAGGAGGGGACGGAACTTCGGAATAGGATGAGAGGTTTCAAGGAAGCAGCTCAGAAGGCTTTGAGTCAAGACGGTTCGTCTACAAGGTCACTTGAAGAAGTAGCTCAAAAATGGATGATCCAGGATAACAAATAGAAAAGCCTTTGGATAGTGACATCCACACTACACAACCTTGTAATCTTTGACAAGGAAAATGTAACAAAGGCTTAATATCATTATCGTGATTTATCTATTATATGAAAAACTTGTAAGACAAGTAGCTGCTAATCCCAAATTGGGAGCAATGATAAGGTCTTGAGGGATGATCTCAAGGCTGTCACATTCAATTCCATACCAATTGTCCATAAATTACGGTTCCATTCGTTGAAAAAAATAGAAAGAAAAATAAACTAGCTTGTGGGTTACTTTTTTGTTCTTGGTTAAATAAGAGAGTGACATTAAATAGAAATCATTCAGTACATAGTTATCGTCTTGTCATGACATCTCCATGACCGCAAATTTACATTACATTACTAGATATGATACCTAACAAAGCACTAGTACCATAAGCCCATACAAAAGACAACTACTTCTAACGATTGGAATTACAAAAGGGTTTCACTGATCCAATCTTGATGTACTGTCATTAGAGCATGTCAAGCAAAAGCTGACAAAAGATGTGCTTCTTTAACTATTCCAGAGCCCACTTTATCTACACAAAAGGTGTGGAAGTCTGGTAGGATATTGCAGAAATCATATATAATAGGGGCAATTGTGTCAAGAATATCTTCGGATTCAGACAGCTGTGAATACAAAAAAATTGAATTGGGCATGATAAAGTAGCCCAATGACTTCGAATTGGGTTACTTTATGTCATGCAACAATACTTTAGAAGGCAGACAACATGTCTACTCAAGTCTACTGAAGACCGGCTCAAAGTTGACAAATCTAAAACTTCACTACCTTTATATGTAAACTATATCATGTTCATCTGAAATTTAATATATTGTTTTGGTGCATTAAATGACATGTTTGACAAAGTCAGTGGTAATATTTTTTATCTTTTTCATTTGAGTTTATCGAGTGTAGCATATCGTTGTGACAAATAAAAAACAAACTCGAGCTTTTTCTCAAACTAGCAAAATTTTCATAATGCCTTAGATTCATACACCATACACAAGTAAACGAGCCAAGTTACTCATACTTGCCCGACTCAACTCTCGGTTACCGAACAAACAAGCTCTCAATTACTAAAGAAACAAGCAGATCACGAGCTTCAGAACTGAGCATTCAAGTTTTTTTAAAGCTCAAACTTCGTTAAAGTCCAGTTGGGTTCATTAGATAACCCGTTAGGGTGGAGCAAAAAATTGTAACAACAGGCCGACGAGTTCTAATGGGCTTTCTAATGAACTATGTAAAAATTGCAACTTTCATTTTTTTCGGCGGTTGTATCGGTAATTATGCCCTCCGATATCAACTGTGTAGACTGTAGAAAAGAAGATCACAGAACCCTAGAAAAACCTCTGCAGTTGTTTTGGGGGACAATTGAGCAATTGCCTCACAAACCCACCAAAACCAGAGGAAGAGTTTCCAAAGAAAACAACCCAGTAAGCGTTCAAAGGCAGTGAAGGCAGAGAACAGTTCATACTGGAGAGAGAGAAGAGAGGCATGGACAAGTCTATAGTGACGCTGGACAAAGGCACAACGTGCTCTTCGTGGAACTACTGCGGTGAAAGATTGGCTACTGGGTCGATTGATGGGACGTTGACCATCTTCGACTCTGTTGACCCAGCTTCTTCATCCTTCACCTGCACTTCCAGATCTAAGGTTATTACATTTAGCCTTACATTCTATAAGATGCATGTAATTGGTGATTAATGGCAATGTAATTGGTGACTAATGGTATTTTGATTACTTAGACATTGATAATTTGGTTGCTGAACCAGAATTTCTATGGATATGAGGAATTGAGAGTTAATTGTATCTGTGAGAGGTGGTACTTGTCAGAGTATATTGTCATGTGATACTATGCGTAGTTTAGGAAAATATACATTGTTTAACTTAACTCTATAAAGGTTCTCCTTTAAGTGTATGACATTGCAGGAATGTTGATGTAGTTCACAAGTCTGCATTGAAGTGGAATGTTTAAACTTCTATTTTACAAGATAACTTACTTATGCCAGTGGCATGGACATTCTTTTCTAACTCTGTAAAGGAGGGTAATTGGGGGGTGGGGATTCCAGTGGAGAAGACGTTTTATCTGCAAGCATAATTTTCTCAAGCATTTTTTAATTTTGTTTTTGGTTTAGCAAGTTGCAGCTCATGAACTAGTCTTCGTGAAGAGATAGTTGCATCAGAGCAGCTGCGGGATATAATTGAATTCTGCGAGAAAAGTACATGATGTTTGGTATGTGGGATTCTACTTGATGTTTGCTCGAGGATGTCACTCCTTCGTGCATCAGTAGGAAAAAAAGAATTTGCTTCATTAGAATATATTTTTTTTTACCTTATAATTGTCAGTTTTCCTGGACTGGTACTATGACGTCTTTGTCTGCATGATTCTGTTCTGGACCTAGGTATAGTCCTTTGATCGCAAAGTTTTCAGTGTAAAAGGGTTGTGTTATACTAGCTTATTCCGTAAATATGTCTGCTGTATCTCTATGGTGGGCGTATATGCACGCACGTGTGTGTCTACTGTTCTCTTTTTCTTATATGGTTTTTTGTGTTTGAGGCATATCCTACTGCATCTGACTATGTTGTAATATTAGGCTCATGCGGCTAGCATTGTGAAAGTTGTGTGGGTTCCTCCAGAATATGGTGATGCAGTTGCGTGTATATCTTCAGATGGAACTTTGTCGCTGTGGGAGGAGGTTGTAGAAGGTATAAACTGAGTTTGCCATCTTATCTTACCCTTCTATTCTGGAGCTTTTTCAAGCAAAGGCATGCACTGCTCCAATAAAACCATAATGAAGTGTTGTTCAATGGATCAGTTCTTTAATATGTCATTGTTCTTAAGGTGTGTGATAGGGCCTTATCATTGTCTCTTTAATTTTGTCATGTTCAGAAACACAGCCTCTTCAGTGGAAGCTATGCAAACGCTTTGAAGGAAGTTCGTATAAAGTGCTAGATATTCAGTGTGGAGTTTCCCTCACTAGCTTGAAATTGGTGAGCTTTGATGGGCATCACAGTTTTGGTTATCTCCAATTTGTATTTTAGACTCCAAAGTTCCTCATAGTGTCTGATGATGGTTGTCATACCGTTGTATATACAACCTCAGTTTTGGTCTGTCGTAACTTGTTAGGATTAGAATGTAAAGAGTCATGTCGTTCTGTAACTTGCTTACAAAATGAAAGTCCAAATAAGTGAGTAGCATTAAACATCGTATAGAAGGCACATGATCGTCTATATTTTTCGAACTTTAAGGTAAAGTACCCGATGGGCATAGTTGGTCGGTGATCAGAACAACTCTGAATGGGCTGCATATTGTTTCCCCCGAAAAGCATTAAGAGAGTTTGGCCAGTGCTGAGAGAATTCAGTGTTCTTTCATCGTTCAGCTGGTGATTTATTTTTGGTTATAAGGTGGAATATATAGTGACATTTGCTTTCCCTTGCTGGAGGTACAGTTTCCAAGATAAGAAGGGAAAAATAGATAGATGCGCTGTATGTCTCGAGCTTTAAAAGATAGAAAAACTAGAATGAAGGGAATAAAGCAAATCATAAGATTATGCGTTCCAAGATGGTAAGATTTACGGCCCGAGTGACCATTCACACTCAAATTTTTAACATATAGTCAAGTAGCATGTAGCTGCCTAAACCTGGTTTAGAAACTGATTGCTTATGAGTAACTCTCTCTCTCTCTCTCTCTCTCTCTCTCTCTCCCTCTCTCTCTCCCTCTCCCTCCCCCCCTCCCTCCCCCCGATTTTCCTCTCGTTTTCCAACTTTGCTGTCAGTTTCTTCTCAGTTAAGCTTGCAGTTGGTTTGGTTATAGTCAAAGCCTCATAGTTTCTCCTTCCAATTTCTATCTATCTTTCTGGCAGAAACTTGTTACCTTTACCATAACTAATATATTGCTTGAGCAAAATACTACTATTTGATTTCCCATTTTGTGTAATTTGCCATCACAAGTGAATAGTATAGCATCCACAAAGATGCCGGTAGTTCCTAGGCCTTTGGCTGACCTCACTTTTTTTTCTTCATTCCGATTCGGTATAACTTTAGTCAATATCTATTGCAGGTAATTGCATACTCAGATGGCCATGTGAAAGTCTATGAGCTCCTAAATCCATTGGAACTGAAGAACTGGCAACTTCAGGTGCTTATCATGTCTTTTCCAAATATTACAATTTGGCAAATAGAATCTTTGTGTTAACTTGAAGTCGTTCAGCAAATTCAAGAAGCAACGCAATAAAACCATAGTCCAAGTCTTCATTGCACAATATTTTCTTTTTGTTTTCCTTCATTTTTTAGTAAATTTGCCAAAGAAAACTTAAGATTTTAGCGTTAGCCCCCTCCCCACAATCAAAAGAAAAGAAAAAGGAGCAAAAAAGAAGTTGCTTCTTATCTTCCTGGAGCTTAGAGCTTATATCTCCTGCTTTTCTCTTCTTATCCAAATCCGAATATAAATTCCGTAGAGTTTTATAGAAGCAGACAAAACTATGCCCTTAGATACAGCAGGACAAACCGGCAACAAAGAATAGATCTACAAGAAGCAATATTAAGCAGATTATTGACAACAAAAGTAAGCTACCTCACCAAAACAAATCACCATCTGAAAAAGTCATCAGTAGGTTCCTAGCATATCTTTTTCCATCCACAATCTCAAATTTTCCGTTTATTTTACCTAACGTCCACTGCAAGAGAGTGGGGGAATTTCTGCAGAGGAATCTTGCCTGAAATTTCTAGCTCTTAGCTAGCATATTCTGATTGAAAATCTTAATGCTGTATTCGTGGTTATGCAGTGGTCCCTATATTGTACCTAATGGCAGATTTTTTCTTTTGGTCTTCTCCTCTACATTTATTTTGCAGGATTTCTAATCCATTAAGAGCGAAACTGATTTTAACCCTCAAATGTCAATAAAATAATCTTCAAGGCAATACCAGAATATGGTTTAACATTGCAGATTTCTGGTGTTTGTTTTTGTAGGCTGAATTTCAGAACGTTATTGATTCAGTATCAAAATATGGGAATGCTTCATGCATGTCTGCATCTATTTCCTGGAATCCTCAAAGAGGTGGAAGCCAGCAGTCAAGCTTTGTTCTGGGGTTTAACTCAAACATTCTGCAACTGAATTCCTCTAAGGTATGCTGATTTCTTCCTTCTCGTCGTTCATGCAGATTATGGTGCCCTTTAGAAGTAAGCAGGTTGAAATTTAACTGTGTTAGTACGATATTTCTTTGTCTTAACTTTTAATTGATTCTACTGTGATATGTTGTACTCTTATCATAACAGATTTGGTCATCAAACAGTACTAACCCTAGCCACCTGTCTTCTCTCCTCCTATCTGCTTCTTTCTTCTTTCTTTCTGATCTTCGCTGTCAGCCCCATTAACCTCTAGGCGTCTTTCTCTGGATGAAAGGATTATCCCAACCCCTTTGTATAGCTTTGGGTTTCAATCTTTGTTTTTGGGACATCTCCTCTCGGTGCTCCATCTTTGGTACTGACATCATGGTATTGGGTTTCTATTGAGCTTGTGCTTCAATTTGGCTCACTCGAGCTGTTGGGGGTGTGTGATTCTGCCCCATTATTAAGGGGTGTGATCGAATCCAATTGTGACCATGGTTGGATATGTCCGAGAGTCAATCATGGTTGGTATTTTGCGTTGATGGGAGCTGTTTTGGTGGCTAGAATGGGAACAATGGTTTCTAGGTTTGCGCCTAATAGGTCCATCAATGACTGTAGGCTGGCCTGTTCTTCTCCAATGAACGTATTGTGGACTATAAAAAAATTCTTGGTAAAGAATCACCTAGAGAAGGTTGAAATTGTGATTCTCTCTAGTAGGCATGTTGTATGAACTCATAGATTTCCACAGGTTTGGGAATTTGATCAGGACCATCAACGATGGCTTCCAGTTGCCGAGTTAGCTTTGCCTGGCGACAAGGGTGATCAGGTCTATGCTGTTGCATGGGCTCCAAATATTGGAAGGTAACATGGTGCTTGCTCTCAACTAATTGTTGTGTTTCTTTTTTCCACTCTGCTCACTAGTAGAATAGCAGTCAAAAGATACCTTTAGTTTGTTATATTTTGAACTCGATCAATCACTCTGCTTCAGGCCATACGAGGTGATAGCTGTTGCGACTCATAAGGGAATTGCAATATGGCATATTGGACTGAATCCTGACCCTGATGGGAGGCTCTCAGTAGAGACCGCTGCGTTGCTTTCCGGTCATGGTGGCGAGGTATGGCCTTTTTTGGTCTAAGTGTAGAAATCATTTTTGCCATTCCGGTTTACGTGCAAGCAAAGAAATGCATAATTCGAATGGAAAAAAGAACAGACACGTCACCCCATGTTAATCATTAGGAAACTTCCTTCTCTTTTGTGGGTAAAGGGAAGCAATGTAGAAGGATGATTATTTGAGTGCTTTGTTCGACTTCTTTTGAATAGGTGTGGCAGATGGAGTGGGATATGAGTGGAATGACACTGGCAACCACCGGAAGTGACGGAATGGTGAGGTTATGGCAGTCCAACTTAAATGGAGAGTGGCAGCAACAGGCTTCACTTGAACCCGCAGCTTGAGCTGCGTCATGATTTTCTCCTAAACTGCTTGTCTAAAGGCCAAGCAGTGTATTCATTTAGGCTCTCATGCTTGTTCTTAAAGAACTAGCCAGCTTTGGAGATGTGAAAAAGTTGCAATCGGCCCTAACTACTCAATGTAGCAACGTCTTAATCACCGGCAAGTCGACGTTTCAGTGTGCAGTAGCTTACATCCGCTCCAACCTCTCATCTTATCTTGTCAAGACGAAGATCCTAAAGATTGCCCTTTTGCAGTGTCCTTACTGGTTTTGGAAAGGGTGAACAAGATAAACCAACTCATGCAAGGATGCATTGTGTGGTTAAGAGGGGAGTGATTTCTATAGTACATGCTTGAGGGGGGAGAATGTGTATGCTGAGTATGTGCCTTTTCCTTCAGCAGTACTATTCGCATCTTCTATACTGCTACTCAGTGCATCTGATTTGTACAATGTACTGCTATTAATGCATGTGATTTAGTCATTTAAGGAGTGCTATTAGAACTGTCCTTTTCTTTGGAATGATATGATGTTTACATATATATTTGAGTTTCGGGTGCAAATACAAGAAAAGGTACAATAATGGCATAATACGCTCGTTTTCATTGATCAAACAAAATGCACACGAAGTGAAGTTAATTATGTAATCCGAAGGGGATGCGGAAGAACATACCAATTTTGTAATGTGTGTTCTTTCTTTTTTTTCGATTGGCAGTGATGTCCGATGAAGGTGGCTATGGGAGTTGGATGGCGATGATGGGCGACGAACGACGACGGTGGTTGTCAAAGTTGGCTGACTGACTTTTGGCGGTCACTTGTTGGCAAAGGTGGCTATTGGAATTGGCTAACGACGCCGACTGCCGAAGTTAACCGTTAGTGACTGTTGGCGGGGGCAACTGTCGGAACCTGCCGATAGCGGTTGGTGGTGACTGCTATTTGTAGGCTTGCATGTGTGTGTGTGTGTGTGTGTGGACGCGTAAGAGAGAGAAAGAGAGGTAGAAAAGAACAAGTTAGGGGTTAAGTTCATAAAAACTATTTGGGTTAAGTTAGGGATGGGGAAAATATAAATAGGCCTAAATAATTAGATTCTCATTCCCCACAAATCCTTTTAGGACTTCTCCAAATAAATACCATCTGGGGTGGAGCAGGGTGTGATATATTGCATCGGATGCGAAAGACTTCGTGAATGAGCTTATAAGACCTTACCGAGGAATTCATAGGTACTTACTTTGGTTAGCTCTTATGAGAGATACATTATCCTGTGATGGTGCTATAGACCGGGTCGTTACAATTAAGCTCTCATTAGACTGAGATTATTGGTTTTCATTTTTCATTAGACCGGGCCGTTACATCTGATCTCACCACCACCACCACCATATTCGATCTGTGAGCTATACACTTATCGAAGCCCACATTCTATGCCCTCAACAACCACCACCCCAGTCGGACACATTCTACACAATCCTTTCGGACCACCGACCGACACACCCCTTCCTATCACTCATATTCTTCCTTCACAGTAGAGACACACACCTGCGCAAAACCACCATGGACCACGAATGCCAACAACCACCGCGACAATCCCTATATATGGTAGCAGCCACCCTCAGATCCGAAAAACTCGTTAGAAGATAATTGTTTAGTTGAGGTCTAACGTGTAAATACTTGGAATGCCTTGAGAGTACGGGTTGCGATGGTGCACGGGATTTGATCAATTGCACCAGGGAACAAGCTAGGATTAACATGAAGGGAAGTACTAGGTGTTCGTATATATGTTTTTTGGATACCACCGACAAGTTTATTTTGCCATAATGAAAATAAAATACAAATTGTACAGATCAATCAGCAGAAACCGTTAGTTATCCTCACGGAACCCTAACGTTATGGAAATATGAAGCACTTCTTAAAATTCTGGACACGAATATGTATTTTGACAAAATTAAGTAGTTGACTAAACTTACCCATAAACTCTCAAATACAAGCGATATCTTCTATTTTTGTTTCCCTTGGGGCTTAAGATATAGTCATCGACCAGGAGAACAAGACCCAATTAGTTCGGTGTACTATGTACCAGCTACTACTTTCACAAAAGGATTTCGAGCCTTTGCACATCTCTATATATACAATATACCTAGCTGGGGTTTCAGCGTCTCGAAGGTCTCTCTGTCAGACATACATGGGTCGTCCGAAAGTCAAACTGGAAAGGATAGAGGACAAAACCCAGCAGATTATCACATTCTCGAAGCGTCGTAAGGAGCTGTTTCAGAAGGCCGAGGAGCTAAGCATATTGTGTGATGCTGAGGTCGGTGTTCTTGTCTTCTCTCCTGGAAAGAAGCCCTTTACTTTTGGGCAACCGTCTTTTGATTCCGTCGCCGAGCGTTACTTAGCCTTGCAAAAAGAAGAGAACCGCCGCGATAAGGTGGAAGCTGAAGAAGGGAGCCACCGTGATAAAGTGGAGGCCGAGTTAGCAAAAAAGTGGTGGTTGGACACGAAGGTTGAAGATTTGGGGTTGAATGAGCTTGAAGAGTATACAGTTGCCTTGCAAGAGTTGAAGAATAACGTGAGCAGCAAAGCTGATGAGATTGCAACGAGCAAGGCTACACCTTACAATTTCATTTAGTCGCATGGCCTTCGTTATCTTTTGTTCATTGTGAAATTTGGTTTATGTTAGGTTATTAGGAGATTGGTGAGCAGTGATGCCTTTGTCTCTTTGGTGCATGGTGAGAATTGTAATGAAGCCAAAAAGGCTATTTTTTATGGTTATGTTATGAATTTCTTTAATTAGTTTACCTAATAGAAGAGTGTCCGTTCTATTATCGAATTTTATTGTTTCTCAATGAACGAGCCTTCGGATAAGATGACATGCACTACAAAAGAAATAACATAAACCGAGCAATTGTGAATCGTTTTTATTTTCATGGTTTATCTCATGTTTTCCATCATTCTTCACGTGTGTTTTATTACATGCCTATATGTTATCTCTCCCAACTGAATTTTCTCAAGCTTGTTCTCTTACGGTGGTCGAGGAGATTGGTGAGATTTTTGTAGTCGCTCGAGCACCCTACTTCCTTAGCTAGACGAGGCTTTGTTGTATTTCTAACTTAAGAGTTTCGTTGCTTCGATTTTTTGTTGAATGCTATTTTAACATATGGTCTTTTGCAAAAAAAAGAAAAGAAAAAGTCACCGATGAAGGGTGAAACAACAAATATTACACCACTTTTGCTTGTAATGCTAGATCGGAAGTATTTATGACATGGACTCATAGACCAGATGCTTTTAGATTTAACCTTGCATATTTTGGACAATAATTAGCTTCCATTTACTTTATAAGTTTGTAATATATCTCTGTACTTTGTATGGCCGGGACGACTTTTTCATATATAATATATTTCTCTTCTTAACAAAAAAAAAATATTACACAAATTAATTTGGAAAAATATAAGGGCTGTCCAGTAATTTGCTTTACTCAGTATTATAGGCGCAGTTAATGTGAGAAAATCCAAATACAGATCTTCCCAGGCACTTCAGTATAAATATGTAATTAGCACCACCACAACATATAAAAGAAACCAATTTTTGCAATGGGGCGCACGAAGTTAGAGATCAAGAAGATAGAGGACAAGGCAAGACGACAGACGACCTTCACGAAACGGCGGCAGGGCCTGTACAAGAAGGCTGGCGAGCTGGCCACCAAGTGCGGCGCCCAGGTGGCGGTGATCGCCTTCTCCAATGCCGGCAACGTCTTCGCGTACGGCCACCCCGCGGTGAACACCGTCCTCCGCCGGTACGAGGCGGCGACGGGGGGCAGCGGGGAAGGGGGCCGTGCGGTGAGGGAGGAGATCGAGAGCAAGTACAGGGAGTCGGTGGCGAAGCTGGAGGCGGAAAGAAGGGTGGAGGAGATACTGGGCAGGGCGGCGGCGGAGGGGGGCGGGGGCGGCGGGGGGAGGCCGCTGTGGAGCGTGGAGGTCGAGAAGCTGGGGTTTGACGAGCTGGAGAAGCTCAGGGCCACCATGGAGGAGATGAAGAGGAGGCTGGCTGCGCGTGACGGCGGGATTGCAGCGGCGGAGGCTGATTCCGGCGATGACCGTGATATGCCGGCAGTTTAGGGTTATGGATCTGTTTTGGTGAGACTAGGGTTTAGGCAAATATGCTTCAATTAGGGTCCCTTTTTTTAGGCTTTTTAGTCGTTTATGCTAAAAAGAATGCTGTATTTTAGCTAGTTTTGGAGATTTGAAGTCTGTTACTTCTCTACCAAGAATCTTGGCTTTGACAAAATCACAGAATGTGATGATGAGTTAGTACTTTTGCCAAATAATAATAAAAGTTTTTTTCTTTTTTTCTTTTGTTGATCGTCATGATTTCTTTGTATGTCCGTTAGGGCGGAGATTATTCTCTTTTATTGCATAATATATGCAATATGACGTTAGATTGCCTTTTTACTTCAGCCCCAGTCGCTGTCAGCTTTCATGTCCTTTTTCAGAGCTATGGCCTCTGGGCCAGCATGGAAGGCCCACGATGCTCAAATCTGGTCGCAAAATGGGCCGGGGCAGGAAGAAATGGAGAATTATCGTTAGTTTTTTGGTGGTGATAAATATTTATTTATGCCTTTGTTCAAGAGGGAGCAAGAAGCAGAGGAACTGTAGATGACGATTAGTTGTGTACAAGCTCTTTGGAAGAACCCAACCTTACTGGGTTCTTGTAATTCTATCTTGCAAAGTTTTCGAACAGTTCAATTGAGAGAAGTACAGTCTCACCTCAAATGCTGCAGGAGGAGGAGGAGACTATCTGAGAAGAAGAGAAGATTGGTTGTGTATGCGAATCTGTTGCCAGTGGATCCATGGGCACCGGATTCACAAAGCGTACTGGCTTCACAGCTCTTTGCCGTCTCCCTCTTCCCTTACCTTGGTTTCTTGTACTTTATCACCAAATCCAAGTCTGCCCCCAAACTTACCCTCTTTGGATTCTACTTCTTGCTGGTCTTCGTGGGTGCCACAAGTGAGTTCCTTTTGCATTCCCCCTTTGTCTTGTCTCTGTTTGGTTCTGTTAATTTGCCATGGTGTTAGGACTGTTTGATTTTAAATATGAACAGGGTTACATATATGTTGTGTTTTGCGGGTAATTGGGGAGTATGATGTTGTATGTAACTGCTGCTCTCTTCTTTGCTTTCGCAATTAATTGGAGAAATTAGCAGACAATTAATTTGGTGTTGGTTTTATAGATATTTGATGTCAATTCTATGTTGCTTTCCTTTCCTTGGATTGTGTTTCTTAGCAACCAATTGAGTAAAGCATGTAGTTTTGGCCGCAGGGGGTGATTTATTATGGTTCTCTGCAATTGAGTTAGTTATGCACTATGTAATTCTTGAGAACAAAAGTGATAATGGAGGAGAAGTTGAGGTTCATCTACGCCGACTTAGAGGACATGATAGCAGTCTATATTTGAAAATTGAAATCATTTATTATTTCAAGTCATAAAAAAAGAGAGGTTTTAGAAGCTATTGCAAATGCTTACTGGATGCTTACAAGAACACGACATGGAAGCTTAATAGGACAGCTTTTAGAAAGTTTCATGCTTCTCTAGGCATTTCGCAATTGTCTTTTGCATTGTGCAGAATTTTAGAGTTGTCTAGTACATGTAAATATCTAGATATTCTTAGGAAAAGTTTTAGAACCCAGACCAAGCTGTACATTTTATAACCCAGACCTGGGTATGGTTTCGGTCTCCCAAATAGGGGCATGTAATGTAGGAGACTTAGGCATCTTGTTATACCTCCTTAACTTCTTCTTTCTTTTGTTGGCGCCCCCATTGTTGAAAGAGAGGCCAAGCCCGTAGAACCCTTGATATCTATCTAGCTCTGCATTCTAGTGAGCTCAGAAGTGCCAAGTGTCACACGGAGCTTGGGCATCATCCACCTAAATCATGCTTTGCATTCCTGTAATAGGGGAGTGCCCTTTGTGGATTATCACAAAGCAATACAGATTCGCAATACATTGGTTCATTGTGGTATCAGATGTGTCGATGTTAGTTTATAGTTGCTCGTGACAGGAAATACTAGTGCAACTTGTGTTCATATTCAACTCTGTTGACACACTTGGACCCTATGACCTATCTTGGAAAAGTACTAGTATATTTACTTGTCTTTCCTTTTTAACCACCCATTACCTTTTGTTATGTTCGGTCGTATTCTCTCTTTTACTCTTACCTTTACAGTAGATAGAAGCCATTGCTTCTTTCTTTTGTTGAAGATTGAGATGTTAAGCATGTGAATAAGTGTGATTAAGTACGGATAATTCTTTCATTCAGGATTGAATGTTAAGCATATGAATGAGTGTGATTAAGAACTGGTAAAGAATTCTCGATTAGTGTTGTACCTCTCTCAGCAACGGCCTCTCGCGGTTACAAACATTTTTTGCAATTTGCCTGTTGCATAATCATCATGTCTATAATTCCAGCGTTGAACTTTGTTTAGATGATAGTAGTATTTATACGGGGACTGGGGGTGGTTACATTACAGCTATGGCGGCCACAGCTACAGCCACTCACATTTCTTCAATTTGCTCTTCGGCGTCCACTCGCCGGCGGCCAAAAGTTACAGACACGACGACACAGCCTCGGACGATAGCATACGCCTTACCGAAGACGAGGAGGAGGTCTCTCATTGTTGTAGCTTCAAAACCCCAGACCCAGATGGATGACGTCACTTCCGATCCCCACCCTTCATCAACGTCGCAGGAGGACTTGAGCTACTTTTTAAAATTGGGAGCTAGTTCAGTTTTTGGTGCAGCTGTGATCAAGTATGGAAGCGTCATCTTCCCTGATATCACAAGACCGAACATTGTACAAGCTTTGATATTGATATCTGCTCCCGTTATTGTAGCTGTTCTCATTTTGACCAAGAAAAGTCGCACAAAATGAGGACTTTCAGTGATGACAAACTTATTAGTAGGAAGGAAATCCTGAGTCCAACTTTGCATGAGTTACACGTGACATGTATTCCAAATTATGGTAAAAATTGTACGGCACTTGAATGTATAGTAAATTTGGCTTATTTGTCATTTCAATTGTTTCCTTATTTGCTGAATTTTGAAGAACTTCGAATGACAAGCAATAAGTTTCCGTAATCATACGGCTAGTCCTTGTCGTGTTAGTATTACAGATTTACCTAAACTCTACTGACATTCTTCTTGTTGGTCTTTGTTGCTTCACATCCATCAGTCCCAGCTGGAATTTATGGTAAACTTCACCCATCTAAGCATGATATCTTATTTCCGTTTTGAAATATTCCTTTCCTTATTGCCAATTGCCTTCACAAATCCCCTATCTTGTGGACAGCAAAGTTGCACTATGGAACTTCGTTGTCTAATGTGGATTGGTTGCATGGTGGTGCCGAGTCGTTGCTGACTTTGACCAACTTATTCATAGTGTTGGGGCTCAGGGAAGGCCTCCGCAATGCCAGGAATGCAAAAGAAAGTACATCAAATGTTGCTCCAACGGTAAATGACGAGAAGAAGCCATTGGCGTAGTTCCAAATTGCGGATGGAGTGTTGTACTGTTTTTACTTGTATTTTAAGGCTCTATTTCTTCAATGAATCGACTGAGATATTTCTCTCATTAATCACTTTTGAGCCATAGTTACAAGTTGTTATCTTTGGTAAAATCTGATCCAGCAATCACATTCATTATATGATTCTCCTGGATGGCCTTGCCAATCTGACAATTGAAAGAAGAATGCAGCAGAAAAGAGAAGGCATGCAATATTCGTAGTTTCAGAGTGTAATGGCGGTGGCCATAGTTCATTATCATCAATTTGCGCCAGATATAACTACTAAACAATCTTTGGTGTAATAGTTTGTGGTGGGAGTACATTTCCTATTATCATCTGTCAAAGGACGCCATAGAAAACTGACTCAAACTTCCGAGTAAGCGCACCAATGTGATGGAAGCTCTTACCATTGAGTAGATATTCCAGGTTCTCTTACTCTAATTCGATCCTGGTCATCTGGTGATTCACAATTGTTAACAGAGCCACATCGTGGTGGTTCCTGCCTCACGTTGTGACAATCGATACTTTGTCCGGAAGCACATTCTCTCACTTTCATTTACATTTTCATCTTCATCAAGGGGTCACCTAAACTTAGCTCAAGAAAGTAGTACAACAGAGACAGAAAATGACTATCCCATGCAAGTTTTAGGCACCCAGTTAAGTAGAAGAATTTTCCAAGGTGCTAAGCAATCCTGGTGATCAAAATTATCAGGAGGATAATAAGGAGCAAGACAGTAAGACAACGTGCGTATGGGGCACATCAGACCGTATAATTGATCTGATTTACCACGTTTTGCAGCCTACTACTCAAAGGGGTAACACTTGCAATCTGGAGAAACTCATTCCTTACATTCCTTTCCATGTATCAAAGGCACCACTAAAAATAGTTCGGAAAAAAGAGGTCCCCCCAATCCCCCAGTGCTGTCTTCGAAGAAAGTTGTATGTGTGGTAGAGGGGCCAGCCAAGCAAGTGATAAAACGATCAGCAAGCAACCTTAAGGAACTTAAATTTGGAAGAAGATTCATTCTGTATCATTAATCATGGAGGAGAAGAGTAAGGTTTTTGTTACAGGAGGTTCCGAATATAGGTTCTTGGCTCGTTAAGAAACTATTGTAGAAGGGTCACATTGTCCATGCAACCTTGAGGAACTTAGGCCTGTGTATCTGCGTGATATCTACAATCCTTGTGAGTTTGAACCAGCAATTGAAGGTTGCCAGTTTGTTTTCCATGTGGCTACTCCCATGGTACACGACACCCACAGCTCTCAGGTCAATCTCTTCTCTACCTTTGTTTTGATTTAAATCAAATTTCATGCCACATTTGAAACTAAATGCATTAATTATTGTACGAGCTCCATTAGTAGGATACGATTGAAGCTGTCGTTGCTGGGGTCAGAAGGATAGCTGATTCTTGCATCAGATCACAAACGGTTAAGCGACTCATCTACACTGCTTCTGTCATGGCATCATCTCCATTGAACCAAGATGGAACTGGCTTCGAGTCTTCCTTAGACGAATCTTGTTGGACCCTTCTCGACCTTTCATATAACTATGGCGATGAATTTACAATGGTACTTATTTTTCCCAGAAATTAATAATTATAAGGTTAAATTATGAAAGATTAATTTGCAACAAATGTTTGATGACTAATGCTGTTCGACCTGTCCCTATAAGTTAAATTTGCAACAAATGTTTGATGACTAACGCTAAACGTATATGCAACTCTAAACACAATTCAGAGCAGT
The DNA here is from genome assembly GCA_033065855.1 of Escallonia rubra. NCBI lineage: Eukaryota > Viridiplantae > Streptophyta > Magnoliopsida > Escalloniales > Escalloniaceae > Escallonia > Escallonia rubra. Next base: position 347,903 of record JAVXUO010003123.1, read on the forward strand.
TGCACAGATCATCGTACACCAGTGTCACACAGACTAGCACTTTACATGTATCATGTCCTAAACCAATCTCTTAAATTAATTCCAATTTGAATCTCAAAGTAGTCTTTTTCTTCTGCACCTGTTTCTTCTTGAAGGGATATACCAAATCAAAGACATTGGCGGAGAAAGAGATATTGAGCTATAATGATGTTGAAAATGGCAAACTAGAGGTGGTCACCCTGCCCTGTGCCTTAGTGGGAGGAGACAGTTCTGTCCTATCTTCCTACAAGCACAAACGTAATCCTATCACAGCTTACAGGCAATCTATATGCTTTCAGAGCTCTACAACTTTTGCAAGAACTTCTAGGTTCAATTCCTCTGGTTTACATCGATGATGTTTGTGAAGCGGATATTTTTTGCATGGATAAACCATCATTGAAAGGTAAATTCGTATGCGCAGCCTGTGATCCAACCATAAGGGAGATGGCGGATTACTGTAGAAGATTGTACCCGGACCTTGAGATGTCAGAAGAGTAAGATTTTCTTTTTTGTCTTGATTAACTAGTCCTGTTTCCAGTACAAGTTAAACGCCCCAGAATACATACCAGGAAATTTAAAAAAAAAATGAAAATTTCTTCCTCTTAGCAACATGAATGTCAATCTAAGAGATGCAAGTTCTTTTTCGTTCCGTGGTTTTAGATCACCGATGAGCTGAATTTTCATCTTAGATTTCTGGGGGTTCTAGACAGAGGAGCACATGCAATAATGCAAAGCTGATGGAAGAGGGGTTTGAGTACAAGTACGGCATGAAGATGATAATAGAAGATTGTGTGGAGTGTGCAAGACGTCTGGTAGTCCTCAGCTCTTGTCTTTCGAGTCCCTGAGAATATATTTATGTAGTTTTAAGTTTCTTGGTGTCCTTACAATAAAACTTTTGTAAGTATTCTTACTAGTTCATAGTTGTCCAGGATTGTTCGTTAGTTGGCTACTAACCCATTTCCTGATCACTATTTAAAGGCAATCAATGGTATCCTCTCTAGAAACAAACTGGAACCTGAACGTATCGCAGCCACCAGGAGTGTAACCTTCTGACTTTCCCCCGAGAGGTTGAACCCAGCCACCCAGTGCTCCCTTCTTTAAAATCATCACCATCTCATTCAGCTCAATATTCGAATATAGGGGTTTCTTACTGACGAATGTTAGATTTGTTAGTGTTTAATCTATCAATATACTTCTTCTCAAAGGGTTCAAAGTTAAAAATAGTGATCCCATGGACTGGCAAGAGAAAATTAGAAAATGAGCAAACCACTGTTTAGCAGCTTTTTGAATCTCAGTTTTTTAGGTTCTCCATCCCCACTCCACCCCCTAATTTTCGGAGTTTTGGCTTTCAATAGCCTCAAATTCCAAGACTTTGGCACTCTCATTGGTGTCTATATAGTTCTCATATTCTAATTTGTAAAAATCATCCTGAGCAAACAACCGGGTCAGAAACCCAAAGATGGGGTGATTTGCTGCGGATAAGCAGCATTTTTTTCCTCCAAAATTGCAGGCTTTTGTTGGTTTTCTACTTGCTTAGCATATGATTTGTGCAGAAAAAGTCGAAAGATACGCTGATCATTCGTCTATGGAATCATAGAAGTTGTGGTATGTGGTTCCTTGTTATGTTTGCAATTTTGTCTTGTTCTTTGCCTTCTTAGTTTCGTCCTCTTTTCCTCCTCTGTACGAAGAAGCCACTGCTTGCTACCCTGTTTATAGATGTAGTTTTAAGAGCAGGAACTTCATAGTTTAGTCAGATGTTATGCCTATTGCTGCCTCAGGCCTCCAGTGCACAGGACTTACGACAGTGGTGGTTTCTTATTTACTGGAGTTCTTTGCATAACAGGTTCCAGTACTGCAATTGCTAGATTACTTCTCTGGTGATTCTTAACTTCAATGAACTCTTCTTGTTGCTCTATCTTACCTCACCTCTGCCATCCAATGCTCCTTATACGTATTCCTGGGTTCCCAGAGATGGTTTACTCTGCAATGTCGAAGTAGAGTTAGCATGCAGATCACTATTGAACTCGGCACACTGTAGGATTGCTTAAAGGGACTGCCACATCACGTCGTGGAACGTTTCTTACAACATAACATATCAATTCTCCATTTGTTTTGCACAGTTTCGGGTGTTGGAATTTTATGATATTTGCCTTCTCTTTTCTGAATACTGAAAAATCTCGACTGAATTTCCTCCATTTGCGCAGTATACACTCGTGCCATTATCTTTTTTTTTTGGGTGAAAGTCATATTTATTGCTAATCCATGGTTTACATTGCTAACTGTATCTCATCTCACTTAATTCTCTATAATCAGTATCTCATCTACCACTGTGTTCTAAGATATCAAAATTCCTTCATTGATTTCCCAATTAGAGCAAAGTCTTCTGTTGATACTGTGTCATTTTACCCAGCTTCTAATGCACAATTGCAACCACTGTTTAATTAACATGATCAGCTCATCACTAGAGTTTTGTTGCGGCTCAAATATCCTCCTATTTCTCTCAAACCAGATCATGTACACTGTCACTGCCAATCCCAGCTTCCTTATCCTTGCTTGAAAGTTTTTTCCTCTGATCTCCTTAGAAGCATAGTCAAGGAATTGCTTCCAGGAATCCCTTTGAGTCTGTACCATCAGTTTTCTCAGCACCTCTGTCCACACTTTTTTTGTGTAAGTACATTTCCAAAAGAGATGATCTTCATCTGCCCCGTGATTATCACATAGGGGGGCATTCCTCATCCATCCTATTATTCCATTTCACCAATTTGTCTTTAGTCTTCAGCCCTCCTTTGCATAACATCCACAGTATAACTGCACACTTAGGAATATTGACTTGGAACCAAATTATTTTCCACCATGGTACCACAACCCCTTTGGTCGTTAAGGACTGCCATGCTGAGTTAACTGAAAATGTGGCTTGTTTATTCTTTTTCCAAAGTATTTTGTCTTCTTTATCTAGTTGGGGTTGACTAATGCTGCTCATATCATCATGCCACCATCTGAGGGCCTGGGACCTTGCTTGAGGTAGTTTCCAGTTATCATTTTCTATTATAGCACTTACTTTGCTATCCTTCGTTAGGCCAGAATCATATATAATTCTATTACCATACTTTGCAACTAGGCTACCTTGAGGTAGCCAATTATCATACAAGAGCCATGTCTCTTTGCCATTCCCAATTTCATGCCATACAAACCCGTGCCACAATCTTCCATGTCATGTCAGTTCCTTTTTTAGACCATCATTTTTTAGCCCTGAATGGTAGGGTAATCCTTCGCTCATCTAGTACAGTATGTCAAAGAAACTTAGGCCTAGTTTGACAAAAAAAAATTCCTCTTTTTTCAGTTTTTAAAAACTGAAAAAAAATGGTAACCATTTTTTTTTCAGTTTAAAAACCAGTTTTTAAACTGAAGAGTAAAAAAGAGTGAAAAAAAAACTCCAGAAACTGGTTTTTTTTTCACTTTTCGTTTTTTTTTAGACCACCACCACCACCCTCCCACCGCCGGCAGCCACCTCAGGCGACCACCTCCGGCCGCCGGCGACCACCGCCGGCAGCCACCTCCGGCCGCCGGCGACCACCGCCGGCGACTGCGGCAGCCGCCTCCGGCCGCCGGCGACCACCGCCGGAGACTGCCGGCAGCCGCCTCCGGCGACTGCCGGCAGCCACCTCCGGCCGCCGGCCACCACCGCCACCACCGCCACCACCCCTGCACCCCACCACCGCCACCGCAAACCACCACAAAAAAAAAAAGTCAAAATAAAAAGGGTTACCAAACACCCAAAACAAAAACCTAAAAAAAAAGGGGTTATCAAACACCCACTTGTTTTTATAAAAAAAAAATTAAGCTGCTCTTTAAAAAACTGCTCTTTAAAAACTGAAAACCAAAAAAAAAATTTTGTCAAACGAACCCTTAGTTCAGGGAAGTAGGGTTTGTGAAATTATCTGGTACTGCATTGTTGTTAGGATATTCTGTTCGCCCTCGTGTTCAACAACCGGAATGTGCTTCTTGTCTGAATAAGCTTGCTTCATTCTCTCAACAGGATATGTATCGGATACAGAGCATTGATGCTATTGACTGATTTTGTTAATGGACAATATGGTTTTGTTTACCTAGAAACAAGACTCTAAGCCGTCTCTCCGATTTCAAAAGCTCGAACTGTAATACTCCGGATTTTTGGGTGCTTGTGTAAAGAACAATTAAAAATAATTATGATTTTGGATTGAGTATTGGACCTTAGATAAATTATTTGGAGTCCTTTTAGAGAAGAAATTAATATTTAATAGTATTACTGACTAATGTGATTGGATTAGGAAAAAAAAGAGATTTCAACTTGAATTAGGATTTTAAGTCATATTGTGATTAAATTAGTAATGAGGTCTATTACTTGTATAATAATTACACTAGGAATAAGGATTTTAGTTGTGTTATAATTACACTAGAAATTGGGACTTCAAGTCATATTAGAATTAGATTAGCAAACTATATAAGGGGGAAGAAGAAGAAAGAGAAAAGAGCCAAGTGCATTCTTTTGGGTATTCAAGCAAGAAGACATAAAGAGGAGATTCTTGACATGATATTGTTACTTTGAAGTAAATATCAAAGATAAAGTGGAGATTATTGACATGATATTCGTTACTTTGAGATAAGGGTTTTTACGCCATCTTTTCGTTTCATACACGAAATCTATGTGATATGCTTTGATTCTGAAAATTTTATTTGTCCTTGAGCCTATGATTGATCATCAAATTTATTTCTAACGTTACCTATAAAATTTGCCACTGTCTTATAATTAGTATTATGGATTATAAGTTATAATCCATAATACTAATTTCTTTTAGCACTCAATATTTAGGCTAGGTTTGAAACTCTTTTTTTTATTCTTTTTTTTCAGTTTTAAAAATTGAAAAAAAAAAATGAACGTTTGGTAACCATTTTTTTTTCAATTTAAAAAATCAGATTTTAAACTGAAGAGTAAAAAAAAAACTCCAAAAACTAATTTTTTTTTTAGACCACCACCCTCCCACTGCCGGCAGCCACCTCAGGCGACCACCGCCGGTAGCCAGCAGCCACCTCCAGCCGCCGGCGACCACCGCCGGCCGCCGACGGCTGCTGGCAGCCACCTTCAGCCGCCGACCACCACCGTCGACCACCGCCACCGCAAACCACCCAAAAAAATTGTCAAAAAGAGTTATCAAACACCCACTTATTTTTGTGAAAAAAAAAATTAAACTGCTCTTTAAAAACTGAAAACCAAAAAAAAAGTTTTGTCAAACGAAGCCAATAGTTTCTCAGTTTCACGGCTAATGAGCCGGTCTTTTTAGAGTTCCAAACCTTCAAGGCCACTTGTCACGTTTTTATTGGTCCTTACACATTGTTTATACTATTGCATTCCATCAAATTGGTCTTAACGTGTGAATTCCGAGTCTCCTTTGCCACGTGTCAACTTTCTGCCGGCTCTTTTTGGTTATTAACGATTTGCTTTCGCTTTCTCGATTTTCGCGCATTTCTTTTCACCCAAAACTTCTTTTGACCATATCTCATTCATCTGATCTTCGATTGAGCTGATTTTTGTTTCGTTGAATTTGTATTTTTATTCTCTTCAGTTTGACTCTATAATGACTATTTTTATACTTTGAATAAATATTTGTTATATTTATCAAATTACTTTGTGTGTGATATTTGTGTTTGAAAGTCACTTTTGATTATCGTGACTTATGTGTGACGCTCCGGCTGCAATATTCGACATGATATAACCATGATTTGTGATGCTTAATAATAAGCAATTGTGTATGTGACACCCACAAGATTTGGTAAAAATATTTTGATGTTCGACTTATTGGTTATGTAACTCCTTTTTGGGTTGATTTGTTATTCGTGTTTGAATCGGTATTCGACTTATTAGTTATTTAACCTCCTTTTCGGTCGCTTCTGTTATTCGCTTGTGAAATTCGATTGAGTTATCTGAATTCCTATTTATTGGTTCTATTTGATAACTCATATTTGTTATTCGTTTTTGGTAACTCTCTTTTGGTCACCTTAATCATTTGTTTGTGAAATTTGATTGAGTTATCTAAATTTCTATTTATTGGCTCTATTTGATAACTCTAGTTTTCGTATCTTTTACAGGGCAATTTGTGCTCACCCCTTTATTTTTTTATTTCCTTTCCCTTCCAGGCCAAAAGTAGCACAAAGGGAGAGATATTAGTGCAGCGGTGAGAATTGCTCTGGTTTCTGATATTGAGAATATAGCTTATGATTTCTTTAGACGAAATATTGGTTAGTTGATTTATATTTTTTTGGATTCAGATATTTAGTCTAAGAGACTTGTAATAAAGTTTTGAAGTAATTTGGAATTAAGTTTTTAAAGGAGTTGTATATAAGTGTTGGATTATTTTTGGAGTTAAATATTTGAGATTTAGATAATTGTGTTTGTGGTATCCTAGATGCTCTGCTCTGCCTTTATAATATTTATGTCATTGATGTGTGAATTTTGGTTTAAGAACGTGTTCAGACCCTCGGGTTCGGGGCGTTACCGGAATGCTTCCTTTAAGCTATGGATCTTATACTATTAGTCACTCAAACACTTTGGACATTCTAAGGACCAAAAACAACAGATGTTGTCTGCTTCAGACAAGACTGAAATAAGTTGATAATCCTATAGTTCACTAATGCTATGCTAGCATTTGATTCAAGTAGTATGTACAAGATCCTCCTCCTCCTACTCCCACCTCCGCAGCAGGCAGGTCCTCCATTAGGAAAAATCATTAGCTGCTGCAATAGTGCAACCAAATGCAATACCGCTATAGTGTTCTTGAAGCTGGGGTTAATCGAAGAATCCTGGGGAGTCAAATGGGAAATTTGGGTTGAGATCAACTGGGTCGATGGAGAAGTCCAAATCGCCAATTGGAGAATTGGTAGCTGAAGTGTTGGCTGAGATTATCTCAGACTCCTTGGGTTGCAAGTTGTGAAATTGCCCAAAGCTGTCCATTTGGCAGGGTGACACTGAGTAGTAGTTTGATTCTGATGCAGCTGGAGAGATGAAAGAAGGAGAAAAACTCCCTAGCAAGTCCCCATTAAGAAGCATCGAGAACGGATTTTCACTGGTCATGCATCCGAATGATGCAGAAGAGAGAGAGAAGGGAGATGCCATCTCCGTATTGCCTCCTTCTTCAACATTGACTCTTAGGTTTGCTCGCAAGTTCAAGAGCATGTCGTTCGACGACTGCTGTTGTTGATTATAATTTTGATGGTGGATATGCTTCTTGAGTTCTTGTTTTTCCGGCGATGCAGGCGGTGCTACTGAATTGGAAGCCTGGTGGCATGTATGCTTCCCTCTATACGTGATCTCAAATATGGTGGGGTCTTCCTCCGATCGTTGGACTTGCTTTGTAGCCCAACAGCTCTGAGTGTTGCGGTATGTGCATCTGTAATAGCTTCTGCAGAATGAAACAAGTGGCACTAGGATTAGTTTCCAATTCATGAGTTAGCCGTTCGACTTTGAGCTCTCTTTAGCCGTCGGACTCGTTTGGTTCAAAAGCAATATTTTGGGTATTTTCTGGTACGTTTAAGCAAAGATTTGACTAACTAATTTTTGTACGCAAGTCAATATAGAACGGAAAAATGAACGGGTGGATTTCATGCAAGATAAGAGGATGGACCCATCATTACCTGGGATATGTGGCGCCAAGAATGTCTTTTTGCCCATATTTCCTCCAACTATAGCCATCATCAGTGGCTCCGTCCAACCCATTCTCAGAGCCAACTCTCACTTGCTTAGTCCATGTTGGCAAAAGCTTTCTGCAAGACAAGACCAACAAAATGTCAGTACAAACTTCACCAAAAGGTTCACCTTAAATGAATAACAAATTCATATGATAATTTGACCTATTGACCATTTAAACAACAAAAGCGCACCTCTTCTTTGATACATCTTTGAATCCCCTCTCGAAGTCTTCGCTCCGAGGACTTACATCAGCAGAAACCGAAGAATTTGGCACCCCAGCGTATGTTCCTGCAGGCTGAGGCTGCGCAACTGACCCACTCCACTTGAGAATCAACAGAGCCTTGTCATATGAAGATAAAATCCTCTGTAACAGTGCTTCTCGGCTTTCAGAAGATGATGCTGAAGTCAACTCAACCCTCAGCTGCTTGGCTAGCTCTATTCCTTGAATGAGCTCATTGACCAGTGCCTTCTGCTCCCAGTTACAACCGAGGTCCATTTTAGCAGCACTGCAAGCTCTAGCTGATGAAAGGGTGTGCAAGCAAAAATAGGGAGTTGACTTTGTTCTAATGCTCAGTTTCAGTTCATGTCATAGGGATATGTTCCAGAAATAAGAATTCTTTATCACCCAAAAGGACTGGAGATTTGGAGAGTAGAGTTCTGTGTGTGAAGAGAAGGGTTGGGTGAAGCTGAGGAAGCAGAGAGTGAAGCATTTTGAATATAAAGGGAAGGGGTTTCTGGGTTGGTGATTGGGAGGAGAGTGATGTGAAAGGAACAGGGGATGTGGAAAGTAAGTAAGAGAGTTGAAGGTTGACTGAGAAACCGAGTTTTTTTAGCAGAGACTGGTCTTTGGTCTTAAGAGGGAAGCAATAGAGAGGGTCCTAACGAAGGAAGAGCAAGGAGGTCCAAGTGCTGACTGATTCAAATCTCCAAAAAGCGTCTCAGCCCAGTGTATAAGCTGAGAGGCTGACCAATTCAAATGACCCATGGATAGTCATTATTGAAGTAAGAAGAAGATGGATTTAAGTGGAAGGAAGTGATTACGAGCTTTGAAAATGGAAGGTTACGCGTTCCTTGTTTTTAATCTTACTGGGTCGTGGAAACGGATGTCATTGCATGGACATTTATGATCGATATTTCTTATATAAACTTTTATTAGATTTTTTTTTTTTTTGGTGCAATATATAAACTTTTATTAGATGACGTCGCTCAATGTGGGACGAATATTTCTTTAGTCAGAAAAGGGTTTCTTGATGCAACTTTCTTCTCTTACTTTTACCTTACTACAAGAAGTTGTTTACGAGGAAAGTGACAAACTCCATTAATCGGTGTATGGATAATTTTTTTTAAAAAAAAACACATATATAAATAAGGCTACCTAAACATTGTTGGTGTACACCTTTCACTAAATTGACATGGGGTGCAACGTTATTGGCCCTCAGCCATTGTATATCTAAATTCGCTTCCATATATATGCTCGCTTTTTTTAGTACAGATCTTTTAGTAACACTTCTTAATGAGCTCTAGTGACACTTAAATTAGTTTCAGCGAAAAAAAGAGAAAGGTGAGCGATGAAAAGTAAAATGCGAGTGTCAATTTCTTTGATCTAAACTTTTTGAATATCGACATTTATCTGGTTTGCTTATTTTAAGTAAGCGACAATAAATCAATTCTTCAAAGATTAATGCCACTTCTCCCGACTTTCGTTCTCAAAGGAATCAATCGCAATTGATAACTCTCTCTACTTTAAATACCGACACTTATCATGATTGTTTACATGAAATTGAAACCAACATTCGATAATCAAAATCCCAATTTTTTTAAAGTAATAGCTAAATAGAAGCCGCGTCTTTGTGGAAAATGATCTCACTATGATGAATGAGGCTGACAGGGAAGTGTGGCTCAGCAATGGTCCAAAGCTGCAAGTGGTCAAGGGTCCTTTTCTTCTAGACCCCCCAATCAATACATTCTATAAACCTTAATGTGTCCGACGTATTCAAAACGTACGAGCTCTATTCGCCTTGCGTACACACTTGCACCTGCTAGTGCTACGAGTAGAAATAGAGTCCCAAGAAATAATACCCATGAAGATAGTCCGACTTAAAAAGTGTCTCGTCGTTTAATTAAAAAGTAGAACTGTATGATGACGTTATTTATATATGAACTTGAAACGACTACAGGGTCGTAAATCGGATAGAGATCAGAATTACAGTCATTTAACTTCAAGAAATATCAAAAATTTAACTAGACTGTAAGGTAGAAATACATTAAACTTGGACGACAGATGGCATATTTTTACAATGCAGGATTTCTAAATAAACAAAAAGGTTAAGAAAAAGAAAAACGGCAAAAGAGCACATACTTCAGTGGAATTCACGATGTGGTAGTTGAAGAAAGTGAAAGTTTCAAAAAGGAAAGTGAAAGTTTCAAAAAAGAACCTGAGAGTGGTCTAGCAGAAGAAAAGTGTAACTTTTTGAAATCAAAGGAACTGGTGGCAATTTGTAGGGGACAAATTTCTTTACAGAGAGAGAGACACCTAGGATTTAAGCACAAAAAAAGAGAGGATTCCAGATGGCATTGGTAAAGAAATGGAGTACAATCTAGTTTAGGAAGTAAATAGGAAACAAATTTGGAATTTAATAAAAAAAGAGAAAAGTATATTCATATAATCCTCATATCAATGAACCTGTTTATCGTTAAAGTGACAAATTTAGCGGGTGATTGTGGCCTGAACTGACCATATCTACATGATGGTTCTTGCTCACCATGTGCTTAGGTGACGATCGAGCCTTATATTATTGGCTTCAAGAATAACATGTAGTTCGGGTTTTTCTACCAAATTAACTTTAAAAACTCTTTTACAAAAAATTTAAGCAACGTAACAACAACTTAAGCTTCTAGAACTCGTACATATACAAATAACATACGGAGTACCAAACTTGTTGACCATTAACAAGGAGAAATGTACTAAAATGCTCAAGTCTGTGAGGTTGAAATACATTTGACTTGAACAACATACAAAAATAGTTTGAAAATGCGAGTTTTCTAAATAAACAAGGGAGTTCAAAAAAAAAAGGAAAAATTGATACTTCAGAAAAATATACGATGTGTAGTTGAAGTGGAAGTTTCAAAGCAAGACCCTTTTTTTTTAATAATAAAACAAAACCTTTTGAAATCAAAGAAACTGGTGGCAATATGTAGAGGACAAATTTCTTTACACAGAGACACCACGGTAGAAAGACATGTCGGAAATACCTAAAAAAAAAAAAAATAGATATAAAGATTAGGAAAGGTACACTGAGTATGAAAAAGAAAGCGGTTACGAAAGAACATTCTCTTTGAGGAATTAAAGAAGGAATTGGCTTTCAAAAAGCAAGATTTGTTGAATAGGTTAGTAACTTTAATAGATGTTCTTTGAAAAGCGAATCCTGATAATTATCCTGTTTAGATGACTATTCGCAGAGATTCAAAGGGGATTACTTCATTCTTCTATTTCTTTCTCCTCCTTATGAAAAAGATCGATCTTTTATTTCTAAGCCAAACAAGCCTATTTAACCACCAAGAAAAAAGATAAAGGTTTTCGAAAGGCATTGGATTTAAGCACCAAGAAAAAAGAGAGGTTTTTAGAAGGCATTGGATGAGTGTAATAAAAAGGAGAAAAGTACATGTAACCCTTGGATCAACCAGCCTATTGGTCTTTAGTGACAAATTTAGCATGTGACCATATTTGCATCTGCATCATGGTTCTTGCTCACTTTTCGCTTAGGTGATGATCGAGTTGTGAAAGTCTCCAATTCAAAATCAATTGACAATGTCGTGTTTCTTGCTCACCTTCTGGTTCACTTACGATCGACTTGTGAAACCATCGTGAGGCATACAGGGCTTATTTATTGAAATATTATTGATTATTTATCCGATTTGAAATTGATACCAATGTGGGTTTTTAAATCTTTCAACACACCCCCTCACGTGTAGCCCGACTATTTCTGAGTAAGTCTAGCACGTGAAGAAATTAACTAGGTTACGGTGAGGAATTAATTTTTAAATTGTTTGTTAGGTCTGAATCGACCAGCTCTGATACCATGTTAAAGCATCCATTTTAGTACCAATTGACAACAAAGAGAAAGACCTACAAGACTTATATATTGAAATATTATTAGTTATTTACCCGATGTGGAATTGATACCCGATGTGGGTTTTTTTATATCTCTCAACACGATTCTTATATAATTAGCTTCAAGAATAAAAAGTAGTTGGGAAGTTTCCACCGATTAACATTAAATAAACATTTTATGCAACCTAACAACAATGTAAGCTTCTAGAACTCGTACATATACAAACAACATATTACACATTCTAGTAGTAATCTCTCCCCATAAACATGCAATGCATGAATGAAAGCGTGCTGCCAATAAGCACATTTAAAAAATGAAGAGGTTTTCTTTTTCATGAATAAGATTTTTTTTTTGTAATTATAATAGTCAGTGCTAGCTTTGGTCATGATATGCCACGACTTTGTTTTTTTGTTTTAAGTTACAAATGTAAAGCCAAAAATGATTGACAAGTGAAAATCACGTAATCTTTACTTTATCAATGTCATTCTCCTATTACCAAAAAAAAAATCGCAGTGTCCTTTCGAGTGGATATCCAAAATCTTGAGGAAATTTTGGTTTATAAGGGAATTCCCATGTTGGATACTTGGCTTTTTCATCATCCTTCATTCTTACCTTGTTTGGTACTTCATATTTATTTGACCCTTCTTCACTGTTTATGTAATTACTATAGTCCGTATGTTACCCTATGTGGATTTATGGTGTGAATGAGTATATAAATCTAAAGAGATTGGTTCATATTACCCGTCTCCGACTAATCTATACACATACATCCTGTTGATGAGGTTGCCTTCTTGTTCAGTCATGTGTGGAGGTTCCATCTCAGGGATGCTTTTAACAGTCTTAGTGAGCTGCATAAGATTGAATATTTGTCCTTCCCTCGAGTCATTTGGCCTGCAAACAGGCAAAGCCACGAAGAAAGGGCTCTTGTAAATAGAGAAAACATCAAAGCGGAAGCCAAGATAAATAACAGTTCGTGTAGTAATCAACTTACCTTGTCAAGTAGAAGAGATTTAGTCGCGCCTTTCTCTGGTGACGTTTGTCCATTCTTTCAATCTTCTCTCTCACTCTCAAAAATATTGACTTGCAGTTGTCGTCGTTCGTCTCGTTGATGACACTTCATTTTTTTGTTTTTAGCGTAGGTGACAATCGAGCCTTATACAATTGGCTTCAAGTAGTTCGAATTTTTCCACTAAATTAACTTTAAAAACTCTTTTACAATAAATTTATGCAACCTAACAACAACTTAAGCTTCTAGAACTCGTACATATACGAATAACACACCGAGTATCAAACTTGTTTACCATTAACAAGGAGAAATGTACTAAAATGCTCAAGCAGGAAGCATAGTTATTTAACATTAAGAAAGGTCAAAATTTTAACTAGACTGTGAGACTATGAGGTCAAAATACAATTTGACTTGGACAGCAGACAAAAATAGTTTGAAAATGCGAGATTTCTAAATAAACAAAGGAGGTAAAAAAAAAAAAGGAAAATTGATACTTCAGAAAAATACACGATGTGGTAGTTGAAGAAAGTGGAAGTTTCAAAAAAGAACCTGAAAGTGGTCTAGCAGATGAAAAGCGAGACCTTTTTTTTTTTGGATAATAAAGCGAGACCTTTTGAAATCAAAGAAACTGATGGCAATATGTAGAGGACAAAGTTCTTTACACACGGAGACACCTTATAGGATAGACAGACATGTCGGGAATACCTAAAAAGAAAAAGAAAAAAAAGTAGATACAAAGATAAGGAAAAGCACAATGAGTATGAAAAAAGAAAGAGCTTACGAAAGAACATTCTCTTTGAGGAATTGAAGAAGGAATTTGCTTTCAAAAAGCAGGATTTGTTGAATAGGTTAGTAACTTTAATAGATGTTCTTTGAAAAGTGAATCCTGATAATTATCCTTTTCAGATGACTATTCGCGGAGATTCAAGAGTTATTACTTCATTCTTCTTTTTCTTTCTCATCCCTATGAAAAAGATCGATTTTTTATTCCTAAGCCAAACAAGCCTATTTAACCACCAAGAAAAAAAGAGAGAGGTTTTCGAAAGGCATTGGATTTAAGCACCGAGAGAAAAGAGAGGTTTTCAGAAGGCATTGGATGAGTGTAATAAAAAAAGAGAAAAGTACATATAACCCTCGGATCAACCAGCCCACTGGTCTTTAGTGACAAATTTAGCATGTGACCATATTTCCATCTGCATCATGGTTCTTGCTCACAGTTGGGATTTTTCCACCAAATAACATTAAAAAATCATTTTACAAACATTTTATGCAACCTAACAACAATGTAAGCTTCTAGAATTCGTACATATACAAACAACATATAACACATTCTAGTAGCAATCTCTCCCCCATAAACATGCAATGCATGAACGAAAGTGTGCCGCCAATAATCACATTTCAAAAATGAAGAGGTTTTCTTTTTCATGAATAAGAATTTTTTTTTTCAGAAATAGGCTAGGGAAATGGTGTTCGAGCTCAACTTTGAAGTATTCCCGCTCCAACATATACATGTTCCAAACAAGGAGATCTCCGTACCGCAAGATTCACACTGATCCACTGCCACTTCCACATGCCATGACGGGTTAACACTCAATATGATGACGGGTTAACTCAAGGCCATGCGGAGCCAAAAAAAAAAATTAAGGTGGGCACCAAAATCTCAATCTAAAATTAACAATTCTACTAGCAGTAATTGTCAAATTCTACCAATTTCTAATTGCATATTGCAAGTTCCAAAACTCAATTTGTCACATTTTAAATTGATACAAAAAAATAAGGGTTCTTAGAAGTAGAAAATTTAAGAATCAATCACTGGAACTTTCCTTACTTTCACAGACTGCCGTGACCATTAGTGTCATCGTCAGAGAATTGACTTGTCGACAGTCGTCCATGAGCGTCGTCGCACGATGAGCCTGTGAATCGCCCCTGAGGACATGCCTAAGCACGTGAGGTCGTGACCTTTGGGCTTAGGGTGACGTGACTCGCAAGCCCGTGACCTGCCGGAGGTGGACCGGCCAGTGGAGGCAGTGGCGTTGACTGTTGAGGGTGTGCCGGAGGGAGGTAAGGCCGGTGGGTAGTGAGGGAACTGAGGAGGAGGCAGTGCTTTCCTGTCCGCATATATGTTGATGTCAAGAAAAGTGAGTTCGTACCTACGTGGAGGTGCCACAAAGGCTACAGTCCGAGTCAGCTTCCAAGTATGCAAAGTGAGAGACAGTGAGAGCGGAGTAAGGGCAGAGAGCAAGGCTTCCCAGACAGGCCGTGAGGAGTGGCAATGCTGCGGAAACAAGGCTGAGACGAACAGGGTCGGCAGTCGACAGTCCGAGTCAAGGTCCAAGTCAGGGTCCAATGCTACGGTCCAAAGTTGTGTTTATCTCTCTAAAATCCAAGAGCTCTCAAATTCTAGAGTAAGAAAATGATTTTTTAAGAATGAGCCAAAAGTCCCTTTTAAGTCATAAAGTTCACTATTTATAGGAAACAGTGTGTCTGTGTCATAAAGTCTCGTCCCCTGGGAGTGACACGTCACCAAGGGGTCCCAAAATACCGGTTCTCCGTTGGACTACTAGTTCCCAAATTCGCGTTGCCTGCCCCACACAGCGTCGCTCTACCTGTCTGAGAAAACTGAACATACCATGACAGAGTAAGCCCATTGCCCCAGCCACCAGTCCAAGCCCTTACTGAATCCCACAAGGTGCGTCAAGAGACGCGTAGAGAACCTGATAGCGGTGAGGGTTGCCCCTGTAGCCAACTACCAGGCAAACTAGCCGCGATGCCCTCCAAAGACATGTTCCCGTCCGGGAGTGACCTGGGGGTCATCGTCTTGGGGGCACCGATGATCACCGGTAACGTGAGTGGACATGGTCGTAGCTCAGTGCCTAATGTCATGCAAGTCACCCCAAACGGCGATAGCTTTGTGGTAATGAGCCTATCCCGCTGCGAAGGGTCCTCGTGCCGGGGCACTACGAGCGGAGCCCCTCAGAATGCTGCACACTCCGGAGAGTGGGTCGAAGCATGTTCCACGTCCATGGCGTGGGCACATTGTGAGGTGAATGAGTGTGGTGCCCGGAGGCCTGTAACATGATTGTGGCGGATGGGCGCGATGCCAACGGCATGAGAAATTGATTGTGGCACACGAGCGCGACGACGAACATCGTGGAGATAATACCTGGTGCCGGGGCACGTATCATGGAAGTGTTACACGGGCGCGGCGACGAACGTTGCTGAGATAATGCCTGGTGCCGGGGAACATATCATGGAAGTGGCGCACGGGCGCGGCGACGAACGTCGCGGAGATAATACCTGGTGCCGGGGCACGTATCATGGAAGTGGCGCATGGGCGAAGCGACGAACGTCGCTGAGATAATACCTGGTGCCCGGGGCACATGTCTTCGAAGTCGCGCACGAGCTCAGCGACGAACATCGAGGAGATAATGCCTGGTTCCAGGGCACATATCAAGGAAGTGGTGCACAGGCGCGACGACGAACGTCGCGAAGATAATACCTGGTGCCAGGGCACGTATGGCGACGACCGTCGTGGGACAATACCTAGTGCCCGGGGGCACATGTCATGGAAGTGGCGCACGGGCGAGGCGATGACCGTCGTGACACACTACCTGGTGCCCGGGGGCACATGTCATGGAAGTGGCACACGGGCGCGGCAACGAACGTCGCGGAGACGACGCACGGGCAGGCGTCGGGTGTCCCGAAGACGGGACGTGAGTTGAGTATGGAAGCTATACCAAAATAATGAATGCAATATTCAGCAATGACAAAGTTTGGAGTGATGGTACGCGGTCGTCGGTGACGGGTCCTTTGGCGATAGCGCGCGACTTTGGGCGACGGACGTCGCGGGAGCAATGCGCCATTGCGAGCGACGGACGTCGCGAGATTGATGTACGAGCATCGGTAAACATCACGAAGGTGCAAAGACCCGAAAAGACAAGTGCGCATATGAGGGGAGGCCAAAGGCCAACAATTGGGGGCAGGCCGAGGCCGACCCTAGGGGGTTGCCAAGGCCAAGGCCAATCCCCTATGGGGGGCCGAGGCCGACCCCATGGGGTTGGCCAAGGCCTTTGCCGTTTGACCTCGTTGCTCCGATTGCGCAGTCGGCTGATGTTTTTGGTGAAAAGGTGTTTGGGTGGTCTCGTCGTGACGATCGTGCTACCATGAGTCACGTTAACGTGAAATAATTTGCGACTAAGTCGCGCGCGAGGCGTGCGAAGCGAAAAATGCACGTGACTTGGGCTCGCGCACTTTGACCGGTTCGATGAGTTGAAAAATTGACCGTTGAATGCGTCAACATGTTCGCGCGAAGCGGAACCCCCAGTGGCCCCTTGGGTCCGACCAAGATAGGTTGGGAACATATGCCTTTAAGGCTTTGAAATTATTGAGGCTTTGAAAACCGTAAGAATGAAAGTAAAAATCATTTCTTTTTTGTTGACTTTATGCGTAGATTAAGTTTTTATTTCTATTTTTTGATTTATATTTTCAAGTTTAACATTTTCAATGCCTGAAAGGATATTTTTTTTAACCATCTTTGGAACTTTTAGATATATTAACATGTAAAATAACCACAAATGCATCTTCTTTAAGCATTTTTTTTCAAATTTTTAGGTGGGTACTTTTACCATTAGGGATAAAATATACCATCTAAAGAAGAAATTTTTTGGAGAAGCAGGTGGGCACGGGGCCATCGGTGCTCCCCGCTCCCTCCGCCACTGCTCAAGGCAACTCGTAGTATTTTAATTTGTAATTATAATAGTCAGTGCTAGCTTTGGTCATGATATGCCACGACTTTGTTTTTTCGTTTTAAGTTATAGATGTAAAGCCAAAAATGGCTGACAAGTGAAAATCATGTAATCTTTACTTATCAATGTCATTCTCCTATACCCAAAACAAAACAAAAAAATCAGTCAGTGTCCTTCCGCGTGGATATCCAAAATTTTGGTTTATAAGGGAATTCCCATACTTTCTCATCATTCTTCTTTCTTACCTTGTTTGGTACCTAATATTTATTTGACCCTTCTTCACTGTTTATGGTGTGAATACGCATATAAATCTAATGAGATTGGCTCATATTACCTGCCTCCGACTAATCTATACACATACATCCAGTTGATGAGGTCGCCTTCTTGTTCAGTCAAGATAAATAACAGTTCGTGTAGTAATCAACTTACCACGTCAAGTAGAAGAGATTTGGTCTCGCCTTTTTCTGGTGACGTTTGTTCATTCTTTCAACTATATCTTCTCACTCTCTCTCAAAAATACATTACATATATCGGAAGCTTCTAAAGCCATGGAAAGATGGGTCTTGTAGATTGATGCCAGATTTTGGATAGGACACAAGATATTCAAAAGCTGATGGAAGGACAGCTGCTTACGACTATGCAGAAATTGACTTGCAGTTGTCGTCGTCCGTCTCATTGATGACACTTCATTTTTGCTTCTTAGCGTAGAAGGCAACATTGACTATAAATGATGACATGTTATTGATGTTCGCTCGGGTAGATTTAAAAAGTTGTGAAGTCGTCTAATAATCGGTCGACGCTCTGTCAGATTTTGTTGCATTAACAAAGAAATTACTTAAGAGTGACATGTTATCGTCGATAAATAAAGAACTAGCAGGAGAATAGTCTAAGTCTGTTGGCTGCAATATGGAGGAGGTAGGAAGGGAATGGCATGGGAGACAAAGATATCAAGGAAGAGAGTATATTGCAACTTGGGTGATGCTAAACCTCTACAAAAAATAATGTAGCTACTCGCTAAATCGAAAATTCCATTTGCTAAACTTGGTGGAAAGATGGAACCGGAGTAAAGGATTGAACGCAATCACTCACTAGAACTGATATAGCAACTAGCAAGCTGCATTTGCAGTACATATCTACAGAATTCGTACCAGACCACCTTGAGCCCTTACAGGGTTTTCAAGGGCCCGACCTATCCTGAATTGCCGTATGCTTATCATAAACGCATAGAGCTGCCCGAGGCTTCAAACTTGCTTCTCCGCCAGTGATGATTTTTGTCCCCACAAACACCCCTACACCGTCTCTCGCAAACTATGAAACTTAGGAGCCCTACGAGAGGTGACCCTTTCCAACCCCTTAGCCATCCCCAATCGAGGCATGGGAAGATTCTATATCAACACTATTACAAAACAGACTTACCAGGTAAATCAATTATGAACCCTACAAGAGGTAACCCTTTTCCAACTCGTTAGCCACCCCACATCGACTGAAGGAAAGACTCAAACTTTTCGTTTAATGTTTATTATGCCACTCCATATGACGTAATAATTCTCTTACACAAGCCTTTTGATTTTCTCAGTAACCCAACAATTCCAATTTGCCTTATAGAGAAAGCTGATAGTCCCTTAGGACGTAGAACGTGGTGTAGAAGGTCTGTCTTCTGCTTCTGTAGTCCAGTTCATAGAGTTTCTTGCTTTCGACATGCACTGTTCATTTGGGACGATTGTATCTGTTAATAGGTGGCGAATTTTTTAAGCTTTATAGAGTTTCACTTGAAAAGCTGGAAATCCGTCAGGTCTCATTAACGTCGTGTTGTGTATGCTAAGGTTGATCTAGTCCTAATTTGCATCTCTCGGTGTTGGATTTGTGTAATAACTCTCGCGTTGTCTTTTGCTGTTACCTGCTTATGCATCTTACATCTCATGGTGATTTTGAAGTTCTATAAGCAAACAAAAAGAAGCTCAATCTACACCTCTTTTTGATTTACTTTGTCCTCAATGCTAAGAGAACCCTATGCTAAGGAATAGAATAACTAGTGTTTGGCCCTTGGAACAAGAATATAAAAAGTAAGATATCATGAAAGTGAAGGAATCCCACTAACTCAACCGCTATATATAGGTTTCTTCTCATCAGTACGAATCTCAAGCAATCTAAGTCCCAAAATTAAAAGAACCAAAACTTGCCTTAGTAGGTTTCAACTCCATGGCAACAACCCAGTGCCAGAAACCAGCTGATCAGACCAAACATCATGTCCAGGCTTCAGGCCATGGTCACAACTCTAATGAGACCCGTCATCGTGAAAATAATGAGCACTCATTCACTAACAAAGTGAAAGAGATGGCAAATTCGGCATGCATGATGTTCACTGGACATACACACCATGAACCTCATAAGAACCATAGGCAACGCAGAAAGCCTGCCAACCAGGTGCAGCAACCTGAGGGCCATGGCTCGTGTACTATGCCTAGTAACACTACTACTGAGAAGAAAAAGAAAGAAGGGCACGCCGCTAATTGCATTCCTAAGATGGGTGATCACAAGAGAAAGGAGAAGCATAGGAAGGCAAAAAAGGAAGGAAAACGTAGCAATAGCAGCAGCAACAGTAGCAGTGAAAGCGATGATAATGCTCATAAGAATAGGTTGGTATGTGCAATTTCAATCTCTTAAGCTGCAATCACTTCATATATTTATGCCAAAAATGTTCAGATGTGTGATTTTACGCAATGATATGTGCATGTTCTATGTCACCCAACTGGTTAGTCATAATAACCAATTTAAGCACACTTGTTTAATTTAATTGTACTGAAACGCTCATGTAAAATAATTTTCATCTATTGCCTGCAGAGCTAAGAGGAAGAGCAGCTGCAATAGATCAGCCACATGGAAATGGAAGGAATAAAGGTGTACGAGTACATCGTGGTTTATAAATAAGGATACTATCCATCTACAATATTGTGGAGATTGGTAGCTCTATAAATGTATAGTATGCAACAAAAAACTAAACCTCTTGTGTAATGCATATTGGAAGTATGAAACTAATGATTATATTTCCCTCATGAATCTTCTTTTGAACTGTTGGCTAAATTTTATCTTTCTTGTGTAGAAGCACGATGGAAGTGTAAAAGGTTTAAAGAAAACCTATCAATTTTACAGGCTACACGAAGAGTAAATTAACGAGTCTTAATATGACCGAAGGAAAAGTTAAGGCAGATCAATAATGCATAAATAAAAAGAAGCGATGGGCCGACAGCGGTGCACAATGGAGTTCAATGAAATCGCAAAAATAAAAATATCCTAATTGAGTAAACTTACCCTCGTCAAAGCCAAGCATAGATGC
Source organism: Escallonia rubra (assembly GCA_033065855.1). NCBI lineage: Eukaryota > Viridiplantae > Streptophyta > Magnoliopsida > Escalloniales > Escalloniaceae > Escallonia > Escallonia rubra. Next base: position 368,838 of record JAVXUO010003123.1, read on the forward strand.
ATACAGAACTACCTGTGGATTTTCCAGTCTCTGCTTTGGAAACATGGGCAATACTCAAACTCCTGAGATTAATTAGCAACTAAAGCAAGCAGAGCAGTCCTCGCTGCTGCAATCATTCTAGAAAAAACTTAACTTGCTTTATTGGGCCGCTCGTTGGTTGAAAGATGAATAACCCTCAATGCTAGACGAGAACTACTGAGTAAGAGGAAAAAAGAAACAACATAAACATTGTAGTAAGCTAAAGCGCAATAGAGACACAAATAATTTCGACAACAGCATGGAGAATCACAAGAATACGAGTTGTCTGATACACCAAAAAAGTCATGGCTTGGATAATTTGCCATTGAAACCCCACTTTATAGTTTCTAAACACACACATGTAGGCCAGTAAACAAATTGAGCAGGGAGACTAAGCATTTTATCCTTAAACTAACATTATAAAATCACATTTCCTGCTGAGGACCCAAGTTCTTGAAGTGCATTCTGAGACAGCATATGAAGTTGCAGGATGCAAGAGAGCACGTTTTGTCACACATAAACTACAATTTCAAAAGGAGGACAGCGTTGACCAAAAACAAATGGTCACCAGGCGACTATGTTGATCTTACAAAATCTTGAGCAGTATGTGTGACCGTCCTCAAATAAACCTTGAAACGAATGCTGCAATAGCCTGAACAGCAGTGCCTTCAGCTTCCTCTTGAGTGGACCCCTTTGACTGCAAATGTTTCTTCGCAATCTTGAACGAGTGGTCACCGCCTTCAATCACATGTAATTCATTAACCGATTTCATCTTCCTCCTAACGGATTCCAGCTTTTCAAGGGGACACAGCCCATCTTTGCTACCCTTCATGGAATAAAACTAATATCCAGTAAGCAGCATGAGCATGAGAATACATGTAGAACTGATTATTGAAGAAGTTGAAGAAAATGAAACTTTTTTGCACTCAATCAGTATGGTAATCTGAAAACAAAATTACAATACAGTAAGCATGAGAAACATATTAACCAATTGGAGGGAGAGGTTGAAGAAGTTTTTAAGAAAGAAAACTTAGGAAACAATGTCATGCTACAGAAAAAAACATACAAGGAAGGACTGATGAATTGATTACTGAGCAAGAAGATAGCCCAAAACTCTCGAGAAGTTTATCTTGTGTAGAAAAGTTCAAAATAAAGCAATGCAGATCATGGCATTTCAAGAGGCTCAAGAAGTTGCAATAGGCCACCACTCAAAGAGGCTATTTGAGAAATGAGGTAACAAATATAACTTGTCAGCAATTCAAGAGAATGAAGTTTTATCTGAAACTTCCAGCACTGCGGAGATCTAGAGGTGTTTGGAACGTATGTTCACATGAATCTGGGTGAGTCTATGGCTTTTGGTTTCCTAGGTCGACCAGTCTAGTCAAGTATACGTGGAAGTAGGATTAGGGTGGTCCTCAGTATAGGAAGGCTCTTGTGTATGTAAGCCTTCTAAGCCAAGGAGAGCAAGCCCCAAAGATTGAAAAGGCAACCCGAAAAGCTAAACCCCCTTCAGAGATATTGTATAGAACCTCTTTTGAGCAAATAATAAGCAAGCGTCTTCAATTTATGTTTGTGCTAGAACATCGTTCATTCATTTGGATTTTACCTGCACAAACATTATCGGAACTGTAAGTTGCAACAGTGTCTCGTCTCGAACTGCTCCATTCATTCCCTGAAAAATAATGACACAATATTAAGCATCAGGCATGCAAAGATGTCTCGCATGTATGAATTTGCTGCGAGTAGAAATTAATGAAAACATAGAAAGTTAGAGTGGAAGTGAGAGAGATAAGAACTAATTCGCACATAGTAGTGTGATAATTGTGATTGCATTTCCTTCCCACATTAGTATAACAGAATAGCTCTCTCAGCTTTACCTCCTACTTAAAAAAAATTTATTACAAGCTATAGTCTTCCAATTAATATTGTCTAGCTTTATATCGATGCATTTCGATCATGCAGGTAAATAAAAGATGCTGGCTCCGATAACTCAAGGGACTAATAAAGATGGCTTCTTCTTATTTAACTTAAGTAACAAATACGGCATTTCACAATTCACATAAAAAAAGACGAGGGTCTACCAAACAAACGAGGTTTATTGTAGTGCACAGTAAAGAACGAAACATGGAGGAAAGGCAAATAATTTAGAAATTAAATGCATATTACTACGGCAAACCTTAAGTGGGTAACCCAAGCAAACTACAGCTGATGCCCCGCCAGCTACCATGCAGCTTACCCTACACAAATCAAAAAGGATAATATTTGGCAACTATTTAAGTACAATTGCAAAGACATGGAATGGCCTGATAAAAGTTGGTGAATATCCATCTTCTATTTTCATCCCCACTATTGCCACCAGAAAGTTTACCCTTGCACATCATTATCACTTGACTTTATATCCAGGGAGAATACAAGTTGTTTCACAGAGAAACAAAGCATGCAAAGGAAGAACAAAATATATATGTAAAGAAAATCTCTCCAAGTTATCTTTGTTTGAACTTTCAATATCAAAACAAATTCACAGGCAGCAGGTTGACATTTTTTTACAGATGAACTTTGATGAGATTCCAAGTAAGCTGAGCATGCATTTGAAATTTACAAATATCACTAGCAGTAATTAGCAATTCAGACGCTCATTCGCAATTGCAAACAAGAGAAAATAGTTGTAGAGGCAGCTTCTGATATATAAGCAGTTCATAGCATGACCACTACCTTGAACCCATTGATTTTCCGACCAAAATCAGTGGATGTTCTGGGTACTTCGCAACAACCTTTCCAACGATATCTGAATGAAACTGAACCAATGTTTCTGCCTTCGGAGGAGCCCTCTTTTTGCCACCAGAGATGTCTGCAAGGAGTCAGACCAGTTAATTTTTCACTGTATAAACACACAAGTATTCCAAAGGGCTGATAAGCATCATTTAGCTAGCGATTACCAACTCTCGTTAGACTCGTTTCAACGTCAATATTTTAGTCAACAATAGAAACAGACTCGCTCTCCATCTGACAGGGAATTGCCATCTGAAAGTCAACTTATTACCAAGCATTACTCTGTGCATACAAAGATCTTAACGTATATATTGTATCGTCTATCTGTCACTTCAAATCAATGGTCACTTTGGAATTTATTTGACATTTAGTAGCTCACATTTGAAAAATGGACTCTCATATTGGGTACTTCATATAGGGGAAAGACATTAACATTGGGGCTGACGGCACAATCGATATCAGAGAAACAAATAAGAATGCATAGGCCGGTAAGCAAACTCACAGGGGTAATCAAAAGTGACTACTTCAACAGCATCCAATGCTTTAGCTAACAAGTCCTTCCATCTGCAGAAAGATAACAAAAATAAGTTCCTATAATATAGAAACTTGCGCAGTTGATCTTGCGAAAGCTTTCACTTTAGGAAATTTTAAAGAACAATTGAACTTTTAGCAAAGAGCTTCCTCTATTTCATTGCACCCTCCTTTGTACCTGAGGAACTAATAACAAGGGAAGTATCAAAAAGGATGGGCAAGGTCATAAATCCTTTGGCCACAAAAGTTACGTTGCAATGAATGTTCCCATATAACTGAAATAATTTTACTGTATGAACTGCACATTTGGAGCTCTGCAACAGATTATAGCTGCTAGCCAGCTACCCTTCTACTCTAATCCCTAATTCCTCTTGAAGTGCATCAATCAGGTAGTCTCTCACTTCTGGTGATTTATGGGCTATGGCTTCAACCTGGAACTGTACGAGAGCTCCACCTGGTTTAAGATCACGAAAACATTCCGATATGCTCTTTCAATCTGACTGCTAGCCATCCCAGATTTTAATCCCAAAGTTTGACTCCCTAAAGAGGCGAGAGCAAATGATTAAGAGTAATGCTATGCTTCCAAAATTTTGGTTCCCGAACGACGTGACAAACTACACCGTTGCAATTGTTTGAAAATGCCTAAACCAACATGTGCCACCTCATCTGGGTGGCCGAATTTGTAAAGAGAGTAGCGCTACTCGGTAAGAGTAAGGATAGGGATATCAATCTCAATCCGAAAGGTTAACTTTCAAACAACGTAGCAATGACATTTTTTAAATAAAGTATGATGGTAAGCATTTTTTAAGACAGTTGGTCAGAAAAAAGCTGAGTCAACTTTTAGAATTAAGGTCGAGATCCCTAATATTACACTTACTCGAGAAGGGATTTTGGATTAACTTCTTGCTTCATGTTTAAACAAGAAATCATGCAACTCACTACAGTATTCAAACTGATAATATTCCTAAAAGTACGCAACTAATTACCACATTCAAGCTAAAAATGTGCGCTTCTACGAGATTACATAGCAAAATAACAACGTGTACACTATATAGTACATTAAATAAGCCACCTAATCATCCAATCAGAAGTGGAAGGAGCACCGGCGCCGTGAGCAAACACCACCACCGGAGCATTCTTCTTCTTCTTCTTCTCAACAACTTCTCCATGTTTTTCTTCTTCTTCTTCTTCTTCTTTGTTTACTTCTTTCTGGTCCGTGCGCCTGCGCTTAGAAGCACGTGAAGAGGCCATTAATTCCAATTCACTGACTAAATGATTCAAATTGCTGATGGAGCTCTGCAAAAACCTAATTTCTTCACAAAAGCCGTTTTCGCGCCCAAACGGTGGGCAAACAGCTGAGATTTGGGCTGGACTTAGATACGTGTGGGCTGACCCGAACCAAGAGGGCCGGAGTTTTACGGCCTTATCAACGTCCCGATGTGGGCCTTGGCCCGACCATATGGGTCTTAGGAACTTGTTGCATGGAACTCAATACCGGTTTAAAATTTTAGAATATTGACAATTTATTTGTCGTTGATCAAAATCTGGCCATCAAGTTTCATTGATGTGTTTGGTATGCTAAAACCATAACTTCAACTTATATTCTTTTTACTAAATTTGTTTGTGCTGCTTCATGGACAAGATCGTGCGTTGTAGGAGAGTTTACAGCAAAACTCATGGTGGCAATAGTCGCGATAATAATGGTGACAGTATAGTTATGGTGACGGTAGTTACAGTACGGCCGTGGTGGGGGTGTCAATATTGACAGACAAGATGGTGGTGGAAATAACAATAGCGGCGTACTATCTTTAGTGGTGATTGTTCTGAATAGGATGAATAATTTCACGCTTTGTTCGAACTGGGTCAGAAAACTTGATCCCTAGCTACAAATGCCACTAATATCATACGGGGTATTAGCTCGTCCGAAGTATGTGTGAGATTATCATCTACCTTTTAAAAAATGCTTATTGGTCTTTTCAAAATTAAGTGCCAAAAGGGAACATAACTCAAACTTCTAGTCTTTTCAAAGCAAGTTGATACCCTGCCCAGTCGTAAAAGCTTCTCCATATATTCTCTGTACTAGGTCACGGGTTTGAGCCTCAAATCATCAATAATTTGTTTTGCAATTTCATTGAATGATGAATGATGATTCTTGCTCTACATAACCAAAATTTGGAAATCTGGCTTGTACAACTCATCTTTATCAATACGTTGATGTATGAAAATGAAAACGGAGAAGAGAGAGGTCGTTTCACCCCAAAACATGTTAGTTCAACATTTTTTATCGCTTAGAGTCAACATTTGTGATTAAATTATTTAAAGTACACTTTTTGTTATAAAAAGGGTGTCATAAATTATATAAAGAAGAGGTGGAGATAGCATTCTTCAACAAACAAAAAAATGACTATCAATGCCAACCCTAACACGTACCCAAAATCCTAGAGATAATTTGATTCTGGCTATGATTTGTTTGAAGGGAACATGCACTCTTGTCGCCGCACCACATGGGTGTATCTTTTAATGTTTCTGTGAGCTGTAGGGAAAACGAAAGGGACAATAATTGAGATGCCATGAGTACTGTTAATTGTGACTGGTTGGGAAGACCCCATTAATCCAATAGGTAAGATATATGCCATTGGATATGGAGATTGAAAGAAATAAAGAAGGTCAGTATTTTGTAGTGGCCGAGCAGCCGAGGAATGTCAAGGAAATGGAATGTCAAATATATTGGAATTCCGTCTGCATGGGCTTTCACTAAAGCTGGATATGGTGAAGATGCCCTTATTCTTCGATCCAATCTCGATCAGGGTTGCTTTGTCAAGACTCTTAGGGCCAATTGTATCTTTAATTTCTTGGCTTAACTGTTTATGAATCGAGTTCGGGAATAAGCTCTTGGTTAGTTGATCAAGTAGTTACCCTACTATACATCTCATCCTGCAAGGGCCACTGACTCGTTCGTTGTTAAAGTATTTTTAAAGCTCAACTACATGCATTAACGTTAATTACATTAGTGTACGCCACGAACTGTACATAACCGATACTAGGGTTGCAACTCAGGTGTGCTGGGTTGAGTTTGTATCCAACCCAAGAAAACGCATATGCTTTTACACCCAACAAAAGTTGAATTAACTGAATTAGGTTTGGGATGAGTTGAGTTGAGTTAAGTGGGTATATCTGAGTTTCAAAGAGTTAATCAAAGCAAAGCAAGAATGTTGGCATGATACAATGAGTCTGATACTGTTGCATGCCTCTGCTAGTTTGCTGCATACACTCACAAGAAAACGTAAACAAAAAAACAGAGGAACGTCCAAGAATTTATCTTCCTAGCCTCTCCTTGTTACATCTGCACCGGTCAAAGTGCATTTTCCAAATGTTATCGTTTTTATAAAATGTCGCCCGTACGAACTGGACTGTTGTGTCTAGCAAAGTTGGCTAGTGGGGCTTGATCCTTCATAATCATTCATTATCCTATAATTTGCTTTTGAGAAATTGGGATCTGATTTTGCCACTAAATTCCAAGTATCAAAGATATGGCAACCCCACCAAATTGGCCTCGTGTTTAATCAGTTCTTTTGTTTCACAGTTGCGTTGGCTCATTATATAAAGGGGCTTCTAGTCCAATCCTATCCAGTAAACCAAGTCAAGGCCAATTAGAAACCAAGCACAAAAATCTCTCAAGGCATTGGTTGCTCATTCTCCCTCAAGGGCTTCTGATCTGGGCCAGTATGTCCCCCAAGGGCAACTGGATAAGGCCAGGAGCACGCGAGGGAGAGCGAACAAACCATGTCTTGCTATTGCCAATTACCTAATGAATCAACAAACATGGTAACTTAACTTCACCACCAAGGCATTTTCCATTCCACTCTCCCTCAAAGGCTTCCGGCAATGCCGCCTGCCGCCCGCCGCCCGCCGCAGGCTCCGGAAGCGGCAAGCCTGGGGTCTTTGGGGAGACTGGGGAAAAGTGTTGCCTTGATTTCTTGCGTGGATCGGACCTGTTTGGCTACACCAATGGCTTTCATTGCTCACTCTCCCTCAAGGGCTTCTGACTTGGAGCTCCGCCGAAAGGCCGAGCTAGCTAGACCGAGGTTCTTAGGGCGAGTGAATTATGCTAGCCATTTCCACATCAAAATACACCCTCTGGCTTCTACAAGGAGCAACCATGCAAGGTTAGCGACCATGTTTGTTATGCATGAGATACATGTCTTTAATAAATCTCTAAAGTTCTTCAGCAAGAATGCTCAAACTAGAACATTGAAGTTTCTCTTTTCTTTGCCTAATGATCGGTACTCTATAGGCGACACATATATGTCGCGTCCCTAATAGCAAGCAAATTTGTCATGTTCGAGCCTATATGAATGGACGTTAGTCATAGGGCACCAACGACGATAAAACTAAACCTTTAAGGTGCTTATGGTGTGTTTGAGCACTAGATTCGACTCCCCGACTTTGATCAAACTTTAGGACATTTTGATGTAATTTGATCCATAACACACTGTTTATTGTTGCTTTCGTTCTAGAATATTAGAATCTATTTACATGCATGTAAGTCTTTTCTTATAATAAAGTTTCTTTCATTTATTCTTTTTTCTTCTTCGGTGCATGTACGATAAAGTATAACACAATTAAAGAGGAGGCAACTACTTTAATTTTTTCATATGGCCGGATGAAACATTTAGGGACCACGGAATGGCAGCATCACAGTTTTAGGTTATAGCTAGCAATACTTGGAATATCTTGTCATCATCTCATTAGGTTTGACAAATTAATGTAACCTCAGCGTTGGATGGCACTCAATTGCTCACAAAACAAAAAGAAAAGAGAAACCACCCAAAAGGGCTAAAAGAGAGGAAATGAAGCAGTTAAAGGCAGCTTTCCACTATATATGTAAGGTTGTCTCCGAGAATCTTCTGCATCCTTCTCAGGGAACTTGAAGGGCATTAGTGCCTCATGGGCCAGCCTCTTGGGCTAACAATCCAAGTATACACCGACATGCTACTCTTCTGGCTGAGCCCTCAAACATGGTCCTTTTTTGTTCCTTTTGACAAGAGGCCTTCTTGACATGCACGAAAAGGCTTAATTATTAAGTGAGATCAACACAATACTCTACTTGGGACAAGAGGGTGTGAGGATTATTCCGGTTAGCCCAGTCTCAACTCTCAAGTGGCCGTGGATGAATCAAAAGCAAAGAAGGTTCTTAATGATAGGCAGAGATTCAGAGAGAAAGTCCACTCAAGGTTGCCTTCTTTCACTTTTTGTGTGTGTTAAACCTCCTCTCGACAATTCAGTTTTTGTTCAGTTCTCCTCCCCCCCCCCCCCGCCCCCGCCCCCGCCCTGCGCACGGGGCTTCCCTTATCACTTTCCTATCGGAAAGTAGGGCCCAAAAAGCGTAAGGGTATGAGCATACTCGGGACTACATGAAATCCACACTTTGACACCTAATCTTAAACGTAGCCCCCCGGGGGAACTGAACACAAGAAAATCTATAGATATATCGAAGATAACCCGTATGCAGCCACCTTCTTCACTCAGGCAATGTCTTTTGGTTGCTAAGGAAGGGAGCAGATGGCAATCCACTTGCATAATGATGAACCCGGCTCGGACTTCTTTCAAGGAGAACATATCACAACCAGCAAGAGTGAATTGATTTACAATGGTTTTTGCACTTGTAAACGCTTGAGGAGTATGTCACGGAAAAATAAAATTTCCTTTAGTGCCAATCTGAAGATTATGCTAATAAAGCTAAATAAGTTAACTCCTTGATATTGAAAAGGGGGGCCGGTTTCACTCATTAATATGTTAATTCACCGTCTCATGTACGAGTTTAATCAAGTGATGACACGAATCAGCGTAAGATCAAACAAGATAAAACTCATCCTTTCATTTGCTTTGCTCGTTCAGTGCCGCTGATTGAACTCCCAATTAATGCCTATTTGAACGAAATGGCAACGGAAAGTAAGTTTGATTCTCTAAAAACAAGTGGAATGAAGGTAACCCAAAACACACTAGACTGCTTATCAGTCAAATAAACTTTTGATGTTTCTATAAAATAACAAAAATTTAAATAAGACTCCATATGTAAGTTTTTGGAGAAGTACAGTGAGCTGCTGCAACAAAACCAGTAAGGGGGGGCAGTACCAAATGAAATACTAAGGCAAAAGGAGTTGCATGTGATGACAGTAGTGCAATGGCACCCACATGTTGGCCTTTGCTCTCAAACTTTGTTGAAAAATAGAAGCACTGCAGGTAGCACTGCCACCCTCCCTTTATAACCTTAACTGGATAGAGTGGTTTATAACATGTATCACATCGCAGCTGGGCGCTGGCCTGTGCCCATTGGTGCTTCAGCACCAGTTACAGGGGGGAGGAATCTGTCTTCTTTTCTATCACCTCCTGTTTATGTTTGTGTTGTGTGGACGAGAGTTCAATTGGCTAGGCATCTTGTACGACCACCAAAATAATCTAACTCTGTTTGTGTCCCAGACTGAATGGTATGCCAGTTGATCTGGTCTTTAACATCTTGTCCTTACCCTCATCACAGGCTATATATGGACCATCGTTTCAATCCATTAGCCGTACGTAAGCATAGAACGTGTTCTTTTCTCGTCTATCAGATTAGATCGAATGGTCGGAACGATTTTCAAACTTTTTGTTAATTTGTAAAGGGTTTCGAAAAATAGTCCAAATCTGGTACAAGATATGTTCGGCCTAAAGATTTTTCTTATTACTCCGATTTTGTCAATAGTTCTTTCTGATAAGTAATATAATATTTCTCCTATTAACAAGAAACGTATTTTTCTATGTGTGTGACACACCAAATAAGATAGTAGTACATATGACGAATTTGTGACATAAATTAATGGCCTTAGACCCAAGAAAACCTAGATAAGAAAAAAAAATGCACATTAGTTAATTGAACACTCATCCAAGACTAATGCAGGCATATGTGCTTGAGTTAATAATCTTATCCTGAGGGTCAGTCTGTATACTTGCCATTGGCCCATTGCCTGGAAGGAAGGAAGGGAGGCGGGGGGGGGGGGGAGAGAGAGAGAGAACAAGTGCAGGGCTCCAAGCTTCCAAACGTGGCAATTATAATGAGGGCATCAATTCATGAAGCAATTCCCAACACAATCTTCATTTTGTTTCACAAGCACTTCCCTCGATAACCCATAACAATGCAAGGCAATTAGCCCTTCCTAAGTCAGGCAACCTTCCTTTGTACAAATCTAATGTAACCCATCTTTATTTCATCTCTCCCTGCTGGAGAAAATCGTCTCTACGGCTCCAAAAGCTAAACAAGCTCTTGATTCTTCTCCACAACCCTCACTTCGTTTGCAGATCTAAGCAGATTGGCCTGAATGATGTATAAAAACCCAAAGTAAGCATGTTCAGTGTCTTATAATCGTGTGAGAACACAGAGAGAAAGATATGCAGAGAGAGACTTTACCTGATCATCACTAATCTCTACGGCAAAACCATCAACAATGACCAATGACAATGTCCTCTTGTAACTTCCAGGCTCAAGGGTGTTTCCCAACAAGTCATCATGCTTTTTGCTCAAGTACATATCAAGCTCATGTGCCCCTCTCTGACTTCTACACACACAATGGACACCATTGTCATGAAAACGAAGAACATAACAAATTTAGCAAAGCAAAGAAGATAACATAGCTACATTGAATGTAACGAAGGTCTACTATGCCGTCGTATTTGATCAAGAACTTGATCTAACCTGTAGGATCGGAGGCGAAGGCGCTCGTATTCGGGATCGTAATTCAGAAAAACAAAGTATAACTCACTTCTTCCACTCGCCATTACCACTCTTAACTGGTTTTAGTGTACTTGGGGGGCTATATATACATAAAACAGAACGGTGACTTTTAAGTTACAAAATAGTAGGAAAACCTAGGGGTTTTTCTCTTTATTTTTAAACTTTTGGTGAATACCCTACGTCATATATATGTATGTATGCATACTGACGTCTCCATGCAATCAGCCTTGCATAATTGAATTGGTCTCCTCCTTGTTTTTAGGGTTTTCTGTGCCGTTATTAACAATATATTTTTTTTTACTCAAAAGGCTGAACTGTAAGGCTCTAATTCAATCGGTAGGAAGTATTGCGCATCGGGGACCTACATGGCCGCCACATACATCTGAACCCCCGATTCCCGCACCTATGTCGGGGCCGAAGCGCACAAGGACCCGTGTGTGGAGCACAAGCAGGGCGAGGACGTAAGTTTGCCACCAACAAGTGCGGCGGGCAGGATTCGAACCTAAGTGGGAAACCTGAATTGAGATCCTGGGGACCGCTGAACCAACCCTTGTTGGCCGTTATTAACTATTATGATTGGGTTAGTGGCAGAGTCGAAAATCTTATACAGTATAACCTAGGCACCAAAATTTTAAGGCGCATTTACATGTTCGGTTCAAAAGAAATACAGATAAAGCTTACATTATATTTATACTGATAGAAGCCAAAAAAAAAAAGTTAAGCGTTAAGATTTATGTTATGCTACTTGATAGGAATAATTCTTATATGTTCAATAAAAAAAATGACTTTAAAAAAGTTCTCAAAAATTATAAATTCTCCGAGAGCACCAAAGTAACAAAACCACATCGACACCCCTTTTGGTGTAACAGATCGGTTTTTATGCTACGTAACCAGATATCTAAAAATTGTGACACATGGCATAACTACATATAAGGACATGTTAGTTTTGCAATTTAAAATTTATTTTAAAGAATGTTACAATAAAGACTTATATGCTATGCTTGATTTTCTAACAAATTTCATATTCTTCATTTTATTTGCACGCACATGGCCTATGCTTCATAGTAACAAGTCACTTACAAAGAGAACACCATTTTTAGTAAAACACCTCTTTCGGTGTTACGTACTTGACTATCTATCTAAGATTATGACCCTTAGCATTCTACGAAAAAATTAAAAAGTGACATAAAATACAAATTTTAAATAGCAAAATGACTCTATATAAGGGCATGTTTGATTCTCATAGTAATTTACTAAAAATAATAGTTAAAATAAATTCTAAAGACTAAGTTTGATATTTAAAATTATCATATTGCTAAATTTATTTTTTCACACGCGCCGCTATTAAAACCAACTTCTTGCCAAAGAGCGAGGGTCGGCAAGTTCCCATGTACCCCCCCCCCCCCCCTTCCCATAGCTTTTAGAAGCAGTCAAATTACCAAATTGCACTTATGAATTTGGAAACAAAAAGAGGGAAAAAAAATGAACAAGAACCTACTAAAGGAATCACTATGATTGTAACTCAAAGTTTCTCTCACCTAGGGTTTCTAACAATTCCTATAGATTAATGGTGATCACACGCTTCTGTATGAGAAAAAGTCAACAAGTATAATTAAAATGGAACCCCCAAGGTGAGAGCCGAATTGTATTCACATTGTGCTTTGCTAGCAAAGGTGCTGTCTCCGAGATTAAAAAACAAAAAACTACTTAATGAAATGTCAACCCCCGCACTTACATTAGAATTAAGGTAGAATCTAGACCATAGCTTTTCAATGTTTATGGTTCAGATGCCGAAGCAATAAGTAATTCATCCACCCTGGTTGGATCATTTTCCTCCCGTCTCATTTCTCACCGATAAAAATTGTCGATGAATGTTTATAATGGCACAAAAGTGATTCGTAGTGTCATTAAGGAACTTTAGCAACTATTCTCCGTCGCTAAGCAAACAGGTATCTATCCGTCGTCACCATCTGTAATTGTTATATTTGTTAGCGCTTAGGTGTCTATTGAGCAAATACCTCTTTGATAGGTCACGTACTAGAGCACTCGTGCCCAAAATAAGAAAAAATTTGGCTGCTACCCCGGTTGGAAGAATCTTCATCCTACTTCCTATATAGTGACAATCAATTGTCTCTAAATGTCTCTAGTGACATTTATTTAATAACACTAAAAAAGTATTGTTAATAATTGTCGCTGAAAGTGTAAGAAGAATAGCCATTAGAAATAAGGTTGGGAGAGAGAGGGGTTGGAAGAAAATTCCTACAACTCGGATAGGAGCCAAAATTTGTTCCAAAAAATAAGCGCATTATCTATCCGCTGTTAAACATGTGCTTGTTCTGCTTGCTCGATCACATTTGTTATGCAAAATAAATAGTACAATAATTTTAGTGAGCGAGAGCACGAATGAAACAAAAAAAAAATGATGCTTATATTTGTAATAAGAGCGAGGCATCGCAAGGGGGGACCCCCAAAAGACGGTCATTTAAAGTACACGTGTATAGACTGACAGCTCGGCTGTGAGTCGCATGATGATGGAAGAAGAACAACAAGTGGTCCCAACAACTGCATTTGGACACTGTTTTCATTGTGTGTCTGCTTCTCTCTCCTCGACCGTCAGAGTAAGTGATCAGCTACCTTAGAATCCATCTTCAGCTATCAATACCCGAATTTTCCTTTTTTTTTTCTCTTTTACCTTTTGGCGAAAAAATTTACAGGTCAGAACATTCATAAACTTCTGATACAAGACAGAGTACTTTTAAATTTTACGCTTAGTAACGTGATATCCCGTTTTTCACAAATTTTTTTTAGTGAAAAAAAATACAGTAAATAACATGATATCCCGTTCTTCACAGCTTTTTCTCGAACTAGAAGTCGCAAAAAGTTAATTCTCCTTGCATTAGTAGAGAGGGCAAAACGAATAAACGGCTTCTAACAGTAAATAAAGTAAAGTTTGTTACTAGTACGAAATTACTCTTGATAAATATATATAGAACAAAATAAGTAAACTCTAGAACACAAGAATTCAGGAAGAACTCAAATTTACTTTATTCCACAAGTCAGATTTACAACATTCACTCACGTGTATCTCTCAATTGTCTACCCTCACGTTATACAAGAGAACACATCGTATTTCTAGCTTATGTCCAACTCAAAGAAAAGTCAATCCTACTCATATACGGACATTCAAAAAATATTGGGTCCGCTCCAATTTCTATGCTCACTCTGCTCCGGACAGTTTGGCTTACACTTTTTATTTTTAGCAATGAATACAAAACATATATCAACAGTTACAATTGGACAGCAATCAACGATATGTGAAAATGATACCAAAATAGTACATGCTACAGTTGGACAGCACACCCCAGAGTACTTGATAAGACTGACCGTTCGTGACCGCCAAGGCCCAACAAATATGAGCAACCCGTTCCAACCCAACAAACCTCACAATTAACCTCTTTAGAACGACTGTATGTCACATCCACGATTGCAACCAACAACTAGTACCACAGCTGAAACCCCTCCATCACCGCCACAACCCCAAGGCACTAAAACCGCACCTCCATACACAAAACCACCACATGTTCCCGCCCAGCTAACCCATGAACAGGAATCCCATAAAGCCTTCCACAGACACAATGACACCTAAACTTCGTTCACAAGCTCACTCAATAATCTCCAACCAGCGGCACTACCTCGTAATGTTGACATTTTAATTGTATTAACCAGTTATTCACGAATAATCTCTCTCACACAAATCTAAGAGTTAAGGAAAAACATCTCAGTGCAACAATTATAATCATAACATCATACAATCAAATGAATAAGATTTAACGAGTCATAGAGATTCCAAATATAAGTCATGTAAGAAAAGTTTTTTTTTTTTTCTTTTTTGTTGACTTATAGCAGCGACGTACTCAACTAGGGGAACATAGATTAATGAAACGACCCAAGACGATACATCAAGGTCCGATGCATGACCCATAAACTAGTCCACCTTATGCCACGGAGAGTTAAGTTATGTACGGTTCCCACATAAACCTAGCATGCACGGTTTTTTTTTTTTTCTCTCTCTTTTTGAAACTTGGTAGACTGTTCAAAATGTAGTATAAATCTGAGACTAAATTGGCCAGTTAAATACTTCCAATAAGAAACAAATGAAAGGAAAAATAAATTAATTGTTGTCAATTCGCCAACAAGAAAACTGTGATCCAGTTGCTTTCACCATGTCCCGGGTTCTACCATTTGAAACAGCAAAATATGGAGCCATTAACGATCCCAGATTGTCCTAAATGGCTAAATCAAGCGGTCCGGAACTTCCCATGAATACCATCTTAATGAAGATTTGTTTTTCTAAGGATTTTCTGTCCAATCAATTAACAGACGCACAGCAAGGAGTTCCAAATGAATCTGCTTTTCTGAACCATTACATATTTGTAGAGTATTACAAGATTCCGAATTTGGATCTTTTGCGCCAACATTTAAAACAAAACAATGATCACCCTGCTGTATACGATGAAACCAACACCCCCAACCAATCAAAACCATTGAAAATTCAACAAAAAGGCCTCCTACTACCACCTGCAACCAGCGAGAGAAAATGCTATCAAGAGCCTTCACAAAGGCAAGAAAGAGCCCCAGATTAGTAGGAGAGAATGGGGACGAAAACAGCTACCGATCAGCGTGCATCGACGAGTACGAGGATTTCATCATCGGTTTCATGGAAGACTTGCCTTTGACAAACTGCGAGGACGAGGATGACCGTGGTTCGCACGTGACGCTTAGGGAAGTGTTGAGGGGTTCGGTTGGGGTGGTGGGTGAGAGCCGATTGGGGATGACGGAGAAGGTGGTGTTGTTGCAGGGCAAAATTCATACGCTGAAGAGGTTTCGGAAGGTTAGCGTGCGGAGGGGGGAGTTCGGGAGGAGGATTGAGAGGTTGGCTCAAGTAAGCAGGAAGTGCAAGTATCTTGTCCCTCTCACAGCTTATCTGTATACAAAGAGAATCAAGTTTGTTGTCTGTGATTACTATCCTATGGGAAGCCTTGCTGATCTCCTTACTGGTAATTCTTAACCTACATAACCTTATTAGATGCATGCATATACTATCATTTAGCATATTGAAATGTACCAAACTACTCGGGATGGATATTTCGCTCCCGTGGAAGCTTGTTCCCGAGAGCTTCATGGATAATGAACCAAGGTTGCACTTATTTCGCGTTGAGCAGGGTTTGGTAGCCTTTGTGCGCGCGCTCGCGCGCGTGTTGAGGTCATGATCGCTGAATAAAAAGTTAAGCTCCTCACGCTCGGGCCCCTTTGGGATCTACTCGAGATTTACAAGCAAAGTTGGATGGCTTAGAACATTATATTTGATTTGATGAATCAAGTTGGAAAGCTCCGGTCATAAACAACTGAATTATCATAAACGACATATGCCAGAGAAGAAAAAAGACTGAACGCAAAATTTCCCATCCAAAAAAGTAGGAGTCTCTTATCTCGAAGCCATATCATTCTATTCTGCATGAGTATGAAGAGCAACAGTACAGGAGTAAGGCACGAGTGAAGGCTATTTCGCGACATATGACTTCTGTGTTTAAGATTCAGATAGCGAGTGAGATGTCACGTGATTGCATCTCATGCCTATTCAATAGTCAATAGTTACTATACTATATATGTATGTAGTAAACTGAATAGCTCATCTAGTGTCCGAATATAATGCATCGCTTCAACTCATAGCTGATCAGTTGTTCATTCCTCGAATTGTCTTTTGAAGACAGGCTTTTTTCGAAAAACTATGAAATTGTGCACCACATTTTCTTAGGTACAAGGGAACTTGGCCACACTGCTCTCCAGTGGAAGCAGCGTCTCAAGATAATTTTTCACATCGCACGAGCCATTGCTTTCATTCACTCGCAGTGTCCTTCGTATGATAGACATTTGCGGATGAACGTTCACGGTAACCTCAAACCTTCCAATGTCATGATCAGTGTAGATTTGTGTGCCCGCGTCTCAGATTATGGCTTCATTCAGCTGGCCGAACGGGTGGAAGTTTCCGACACTGGGCAGCCAAAGCCGCCTCCACCAACAGAGAGCTTGTACTCCGACTTTTTGTCCCAAAAAAGTGACATTTATAATTTTGGGATCATAGTTTTGGACGTGCTAGGAGGGCCAGAGGCTCCAAGTCATGAGAAACGGAAGTGGATAGTGGAAAACGAAGAATTGATTAAAAATGGGGATCGTGAGTTCTTTGAGTTTGTTGTAGAAGGGAAGGAAAAAAGGCAAGCTTTGACGGTTATGGAGGTTGCCTTGGCATGTACAGATAAATTCCCGGACACCAGGCCTTCAATTGAACAGATATCTTCATATTTAAGGGACTTATGTAAGTAAACTTCACAAGTAATATCTTTCTGGTCCACGGAAAAAATGTACTTGCTTGACATGCTAAAATGAAGAGATATGATTAAGACTTTGAGAAATCATAAGTATTCTTGTCAAAGGGTGTGAAGTGCCCTCGTAATTTCAACAATACCAATATTAGTTTCATGTTCAAAACGAAATACTAATATCTGCCCCAAAAAAAGATATTGACATTAGATCTCGAAATTGTATTGACAATATGACCGGAGTGGAGTCGAAGGTTCAACGGCTCAAGGGGCAAACATTGACCTAGCAGAAACCAGTTGACGGAAAAGAGAAGTGCTACTCTTCACTTGACGATCAAGAAGTTCCTTAAGGCATCAGACCCTAGGACCCATATTCCATATCTTCAAAGTTCCACTACTCCCAAACTGCCATCTTCATTACTAACATTGAAATGCTGATCATGAGGCCCATCCCGAGGATTCGGGGTGAGATCTCCCACTGGCAGGACACGAGGTCACCCTTGACTCTTCAAAGTTTGATTCCCTTGGGAATTATTGTGTTAGTGGTTAGGTGGCTAGAACCAGGAGGGGTCACAATGGCTAAAACCTCATGTCAACCGCGCTAAGAGAAAAGACCAAAAGTAAGATTTTCATACACCATCCACTCCACCCCCTGAGTGTCACGTGGCACACTTCTAGAGGGGAAAGGTCACCCACCTTTGATTGCTATCCCAAAAGGCCAACCATATTCACAGGCTCACACGTGACAACCGCGCCACGCCATCTCAGAACCTAATACAGGAAGGCTCCCCGTACGCTTACAATATTTGTTTTCTGTTTTCATTTTCATGATTTTCATATTCAGTTTGAAAATTCGTTCCTGTACTTTTATCATTTTCACCAAAAAAAAATTAGTTATTTTTTCTTATATTGGGTTAAGTTTGAGTGAAAAAAGCTGTTTTCAGTTTTTTGTTACTATTTGAGTAATTTTATCCAAAACGAAAACAGAAAATGGTAAAAGTACGCGAAAAAATAATATTTTTCATCATCATTACTAAAAACAGAAAACGAATTTCGTAAACATAAGGGGCCAATTTCCTCCTTTTTATTGTTTTGATTCATCCATTGGTGGCAAACTGGCAATTGACCTCCGTTTCCGAGGGCTACACAATGGGAGGTATAACTCTCCTTTCGTGACCACACTTTATACCAATTTTAGCGTAAGCAAGAAACAATCCTAATTATTGCTTCAGCTAAAGTAAGACATATCCACAAATTTTTTTGTCTCCGTCAAGATATTTTCAAGATGTCGTCCGTATTTAGGTCATTTCATTAGCTACATAAACAAAAGGCCGCTATTATGGCATCTACATGAAAAGCCCATGCATCTAACAGCCAAGAACAAGTCAAGCCTTGCAAGAGTGCTCCTCACTTCCTCCAGTACACCAAGAAAAGGCCCAAGGGCCAGGAACACTTTGCGTTAGTACAGAAGAAAACCTCAAAACATTCCATTTCTTTTCTTTTTATTCCTATGTCTACTTCTGCAATCAGCTGAAGACGGAAAAACGAAGACTTGTGATTCCTAGTTTGCTCCTGCAGTGAAGCACAACATTTTCAGGGTTTCAGTCGAGGTTTCTGACTCTCTTCTCTGTTCATAATCGCAATCACAGTAGCACCCATATACAGCAAGGGCAACTCAGACCATTTCATGACCTTCTAGGGGTTAACAAGGATGCCCTTTACCCTGCTATTGTAAGTTTTTGTCACTATAGAATCCTAAGAACGAAAAAGGTCAGACATTTCGCATATTCAACCATAAAAACTCTACTCTCAACTGTACATCATCGAGTGTTGAAATATGAAAATATATATGGGCCTATGTGACACGTCCACCGATGATCATCCATCGCTTTGTGTTTTTCTAATAAAATTAAGGAAAAAATTTGGTCGTTATCTGGGTTAGAGGAATCTTCCTACTACCCTTATATAGCGACAATTAATTGTCTCTAAATATTTTTAGTGACTTTTATTTAGTAACGCTAAAAAAGTGTTGCTAATAATTGTTACTGAAAATGTTAGAAGAAAAGTCGTTTGAAACATTTAGCGACTATTAATTGTCACTATACATGAGTTGAAGGAAGATTCTTACAATTCAGGTAGGAGCCAAAGTTTATTCGTTAATTAATGAAACGACTAATGAGTACCCGCCGCCCCAAGAGTCACAAGTGAAATTTCGTAGTCAACTCTCTAAGATTGACACGGTCGTGTACGCTAGAAGCTCCAACCAATGAGATGAAATTTTATTGTCATCGCTAGTATTATAAGTTTTTATACAAATGAATTTTTTTCCTAACAGTGAAAGAGGTCAGACATTCCGCATTTTGAGCTGTAAAAACTTTGGTCACAAACTCTATAACAAGTGGTGGAGAATGAAAATATGGGCCTATGTAACATGTCTACCAATGATCATATCTGCCTCTTTTCTTTTTGTTCAGAATAAAGGAAAGACTAGTAAAATACCCAGCCCAGAAGTAACCTGGAAAATTTGATGGTCAACTCTCTGGGATTGTCGTGTACGCAAGAATCTCTGATGAAAATTACTTGTGCACAAAAAACTAGTGGCTGGGTATACGTTGTTGACTTCTAATGGTGACCGACTGCTTACAGACACATCAAATTTCCTCAAAGGGCTAATAGCAATTTTTCCCTCTCTCACTTTATGCTAGTTACGTTTTACCATCTTTAACTTTACAAAGTTGCAAAAGCCCCCAAAGCTCACAAAAATAAGGCAAAAAAAACACATATTTCCCAAAAAATTTAGAAAATAGCTCCATATTTAAAGTATTCGCCGCTAGACATCAGTGCCCGAATTTCCACAACACGAAAAAGTCCAACCTTTCAATGTACCAAGGCCAGCTCAAACGACAAAACTAATTGAAAATAAGTGGAGAGACCATTCTTATATACCATAAACCTCAAGCAAAAAGTGGGAAAGTACTTTTAGCTTTCTTTCATGGACCAGTTTCGCATTTCGAATCTGTAAAATCAGAATTTCGATCAAATCACACATGAATTCCATTGGACCCAGAAATGATACATTGGAAGATAGCCTTTAGTTATTATTCTTTTCTTCCTCTTTTAGTCTTGTCTTCTACAAAAAAATGCAAAGGTATCGGATTCGATAACTCGTTTGATTGAGTATGCTACTAATAAATTTCTGCCTCTTTTCAAAGACCGGGGCTATCAACCACTCAGCAAAAAATATCACTACTGTGTAAACGAAAATGACTCCCCGATCTAATTAGACGTTAAAAATATATTAGTACCTAATACGGGACCCGTTGCCTTACCACTTGGCCACGCCCCATCCGATACATAAATCAGTTAATAAAAGAATAGAAAATACCCTGATTCAAGGCCAAAGGATTTCCTGCCGCCACCATATAGTATTCATCTGATTCTTGAATACCCGCTATGGTAGAATATTTGTGTATGAGATTTCGTTCTCTAGAAATAATCGAAAAAAGATTTACTAATAGTTTGTCCGGATATAACTATGTTTAGAAATTTATGACACCAAAGCAGAGTTCTTCTCTTTCAAAGATGTGATTCTCCTTTTTTATTATTCCTTTTCATACGAACGGCATTTCTGTTATAACAATTTTAATGATAAAAATTTATTATTATGTTTTTTGTTATTATTACTAAAATTATAATGATCCATGGGTTGCTAAAACACAATAATGACATCACATCCTATGTGAAACTAAACAAGAGGAAGATTCAAATTCAAAATGCGCATAATTGTACTTACCACCAAAAGTTTCGCAATCACGTGGAAGCTGACGCGCGCACTCTGCCCCCCTCATTGCGCTGAGATGTCGACCAAAGACCAATTTGGCAGTTGCCCGCTCTGCCCGCTCACACACACAGTTCCCACCTCCAAACTACGCGTATTTATAAACCCACGCCCCATCTCCAAATTTCCACCCCCAACCTCCACAATGGCCAGGCTCGCCGTCACCTCCGCCGTCCTCCTCCTCCTCTTCGCCTACTCTTACGCCCGTACTACTTCAGATCTGCCGGAATCTGACGTCATCGATCACCATGCCTCGGAATCACATCCGGAATCCCACACCTATCCCACCCTCCTCCTCCCTAGCGAGAAGACAGAAACTGCTGATCAAGCCACCATCGCCGAGTCAATAGCCGAATCCGACCCGGAACCAACCGAACATCATCACGTCGTTTCCCTCGACGCGTTGGATCTCGACCAGCCCCCGAATCTGGTGAGTTTCCGCCCGATCAACCGTCACTTCGGCGCCGATCAGGAGTCCAGCCTCCGCCTGCCCCGCCGTCCCTGCCGCCACGGCCACAAGGGGCACCGGGAGATTCCGTACGGCAACGACATGATCATGTCGGGTGAGAACAGCGATTTTGATCCGATGGTGTTCAACGGCGGCGGCTTGCGCCGGATGCCGCCACGGTGGGTGAGGCTGCACCACCACCACCACCGCCACCACCATGACCATGAGGACGGCAGGCCCGGGTTT
Organism: Escallonia rubra; assembly: GCA_033065855.1. NCBI lineage: Eukaryota > Viridiplantae > Streptophyta > Magnoliopsida > Escalloniales > Escalloniaceae > Escallonia > Escallonia rubra. Next base: position 390,833 of record JAVXUO010003123.1, read on the forward strand.
CCGTTCAAGGACCACATGTTCAAGAGGCACTTCCGCCACGAGAGGGAGGAACGTGATGATGAGAGAGAGGAAGATGGCTTCCATTTCATGAAGCGATTCCGCAAGTTCTTGCACCACTTTTAGATGGTTTTGATACGTAGGCTGTAGCACTGTAGCCACGCACACACCGCATATGTACTATTTCCTCTCTTTCCTTTTCTTCCGTTTTGATTTTTCGTTTTTTGCTCTGGCTTGTTAGTGGTGTACTGTAAGTAAATTTCGATCTCTGTGAGATGTAGAAGCTCATACAGGATCTTATGATATTATATGATACTATGATATATGTCTGTATGATTTGGTGTTCTGTAAATATTATGCAGTGGTTTACTTGTGAAATCTCTCTAATTTAGTCAGATAAGCCTCAAATGAGGAGCTTTAGCCTGCTGGAGTTCTTCCACCAACATTTCAAAGTTTCAATAACAAAGATGAATTCCATCAGCTACACAAGTTGTAGATGGACCAATCGGAATAACTAAATCTGATCCTCTGCCATAGGCAAGTGTCGCTAAATACATTTTAACGACTAAAAATTGCTAACAGAATTTTAGCGACGGCAAGTTAGTTTTTTCAGTGGCTAATTTTTTGTAAGCAAAGGTTTTTCGGAATTACTGGGTTGAAGCCAGGCTTAACTGCGCAGAACAAAGGTCACCTCATTCTGAAGTCAATTAGACAATTACTGGACATGCAATGTTATGCAGGCATTTTGATTAGTATACAAGAATCCGAATTTCCTCCACAATTCATCGTTTGTTTACTTTTACAGTAACAATATTACACGATATTTAGAAAGGAACAGAGCATTCACCGGTCTCGTGGGTGCTGGTCAGTTCTGAACAAGGCCAGGGGTTGACTTGAACGGCAGCGCCACTTACATCGGAGCACGTCCAAGGAGAATTCCTTGGTGTGTAGGCACCGTGAAGGTTGATGTTAGAGAGGCATATCCTGGTGAAGGGGGAGTTCTTCAGGCCCTGGATAGAACCTGCCTGCTGAACCTTATAGCCCCAGACGTTTTTTATCGTAACATCCTTGACAACTGGGAGGGCGTTTGGGTCGTAGTTCTCGTCAGGATGGTCCCCAACATCGCCTGCAATCTTTATCCCCTTCCTCGCGTCTTCAATGAAAACATCAGACACGGTAATGTTTCTTATAACCCCTCCCCTGCCGATGTTTGTCTTCAAATGAATACCGACTCCCATGTTGTAAAGGTTTATGTTCTCAGCCAATACATTTACGACACCACCAGAAGTTTCACTTCCAATTGCAATTCCAGCAAATGGCGACGATCCTGTTATGCGCCTGATGGTGATGGCACTGCTAGGGCGGCCATAGGCAATCCCATACTCATCCCACCCACTCTTTACAGCCACAAGGTCATCCCCCGTGGAAATGAACGAGTCCTCAATGCAGACATGGGAGCTTGAATCTGTTTGCAGAAAGCATAAGTACATACACAAAGATCGTTATTCACATAAAGGTGCAGCAGCCCCAACATTATACCGCTTTGCACATAAGTAATCGACCACAAGATATGGCAAATCTGAATATTGATAAAGAGCCCCGTACTAATGAAACACATGAAATTGTTTTGAAGTTGCCACAAGTACCATTATGATAATCGCAAATCGTACTATTTACCTGGATCGATTCCGTCAGTGTTGGGAGAATCCCGTGGAGCCAATATGGTGACATATCGGACGACAACATTGCTGGCGGAAATGGAAAAAAGAGAAAGGATCAGACCATGTTACCGTTGTACACTTGCTCCTTAGATCTGATCATATTACAGTTGTACACTCATATTCCTCGTATTCATCATACTAGCTAGTATCAAGCAGCATTTATAAGGAGCTGGCTAGTTTTTAACCATGGCACTGCTAGAACTGGCTAGTTCTCAACCATGTACATTGGTCACGCTGGCCAATCTCGGCTCTAGCCAGCACAGAGAATTAACATGGTTAAATAGTTTTGGTTTGAAACAATACCAGAATTGAGTATCAGCCAGAACATGATTTTGCAACCCGTGCAACCTCAGCTGAGTTGATCATGATGACTAGATGCTTTTATCATTGTGGTGACAGTTAAATATTTAGATCGCCTTCAAACAGTATAGGGATAGTAGTTAACTATCAGCCAGAATATGATTTTCAATACCATGCAAACAAACACTGGTGCGAAACCTCTTGCCCTTCACTAAAGCACAGTGACTAAATAAGTGATTATGTTAAAAAGGCACTGTTACATTACATTACATTACGAGTTTATAATTAGAATGGTCAACTGAACTTTAGGTTATATAGACCAAGTATTTTGTACCAACTTTCAAGTTTCAGATCAGTTCGATTAAGACATTCAAGACTAATGCTTATGTTTCATATATGCTAATGACAAGAGGAAGAATGTATGCTGCACTAATAAAATGTTAATTACCAAAACACGAGAATTACCAAAGAAATATAGTTTTTAAAGTGATTAAAGCAAGTATTGCAAGAACAATGTTAAATAAATAGTAGGAACTTGAACTATAGATTCATGGAAGTATAAACCATAGAACCCTCTCCAAACTTAGTTTTTCATAATAATATACATTAATGTCAATCAGATTTCATTAACTCTTACCTGCAATATACTGGGTGAATGTTCCAAAAGGGAGAGTTCTTGAAGATAACATTGGAAATGATAATGCTTCTTGAGTGCATGAATTCAACAAGATTAGGTCTGGTATATTGGAGGGTTCTCTGCCTCCACATGTTCCACCATACATCACCTTGACCATCGATTGTCCCATTCTCACCTATGATCAATCAAAATATGAAAAGCGGTGTATTATGATCACGTATTGAGAAATCAATTTGCTGATTTAGTAAGTTATGTAAGCAGATGTCAGATATGGTACAGATAACAAATTACAGAACTCAGTAAGGGATATGCAAAACTTGAACTTTGTTTTTTAGGTTATCTTCAAACCCCATTCAGTTTATTAAATTCTTCATTTGGCGACGAATGGGGTGCAGAAATGGAAAAGAAGTGTGGATCTCTCACGAAAATCCTTATCTAGCCTTTGTCCCAAACTAGTTGGGGTTGGCTACATGAATCCTTTTCTTACATATTCATCCAAGGCACGTGTCTTTGATAGGTTCCTAGCCACACAAGTCTTTCTGGATTACTCCATGTGTCACTTTTGAATCAACTTTGTGTCAAATCACTTTCTTCTTACTAGGGCATCTAAAGGCCTACGTAGGATACAACCAAACCATCTCAAGCAATGTCCCCTCGTCTTTCCCTCAATTGGTGCCCCCCACCTGCTTTCGGATTTACCCTCACAATTAAGTACCACTGTTCTCTAAAATTCATAACAGCCCCAATCGGCAAGTTTTTTAGGGGATATGCTTTTTTCGATATATATTACATCACTAACTTTGTGTTGAAACAAGGTTGCTCAAGAATTAGCGCGAGAATTGCGTATATAAGATGTAAATCCATAATCCAAGACAAGGAACACTGTTTCTCAATACTGACCAGTGATGATGACGTCATGAAGCCCATCTCCGTGGATAAAGCTCATATACCTTCCTCCAGGACGCTCTCTTCCTCTTCCATAAGAAGGCAATGGAGCTATTAAGGGCCAATCCCTTGTATTCTGAAGAAGGATATGAAGTCAACGCCAATTTATCATTTAGGTAAGAAAGGAGGATAAAACAGCCTTAGCATTCTAGTTATTTTACATCTTTGTTCTTTGTTTTTTCAGGGCACTACTCGAAAAGGGGTCATAAATGTAAAATGAAACAACCCCCAGCTTGATGCAAACATGACACAGTAGCATAAATTGACAACATAAAATTGCAACTACGGAAATCTCTTAGGATATTTTGACATCCCATCTTACTTCTTAGTATTTCGATCATGAAATCATGTTTCCAGAAGCAAGACAACAAGTAGAAGTAAATCAAAAAGTTACCAAGTCATTACTAATTTAAATTGGAACGTAGGGTAAATTCAGGAAACAAGGATTTTTATTTTTTTTTGGAATCCATTTATCTTTACCATGCATTAAAGACAAGTGATCTTATTCAAGTCATACACCACCAAAAAAAATAAATGAATAAGACCATGAATTTGATAGAGAAGGTAACCATCCTCTAAGACGGTGAGTTTGTTAGAATGAAGCATAACCATCCTCTAAGAGGTATCTTATACCGAGTCTCCGTGAGATACCTTTAACAGATTCAGGAGGGGAGATTCTAAGGTAAATGCACCATACGTTCTTGTTTTACCATTTGATGAGCAAAAGTTACCACAAAATGACCAAGTAGTACCACCAAATAATATATAATGTGTCATATCATTGGATCTAGTAAAACCCCCATTACCGGCTCTCGTAAGCACCACATTTAGTCATCTGGAAATAACTATTAGCCATTTGGTAGATAATCTTGATCATTTGATAGTAAGAATTGCTACAAATGTCAGGTGCATTCTTACAACCGAATGCATCATGGCATGACACATTTAGGAGAGGCCTCTATATGGAAATCAAAAGACAGCAAAACTTATCCTCTAATAGGTACAGTATACTGAGTGTGCATGAGATGCCTTTACTTTTATACGGAAATCAAAAGTCAGCAAAAATTATCAACAACTGTTTTTGTCTCTTCAGGCTCTTCCTCCCTCAATATCATAAGCTTGAAAAATGAACTGAAGTCTCTTCAACTCGAAAAGTCCTTGAGTTATGCTTTAATTTCTTAGCATGATTGGTTCATACGGGTTTATGGGGTAAACTTTCCTGTCCCTTAGCTAGTATACAAGGGTAAGATTTATGTCAATCCCTTGCTCCCCAACTATTTCCCCTACGTGATCTAATCTAATTAAGTTAATGACTCCCTCAGAATCTTGGAAGAACATATATTCTCTGATCTTATCCCATAGCAAGAACTATGTGATTTGCAACCAGACGGGATGCATAGGCCCCTTGAAGGAGTGGGGCATCCCAACTTCAGAATGCTACTCTCTCAGGTCAAAACTAATGAAAGATCTGAGCATACTGTGGCAAAAACAGTTTCCATTGATGAAGCAATGCTACTCTAACCATCTCCAGGGCGGCAGGGAAACTTTAATGGACTATTTTTGGTTAGGAACAACCTCTGCCCAGAGAGCTTGTGATCTGTAATTGGTGCCAATGTGATCACGAGACTCTGTCACAATAAATTACAAGAATTAACAAATAACGTGGTATAATAAAGGCCAGGATTATATTTGTCCGTATTCCCCCCAATATATTTATGGCCTGGGGAACATCGTGAAATGCTATCCTTTAGAAACAGCTGTCCAACTATATCAGAACAATTTTTATGGCCATGCACATGCAACCAGGCCCCCTCAATTCAGGCGTTGGACCCACCATTCTTCATTAGTGCAACTCACGTAGTTATGCCCCCAATAGTTCACAAACTTTTAATTCCTCTCGTCTATTTGTCTACCCTACTACTTTTAGCTCGCTCCACACGCAGTCCATCCCAAGTGGAGCTCGTGTGGGTCCCCCTTCTTTTGCTTAGTGCGGGAAAATAGCCATGACTTCAGCTATAAAGCTGTATTATTTTCCATGACTTCTTTTGCTTAGTGAGGACAGCGTAAGGAATACTACAATATAAAGCAGTCAAATGACATTAAATGAGGTAAGAATATTGGTATGTAAACAGTTTTAGGAAAGTAATATTTGAGTTTCATAAACGCTAGTCGTTGAAGCGATCGTGTAGCAACAGAATAGAGACGTTTTCGACAAAAATAGCCCTCAAAAGGCTAAAAGTGAAGTCGAATGTCAAATATTTCATAATCATCTAAATTTTAGACAGCTTGCTTTGTTACTGATCGCACGTTGAACGACACCATGCCACAGCACGAAAGATCATTACGATGGGAATGTGCAACCACCAAAGCATACGGGGAAATCATGCAAAATTTACTTACAAACAAATTTTGGCTGCTGCTCTCCAGAATCTTCCTCTAATCCCGTATATAGTGTCAATTAATAATCGCCAAATGTTTCTAGTGACTTTTCACTAAGTCATATTTTTTTAGCGTCACTAGATAAAAAATTTCTAGCAGCTTTTCTCTTAATCGCATCTTTTTAGCGTCACTCGATAAAAATCACTAAAAATTCTCGCGATTATGGCTATATAAGGATTCATTCTTCCCGATAACAGCCAAAAAAAAAATTTCCTTATAATGACAACATAATCTAACCTGTAACAAGTATATTTACTTTTTCTGAGAATGTGCGCGAGTAATGTACCTGTGTGGCTCTGATAACAGCACCCTTGGCCAAGTAGAGCGTCATGTGACTGGTAAGGTTAAACGCCTCGGTTAAAAACACCCCGGGAGGTACGTACAGGAGCGTGCCTCCCCTCCTATTCAGATGCTCAATCCGGTACACCGCAGCCCGAAAGGCCTTCGTGTTCAGCGTCCGTCCGTCACCGACGCCTCCAAAGTCCATTATCGAAATCTTGTCGTTCCGGTACGCCATCGGCACTATGCCGGAACACGTAGCCACATCGGCCACCACCAAGCCGTTCGTGAACAGGCATAACGCCGCCAAACAGGCTACGATCGACGAAACAATTCCCCGCATTTTGCGCACCGAAGGAACTGCCCAGTTTCTCAGCTCAACCCGATAAAGGATTAGGTTGAAATATGACGTGAATTGTGACGTCGGTAAGGATTTATGTCGGAGATTTGGCAATCGAGAACAAGTGAATGAATACAAGAATGCTGGTGTAGATCTGGAAGTGTTCCAACGATAAAGCTCCAAAAAGGTGAGCAATCTGCAGTAATTTAAGAACAAAATTAGATATTGAGAGCAAACAAACGCAAACAGTTGAACAAACGTAGATGATTTAATACCCAAATATATATTGTAAAGCGAGAGCTTTCTCCAGAAGAAAGAGTGGGAATGCGAGCTACCAGAACTGGGCAAAGCAGTAGCTTGTTTGTAAGTGATTGTCTTGGACGAGGGAGGTGTTAAGAAGGGGGAGTGTGTGACTGTGTGAGATGGGAGGTGGGCAGACGTGACGGCGAGAGACGACAAGACCAGCGCGAAATAGATGGGTCGAGGTTTCTTTGTTTTTCCTCCCGTTTTCTTCTTTTTCTCCCAGGGACCCCAGCGCGAAAAAAAAAATATTATATATATATATGATTGCTGAACAGTTAAAGACTTAAAGTACACGATACATATAAAGATAACGATAATGACAAACACTTACACGGATGTCAATATCATCTAGTAGGTATCACAACAGGAAACTAACAGGCAAACAAAACAACAAAAAAACCAACAGTAAATGTAAAGCCAACTTGCTGGTCGCTAACGAGATACTTTTTTTTTTTTTGGGAATAGGATAAACATAACCAACCTAAAAATCTGTCACATGTAACACAAAGGCATCTGGGATAGTCTCCGAATGACATTTGTCCATTACCCTCTGCCCCCATCAGCACGTGTCCAACACCATGACACGTGTCCCTAGGCACGCCATCGTACGGAGCAGCGCCATTGCACGGAGCAAACAGCGACACCGACAGAAATTCGACAACCTTCGACGTCGCCTCGATACAATAGTTGTAACTATTTTAGTGTTGTGACATGCGTAAATTACTTAAAATTCTGTGACGAATAATTGATTTGCCGGTCACGAGCTCCGACGAGGACGGGGTCCAAGAGGGGTATTCGGCGTGTTTATTTTCACGAGATTATAAAATTCCGACGATGTCAGAATTTAGTGGTGTCACTACATAATTTGGTAGATCGATTGTGTCTCCCTTAAGATGCTCGTTGCCGGTTTCCTTTGTGATGGCCAAATCCATGGTCAGGTTTTTAGTCCCAATGGTCAGACACAATGGTTATCAAGGTCTCTGATCGCTCTCTATTTCGATCCTGGGTATGAGGTTGCCAAAATCCATGACATCGTCAAGTAGAGCTAGTGGAGTGAGGTGCGTCGCCGTTTTAGAATTCGTGAAGGCAAAATACATTAATTGTTGTTATTTTGATTTGCGATGGCCTGAAACTATGACTGTCACGGTCTCCGATCTCTCTTTGGTTCAATGCCAAGGCTCAACTTCATGGTCATGAAGTTCTTCTAAATTTCTCCCTTGTTTAGTTATTGTAATGAATGGTGATGAGGATGTCTACTTGGCCTATTCGTGTTATTTTATTACGTACATACTACTTCACAGTAACACGTTATCCTAATGACATTGTCCCACCTATTGCACTGTTTATTTTCTCATGTGGAAAGACAATTACGACAAGTCATTTAACTGTCTAAGGTTCAAGTAACTAATTGTTATTGTTGTAAGCAGTCTAAATACTCGTGCACGCGTCCAATTACGTCAAGGGATTCGGATTTGAGAGTTTTAAACTTTCATTCACCTATTTGTGATACGGAGTAATATGCTACAAGTAAAGCGAGAGATGTCATGAAACTGAACAATAGTATTTTTGCACGATACAGCCTCTATGTTTTCGATATGAAATAGAAATTTAAAAATGACGTGTGTTACATTTTAAAACAGCTTATCTTGCATGTATGTTTTATCTCTCAATACCTTATTTTCCTTATCATGTAAAAGAATTTACCCGTCTAAACAACAAAATTGTCACTTTTTGTATTACTTAAACTTCAAAAAGGAAAAGTCTCGTCTTTCTTTTAAAATTTAACTTTTGGTGATGATTCTTCGTAAATTGGCTTAAAGGGAATATCATGACAATCTTATCAAGTGGTTGAAAAGTACTATTTGCATTCTCTCTTGTATTTTTCACTTTCTTTTTTGTCGTTAAAAACGTATTTTAAAGACAATTGTTAACTTCTTAGCTACAAACAAGAATTGGAAAGAGACTCTCCCTACGTGGCTTCATATTTTGTTAATTGCAATATAGTGCTCTCACGTGTAATGCATGTGATTAAAACTAGTAATCATTAAAAAAAAAAATTGTGCAATAGATTTTATTATGCACTTAAAATTTATTTAATTTTAAAAAAAATTTGGTACAAAGGAATAAATAAAAATACTTAAAACAGGGAAGAGCCACATCGCGCCAACCCATCAGCATCATTTTGCATCAGTCTTTGGAGTATTGCGGTGGTTGATCCAGAAACTTGTAGCTTTCCTTTTGGTTGGGCTCTCTTATGAGGTTATCTCCTTCGGTCCTTTCTCACTAATCCATTGCAGTCCATTAAAGATTAAGGTTAACAGTCAGCTACTTAAACTTAATCTTTATCTACTATCGTTCCTGCTTGGCACGGGTTTCTTGGCTAATAACCATTGTTGGGTTTTCTCGCTCTTTATTATTACCTCGATTCCTTAGTTCATTATAGGTGATTATTGCGAAATGACTTATTTTAAATGTTTATGCATGTATAATACTAGAATCAATTTCGACTCACCTCATTCTGCTTATACTATACACGAGCCGAATTTGAGCCGAATTTGAGCCGAAACAAACGCTTCCTCGTCGGACAAGTTGGAATTGGAATTGGCTTTGGATCGTTTTATAAACGCGAATAAATTCTCCAAAATTCATTTTACAAAACAGGTGCTTGTAACATGATAAGGGCGAAAATATACAAACAATACATTTCCATATAATACATGGATTGTATATTGGCTTACTGCCGACCATAGCAGTTGGACAAGATTTACGTACTTACAGCTTGATTGAGATCCCAGATTTGCATCTTAAGGAAGATAACATCACCAAGATTAAACTATGCGTTTCCGAGTATTCTTGCGAATGTTCCCTCACAGTGGTTTCTTTTCTTTCTGTTTTTCTTACCAAAACCCAAAGAACCCGGACCTCTGGGTATGTAGAACCAAAACCCACATAAGAGTATTCTGTCCAAACCCATCTTGGACTATAGTACTATCGTTAACTTTCACATTATTGGACACAAAATCTTAATCCTAGAAAGACAGGTGTGGTTAGACATTCAATTGAAAATATCCGTTGTTTTAGGACTGATAGTTCCGAGACCGTTGAATATATTATATAAGAACGCGTTGCTTCCCGTAACTCCTCCTACCTATCAAGCAGCTGAGGCCCATAACTTGAAAACCATGGACTAATATTTGCTAGACATTCAGGACCCATTGGTTTCCTACATTGAGGAGATGCACTTTCCACCGGTTATTATTATTCAACAACATTCCTGCTCACTTTTGTTTTTTAAAATGATTTTGCCATATGTCATATATGCTTCTCGAGTGCTTCAATAGTCTTCAGTCTTCTCAACTTTTGTACTACAAAGCACGCCTAATAAGAGAGAACACGAAGAATAAAGTTGGAGGAGGAACCCATGCTAAGTCGGCCACCAAAGCTGCACACTTTTTTTCCTTTTTTGGTCCATAGTCACTCCATAACAAAGCAGTACACTTCTTCCACTGACCTTTTAAGGCATTTTGTAGTCTTGTGTGGACCATCTAGTAGCTCATAACAGTAAAGCATTGCAGTTAGACATATCTTCTTTAGAATTGGGTCATCACTCTCCCTTACTCTCAAGAAGCGGAGTAAGATCGGCTTACTCGAACTCCATAATCAAATCCTTCTTATCCGCATACGACATCATGGTTGTAAATTGCACGCCGGGGATGAGGTGACATCCCGCTCAGACTTTAGAAGGATAGCAGCATTGAGTCATTTGTTCACTTCCAACTATCATTGAGTCATTCGCTCACTCCCGACTATACTCACACACTCACGCTTTTTGTTCTTCCGGATATGAATTAGAAGTTCGTTCCCTCAATCATTACTGGAACAGATTGCTTAGTGATAATCTCGGCTCGGACTTCTTTAAAGGAAAACCCGTCACCTCATAATTGTGGATTTCTTCTTTTTCGACCGGAAACAGAGATTCTATCTTCGTCGTCTTGGTAAATAGCGTTAACCATAGCACATGTACATGCAAATAATTTGTGCGACCAATCCAGACCGAGCATTGCTAATGCATCTAAGATCGTCAGAATCACCAAGTTAACGCCCGCTTTTTTCTCATTTTCATTTTTTAATAAGGAGCCCAAGCACTACACATTGTACTGCGTTGACTTTTGCCTAAAATAGTAAAATGCCCCATATTTTTTTCCTGGTTAAAATGCCCCATATTTTTTTCCTGGTTTTGCCCTCGAATCCATGGGCTATCTTTTCCCACCACAAAATACTCGAGGACGTCTAAATCAAACCACCAAAACAAACTTAGGATGTCTGCAAATGCATACAAGCTAGAACATTAAATCAACCAAAACTTGAACGGAAGTAGGAAATTTCAACTGCGAGAACACAATGATAATCATCTTGCCTAGACATAATGATAAGTAGAGTGTGCCTTCACCAAGCAGTATTCTCAATGCATTGGCTACAAAGATGCAAACGAACGGGTACATGAACAACAACAACTTTCTGAGGCATAAATATTTACAAGCCAAGCTCATTACACGCCCCAGGAAAAATAACAAAGATTGTTCATCCGTAAAACCGGTCAGACAGTAGCTTTATAGCCAATGCAGTTTTTGAAATTGGTGCAAAATGTAAGGCACGCTTTCAGGTAGCAGTGTCTTTATTTACTTCTGATAGACAACTCAGATGCTTACCCACAACTTGCTCTCCAAACTTCTTATATTCTGTCAATAGTCGATAGGCTCTGTTCGGTCTTCCACAGCCAATCGCTCTGAGACATCAGCCAGAGACTTAAGGTTGCATTTTATCAGGGCCTCGACAAAGTAGCACGTTTCATCCCTGGTATTACCATCCGGTATATCCACCACAAATGATTCGATCACCGTTGTACCTGGTCTCCCATCAACAATCTCAGGGTGAAGTGTAACAATTGAAGAGTAGTTCTGCAAAATTAATGAAGATGATGTAACAGAACAATTTCAGTACATAGATGTTAAAAACAGGGAATTATTAACAACCCGAAGTCAAAGTTCAATTCTCAATTTTACCTAACTAAAAGTAAATACCGAATCACACACTCATACAACCTACTGATGTCATTCACCCAAAACCATGTGATTGTGAGTGAGCTAATATTTTGCTACCCAATCATGATTGGACGAGCAAGGAAAGCATGGTACCTGGACCATTGGTCCCAACCATCTAGGATGCGAATCTGGGGGCTGAGGAGTGGGGGGAAGGCTGATCTGACAGAAGCAGGGGCAAAGAGAGGAAGAGTAGTATTTTACAATATACCTAACAGCCTGATATGATCCGGACCAACGGTCCTGGAAAATACGATATTTTCTAATGGTACTAGCATTCTATGCAACTCCTCAAACTAAACCAACAAGTCCCAAAAAAACAAAGATAAATATGGTAAGGAAAGTTCTACATGAGACATAGACTGGATAAATAGTTTATTCCAATGATCCTAAATCCCAATGTTACTGCACTGTCACAATGCAAAAGTGCTAGAATATCTCTCACCACAACCATATAAAGAGTTCTCTACAGCCACTAAAAGTTGCTGAAAAATCTGTAAACAATCAAATGCATGTTAAATAACTATTCAGACTTCACATACTCCCGCAAACACATCGGAGACACCTTCAGAAGATGCATAAGCAATACGTAAACGCTTAATATCCAGCCCATGACTGACACTTGTTTTTGGATGCCAATATATGATGGGCAAAACCTTGTAGCATGCTATGTTTCATTTGAATAACAATTCGTAATCTATGCATATCATAACATGCACATGAAGGTCATGCTAAAGAAGCAGGCATGGGATGGAAGAAAGTCAGCATGACCAGATATGCACAAGCATGACAAAGTCATCTTATCTATGTTGTTTTATCTAAAGACTAATAATCACGATTTTCTATCACCCATTATTACAACTTAAAATCCTTGACATTAGATGATGTTTTTGCAGGACTTTATTTCATACAGTTCTGTGTCGTGTAAGTCGGTTTAAACAACTTTCAAGGTTTTCCATACAGTACCAATGTGATGATTTAGCTGTGTCCCATTATTGTCCAATAATGTGCATCATGCTTTAACATACCTTCACGTGCACATGGGGAGCGACAAATAAACCAAGATGCACCCAAACCAAGTGCCCAGAACCAAACAGAGTAACAAATTGATGATAAACAAGTGCCAAAGGAGCCAAATGCAAGCCAAAACGATGTGGTATGAAGTCACCACTTGCTCTGAATGCTTAAGTCGTCAGAGAACGGATTTGCGCAGTCATGCTTTGACATCCATGTCTGTAATTTTTGCAGTTAAAGGTCTAGGGAACTAAACTACAAACGTGGATGTTGCCTAAATTCATATAACTTGATACAAACAACCTACACATGTCAACTTTCCAAGTTTTAGACCATTATCTTCCACTATGAAGAGTTTATGTTCTATCTCCATAAGTACATGCGGAAATGCATTCTGTTATTGCACATTCTAATCTGCTTGTAGGATTTTGAATGTTGGTATTAGTCTAATGTCACATTGTATCTGTGCCATACGTCCATTTCCATGCTTTCTCTTTTTAGGAATTGAATAGTAACTAATTATTGAGCAATGGAAAGGGCGAATATTCATCTTTGCTAAATATTGTTAACATTTAAAATATTCAAGACAATGTTCCCGAATTTAAGGCAACTATACCTACTCTAATTATCAGAGCTGCTCTAGTATAGCGGCAAAGTGCTGGTATAGCATCTAAAGCGAGGGAGGGAATCATGGGCTCGGTTCTCAATACTTAAAAAACCAATGAAAGAGAAGAAATCATCATCACAAAGTGTTAAACTAGGCCCATGGCATGAAATAAATGCTGATTTCCTACAAATATATGGCTCAAGAGTTTTTCGTTTCATACATCAGGCAATTACTGAACCTAAGTTGGTAAAATTGCATGCATCAGTCAACGCATTGCTATGGGTCGATGTGGTTAAGTTTATTGAGCTCAAATTAAGAAGTAGTCTACATAATCCAAGCTACGCTTAATATGTTTAAGCATCATTGCATCAAGATCTAGAGAAGTTAGGAAAACAAGTTCATATATGGTCGAAGTCGCATACTCTAAGTCTGTGATCACCACCAACAATCTTCATGCCCAAGATGTGCTCCTCATCGTTGAGCAGCTCCAACCTTTCAGTGCTAGTGGTGGCCGGCAGTCCTGACCTTACATTGACTTCTCTCACACTCCCAATCTCAAGGTCACCCTGCACATTGCACCCGCTAACGAAGGGTTTGTACTTTTGTGGTTTATCAAAGCTCCTCACTAAAGACCATACCTACAAAATCCAATAGTCACTAACAAAGTGTGAAGCGAAAAAACACTAGACGAGTTATACTCATTCTCAATCTTACCAGATGCAGAAGTTAAACTTATCATTCAAATTGTAGAGTTGCACTCAAAGAATCATTGCTTAAATAATGAACTTGACCAGTAAAAATTTTCAAAATTTAATTAGTGTTTCGCTTGACCACAAACTTGCACCTATTTTGGCCTCTGCTAGTCATTTGTAGACTATGCAGCCCAAGTATGAGAAGTACGATATAATCTAGAAAGCTCCATTTTCCGAACATATATAGTGCCAATAATAACAAGGGCAGTCGAGATAGTGGAGATTCCTTGCTATAAACTTCTCCCATATAACCATTCCTTGGCAAAAAAATCACCTCCCAAACACTTTGACCAGGGCGTTGAACCAGTAGTATAAACATGAACTGACGTATGTATGGCGGCAGTTCAGGGAGCTGATGTCAATTGCTATATCTTCGCAATAAACAGCACTTGCAAAACCCATCGCTAATAATCTTCTACAGTAAATCACAAGCACGTACACAACAATAGCTGAAATCATTGCAACTGAAATACTCCCCCCGGTTCTAGAATGTTCACCTTTCACTTTTAGCAAATTCAAGAGACAGATTTAGTGCCGTGTAAACATCGATTTGAACTCAGAAAAGCAGCCATAGATTAATCAAACATCATTGGATAAGTAAAGCTACAGTCAAACCAAAATAACGAGTGAATCCAACATTTACACGTACTAAATCAATCCATTTATTCAGGAAACAGTGAAACGAAGAAAACTTCAATGAACCGGAAGGAGTGTTATGCTGTACAGAGAACAAATCAGACTATTCAGACGCTTCAGCCGAGTCGAACAGGTAAGACTTACCCGGTGAACGGGGGCTTTGATGTGCTTGACGAGAGACGAGCTACACTGGCTCTCTCGAACCTCGTGCTCGTGGTGCCTCCTTATGTGCTCGCTCTCCATGTCAGACCACCGGCACAAGACTGCTCCGGCGCCGGAACCGACGGAACGAGGACGCTTGGGTTGAGGTGCAGGGGGTGAGTCAGAAGGTTCCAAAAGGCACCGCCATTGGCAGGTCCAATGCGCTCAATGGTCCACTCTCATGCATCCACATCTCTCCTCCTCGTTTTTTCTAATTAAACAAAGCCGGGGAAAAGCGGAAACAGACAAAGTGGGCGCAGTAGTGGGTTTTTATTATTATTATTATTATATTCTGTGTACAGACTAAGGCCGCGTTTGGATCAACGCTGAGTTTCGGAGTTGATGACGAACTATCTTGTCATGCTTTTTTTCGGCATGCGGTTAAAAGTGCAACTTGCCCCTACGTAAGTATTGAGCGTACGATGATTCAGTAAGCAAAGGGACCGGCAATTTTTGGCCCGTACTGGCGTACTTGAATCGAACCGTTAATTTCGGGTCGGGTGGCGGGTTACCCGGACTTCATCTTCATGCATATATAAAGACACATTTGTTGGTTTTGTGCCCTAACCCTTCATTTCTCCACTTCTCTATTTCTCACTTCTCTCTCAATCTCACGCCGCCCACTTCTCTGCCGCCGGAAACCGTGACTCCTCCTTCCCCCTCACTCTATCAAGGCCACCACCGACCGCCACTAGCCCCTTCACTCTTCAACGCCACACCCTACACTGTCGTCTCTCGCTAATCGCTATCCCTCATCCTCACTCGGTCGATCTCCTCTTCACAGATCTGCTGCCGCCACTTTCTCTACCTCACCCTCACTCAGTCGTCGGTCTCCTCTAACAGATCAGCCGCCGACATCGCCAAGGTTCCAGTCTCCACAGATCGAGTAGCTCACATCCCCACAGCCGATGTTCGCCGTTCAACGCGGAGTTCTTCGAGGAATTCAAGACTTTATTTTGGATTATTTAGCTATCTCTCTGTTGAAATTAAATGTTTGTGTATTGAATTGTTGTTGAAATTTAATCTTTGTATTTCGGATTGATGGTGGTTGGTGGGATTATATTTTTGTTGAATAATTTATTTATTTTTTTGGGATTTTGGGTGCGAAATTGGTTTTGTAGTATTTAAGATGTTAGTTGATCGGTGAATAAATTTGAACATTGATTTATTGTGAAATTGAAAATAATTCTAACAACTCTTAAAAATAAGAAACATGCTAGCTGGGAAAAGCAAAAGAAACAGAGAAAAAAAATATGAAAGGTGGTAAATTAAATTATGGTTATTTAAAGAATTAACTATTTACCCGCAGGTATGGGTAGGGTACAGGCATAAAAAAAAGTTACCCGGGAAAAATTAGGTAAAATTTACCCGTCCCGTTTTTATCAGGACCCGACCGGGTATTACCCGTACCCGACAGGTATACCCGTTTGCCAGGACTTTTTTTTTTAGTTTTGAAAAATGAAAAAGAAAATTTGCGTTTGGTTTTTCATCAGTTTTTAAATTAAGGCTGTTTTAAAAACTCAAAAAATGAGTTTCGATTTTCAGTTTTGGTTTTTTTTTTAGACCACCGCCACTGCCACCCTTCCATCGCCGACAGCCATTGCCACCGCAAACCACCACACAAAAAAAAAAAAAAAAAAACTGGATATTCAAACACTCAAAAATAAAATTCAAAATAAAAAGTGGGTTATCAAACACGCATTTGTCTTTGTAAAAAAAATATTTAACTCCTTTTTTTTTTTTTTTTTGGAAACTGAAAAAAAAAATTTGTTGTCAAACAGAGCCTAAATGTTAATATTTTCGAACTGTTGTTGGTGAACTATGAACGTTTTGCTTAGGATCTGTTTGAAATCACTTTCAATTTTAGTTTTTCATTTAAAAATAAATAAAACTAAAATCAGTTTAGTTTTTTTTTTTAAACAATTGGGTGTTGGATTACTCAAATTTTATTTTGAGTTTTTTTTTAAGTGCTTGATTATCCCGTTTATATTTTGAGTTTTTTCTTTGGTGGTGGTTGCGATGGCGACGGGTGGGGGCTGTGGCGGTGGGGTGGTGGTAGTTTCAAAACAAAAACTAAAACTGAAAACCCAAAATTTCAAAATGAGAGTTTTAAAAAACAGTCATGTTTTAAAAATTGGTTTTCAAATGTGAAGAGAAAAATAAACGAAAACTGTGTGTCAAACGTGTTATTTTTTTTTTCTCCAGATTACAAAATTAGAGAAAAAACAGAAAATTTAATGATTTTCAAACGATACCTTACTTTTCCAGTTCTCAATAGAATTCGAGGGTAAAGTAAGGGCTCAAAGTGTAACTTCTTGATATTAGGTGGATGCACCAGTTAATTAATATGTGATAAAATAATATTATTTATAAAAAAAAATCATAATTTGATGTATTCTCGATATTATCACAATTAATTTTTTGTGCTTCAAGTATACATGTTAGCTTAATTAAAGTTAAATGTGCAAGTTCAAATTGGGAATGTATGTGTATATGGATTGCTCTAGAAACGAACTCATTTAAAGAATGTTAATAGTCTATCAGACACCTTCATCTAGTACAACTTCTATATAACATAAAAAAAATAAAGTGTACGTTGATTTGATACCAATGATAACGCATCTCCCTATCGTCTTACCCACCATTCTTTTAAAGCCTTTTTAATTCCAAAACTATACCCTCAAGTTTACCTCCATAACAGCTTCAGTACCCAATTTTGAAGGTGCGCCAAAGAAATATCCAACTTTGAAAAAACGTACCAAATTAGTACATCGGCTGATGGACAATGGATATTGTTAAAAAGTCCGAGGGGTTGGATCATCAATTATAGAAAAATAGATATAAAAAATAAGCCGATTTTCAAAGAAGTACCTAACTTTGAAAAAGCGTATCAAATTAGTACCTCGTTTTTTTTGTCTTCCTTAATTTAATCAAAACACATACACACACACACACACACACACACACACTCTCTCTCTCTCTCTCTCTCTCTCTCTCTGTGACCAATTTATACATGTTACCCGTCACCCCGATAACCACTGTCACCCACCAAAACCACTTGACCATTACCACCACCAATGTTGTCGCCTAACACCGCCCTCGACCACTACGTGTCACCACCGCCGTCACAAACCTAACACCCATGTGGCCACCACCATCACAAACCTGACACCGTCGACCACCACACACTACCAACACAACCGCACACAGTAAGAGGCTTGAAGCAAAATACATAAACCTTGGAATGAATTAGTACGTGTCTGGTCTCTCCCGCATTCACTCCATTATTAAGGTTCTCCCAAATCCCCAAATTAGCTCAACCAGTACCATTCAAGCTCTCTCTACAACCAAGCTACGGATTCTATAGAACTATGTCACTCGAAAGGAGAAGATTGTGCAAAAATGTCGTGTTATCACGAGTATCTCACTTTTTGAAAATTGGTGCTCAGTCAACCGGCAGTGATGATGCCGCTGCGTAGGAGTTACGGTACTAGTGATATCAAATAGTGGGATTAGGATTGCCTGCTGTAACCCAAGGTTACAGCAGGCTGCTGTGATCCCAAACGAGAGAGGGGGAAGAGAGAGAGATGGAAGAGAGAGAGGGGGATGTAAACCATGGTTACTCTCTCTCTTCCCTCTCTCTCTTCCCCCTCTCTCATTTGGGATCACAGCAGCCTGCTGTAACCTTGGGTTACAGCAGGCAATCCTAATCCCAAATAGTGGTGGTGTTGGGTGTGACAGTGCCTCGCTGGTTTTTGGTAGTGGATATGAGCACTAACGATGATTGGAGATTGATCTGGATGCTGACGGTCAAAGACGATGGTGGTAAACAGGTCGGTAAGTAATGGTGGTCGCTAGATCAGTGGTGACGGTGGTGCGTTCGCTGGTGTGGGAGGTGGCAATGGCCAGATCGGTGGTGATGGGTCACTGATGTGTGGTGCAGTGGCAAGACCGGTGGTGATGGCGGTGGGCCTATGTGTGGACGATGAGGATGACAAATGATTACGGTTCCAAGATTATAGGGAAACGGTGCTTATATGGAGGGAGAAAAATACGGAGAGAGAGAAAGAGTTTTAATGGTTAATTAAGGAGAATAAAAAATTTGAATGTTTTTTTAATGATTCATTAAGGAAGATGAAAAAAAATTTGAACGTTTAAGATAGTGCCACGTGTTTTTTATTAAACTAAAGAAGACAAAAAATCGAGATACTAATTTGGTACGTTTTTTCAACGTTAGGTACTTCTTTGAAAATCAACGTGTTTTTTAGATCTATTTTTCTATTATTGATGATCCTATCCCTCGGACTTTTTAACAGCATCCGTTATCCGTCAGCCGAGATACTGATTTGGTACTCTTTTTCAAAGTTGGGTACTTCTTTGACGCACTTTCAAACTTGGGTACTAAAGCTGTACTTGAGGTAAGCTTAAGGGTACAGTTTTGGGATTAAGCCAAAGTAAAAACAATTACTTTAGTATTCTTCTTTAAGAAGGCGTGGCTAAAGTAGTTAAACCGCACAATCCTTTCATGGGGGAAGGAAGTTGTACCACATTCTAGCTTTTAATCTACACATTTAGTTTAAATTATAAGGTTTAAAGTTTACCAATCAATAAATTGATATTTAATCAGCATCTATATAACTTTGATTTTATGACTTTAGCTTTTAGTCGTTTTTTACTGTTTTTAGTGTTTACATTCATTCTATAGTCCAACTTGACAAACACGGTAGTAGTCGTGAATGTATTACAATTGTCATTAATCACCTTATTTTATAAAATATTGAGTAAATTGCACCAATGGCCACTGAATTATGACCGCTTTTTCACTTAAGTCACTCAACTTTATTTTGTGCCATTTTGGTCACTGGACTATCAAATATCCTCAATTTGACCATTCCGTCATTCGGCGTTAGGGAGAGTCCCGTTAAGTGGTCATGTGGCACATGACCCTTAACTCAGGGGCAAAATTGTCTCACCAACCTAACTCTCTTTGTTCTTTGTGTTAAGAAATTGTCTTCCCCGCTGTCTTGGTCTCCCTCGTGCATCACAAGTTGGACGCCAACAAAATAGAATATTCTTCATTCTTACACAGGGGCTCATCCATCCTTTATTCATTCAAATGGGGGTTTTTGCTTCCTTTCCACTTCGACGGGATGGGACCAAGCCAAAGAATAGTAGAGCCGATGGTGTGCCTTGAGTGGTAAAGTGCCCATGTCGGGAATCAATCAAGGGAATTCCTAAATCAATAACAATTTCCAAGCACGAATCCGAGCAAAAGCCCCAGCCACCACCATCACCCAATCAAAACCACCCAAGGCCCACCGCAAACACCACCCAAAATCTGCCACCACAATAGAACACCACCGGCCAGCCACCACCATCACCCAATCAAAACCACCCAAGCCCCGCCGCAAACACCACCCAAAATATGCCACCATAGTACAATACCACCAGCCCGCGACGATGACGACGACCCATCCCCCAAGCCCGCGACGAAGACGACGACCTTGGAGTTCTGTCAAGCCCGCGACGATGATGACTAGATCTTGGAGCTCTGCCAAGCACGACGACGACCCATCCCCCAAGCCCGCGCAACGACTGCCACCATGCCTGCGCCGACTTCCAAGATGCCCAAATCTGTTGTGATGAAAATGAAGAAGGAGACCAAATCTATTGTGAAGAGAGAGAGAGAGAGAGAGAGAGAGAGAAATGGATATATATTAAACTGAAGTGACAGTTTTGCCCCTATTGTGATGTCCCATGTGCACATCACGTGACTACTTAACGGAGAAAATTTAATCGTGAGTGACAGAATGGTCAAATTGGACACATTTCAAAGTCCAGTGACCAAAATGGCACAAAATAAAGTTGAGTGACTTAAGTGAAAAAGTGGTCATAGTTCAGTGGCCATCGGTGCAATTTACTCTAAAATATTTTATCACATTTAATTTGAGAAATATGTTACAATAAGATTAATATTTAACAAATTTACTTTTTAGGATTGCTACAATCAAATGTTATTGACTTATAGCACACAAAACATAAAAATAAAGACCTATCTATTTGTAACTACACGACCACTTTCTATAATTAATATTGTTATTGGGCATTTCCTTGTTAAATGAGACGGATTATGCGCTACAGACTAAACAACAACCATGTTATCAGTCGCTTCTAATCCCATTATTGTAATCTTTTGTCGCCTAGAATGCTTTAGTGGTATTTTTTTAGCCACCCCTGTTACCGGTACGGGTAAGTGATGAATCTTTTACACCTTTGTTTTTTTTTTGATAATAAGAGAATTGCATTGATAATTTAAAGATACACAATCGCTCGGTTGTAGAGCTTGCAGACATTATCGGTCACGACATTTCCGTGACTCAGTATACATGACCATAAAGGCCGACACTAACAAACACCTAATAAATTTATACACATTACAATTGAATTAAAGCAGAGCATATCCTACACTTTAACACAACTTAAAGTAACATGCAAATTTACAGGTGAAAACTGAACATAAATAAAAACACACTATAAGTGGTAGCAATAACGCAGACAATCGGTAACCGCACGATACAAAGGGAAGCACACTGTTTAAGAGTCCATCACACCTCCCAGGATCTACAACACCGCAATGTCCATCCTTCGACTAACTCGTAATAAATCCGAACCAAAATGCCACAATAAAGGGCGGAGGCGTCACAACTCATCCACATCTAACCAAACTACCCAAAGTAGACTTAGGATGCTCGAATCCTAAAAGAGACCCCTACCCCTACCCCCCCCCCCCAAACAAAACCCCTGCCCAGAGCTGATTACCCAAAACCCAAAGGCAAATCTCTACCCCCCCTCCCCCTCCCCGGGTCCCGCAACCCCCCCATTACAAGCTCAACAGAAACTCCCCCTGCACCCCCCCCCCACCCCTCCCCCCGCGAGACCCTATCCCCCCCAACCCCCCTCCCAAGACTCCCGGGACTCCAAGAAACAACCCCAGAACCACAACTAAGCCCCTCGAACCCGAGCCCTCCTACTACTACAAGGACCAACCAACCAAACAACCACAACCCAAACCTCCACCACTGAAGCACAAGAAACGGATAAAAAACGGAATTGAAAGCCTGAAGGAGAATTTGGAATGACAGTCAAAAAGCCCCAGCGAAGATCCGGTCGCCGCCGGTGAGATTCCGATCGCCGCCGGTGAGATTCCGGTCGCCGTCGGTGAGATTCCGGCCACATCCGGCGAACATTGGAAAAAGCGTCGATCGAGCAGATCTACAGAGATCTACGTAGATCGACCAAGATCGGAGACAAACCATGATGTTGCCGTCTCCGTTCAAATTCCGGTGAGACGCCCCGCCACTGTCTTCCCGCCGCTTGTACCGCCGGCCACCAATCGATCACTTCCTAAAGCATACCACCAGTGGACGTAAAGACGAAGCTAAAGCTGAGGCGCCGGAGTGGCTGCCGCCCCACACGCGCAGAGGCACGGTGGGGCGGCCATGGTGACTTCTGTGGGTTTGGGTGTTTAGAGAGAAGGCTGGGAGAGAGAAGACAGACGTTTTTACACCTTTGTTGATGTAGTGGTAAAAGTTATTTAGTTAACGAAAGATGCAATACTAACAGATAAATAAACAATGCAATTACTCGTACTCTTGAAATCAATTTAATTGGTTATCTTCTCTTTCCGACAATACAAAAAGTGGTATAGAGAATAATTTTATAAAAGTTAATATT
Organism: Escallonia rubra; assembly: GCA_033065855.1. Lineage (NCBI taxonomy): Eukaryota > Viridiplantae > Streptophyta > Magnoliopsida > Escalloniales > Escalloniaceae > Escallonia > Escallonia rubra. The sequence goes on from JAVXUO010003123.1 coordinate 413,837, forward strand.
TGGTTGCAAACACGTATAATCGTCCATTTATGTGGTATGCAATTAACAATTGTCTAAATGGGTAATGATAATATACATAAAGATGAATGAGAAGTAATGTCACAATAACTTACTCCAGTCAAAAAACATAATGTATAATTTTATTGTAAGCATTCATCAACGTACAGTGCGACATCTATGTAAATGAAATGATAACTATCTCCATTAATGTTTATGTTTAAGATTCAGATTTTCGAGAAGCGGATGAGGTGGAGTTCTTTAATTAGAAGGTTGTGCCTATACTTAATTAATAAATATTGTAAAAGTGTAATCTTTAGACTTGATCAGGGCATAATGGTTAACAACATAATTTTTCATTCTTAGCCACGAACCATTAATAAGGTGAGAGTACCCCATAATAATCAAATTAAGAAAAAGAAAGTTAAGTTGCTCAATATTTTGAAAAATAGGTTAGAGAATTAATAACATTTGCATGGGCGAGACCGTATATATCACACACAAATAGACACGTACATAAATGTGTATATAGACATGTAATATCAGTCTTAAAGCTAAATATAGGAAGTTGAAGGGCAAAATTAAGCATGTATAGTTTTCAATCTTTTTTTGTTTGTTGAACCATATTATTAAATTTTCATTGCCAATGTAAAAGGCTAAACTAATTATCCATAAAATAATATGAAAGTAAAATTTATCTATCTTGAGAATAATCTATTGATCATTACAGAAAAGTTAATAGTTCTACTTATGCCACAAAATGTTATCATCGTCAACGTCAGGGTCTTGCAAGTTGCATGCCCTACTTTATACAAAGCAGCAAGTTGTAGATTACAATGAACAATACACCAATTCTATTAATGATAATTTGTATTCCCCGTAAGAAATGAAGAGAATCTATGTACTAATTGTAGCATTTATGAGTAGTGAAAAAAAATTTGTTAATTTTTTCTTTAATTTAGACATGTTAATGATAATGAACATACATCCATTTATTAACTGTCTTTTGAATGGCAAGGGAGTGAATTATAAATATAAGAAGGGTATTTGTAACCCAAAAATTATTTTCAAAGAACCACTATTTTATATAGAGTGTAGTTAGATAATTTGTCGACAAAGGTACGCCTTTAAACATTCTCGTGTCATATTGCATAAATTTTGATATCTAATTGTTTAAGGATTAATATTACTTGTATCCTTGAATTTATAGAGTACATATTAACAAAAAAAAATATTATTGCATAATGTTACCCGTATCTTTGCCTAAACAAAATGCAAACATAGTGTGTTTTTTGCGCGAAAGACTGATATACACATCCGAATGTCCACAACCACCATTCACACACACCTCAACCATCACCAATCCCACCACCACTGCCCGCCAACCCACTACCCACCTACCACATTTAAATCTTTCACCCATTCAATTTATCTCTAAATTAAGTCTAGATGAACCCCATTGGCCGAGAAAATCTCAGATTTTACCAGACAGTTCTTGAAATCGCAAACGTAATTTTTTTCTCAAACTCAAATCAAAATTTCAAAAGCCATGGTCAGCATATGCGGTCATGACTTGGTGGTGTTGGTGTTTTTTAATTCGTGGGTTATGTTTTGTTGATGCATGATTATTGTGGGTTATGGGGCTAATGCTGGATGGTGGTGAGCCGCAGTGGTTGTCTAGGGTTTATGCACAATGGTGGTAGGGTGTTGGGGGGTTAAGAAAATAGTTTCCATAGCAAACGCGATGAGTTGTAAAATATTTTTTATAATATCGAACTGGGTCTTTTAAATATATATTTACTAAATTATGAAAATCAAACATATCCTTATAGGAGTGAATGGGCCATCATTTTTATGATAAAGCTCGCTGGACGGCTTGTCTGAACCTCGCGTCGTAAGTTAATTTACAAAATAAACCAAGTTTGATCTCGGAATTGGAGTTCAATTCATAAACAACCAAGCTTAATTGAATTTTAATGTTTCGCAAATGGACTTATTTAGCTTCTTGTAATTTATTTTAGCATTTTCATTAAAAGAGATGAAATTTTCATTCATACTTTGGACTTGCCCGCTCCAAATGGCTTTTCGAGTGGTATTTATAGTTTTCACTACTTAGAGTTAGCTGAGTAGGTCAAATAAGGAGTGCAACTATCAATTACCGCTATATAACACACTAGACATATATAGGCTTATTGTTCTGCAGCGATGAACAACAACGATAGGTTTGTTACTGTGGGCAGCCACTAACTAGAGGTGAGCATTTAAACCATGATCCAATATGTCAAACCGAACCAACCAATCCGATTGGTTATGAATCGATTTAAAAGAATGATCATTTTTTTAACCGAATGTTCGGTTTGGTTTATTTAAAACCATTATAAACCAAAATGAACCTTAATATATAAAATTAAAAGTAGTGCTAATCCCAAAATTGTATACTAAAGTATCACCACAGTACAATTTAAGTACCCAACGTTTCAAATGTGCCAATTAAATACTTGAATTTCAAAAAATGAGCTAAAACAGTCATGTCGTTAATAAAAGCCGATGCTGTTAAAAAAATTAGGAGCAAGATCGTCATTATAAAAAATGCTATTATACAGTCCAGGTGAAAACACACACACACACACTATATATATATATATATATATATATATATATATATATATATATAGTTTTCACTATTTAGAGTTAGCTGAGTAGGTCAAATAAGGAGTGCAACTATCAATTACCGCTATATAACGCAGTAGACATATGTAGGCTTATTGTTTTGCAGCGAGGAACAACAACGATAAGTTTGTTACTGTGGGCAGCAACTAACTAGAGGTGAGCATTTAAACTGATCCAATAGGTCAAAATGAACCAACCAATCCGACTGGTTATGAATCGATTTAAAAGAATGATCATTTTTTTAAACCGAATGTTCGGTTTGGTTTATTTAAGGCCATTATAAACCAAAATGAACCTTAATATATAAAATTAAAAGTAGGTCTAATCCCAAAATTGTACACTAAAGTATCACCATAGTACAATTTAAGTACCTAACGTTTTAAATATGCCAATTAAATACTTGAATTTCAAAAAATGAGCCAAAACAGTCATGTCGTTAATAAAAGCCGATGCTGTTAAAAAAATTAGGAGCAAGACCGTCATTATAAGAAAACGCTATTATATAGTCCATGTGAAAAAAAAACACACACACACACACACTCTCTCTCTCTCTATTTATAGTTTTCATTATTTAGAGTTAGTTGAGCAGGTCAAATAAGGAGTGCAACTATCAATTACTGCTATATAACGCACTAGACATATATAGGCTTATTGTTATGCAGCAAGGAACAACAACGATAGGTTTGTTACTGTGGGCAGCAACTAACTAGATGTGAGCATTTAAACCTATCCAATAGGTCAAACCGGACCAACCAATTTTGACTGGTTATGAATCGATTTAAAAGAATGATCATTTTTTTAAACCGAATGTTCGGTTTGGTTTATTTAAAACCATTATAAACCAAAATGAACCTTAATATATAAAATTAGTAGTAGAGCTAATCCTAAAATTGTACACTAAAGTATCACCATAGTACAATTTAAGTACCTAACGTTTTAAATATGCCAATTAAATACTTGAATTTCAAAAAATGAGCCAAAACAGTCATGTCGTTAATAAAAGCCGATGCTATTAAAAAAATTAGGAGCAAGACCGTCATTATAAGAAAATGCTATTATACAGTCCAGGTGAATAAATACACACACACTCACTCTCTCTCTCTTTCTCTTTATAGTTTTCACTATTTAGAGTTAGTTGAGTAGGTCAAATAAGGAGTGCAACTATCAATTACTGTTATATAACGTACTAGACATATATAAGCTTATTGTTCTGCAGCGATGAACAACAACGATAGGTTTGTTACTGTGGGCAGCCACTAACTAGAGGTGAGCATTTAAACCGATCCAATAGGTCAAACCGGACCAACCAATCCGACCGGTTATGAATTGATTTAAAAGAATGATCATTTTTTTAATCCGAATGTTCGGTTTGGTTTATTTAAAACCATTATAAACCAGAATGAACCTTAATATATAAAATTAATAGTAGGGCTAATCCTAAAATTGTACACTAAAGTATCACCATAGTACAATTTAAGTACCAAACGTTTCAAATGTGCCAATTAAATACTTGAATTTCAAATAATGAGCTAAAACAATCATGTCGTTAATAAAAGCCGATGCTGTTAAAAAAAATTAGGAGCAAGACCGTCTTTATAAAAAAAATGCTATTATACAGTCCAGGTGAAACACACACACACACTATCTCTCTCTCTAGTTTCACTATTTAGAGTTAGCTGAGTAGGTCAAATAAGGAGTGCAACTATCAATTACCGCTATATAACGTACTAGACATATATAGACTTATTGTTATGCAGCGAGGAACAACAACGATATGTTTGTTACTAAGGGTAGCAACTAACTAGAGGTGAGCATTTAAACTGATCTAATAGGTCAAATCGATCCGACTGGTTATGAATCGATTTAAAAGAATGATCATTTTTTAAAACTGAATGTTCGGTTTTGTTTATTTAAAACCATTATAAACCAAAATGAACCATAATATATAAAATTAAAAGTAGGGTTAATCCCAAAATTGTATACCAAAGTATCACTATAGTACAATTTAAGTACCCAACGTTTCAAATGTGCCAATTAAATACTTGAATTTTAAAAAATGAACCAAAATAGTCATCTCGTTAATAAAAACCGATGTTGTTTAAAAAATTAGGAGCAAAACCGTCATTATAAAAAAATGCTATTATATAGTCAAGGTGAAAGAACACACACACTCTCTCTCTTCCACCCCCCCCACCCCACACGCGCGCGCGCGTATACGTGCACACACACCAATACGCTAATGTTCTAATATTTCTTATCTCATACGAGCTAATGGTAGCTTAACGAGCCCGACCTCCCACTCATAGCCTTAATTAAATTGAAAACTATAATCGGCCCCATAAATACGCAAGTCTTGCAAAAATTTATACATGGATAATGCTTATGTGGTGAAGCTTTTTTATGACTTTCCAAATTTACTTTTAGTATTCACACAGTTAAAATTTTCCACCAAGAGATATTATAATCAAATATGTATCTATTCACAAAAAATAGTCAGAACAAAAGAATTGCCAAAAGTTATAGCTCCCCGTTGGCAATCGTCCCCTACTCTATCGGTGCCCTTACATCCCGTTCAAACATGTTAAAAAACAAAAAAATTGTGTACAATGTCCTTTAAGAGAAGTATGAATTTCTCAGATTTTAATTTCGATAAACCTTTGTCTTAAAATTTTGATTAAATAATTTAATTCTCTGCCGTCTGCCAACCTAGTACCCTTTCATGTGGGAGAGTGAATGATTGAACATGGAGAAAAAAATCGGTAGTTATCTAGCATTACGTTATCAACTTAGGAGGTGTTATGTATAAGCCGGGAACCGGATACAGCCGATAAGGGGAGGGGAGTATTTAGTTACGGTTTACATTTTGTCAACTTTGGTTAGTTCACTTAATTGGCACAGTTTTAATATATATTAATCTAAATCATCTAACTGATGACGTGACGTGACGTGACGATAGATAATCGCCGAATATATTCTGGTGGACACGACGTTGGAGCCGAAAAAACATTCCCTGCTTGTTCTTTTTCCCGCCAATTTTCTTGTTTTCCTTGGCGCCTTCAGACACTTTCCCGCCGTTTTACATCCCTGTCAAACGATCCAGAGTTCCAACGACGACTGAAATCGGCACCATCTGTCCCTCAATTTCGATATTTCCAGCGTTAATTTGCGCGTTTGCTGGCTGAGGCTGAGATACTAGATACTGTATAAGATCTCAGGGTTACTCTCTGTTGAGTTTAGGGCCAACCAATCCTTAGATATCAAAAAAATGACAAAAGAAAAGGCCGAAAATGGAAGGGACGACATGTTAATCGATGGCTGCGAGGCCGAACAGGGGCAAGGCAACGCCGTTCCCGATGGATTCAATGTCAATTACCTCAAAGTTTATTATGGTAATTTTAGCGCGTATTTTCATTTGCTCAAATCCGTTGTTCCATAAGTTTGTTCCCCTTTTACTTTTGCGCGTATTTTCCGGGTAGAATTGGAACATCTAAACGCTGAATTGAATTATAAAAGTCTATATGTATCAAGTAAGAATAGTTGACGTAAAAGTTTTGGAGTTGCATTCCAGAAATTCACAAGAGGTCAAAGGGGACAAATTATGAAATGGAGGGAGAGCTACTTTTGGTGCAAAGTTTTGTTTATCTGTTTGCTAGTGTTTATCAACAGTACCACTATCCGGTTAGATTGAGTTTTAAAATCAAAGGATTAATTACTATACGGTTTTACACATGAAGGGCCGCAGTGATTAGGGGATCTGAAATTGCAAAAGGGTTTTGTTTGGGGGTAAATTAGCTCTATTGTTCTAATACTGCCTTTTCCATGAACTGGGGATATCTATGTTTTCGGCAACGTTAGACATGCTGCATACGTGTGGCTGTCCCCTCAAGGCACATGTTATTAGCAAGACAAAAGACCTCTTAAGCAGATATGATGTATAGTTGGTAATGAAAATATACTGCAGATGTTTTTTTATATTTCTAATGCCCTGTAAGAGGTGTTGACAGCTGATATGAATATACATGTATTACTGCTATCTACAAGAGTTTCAAATGAGCAAAACTATTGTCGCTGGCTTTGTGTGCCCTAAGGTCAGATGGGGGCAAAAGTTAGACATACGAGGTTATTTGGGCTATTTTTGTTGTTTCAATGCTTAAGGCTACTCTTAATCGAGTTAGGGATTAGATATTCTCGTTCTCTTGTTCTTGTTATAGACTCTAGTTTGTGGATGAGGATTCTGGCCTTTTGGTTGTCTGTTTACTAGCTCTTTTCTGTATTAATTGTATCGGTACGAGGTTAGATTGTGTTGTAAAAGGGTTAAACACGTCGATTAGGGGAGGTGAATTTGTGATAAGGGTTTGATCTGATAATTAGTTTTGTTGTAGTACTTGGACTACATGAAAGGCACGGATGTAATCTACATGAAAGTTAGACATACGAGGTTGTTTGGGCTATTTTTAGTTTTGTCGTGGTTCTTGGATTTAGAGATGCTTATGATAGGCTGAAGCAGAGAAAGAGCCAACAAGAGTGGGTATCCTGATCGGCAAAGGATACATGTCCACATGTTACGTGTGAAGTAGTTGCTAAACAACCTCAGAAGAAAGAGTCCAATTAAATAGCTGATTGACCAGTCCATAGAGTTGTAGCAGAAGCTAGAGCTCAGAGGACTAGCAGTTGATGGTGTCTAGGAACAAAATTAAGTAGATCCAACTGGGACTCTAATTTGCCCATCGTGGCGTCGAGAAGCCTAAATAATCATCCTCATGAAGAGGCAATAAACTATTACGTTTGCTTGATGGTTTAGTTGGTTGTTTGTTATACAAGTGGGTTAAATACCTTTCTATGGCAAAAGAGATGGCGGAGGCCAACAAGCAGCACTAAGATAGAAGATATTAACCCCAGTAGTTCATATCACGGAAAGTAACTGCATTCCTGAGGAGTGAGCGCATTAGCAGAACATGGCTATGTCGAGGTGCAATTTCCGAAAGGCATATACTAAATGGGACTTCTAGTACCTCGAGGTTGAATTGAACGCAAGCCATACAAATGTATACGGGCAGCTCTAATTAGACCAAATAAGGCGGTTCTCCTTGGTCATTGCAATTGTTGTCTTTTTAGAAAGAAATGCTCGTACTTCAAGCTCTAAAGGAGAAGCCTGCTGAATCAATGACTTGCAATGCCAGTAGATTCTGTCTTGATGCTGAGTCTTTTAAATGTTCCTGTATGTGCGCCAGCCTTCATAGTTCTCAGGAGCATTCCAGTTTTGGCATAACCAAAAATGTCTGGAAGCCCCAATTTCATCACCTCCCGAGTCCCGCCTTGCTAGGCCAAATTGTTTAGTCTTTCTATCACGGGGGTTAAAGGCTGGTACTGACACTTTGAAAGGCTGTTTTCAAGGAAGTTGACTACCTAATCCAAGACAAGCCTGTTTGGTTGGAACAAACTTCCCATAAATTATGAGAATTAGTGCCTTTCCTCAGTTGACTTTTACCAGAGAAAAAAATTTAGTCCCAAAGCATTTTATAGTTATAAGTTATAACTCTTGATCTAGACCTGTGTTCTGGTTGAGCAGGAGATTCTTTCCCTGTCTGTGGAGCTTGTAGTCGTGCTTATGTTGTGATGACTCCCTCTGTTGGCATATGCTTTAGTTATTAGCATTACATTTTCAGGGTATATGTCTCTGCCTTACGTGAGTCATTTTTCAAGTCAATCTCACATACACCAAAAAATAAAGAAAAGAAAGTATTTAACCAAGTGTAATTTTGCCCGTGCCAGGATTGCTTTTCCCCCATGCAGATATCTTTAAATGGATGTCATATGGAAATGGTAAATCAAGCTCCTTGATTACCCTGTTTTGTAGCTTTTCATTGTCTCTCATTGTTTGATGTTCTTTCTGTAACCACATCTATTGATTCGTTATATATAGATGGAAAACATCCTGCGTGCGACCAATCATATTTTGGGCGTAGAGAATTTTCTTTCACGCTGGATAACGACATATATCTGCGGTTTCAGTCTTTCAACAGTGCATCTGAATTGGAAAATGCTGTCAAAGAGAAGTGCCCATTCAAAATAGATATTGGACCTGTCTATAGTGTTGATGTAAGATTTCCTTTATTTAATTCTGTCTACAGCTGACCCATGTCCTGGGTACTTATAACTTGGCTGCTGTATCTGCCACATGCTGTCATACATAATATTGTTGCCTGATGATATTCTGTAAGGATGCAGCCTATCTATTTTAGACAGTTAGAAACTTGGAAGAAATAAGTTCCTAAAAGAATGAGAAATGGCATTAATGCATCACTCCATATCCTTTCCATTGGTTGCGCATCATATACCATTGGTCTTGCCTAGTCCTGGAATGATCTCCATGTCCTGGTGTATTTATCCAATTGAAATTGCATGGAAGGAGTTCTGTTTATGCTTCAACCAATTTTACCTGCAACAGTGTATCCGCAATTCTTTAGCTATTTGTATGTTGCTGTAAGTTTCTCTAATCTGTAACGCAGCCTGCAAGGAGGCATGCCTATGCACAAGCTGGTGATAATGTTTTCACTCCGATGGAAAGGGAGCTAGTTTTTGATATTGTAAGTTGATCAATGTCTGAACATTTAACAAAAGCAATATTTAATGAGATCTCCATAATCATTTGACATGTTTGAATTATTATTTTGTATCCCAGGATATAACAGACTATGACGATGTTAGATATTGCTGCTCAGGAGCAGATGTTTGCTTGGATTGCTGGCCGCTGATGACAGTTGCCATAAAGGTGCTTGATACTGCCCTCAGAGGTGTGCATATCTCGCATTGCTAATTTGAAGCCTATCAATTTTACTTGGGTTTATAACCTTGCAGAAACCCAACAGTTGGTTGTAATATTAAAAGATGTTTTACAGTGGGTATATTCAACAATAAGCTATAAAGTACAATGATAAATCATACACAAGCACGTTTTATGATCTATCTTTGCCATATATAGTGCTGCCTTCTTTGCTCAGTGATGCTGTTGCATGTTGTGGAACATCTATGTTGCGAATCTATAATTCTCTAATATGCTTGTTATTTCCATTTTTTAGAAGACTTTACAGTTAAAAATGGTTTCTTAGTGCCTGCTTGAACAGCATGGAATCTTTTGTTTTCAGTTTAATTTTTTCAGTTTATAACTTGTCATAACTTTATCTTTTAGTGTTGGAATTCGGTAAGTTTTTACTGTAATGCACATGCCTGTAGATATACGTGTGCACGTGCATGTATGCATCTGCGTGTACTCTCAGCTACGTACAATGTGTTGGTTTTTTGGTACATAACACGTTATAATTTGCTTTAGATGTGGTAGGCTATGCTAACCCTTTGCATAAATCCCTAATGAAGGTGACTTTGGATTCAATCATATCCTCTGGGTCTACAGTGGCCGACGTGGTGTTCACTGCTGGGTTTGTGATACGAAAGCAAGAAGGTAGTGCTGAAGATATGTGGAAAATTAGTGGTCTGTGGTCTGGTTTGCTACTGTTGCACACTTATGTCTGACATGCACTTCTATCAATCCACAGGTTGAGTAATGAACAAAGGGCGGCTATTGCTGATTATTTTCGTGTGTACAAGGTTGTTTATAGCTGTTTCTGAATCAGTAGTATTTGGCCAGTTTTTAATAACTCAGGGTCTAATGAACTTTTCTTTTTCCTTTCTTTTGTTCAGGGCAATGAGAATAGCAATAGAAAGGTTTCTCTAATGGGTCCTGCACTTCATCCTTTCCTTGCGTATGTGTCTTACTTGTATAATTGGCATTCTTTGTGTTGCTTTGTCTTACTGTCACTGAGCCTCGTTTCATCTCTGCAGGAGATCATACACTGATGTTCTTAGAAATTTCTTTGAAGAGAAACTGCTTATCAGTCAAATGCTATTTTCAAACGAGGAGAGATACGAGACAGTACTAGAGATGATTCCTGATGAATGTATGTACACGGACTTCATGAAATCATTGCTCCCCTTCCTGTTATTTTTCTATGCTACCACCAATTATGTTATCGTTACTCACAATCATTAACAGCACATGCTTATAAAGGGTTACCTTTGCAGCTATAACTGCTGAGCTTCGAGGAAAGTGGCAGGAAAACAGGCGTTCCTCTATCGGTAATAGAGACATTAATGTAGTCAGATGGGAGCAACTAAAGCACGTGCTGCAGTCTGGGAAACACAAGGTATGGCTGACAGGAACCTGATTTGTCAACTAAAAGCCCCACATGATTTTTTTCTAACATTTGAGGAGTTGTCACATATCATTGTCCTATTGGAACCGACATACGCTTTGGCTGCCTCCTCCGCAATTTTGCAACACAGACTGGTTTACTTTTTGGGTAGAGTTGATTAATATTGACACCTTTTATTATTTTAATCTCTTTCTGTTAGTGCTGAGGCACTCTCTGTTGTGTTTTTCCTTTTTTTTGTAACGACACTAGTACGTGATAGTAGTTCTGCGGTCCATCTTGTTCAAGATTTTTTGACTGAGTTTGGTAGATGACCAGGAGAAAGGATTAATCACCAACTCATAGAGGCTACTAGTTCTTTTGTTTCATGTCCTGTACAATTTTTTTAATAACGCAATCCTTGTTCAAGCGCAGGGGCTTCGCCGTTGTGTTGAAGAGGTTGTATTCTCTTATACCTACCCTAGGCTAGATATGGAGGTTTGTGCTATTCTTCCCCTTTCTCGCCCACTTCTCTCTCTAAAAGGTCTGGATGATATTCTTCTTCCTCAAGGCCACAGACGTGGACACCAAGCAGTATGAGTATTCTCCTTAGAAGTCTGACTACATACCAATTGACATGGAACCTTTCAACTTACATCTCAGGTTTCAAAACACATGAATCATTTGCTGAAAGCACCATTTTGTGTACACCCCAAAACAGGTTAGTGTCCTGAATTGTGCTCCTTGAAAAATAAACGCGAGTGACTATTTCATGCAGTGCTCAAAAGCTAAAGAGCCAATGACTCTTTGACATAAGTGTTGTAATTGAGTAATTCACATTCGTATTATGATATTCCATGATCCTTGCTTTCGCTACATATTTGTATAATTCCAAGGTTCCTGGAGCTTCTTAGATAAACTGTCACTGCTTGATACCCTTTCCTCTTCCTTCAGGCCGTGTTTGTGTTCCTATTGATCCAAACCATTGCGAGGATTTTGATCCCACAAATGTACCAACTCTTTCCAAGGTAAGCTTCTACTTAAACTTATTATCCACATCAACAGATGCATACCATTATGCAAGTTCAGTAATTCTAGTTGATATGACTCATTATTTCTTGGTGGTGAACTGGATAGAAAACGAGCTACAATGTATAATGTTCACTTAAATGAATTGCAAACTGACGTAAGGTTAAGCTCAGGTCTCATCCTTATCGGGGAATAAAAGCTTGGGTTAAATGCTGTGCACTCGCATTTGATCCCCACCTTGTGTCAGTACTATGATAGGTTTGAAAAAATGAAGGGGCAAATTTAACTTGGTTTAGATGGATTAGTCAATTAAGTACTTGACAAGAATTGGAAATTTCCATTATTGCATACAAAACAAACTATTAAGGTTGTGGAATATTATCCGTAATGTGAGTTCAGTAAGATTACCTGAGAACTCGTGGACCAGACTAGGCCAGGATCCACTCGTGTATTTCTTTGAGCCATGGCGAAAGAATAGGTGTATATACAGGTCACCTTATCCTACACTGAGCCAAAACCAAGTCCACTTTCTCAGCCAAGAAGCACCCGCAATCACTTAATTATGAACCACATAACCAACTACGAGACGTGAGCCGTAGTTTTTATGTTTTAATACTTTTAGTACTGTAACATATTTAGCTTGTTCTAATATTTCAAGTACTGTAACATATTTAGCTTCTTGTAGTTCGTTTTTCTGAAGTTTTTTCCTTGCATTAAAACTGTAAAGTACTCAGTAGCAAGAAACTGATATTTTCTTTTTCAATGAAAATTAGGGAAAACAGCAATAACATGCTTATTTGACCTTGCTGTCGTAAATTTCTTAATATTCTAACAGAGCAATAATTATTATAATTATCTCCAGTAACCTGTCTTTCCTTTAGCTTCTTGTTCTTCGTTTCTATGATGCATTTTAAATTGAAGAAGTACTGGCAATATAAAGAAAATGATATGTATTCGGGCTTGATCTGCATCACTATTTTTGGAGGTAGTTATTTGATTGAAGGAAACATTAGCTGCTCTTTTGTCAATAATGCAACAAGTAATGTTTATTCTCGCTCAGAGTATCACCAATTCACCATCATTGCACGTAAGATCCATCATACTTTCTCCACACTTGCCCTGTACTAAGTTGGATGATTATTTCATATTGGCTGTACTAGGGGAGGTCCTGGGACACGTGTGATAATAGGGTAAATGACAACATTGACATAGAAGGCAGGCTGGTTTCGCACTTGACTATCCCTTTTGAGAGAGGAATTGCCCTGTGGTGGGCCAATGGACCCGGTTCGTGACAGATAGTATTAGAGCGGACACTAGCTGTACTGGTGATGTGCCGTACTAGGGGAGGTCCTGTGTTATGTTTGAAATAAAATAGTGACAACTTATCCCACATTGGGAGTTGGGGGGTTAAAGTTAAACTTAAAAGACCCCCAATGAACTCATTTGCACCGGCTCCACTAGCCCTTTCGAGACAGGCAATTCCCGGTGGTGGGGCCGTAGACATGGGTTATGAAACTGCAGTTTTAAGACCTTTATGCTCTACTATTGCCCTTTTTGATATTTGTGAAGTGCATATCACCTTGCCGTACTAGGGGTGACATGCTTAAAGGTATGCTTTGGCTGCTACAGTATGGGTTCTGTTTCTCTTGGTGCCTTTGAACTTCCAGTGGGATCATCATATCTGCGTTCTTGCTTGGCTAAGCTAGCTTATGCTTCCGCATTATGTAATTACAATTAGGAGATCTAGATCATCTTATGATTTTGAAGGTTTATGCCTAGTTTATTGATTTTGTTTTTAGTAAATTATGTTTCTCATTTATCCTTTCGTCCTATTTGCAGCTTTTGGAGGAAATTAACATGGGAGGTTTGAGAGCAGAAGGTGATGATGGTATGTTAAGGGAAGTATGAATTAATAGTTATCAAAGACTAATCATGTATGCATATAACAAATTTGAATGTGATTTTTCAAGAAATTGCATTTGCCTTTTCATATTGAACATACAGTGGCGTACATCAGTGTTTGTCTATAACTAGTTTCATAGATCTGTTGTTTCCTGTTTGTTTTGCCACATTCTTAACATACCTTTCGAAAAAAGATCTTTACAATGCACGCAAGTGTTGTATCCTGTAAATTGTGCCTCCCCCACCAGTATTGTTGTATCTAATGCTTCCCTGTATTCTTCTAAATGCTGAAGTTTTCCAGTTAGTATACATCCTGTTACACTCCGATTGCATTCGGAGACCACTTTTAATATGTTTATGTTGGCTTATTACAACTTTTTGACTGGATTACTTGGTGGCAGAATGGGATAGGACCTCCCTGGGAAAATCGGTCAGATACTTTAGAGCAGCTTTCTTACAGCCTCTTTTAAAGTCTTGCAAGGTACTTCTTGCAGCCGCTGCCGCTGCCGTGCTTTTACTTTTATTCGATGATTGTGCTGCCAACTTGCATTGCCACTCTCTAAGATATTTCAATGCAGTTTTAGAGTTCTCGTTGTCATGTTTCAGTTTCTTTGTCCATAAGTCCCATTTAAACAATAGTCTTTGCCAAGCCTATGCTGGACAAGATCCTTCGTTAATATACTGGACGTAACATTTAACTTGTTTTCATCCTCCACAGTTCAAAACCCCAAAGTAATTTATATGCTGACAGTAATTAACTAAACAACTTCTGACTGCAGGAAGAGATAGAGAACTCTTATAGTGCAAAAATTGAGCAGTCAAAAAACTCGCTGAGCTGGTAGTTCTTTCCATCCATCTTGTACGAGGTATAGAAGTGCATATGGTGTGCTTGAAAGTACGTGGTCAGTCGTTTTATATTTGTGATGGTATTTCATATTTCCTAGTATCAAGTTTCTTCCTGTAACAAAGGGTGGACAAATGTTCCAATCGTCTATCTTATCTGCAATCATCTCTTCTTAAGTGCAAACCGAATAAGGCAATGAGCTGCAGATCTTGTACACCATGGTTGTTGCTCCCCTCCCCTCCGAAACAATCATACATTTTCTTGGTGTCCTACTTGACTGGCTTAAGTATTGCTTTTGTGGATATTGTTCGGGAGGATCTTAATTAATTGGATAAATACCTTTGGAGAGAGAGATGCCTTTTGAGAGAGAATTTGTTAGTGATGATACTTGTTAATCTACATAATTAGAAATTATATTGACACGTCGCTTCAATCACATATAGTAGCTTACCTTTTCTGGGATGTCACCTTAAGACAATATACATAAGAGAAAAAGCTCCTAGTCCCTTTGCTGGGAGATCCGATTGCCAACTTGCCCTACCCAGTTGGACCATAGTGCCATTAGGAGTTTGAAGGACCACAGCCTCTTCTAGTCTTCTCTCAAATAGCTTTCTGCACTGTCAAGATGCATATTGGATAGGTTTGGGTATGCTGCTGATTCCCATTTCTTCAGTATTATTAGTCAAGAAATTGTTACACTTTACTTTGGCAGCCTAATATCGATTGAATGAGAAAATACCATCATTTGATCCCCAGATTATTCCCTTTTCTTCAATACCGTTTTTTCGCAAGATTGTTATTGCACTACGGAAGCCCAATTTCGATGACTTAGAAAATACCATCATTTTACTTCCCGCATGATGGATCGATCGTAAACCTAATATTCCTACGGCAGCACGGAAAAAAATTAACTAAAATCCAAAAATGTTAGTCCCCCCACTGCAAAAGCAGTGACGTTTCAACACTTGCAGTTCAGGATCTAAGTAAAACTACTTTTGGAAGGATATTAAAATCCTACCCCTTTCAGGCTAGTTGGAGGCTAAAGAAGGAATAATTCTATATTAGTAAATCTTTTAATAGAACTCAATCATAATTAGTAAATAAAGATGACATTTGGTTCTTCCAGTTATCTCTTCCTAATTAGCAAAACTTATGAACATATAAGACCATATATGGCAGCAATACTGAACCATGGTCCCATAATTTTCTGTTATGCCAAATAAGGTAGTAAGAATGGCAAGTGAACAAAGTCATTCTGAGCAACAGTTCATCAAAACTACCATTCCCACAACTACTGCTAATTACTAACTGACTCAAAAAAGATAGAACTTCGAAAGGCACCTAATTAGCAAGAAAGAACTTCCCAGATCAACTCCGGATCGAACGATGGTATACGTGCAAGAGAGCAGCCTTCGAATTCCGATTCCTGCGGCGCCACCGGATACTCGCCGGAAACAGAGCACGGCGAGTTCTCCCCCTTCCACAACCCATCTTCAGAGACACTTGGTGAAATCACTTCACTTGACACCACTGAAGAGGACGAGGAGGAATCAACCTTCGTCACTTTTACACTCCCGTTTCCGTTTCCGTTTTCATTTTTCTTTCCATTCTTGCCATTGGCCTTTTCTCTCTTCACTTTCTGGCAAATCGCTTGAATCTTCGCATCCACGGCGCTCTTCAAGGCGTTCAACCTCGCGCCATCTCCAAACCCCAGCTTGCTCGGATCGCGAAGATTTGGGAAGTTCAAGCGAGCGTATTCGCCGCGAAGCTTGTAAGCGGCACGATCATAGGCATAGGCTGCAGCTTCAGCTGTCTCGTAAGTTCCCAACCAGACCCTCATCCTGTTCTGAGGGAGTCTGATTTCTGCTACCCATTTTCCCCAATGCCTCTGTCTCACTCCTCTGTACAGCTTCTTCTTGGATGGACCAACATAGCTGTTTCCGTACACAGAGCACTGAAACGAATTGGCCGCAGAGATTCTTGGAATTGCGGGTTTTGCTCGATTTTCTTCGGAAAACTTTTGGAGCAAGTCCCTTTGTCGAAGATACACAGAAGACCCTAATGGCTCAAAAGCAGGGTTTGTACTGGGGGTTGATGGAGAACAATGAGAGAAAATTGAATCCAGGGTGTTGTTTCCACCGGTTAGTATGAGATTTGATAGTGAAGATCGGATTTCAGCGCCAGCATCATAGAAGAATTGGGTGTCGGTGTCTTGCATTCTGGCCATTTTTGAGGAGATTAGCAAACAGGGGAGAAACAGAGGAGGAAACAGGGTACTTAAAAAAACTGTCCCTTTTCCTCTGGAGATGAGGTTAAGAGTTCACAGGTTCCAAGTGATCCTGTTTGGACCAATGGGTAAAGTGAGAAACTGGGTTCGAAGATTGGGAAAGTGTTAAGGGTTGGAAGAAGAGAAAGCAGATGTTAATGCAGTGAACAGCGAAAGAGTCTCGGAGAGAGATAAGCAACAGTGGGTGCTCTTTGAATCTGTTGTGGGAAAATGGGAATCAAAGAGAGTTCAGATGTTAGGCTTTAAAGTCTCAAACTTCTGCAGAGTGTCTGAGGCTGGTCTCCTCCTAGCATATTTATAACTGCCAAAGTAAAAGATTTTCCGTGGACTCTGTCAAAAGTTCACAACTATGCCCTCCTCGTACATTTCCTATATTGCCCTGGAAAAGAGTAGATAGTGTCTTAAACTTACAGGGAACAAATAACCTCATCATCGTAGTTATAATAATATTTCTTAATAAAATTTGATCCTTATCATCGTATGATGTTAAGCATGATAACATTGTTGGATTCACTCTCTAAAAGTTTAAGCTTTTAAAGTAGATGATAACTTAATATGGTATTAGAATTCTAATTTGGTAAGGTCTTGGGCTCAATTTTTTCCGCTTGCATATTTGGTCTCCTTCGGTTTATTTTTGACTTGCTTTATCTCTCCACGTGCAATTGGGAGCTTGCATGTGAGGAGGACTGTTAAGCATGATAGCATTGTTAGGTCCACTCTCTAAAAGCAGATGGTAGCTTAACATAGGATAGCAGATTTAGTCTCAATAGTCTTGATACTGTGTTTTACACCTAAGTTCATCAATTTATTTGGAGTAGCAAGTTTATGACTTTGTATTCTGATTTCTCGCCCAAACTTGTTTTCTTAAACAGATTTTTGTTAAACAATGTAGTCGATAACGTGGATAGCCTTTGACGGTAGCAGACAATACAAGTGACAGTTCATCTTCCTCTCAAATCTCGTAATGTTTTTTTCGCCTTTGAAAACTCTATATTTTGGTTTTTTTAAGAGAGAAATCACCTAAAAAAAAAAAGTACTTTATATTTTCAAAAAGAAAAAAATAGAGAGATATTTTCTTCTTCTTCTTCCGTACTTGTGGGGGGAAATAACCACAATAAAAGCTCTACTTTTGCCATTTAATAAAAGCTCTACTTTTGCCATTTATGAGCATGAGAGAGAGACTTACTTTTTCTGGTTAGAGTCCAACAGAACAGAGCATTAGCTGTCTTTGCCACGCGTCTCGTTGCTTGCAACTAATTGACTTTCTTTCTATTTTCTTCCATCAGTGTCCCTTTTTTACGTGTTGATGTCAAACTGCAGCGTTCTACGAACATCCGGATCTTAGGGTTCGTTTGACAAATTTTTTTTTTGATTTTCAATTTTTAAAGAGCAATTTTTTAAAGAGTAGCTTAATTTTTTTTTTATAAAAACAATTGTGTGTTTGTTATCCTTTTTTTTTAGTTTTTTTTTTTTTTGGGTATTTGGTAACCCTTTTTATTTTGACTTTTTTTTTTGGTGGTTTGCGGTGGCGGTGGTGGTGGCCGGCGGCAGGAGGTGGCTGCCGATAGTCTCCGGCGGCTGGAGGTGGCAGCCGACAGTCTCCGGCGGCCGGAGGTGGCTGCCGGCAGTCGTCGGCGGCCGACGGTGGTCGCCTGAGGTGGCTTTCGACGGTGGGAGGGTGGTGGTGGTGGTCTAAGAAAAAAAAACCAAAAATGAAAAAAAAAATCAGTTTCTAGAGTTTTTTTTTTACTCTTCGGTTTAAAAAGTGGTTTTTAAAATTGAAAAAAAAATGGTTACCAAACGTTTCTTTTTTTTTCAGTTTTTAAAAATTGAAAAAAAAAAGAGCAAAAAAAGTTTGTCAAACTGGCCCTTAATGTCGGTAAGGAGTTTTAAACGGCAAAATATATTCGCAAAACGTTCTATATTTTCATAGAAAGGCAATAAAAAGTGTTTGTAGCGACACTTAAATCTTTAGTAGACGTTACAGCAGCATGGCTATTTACCTATTTGCATACCCTGCAGTGTTGTTGCCTTTTAGTGGTGCTTTTATGACTCTTAAATTGCTTTTGTCTTTGTCCTACGTGTAATCTCCTAAATGTTTTAACGTTTGTTTTGGCAGTAAAAATAAGAATCAATTTTTTCTTTTACCCAACACAATTAGAGTTACTGTCGCCGTTTACCAGGGCTTCCATTCTTGACTAATTTAGCCTTGCCTTACATCAACGCTACTTAAACCGTCCCTCTCGCTATCGTACCTCGATGTTCTAGCACTGTTTATTAAGAGCAACATGTCTACCGATTTCACCACAAGTAACTGGCCGAGCCGCTAAAGTACCTCGTAATTCACTTCTGACCCCGTGTTCGATAGTCTGACCGTACCATCAATTACCGCTTTCCTATTCCTTTTTTGTTTACCCATTTTTACTTTTCGTGGGCTGAGTAAGAACCGAAAGCCGATGCATGCTCTTATTTTCTTGATCCCTATGTAGCTTATTAGATGTGAAAATCCACGTTATAACAGCGTCTTGTAAAAACTAAGTAGGAAATGTGCTTTAATATGGTTTAGAAATATTCCTCGTAACATTTTATTTACCTTGTATCGAAGACGGATATTGGGTTAATAACTCTGTTATCTAAGTTGGCAAAAACATACTTCTTGTTTCTTCTCACCGAATAAAATACTTGCGTAAGGGCCATTTTCGTTACAATGAGGGATGCCAAAATCCCTCCAAAATCCTAACTAACACTGGAACCACCAATCCTTAATGCAAACGTGCTTAGCAAAAGCAAGCCACATGAGAAATGGCCAACTTTCAAAAGTTAGCCCTATAATGAAAGCCCTAGATGTGGAATGGAATCCAGTGAAGTGATTCTAATTCATGTGCAGAGTGCAAGAATTTCAACGTCTAAATTGGTGCTAGCTAGTGTTCCTTTTTAGTGTTTCCGTGTGTATCTTTTGCCTTGAAACTTGATCATAGTGGTTCCATAATACGCTAGTTTTGTGTAGGCAAATTCTTTCAAGATCTTTCCCCAAAAGATCTCGAAGATGGGGATAACTAACAGGCTGTTCCCCTTCATCTATGTCAAAAAAGCTTCAAAGTTTGGTATACAATTGCGTGTAACTTTAATGTGCATTCAACAGTTGTGGGTGTTGTATGAATTCATGTATAACAAAAAGCCTATTTTACCTACCTTGTAGAAGCCAATAACAGAGCTGAGTGCAAGTTTTAAAACAACTCTCAACCTATAAGAGAGGCAAAGTCATCCCGTATTTACTAATGGTCCGAGATCGTATACATATTATTGTCGGCTCTCTATGACTCCTTGAAACAGTTCAACCTAGAGCGGCAAGACCAGCAGTTAATACTTAGTTTTGTATCCTTTCAAAAGATAATACTAAACTAAGTACTATTTTATTTTGCAATATAAAGGGATGATATTGTCAAGAATTTCAGCTAATTAGTTGTGCATGATGCGATGGAGTTCTTGTATGTAGAATCGTACTCCGATTCACTAGTGACGCGATATTTGCACATAAGTCTGTTTTACTGTACAGCAACTCGAAAAATCGTCTTGTCGTTCACATGCATAGTGCTTATGACGTGATGTCGGCTAAAAATTATGACACAATAGGAGTGGAGAATAATTTCGTAACGATGCGTGCTTGATTCATGATGACCATCGCAAATTTGCAAGGCTCTCAAACCTCCTTTCGTTTTACGATAAAATGGGAAAAAGATTAATCCCATCAAGAACACGATCAAATGGCCAAATGGGCATATTTGCGTGTGTGTGGGTGGAAGGGAGAGGAGAGCCAGAGGGGAAGGGGACCAGTTGAACAAACAACCACTGATTGAATGCGGTGAAGACCCATTCTTCTGGATGTAATCAAACAAGAAAGGTAAGCATCGCGATCAAGGGCAAAGGGCCCAAGCTTAGTCAGCTGCATTAAAGACCTAAAGGTGCTTCTTGGGAGGTGATAATGGTGGTCTTTGGTTAGACACAGCTCGTGATGGCCACCCATGGCTTTTGCTCAAAAAGCTTTCGTCTTCGCATGTGAACCAAACCTAATTCAGCATCACAAAAGTCAAACTCCAAACAGTACTCCTCACGTCCTGTGTAGTTATCTTATCTTTACTCTACCATCTTTCCCATGCTGAGGCTCTTATACCACTTATGCCCTCTGAACAAACTTGAAAACACAAACAATTATTCTGAGAATGGAATCAAGGAGATGAGATGGTCTGGTTCAATATTGTTGATTGGTACATTACAATAGTCAAGCATGTAGGGGCAACTTTACGTGATTACGTCCTTATAAGATCATATGATACATATTCGGTAACCAAATCTGCATCCGCGTACAATATATCCCATCATTATAAAAGCACTAGCTAGTTTAATGTTGAATTCGCACGTCTTTATGCGATCTTATGCGGAGGGTGCTTGCTCTATCAATCGTTTGATGACTCAAAGCCTTGCCCGCTTCAAGTTCCTTAACTAGTGTACCAACTCTCGGCCATTTCAAAGGTAATTAATTGTGCTACCAGTTATGGTGTGAGTACAAGTGCTTACCAGTTTAAGCTTACTCTTTAGATTACCCATGACACTCTTCTTTAGTTAAATTTCTCGAATCTTTTAAAGTCTTTTTCGTTAGACCTGTTAATATTCTGCATGAAGTACTTTTTTTTATAAAGACGACAGTCGTATTACTTGCAAATTTTTTATTTTTTTTTTGGATGGTGAAAACAATACACGAGTCCATACGAAATACTTCACAAACTTGAATTTTTTTTTTCTTTCCAAAATAACTGGAGTTCTAGTTTTGCTCATCGGTGAATAATTAAATTTGACATGAATTAATAATGGAGTCGGCTTGGTTCTAACCAAATAAATGACATAGTTATAAGATGTTCTTAATCATTAGCAGTTGACCATAATCATATGGGAGAAGGGCATTAGAGTAACTTGCCCTTTCACTTGACTCTCGCAGCTTGATGAGGCTTGGCCATGAAGTAATTTAGGCCAATGAAACAGGGGACTTTACAGGCAGGGCTGACCCCCAAAAAGGTTTCTTTTGGCACTATTATCGACTTGGTCACACGGTGGGCCACTGGCACAGCAGGGCCGACGCCGACTTACGATGTGGTCCAAGGCCCGGAGCTCGACACGTTACGGCCCATGGGCCCCAGTTATGCGAGCACCGTGTCGTTTTCTCAATAAATCTCCAAAAAGGCAGATTTTAGTTTAGCCCATATCTCGTGATTCCTTTTCAAACGCTCATCCAACGACGTCGCACTCGTCGTTTTAGAGCCTGAGCGGTGGAGGAAAGCTTGTAGACGTCAAAACTTGGGATGCTTATGTCATGATGACTTCACAGCGAAAAGTGGTGATGTGGCTCACCGCCGGTACGTGCTCAACCAATGAGATTAGAGCAAGGCCTCTGCGCTCTAGAAGGGCTTAGGAGTCAACTTATAGCCCCTAAACCATCCAACTTAAATCAATTGGAGATAAGAAAAGACTTATAAAGTTTATATAATAAAGTATTATACGTTATGTATATCATGTGGCTCTCAATTGACGTTTGACCTCATGTGTTGCCCGACACCTGACTAATTTTTTATTGGACCTAGCACGCCGAGAAATAGATTGAGTGACTGTGAAGGAAATAATTTTTTAGTTATCTACTGGACTTGGATCGATCAGTTCTAATACGATATGAAAATATTCAATTCAAAAATAAATTGACAATTAGGGAAGAGGCTTACAAGACTTTTATATTGAAGTATTATTTGTTATTTACCTGATGCAAAATTTTATGTCTGATGTGGGTTTTGCACATCTCAACACAGTCAATGTGTGACTTCAATGTTACCTCAAGTACATGGACAAAATTCAATTTATAGTCGATGGACGACTTTAACACTTTCTCACGTAGAGCGAGAAATTTTGTATGGTTCAAAATTTTTATTATTGATTCGTGTAAAATATACTGTCAATCTAAGAGCGGGGCATAAATTCAAAGATAATGACGAGACATCGTCAAGATTTAGCTTGAATATACCGTGATAAAACTCGATGTTCAATCAACTATAAACGTGATAGATTTAACACATATATAATCCTCGATCTCCATGTATAAAAGTACCCTATTCGCTAGTGTTAGAGCATGCTTTAATTTTCAGCTGAACCCTTCACATCTGTACCTATCAGGACAACTTTTGTCCTTGGATAGCTAAGAAGAAACTAGAAGTTGGTCCATGTGCCATGTTTGAAATTCAGGCATGGAGTGGCTAGCTAGCTTGATAAGATGTGATGCACGATAATTATCCAAAACAAGAATGGCAAAAAAAAAAAGTTATGGAATTCCATCAATCGGACCGATATATCTGGTCCCTTTTCCGCCCTCCCTACTGACCTTGGTATTACTTTCTTCTCCATGGAAGATGCGTTTGGCCTTTGGGACCTCCGTCGTGGCCTTGTCTTTTATCTCCTTCTTGGTTGGTCGGTCGGTTGGTTCGTTCGTTGAATTGACACCGTAGAAGAATATTATTTTTTATGTCCCATATATATTGATTATATATTTTTTTTGAACTGTCCCACAATAATTATTTATTTTCCAAATTAAGAAACATTTTTTTAAGTATTTTTACATATATTTTTTTTAATTCAATTGCCTTCTATACATTTAACTCTACCCAACTCATTTTCTCTTTCATGTCTCACCTTCTTACACTTTTTTACTATATTTATCTCCACATTTAACACTCCACTAATTAATTTTCTCTCTCCTGTCTCACTCTCTTCTCCTCATCTCTTTAAAGGATAAAATGAGAAACATACAATATATGACCAGTATCTTTAATCTGCGTGTAAAAAAAAGTGATCAAATTATGTGCGACGGAAGGAGTAGAAGGATATGCAGATTGCATTGTACTGTTTTTATCAGGTGCCTTGGTTTTCTTTTTTGGATCACAGCGTAATTAAAGTCTCATGTTTACTATACATAGATGACTCGAGTTTTACACTTGGTGGGCTCTTCCGTCTCTTGAGCATGCTTATGAGTTGAACATCAAACTTTAACATAGGAATAAGTTATGCTCGGCTCGTACTGAGATTTAACAGTAAGATTAACTTTCTTCTCTTTGCCAGATGACAAGTGCTCTTAAAAGCTTCAATCTGAACGAGAGAGGCGATAACAGTCTTTAAATAGGATTCTCTGAGGCATTTTGGTTCGACAAGATCTGTTCGCAAGCATATTTCGTTGTGCCTTTCATGCTTATTTGTTAAAACTAACAAGATCTGATTAATTAATTCTTAACCAAGAAAAATACAAAGTTAGTGTCCAAACGTTGAAAAGTTTTATTGATAATTGGAGCGAAGCATACAAAATCAGAAAAATGAATACATGAAAGTATTGTTTGTATCTTCACGAAATCTTTAAGGTTTGTAAAAAAGTTGCACTTGAAAAAAATGAAAGCATTGTATGTATATTCACGAAATCTTTATTATTATTCTTTTTTTGGTGCTTTAAGAATGGTGCATAGACATTACATCTTTATCCCTCGTGCGCGGTAATTGCCACAAGCATCTTCCGCTAGGATATCAGAAAGATCTGAAGGTGGAGCAATCAAGATTCAGAGCCCATAAGCTCCACTCTTGCTTGATTGGGCCAATTTGTCGGCACAAGCATTAGATTCCCGCCAAATGAATATTAATCTGCAATCTCATTCATTTTCAAGCAAGTTTCGTATTTGGAGAATCAAGTTTCTGTCTGGATCCATAGAGGAGTTATATGTAATGGCTTCAATTGTCTTTAAAAGATCAGATTCCAAAATTACTTTTTTGAGTTCCTTATCCCAAGAAAACTACAGTCCATGCCATATAGCCTATAGTTCCACCGTGCGGCTATTTGCGACTCCAATATGCTGAATAAAACCAAATAACCATTGGCCGCAATGATCACACGCTAATCCAATTGCACTAGCTCGCCATGGAGTTCCGTCAACGTTAACTTTCATCCAATCAATATTTGGAGGTGACCAACGGCATACAGGTGGTTGAGACGATGCATTAACTGTGGTCTGACTTATGAACATGCTTGCCTCCTTAACTTTGGATAGAATAATTTGTGCTAGATTGTGAGGTAACACAAGAGCTTGCTCATGTACAACTCTATTCTTCCAATACCACAACGAGTACGCAACCTCGGCAAAACTAATAAGTTGTTAAAGAATGGGTCTAACGTGGAGAGACAAACTAATAAGATATATTAAAGTGCACTACCACCAAGTGAAAAAATAAAAAATATTCAAGTTGCATTATAATGAAGGTGAAACAAATATACTAGTGAGAAGCAATGAATCCAAGACACTGCTCAACGGGAGCTTTGATATCAAGTTTGTTAACACATGCTATGAGTGCTTGTTGATCTCTTGCCTAAGATTCATCCACCGGGACGTTTGTGAAACGTGGTGATGACCAAAAACCTACGAGAACCTCTATTCAATTTACGACTCGAACACGATAATAAAGAGCGTTAACATAAAAACAAGAATAAAGAGCCGTGATACCAATTACGGCACGAGGATAAAAATAAAAATAAGTAATGGGTCTGAGACACTGATATTACATTCAACCCAAAAATTTGCTCATAAAAATGATAACATATCTCAATACACATGTACGATCGATAAACAAGAGACGGTAGATTTAGAGAAGCGCATTTATTCACTCGATTGAACAGCGCTGCACCGCGAAGAATTCATAAACAGGAGAAAGAGCGTGCTCCTGTCGAATGAGAGGATCCCAGTTTCCAATTTCAACTGTGTTGTCCTGGTCTCCGTGGAATGCTTCTGAAAAGGTATGTTTTGGACCCAGGTCGGTTCTGACAGACTCATCCAACTCCTATCGTCGGACTTGAATTCAAACTTTTCAGAGCTTCCTTGGACTTTTGGAACCCACCATTATTGCACTCCTCGCATGATTGCTCAGTGGTGCGTTTTCATTTGTAGGTAGCCAGGCTTAGTTATCCCTCGATTAGGGTAAGTTGACCCTCTCCATGTGTGGGCTTTGAGCTGTGCCAACCACATATGTCTGTGCTGGTGGCATCCGTTGATTGATGATGCTCACAAGTCCCGTCTGGTCATCTAATTAAAGGTCTAAACTGTGTCTTTGCACCTTCTCCCCCTCCAAGCCATAAATCATAAGTACATTTGCTTCTGGATGTTCAATCATTTGACGGCAAGAGTCATTTGTTGATGAAATGGTAACTATGAGTGAGACTTGGCAGAATTTCATTTTTTCCTTTTTTTTGTTGTAAAGTTAATTAGACTTAATTCTTTGATAGTTTATGGGTTACATACCCCGAGGAGGGTAGTCCCTTTCAAGAGTTTCTTTCTTCATTTCTTTTTGTTCTAAAGTTAATTAGACTTAATTCTATTGATGGTTCATCAGCGGTTACATGGACCGTAACCTCGAGTATAACACTATTGAAGATGTTCTTTCTTCATAATTTTCAATTTTTTTTCTTCTAAAGTTAATTAGACATAATTCTTTTGTCCCCGGTTACATAAACCTCGAGGATAGTCCCCGTTAAGAGCTTCTTTCTTAATAATTTTCTTTTTCTTTTTCTTTTTCGTTATAAAACTAATAGATTTGGATCTTTTGTTGGTCCATGAGCAGTTATATAGGCCTAAAACCTTGAGGCTAGCGCCTGAAGAGTTTCTTTCTTCGTAATCCATCTTGCATGGCGGCTTACCCTCTGAAAGTTTGTCTTTTGAGATGGGCTTAAGGCCCATTATATTCTATTTAACGGATTTTGACTTGAGATGAAGGTGGACTATGAAGTGAGGGAGCTCCAAGGCCTTCAAACATATGGGCCCAAAATTTGAATACTCGAACAATCAAGAGTAGCCTTCGCAGGCCCAGGGTGTATTCAAAGATGTTATTTCTTCATAATTTTCATTTTTTTTTGTTCTAAAATTGAATTAAAATTAAATCAGAATCAGTTTCTAAAATCAGCTTTAATCCATTTGAAGTATAACAGATTAAAAGTTGTTGAAAGTGTTTGGATAAAAAGAGATTAAAGTAGATTTAGTGCGGTAAAATTACCATATAATGTAAACAAATTGAAAGAGAGCATTTAATGCCTTTTATATGTGAGGATATTTTGGTAATTTCCTTGGTCAAACCTGATTCTCCGAAACTGATTAAATCTTAATCCAAGAAAACGAGGATTATGGATTTAATCAGTTTTGAGCACATTTGAGCAGATTTAATCAGTTCATTTTTTTTTGCCAAACACTTCAAACCTGATTTAATCAGGTTTGACCATTCTAGAATCAATCCCAAACACCCTCTAAATCAAACGTATTGAAAGGATGGAGAATGATTCAAGAAATAAAAAAAGTTGTTTAATAGAAAGATAAAAAAATTACTTCACTACAAGGGTTACCTCCCTAAACAATAGGATCAAGACTAAATCAAATGTATTTGAGAAAGGGATCGAGAACTTTTTAAGAAATAGAAAAGTTATAAAATAGAAAGTTAAAAAAAAAAAAGACTTCAATATAAGGGTTACCTCCCTTAAAAAAGACTACCACATTGGCTTCCTTAGATGGTTGAAACCGCTGATCTAAAAAATTGTACACCCTCCGTCCTACATAAATTGATCATATTTTCTTTTTGGGTTGTCCCGCAAAAATTGCTCACTTTCCAAATTAAGAAGATTATGTAGGTACTTTTACCTATTTAATTTTTTTTTATTTTATTTCTTTCTCAACGTTTAACTCTCCATCTTATTCATTTCTCTCTCCACATTTAACACTATACTAACTCATTTTATCTCTCTTGGCCTACTTTCTTATTCATTTATCTCTCCACATTTAACATTCCATTAACTCATTTTCTCTCTCCAGACTCACTTTCATCCTCTCATCTCTTTCAAGGCTAGAATGAGAAACACATAATATATCACTTAAATCCTTAATCTGCAAAAAAAAGTTGATCAAATTATGTGGGACGGATGAAGTAGTATTTGAGCATATATACCATGCAATTGCCTTCATAGGAGAAACCCATGATGGTCAGGTATATTTGTATCAAGGTAATCAATCATTTTATCAAACATAATCCATGTGTGTGATCTATTAAATGTCTCACATGCCATATACCACATGCTACATTTCAACTAAATTGATTAAACCACGTGTCACATTTCGCCTAAATTGATTGAAAGTTTGTTTTCGAATGCAAAAAGTACGGTAACTAACTTGAAAATTATAAGCAACGTCAGGCTCCGTCATTGTCCTATTCCTTATAACCCCTACGATGGAGCAAAGTCGAGGGTCTCTTAGCTAGCACCGAGTTCGAACCAAATATAGGTGTCTTCGAACTCGATTTGTTTAAGTTTTGGTATGTTCGAGCTCTGCTTGAGTTCATCAAGAGCCAAAATATCGATGTTCGAACTCAACTCGAGTTCCTGATTGTAAAATCCGGACTCGACTCGTTTAACAATATGAGTCGAACTCGAGTTCGAAAACTCGCCCCGCGTACATGTTCAACTTCTAACCAAATCCCTAAATATTGCAAAAAATTCTCAAATCCTTCAATCTAATCAAGCTATAATGAATCAAATCAATTTTACAAAAAATACACGGAGGGATGCAGAATCAAAAACACTACAAAAAAGATAATGAAGACATAAAATGGGATGATGCATGCGCCGACAACGAGGAGATGACCGCGTTGAAGACATGCGATTATGGCATCGTAGGCAGGCAAAGTTGCATCATTAATCGATGATCCTTAGGCACCGGTGGTTGCATATATAAGAAAAAGGCTTGATTAGAGTAGCTCGACTTTCTTATGTTGTTCTTACACATGTGGTTGCCCTGTTATTCGGGATGGATCGAAACTGAGAATAATTGACGTGGTAGCCGTGATGTGCATTTGTGAAGAGAGAGAAAGGATATGTGCAATCTGTGAGGCGTGTGTGTGTTTTTGTGTGTGTGTGAGACGAGGGACATAGTGCAACTGTTTGTGGTAGACTGATATGTGAGTGTATGGGTTTTAGTTTATATAGTTAGGACTTCTTAGATGTTTGGGTTTCACATATTGGGCTATTAGGGGTCGGACTTATGCATATGTAATCCCGTGGGCTTTATGATTATAAGTCGGCTTGGGGGTTTTGGGCTAATTGACTTTAGGGCTTCCAGATTTAAACATTAATTTATACGATTTATATAAATGCTAATAATTTAAAATATATTATAATTAATTTATTGTTCGGATGAGTTATTCGTGAACATGTTTCTTAATTTTTTATAATATTCATGTTCGGCTCGTTTAATAAACGAGTTCTAAAGATTTGTTCATGTTCGGTTCGCATATTATACGAACAAATATGTACGAATTTATGGAAGACAAACCACGAGCTTTTTACGAAGAGCTCAGTTCATTTATGGCCTTACTCATAGCCCCTGAGGGTCTATCGAGACTTTCCACCTATCACTGAAGTAGCCCTAAAGAATCCAGTTCTCATAATTCAACTAAAATAGAGAATCGGTGAAATAAGATCCGAGTCTTGCAGCTCGACTGGAGCAGCAACGATATTTTTTTGAAAAATAGAGGGGTTTTTAGGGTTCGTTTGACAAATTATTTTTTTTTTGTTTTCAGTTTTTAAAGAGCAGCTTAAATTTTTTTTTTTTATAAAAACAAGTGGATGTTTGATAACCCCTTTTTTTTTTTGGTGTTTGGTAAAGCGGTGGTGGTGGTGGTGGCCGGACCGGCGGTGGTCGTCGACGGCCGGAGGTGGCTGCCGGCGGTGGGAGGGTGGTGGTGGTGGTCTAAGAAAAAAAAACCAAAAATGGGTTTTTTTTTTAGTTTAAAAACTGATTTTTAAAATAAAAAAAAAATGATTATCATGTTTTTAAAAACTGAACAAATTTTTTTTTGTCAAACTGGCCCTTAAAGTCTTTGCATGTCAACTTCCCAGTACAGAAGTCGTTAGATTCTCTACTTGAAAATTGGACCACTCAAGTCCACGCCCAGATTTTATCGGCCCCTTCGTCTTTAGTATGATCTTTGTGGGTATGTCAAATTGGCTGCACAAGCCCTAGAGTTTTGGCTCATCCCTTCCAGATTATTTACCAGTTGCTTTCGTCTTCAAGGTTAGCAAACACCCTTTATTACCTTTTTTGACCTATAAATATTTTGAGCATTGTTCTATATGCATAACTCTTGCTTTTTTACATCAAGATTTGTAAATTTTCATCTTTCGTCTCATGTAGCTTGACCCAAGTGGGTGTATAGGTAAAGATGACGGTAAAAACTATCGTGGTGACTTTATTTCTATATATAGTCATTGTTCATGGTGCTGGTACTGATTTGGAGGTAATAATGAAGGATAATATTGTTTGTTTTGTGAAATCTACGAGATAAATGATGATTATAGTTACTTATATGTGCTGGATTCTAAATTTAGGTCAAAGGAGCTCAAAAATCTTCCTTGATATCGAACCAAAAAGAAAGTTTGGATGGTAAAACTGGTCAGTTGGAATTAGATTCTACGAAAGTTGACCCAGTGAAGGAGGGGGGAAAGCAAGGAGGTGGATCAACTGAGAAATCTAATTTGGATAAGCGTACTTCAAGCGAGCATGTTAAGGGAAAAGATGCTCAGAATTTGCAAACTAAGGAGGATCCTAGTAAGCAAGCGGTGTCAAAAGAAGCACAAAATGCACAGACAAATACACATACTGTTGCAAAGGAAGGTCCCAAGGAAACGGCAATTGAAGGATCAAAAAATAAAGAAGTGTCTGAAGGAGGGAAATCGCTGGCCGTGCAGAAGGGGAGCTATCAGAGTGAAGAATGTGATTCTTCTAATAGTTGCATGGATGAGAAGAATTCTTTTGTTGCATGCTTGAAAGTTCCAGGAAACGGTATGCTTTCACTTCCTCTAAGTATGTATTTTCTTGGTCATTCTATAAATCTCGCCTGCACAAAGTTGTAAAGACATCGCTAATATGGTAAGTAGGATTAATCTGTACTGGCACTGTTCAGCATATAAAAAAATACAAAAGGCAGACCTCCAATCAAAGATACACGAGTTAGTGCCGATTGGTCATTTCCATAAATGAGCATATCAATGTAGCCCAGGGTTACCATACAAACGTAACTGGATGGTGCTTAGATCTTGTTGCGACCGCTCCCTTGGATGATGCAGCAAAAGAACTAAATGGAGTGAATCATTTAGAAAAGTTGCTTCTTGAAGGGCCATTTAATCCTTTGAGGCTAGAGTCGCTTGTGTTCTATCTGATTATTTTAAGTCTCCCAAACTAGAATCTAGTCTCAAAAAGGCCCACTGGGCATGGTCTTGTATCCTTCCCACTTCCGTTGTGGTCTTTACTCCATAAATCTTTTGGCAGTTTTGGGGCCTGAGCTTCTACCATTTTCTTTGACAGGAGCACTTGCTAGGAACTGTAACCGCCCAGACTCGGTTGTGCTATTGAGTCTTGAGAAGGGAGATATGACACCATTTTAACCAAGAGTCCTTTTAGAGCATGTTCCACAGGTAAGGATGCAAACGGGTCGGCAATGGTTAACTCATCGCAACCCAAATGGTTATTGGGAAAGCAGAAGGAAAACACGTTTACCACCCAAGGCCCAAGAAAACACATTGACTGACTTGTTTAGTCTCGACATTATACGTCGAAAGAATTGAATATGGTGGGACAGCGCTGTTGTCATTTACTGGTATAAAGGGTCGATTCTCAATTACATGGGCTGGAAAGGAATTGAATCTTAGTGGGATAAATCTAACTACGTGATTCGTGGCGGACAAGATCTTTTTGCTAGCTCTATAGCTATCCTTTTAGATATCTATAATTTTTTTCATAAGCCTTTTATCCCTTAGTCCCTTACAGTTAGCAATCTCAAGCCCAAGAACAAAGGGTTTTCCCTTGGTTAGGTGGTACAAGGATCCGTTGTCTCCTTTTCATCCCTCTAAGGGACCATGATGGAAGGGGTCTCTTCTCGATTTAGTATCATAATCATCATCCAGCTACACAAGTCCTTTTCCTCGACTCTCCTATCAAAGCGCAATTCCTTTCAATGAAGTCCTTTCTGACTACTTCTCCCCTAGTTATCCTCAGTCTACCCCTATCTCATCTTACTTGGCACAGACTTCTTCTTACAGGGGCATCGACAAGCTTACTTTGGATATGACCTAACCATCTCAAGCAGTGTTCCGTCATCTTTCCTCCATCTGTGCCACCCCAGTTTGTTGCTGATGTCCTCATCTTTTATTCTGTCCCTTCTTATGTGGCCGCACATCCACCTAAGCATACACATTTTGGCTACCAGACAACATTGCTGGCCTCAGATTCGTCCTTCATCCTTTCGAAGTTGAGAGGAATATGATGATCACACAACGCCCCCAGAAGCAGACTACCACTTTAGCCGACCTGCTACTGTTTTGTTGGCAACATCCTCGTCAATCTCTCTCTCCTCATATATCCTCGACTTAGCATTGTGTGCAAATAGTTATATAATGCGTATTGTTGGAAGTTTTGGGTTATTTAGAGGACCAAAATAGCGAGATCTCTTCATCTCAAAGACATGGCTGACAGGGCGGAGCTATAGATAGGACACCCTGGAGATTCAGGCTTCACTGATATATTATTAGGGGAGATGAGGAGGCAGATAATTTGATTGCCATCATCGTGAACATGATGAAGCGGTCCAAAGCCCCTATAAAGGAGCAGGATTGTCTAGGTAGCTGACTACCGGAGTAAACCTTGTCAGATTCCCCGTCATGTACCACAAGAATATGCATTCAAAGAAGGAAGTTTGTGAATTTATATATATGGCCGCTAAGTTAAAAGGATATGATCTTTACAATAAGCTAGTTACAAAGAATTACTTATCAGGAAAAAAAGAACCTAGTTAGATGAAAAAGAGAACCTATAGGAAGGTGATGTTACAACAAATTTAGGAAATTTTAACGATATTGGTCAGGTTAAACATGCTGAGAGTGAGGACTTTGGCTTCTTGGTGAAAGACGATGATAGAAAGATGAGATTGCTTGCCTCTTGATAACTAAAAGCCATTTAGGTAGCTTAGATGAAGAAGAATGTAGTAATTTAAGGAGACTACTGACTCTTCACAGGATACTGGTGTTGGAAGTGAATACTGCTCTAAAGATATTGCGTGTTGAAATAGTTCTACGACCAAATGGTAAACCCATTGAGGTCTGGTTAGTGACATTTAAAGCGATTAAGAAGATCCTTGTTGAGCAGTATAGGAGATAAGCTGATGGTATTTGGCTTTATATGGGATTACTATGGTAAGGGATAGCATGAAGGAACATGATAACTTATGCTTTAAGAGACACATGGCTTCACACAAAGCTACATGGAAAAGAAGGACTCATGGAACCAGGGCTGCTATAGGGGGGATAAGGCTTTCTTGAGATGAATTCAGTATATCTGCTTCTTTAACTCGAAATAGCTCACAACGCAACACCACCAAGTAGCCACTAAGATCTGTCAAGTACTGCATTACATCTAAGCCACACAATCCCGCTTACAGTTGTTCACGGTTTGTTTCATGGGACAAAACAAAAATGTTCTTTTCTGGGCACACCAATCACGTGTTTAGAAAGTGTTATTTTCAAATCATACCTTTTGCATTTTTCTGGTGGCTACATGTTTGATTCTGGAATACAACTGAATCTATTATTATTCAAATTCGTGTTGTTTTTCAGTTTAAGTTTAAGGACAGTGTTTTGTTATTTTCCAGAATCTCCAGAGTTTTTACTTCTAATTCAGAACAAGGGAAAGGACCCTCTGACTGTGAAGATTTCTGCTCCTACTTTTGTACGGCCAGAGAAAACACAAGTTCAACTTCAAGGAAAAGAAGGCAAACAGGTAATAAGTATGTATATAGTAGTTTGACAGAACAAGCTCTTATCAGACTATTTTCCTTGCATCACGCCTGGTCTGGTCTTGCCAATGCTATTACTTCCTTTTTCCAAATATTTTTATGAATACACTTTTTTGATGAGAGATATGAACAAGAAGCTTATAGGTAATGACAGTTAACTTTATAGAAAGATCACAATCTCAAGAAGATAAGATGAATTATAATGGATTTTATCTGCATTTGAACTTTCAACGAAAGAACAATCTAGAGGAAACCACATTGTGCCTGGGCAACAATTTGCGTATGCATGATTTCATTGGGATTTCACTGCATGTATGAAAGAAAGTGAACTTGAAAGAAAGTAAAAGTTGTTCCATGGTTGCTAAGCTAGTATGACACTTATATAATCTGTGGATCATTAGATGATTGTCAACAACAGGGAAAGCTAATTTTTTTGGCATTATTCATATTTTTTGTGTTGCACTTCAGTGCTGCGTTGGAGTATTAGATGACTGTCAACAGCAGGGGAAACTAATTTTCTGTGGCCACGAAAATACAAGTGAAAAGCTACAGTGCTCATGCTCTCTGGGCTCAATGAGAGTTGAGGGAAATTCTATGCGTGTAAGCATATGCGTCTCCACGTTAATCCTGTGAACCGGTTGGAGGGATGGAGAAATGAAAGGGTAGGAAAGGTAGGAGCATTGCTACTAATACGAAGGATTAAAGGGAGGGTCTTTAGCTAATTTTAGTGTTATACCTTTTAGAAATAAGCAAGATGGTTCACTCATTTGTTCCATTGCTGTCTTCCCCAACCAGAGGAAGGAAACCTTAACTCCTTTATCCCCTCCAACCAAATGAAGACTCCATCTTTGGATAAAGTTTGCATAATCTTGATGTGATTCGCCTCCGGGGATTATACTGAAAATTCGATGTTTGGAGAGGGGACGTCGGAACTGGCCGATGTTCAATGCATAAAGTGTGCCACAGGGCATTATCTTTTGATGCAAGTCATGTTTAATTTGGAGGAAGACATGCTATCGGTGCATGGAGAGCTGGACTAAGGCCACAACCAAGTCTATGAGACCATTAGTTGGGACTTAAAAACTGAAAATATATAGAAACTTATGTGAATTCTATTTAAGTAGCTTTACCTGTAATTACAGGACTTACCTGTATCATATGGTACTTAAACTTCTGATGTTTTTAGTCAAATAAGGGTTTCCAGTTTCCTAACTGGGAAGGGTCACTTCTTGGGGAATTATTGATTAGCAACTTTGGCACTGTTGGGACATTATTGAGTGTGGGTTGTACTTGTAGGTGGAATGCACCTTTTCCATGTACATTTTGTTGTTTTTCTCCCTTGATGATTCCATTGTATCTCTCTCTCTCCTTATTTTGTTTCTGCTTCCGTAATTAATTTTCTTGAAAAGAATATATGCCAAGAAAAGAAGGAATTTCTCCAATATACTAAATGCCTAAAAGAGGGCATGATTTGTATACGGTAACACGAGTTTAGATAGGAAGAGTGGAATAAGGCGATTCTTGTTTTGACCTTAATCGAAGAAGATAAGTTGAGATTAAATATTCTTGGCCTAGTCGACTGACCTTTTTGACCGCATGGTGGCATCAGTCCGAGAGTTGGATAAATTACTGAATCCAGTTGCATTATCTCCTGTAAGTTCAACACTGTGTTCAGTGCGGTGATATACTAGGTTCGTCACTTATGGTTGACATTATCAATTGGTGAGCTGCAGATTCACCAAGGGTTTAGATGAGGTAAAAGAAAGGTATGTGTACCTCAAGTAAAAGCAAAAAGCAGCAGTTCAGTGGTCGAAACAACTTAGGGAAATTGAAAGAGTAGAGAGAAATAAAGAGGAGGAGGGTGTATTTCGCTATACACCCTTCAATGCTTTTTGCACCTTATTTGTTGATCAAAAGTGCTTTAGGGACATCTTTCAAGCCATTCTGATGCAAGTGACATGTATACAAGTGTAAGACGGTATGAATTTAGCCCTCGCCAAAAACAACTATAAAGTCAGACCAGTAAAGCTCGGAGATGAATGGACATTGGTCTCGCCAATCAGATTTCAGAGTGAAATATCTTCCTCTTCCTAGAAGTGATCTAACTGATTTATCCTAGTCATGAACTAATGCTATACGAGAATGCACATCTTCGTGATGCCTTTTTTATGTTTCGCACCAATTTTTGTGATGGCAATTTAGAGACAGCTGGTTGTTCCAACTCATTTTAAGTAGACATGTGACCTATTGCGTATGCCACCTTTTGTTCCATAGTGAAGTCTCTCTTCGAATAACATTTCATGGACAATTTCAACTTGTCAAGTATATATTTCACCAAACTCAAAGTGAGACGTGTGAAATTGACTATATGAAGTCCTTCTCTAATGGATTTTCTAATATTAGAAACTGAACTCAAGTTTCTGGACTACGTCTAAGAGACTCGAGTATCATATATCCTGTTTGTTTGGTTTTGTTTCCAACCAAATAGGCTTCTTTGAGATTTGTTTTGACCTTTAAAAGTGGAATTTGACTAGAACTTTGGGATATGCAGGTTAAGGTTTCTATCAGAAATGGCGGAACAGACAACTTGATCAATTTAGCAGCTGACAGTGGCAATTGTAGTCTTGATATTAAGGATCTGATTGCAGAGAGTTACAGGAAGGAAGCTGGGTATACCTCTAACTCGACAGGCATCCCCTTCAAGCGAACTCCCGTTGCAGTAGTCATCTTCCTTGTTGCTACATTAGTGGTAGTGGCATCAATTTTGGTGTTTGTGAAGTATTGGCAGTTCAGTGTGGGCAGAAGTGGATCTAATAAATATCAAAAGTTAGACATGGAGCTTCCGGTAACAGCTGGAGGTAAAAAAGAGTCCGATGTTTCTGATGTTGGGTGGGATGACAGTTGGGGGGACACTTGGGACGACGAGGAGGCACCCAACACCCCCTCCATGCCTCTTACTCCCAGCCTCTCTACTAAAGGTATCGCCTCTAGACGAATCAATAAAGACGGTTGGAAAGATTAAATGCCTCTTTTGGGGTTAACATGGCTAGCGATGGGTGGCACAAAGACTGCAGTTAGGGGATAAAGGTGATGGTATGGCGGAAGGACAATCATGACGTTTTTGTTGTTCAGAGTCGTAGTGCGTTTGCTCGTACCTAGTTTCATAGAAGTAGCAGTTCTTGGAAAATATATATGGATGGTTCCGACTTTGGTGCGATCAAATGTTTCTCTCCACTCGGACAACATTTGTGCCTCGCTGGTGAACCCTGTACTGATCCCTCATTGTCCCGATTGTAACACACATTGCACTACATCTTGTCCTAGATGGATTACTCTTTTTTTTTGAAAAGTGGTAAGAACCCTACTATTGATGATTTAACGATATCACTCGGATGACATCTCCATCCATAGTTGGTTAGATGGATTACTCTTAAATTTCGAGCTATATGAAGTCACTCTGCCTCCTCTGTTTATGTGAACATTTTAACCAAAATTGACCTTCAATTTTGTGCACTGTCCATTCTCATCTGCAGTCCTCGAGGAGTATATAATGCTTTCCACATACATGGGCTGGAACAATTTTCCTCATAGGATAAGAGTTGCCCAACTCATGTGGACTGGTCCATATCACCATTCGAGCTGTCCAGGGGAGAGACTTTAATTCGGATTGATCTGGATTCTCCCCGATTTTCTCGTAATATATTCCGACCAACATGTTACAATCTTTCATATTAATTTCCAATTATATGCATGTGGGTATGTAGCTCAAAGGGTGGCAAGGCTGTGCTGCTCAGGTTCGGTTTGTGTTCGCTCGTTCAGAGGCTCGTCCAAGATCGGTTCTAGAGAATAAAGCGCTGAGCTTTGACATTCCTTATTAACGCTTGTTAACGTACTAAGCTCAGGACTATAAACAAACAACATATGTAATGAACTGAAGTTGAGTTTCTGACAAACTTTCATAAGTTAAATGAACCAAATGTGAAAATACGCTCTAAAGTTCATCGAACACCCGCTAGCATTGACTTGCAAATGTTCACGCAAAAACTCACCGGGACAAAATATTTTCTACAATAAAAAGACTTGCTTGTTATTTCGACAAAGAAACAATAATTCCTGATTTTTTGAAAAATAAATAAAAAAGAGAAAGCTTGCAGCCAATACATTGGTGGTTAGGGGCATGTGAGTAGCTCCTATAAGAGGCGCCGCGTGTCGAATACTGATTGGAGAGCCCGTGACGGAGGCACGTGCAGTTGTGTTTCCATTTTTGCAATCACGTGGTGGGTCCACTTGGACTGTCATATCTGCACGAGCACTCACATGACCAAGATTTAATGCCCAGCTCTACGACGCCACACGCGTCTCGTTTCCGTCCGGCCGTAAGATCACCGTTGATTGCGATTTATTGATGGATTTGTGGACCCACCCACGACGTGATTATTGGGGGGCCAACGGCTGAGATCTTTCGTACATGGCTGGGTTAACGTATTCTCGTCTTCATCTTACCCATCACTGCCATCAGTACCGGTTTTTGTCCGCCGATTGTTGGC
Source organism: Escallonia rubra (assembly GCA_033065855.1). NCBI lineage: Eukaryota > Viridiplantae > Streptophyta > Magnoliopsida > Escalloniales > Escalloniaceae > Escallonia > Escallonia rubra. The sequence goes on from JAVXUO010003123.1 coordinate 452,243, forward strand.
GAATTATTGCAAATTCTTTTCACAGTGAAGTGATAAATTTATTCGTGGCATCAAAATTCAAATTTGAGGAAATTAAAAAACAGAAATGGTTGAGATATGGAGCGCATCGCAACGGTAGGAAGTGAGAAATAACTCATTTAACATCGCATTTTCGTTACGTGCCACAACTTAATTTTAATTTTAATTTTTGTGAAGTGTTACAACTTAATTAACACGTTGAAAAGACTAATGATCAATTGACAACATGGACGAAAAACGAATTATACCATGCGACTAAATAGGTCAGTTAATGGGTTGGAGCTGTCTAAGTAAATGAATCCAGATTCTAGAAATGTAATTTGTAACATCGTATAGAATAATAAAAGAAAAGCAAAACTATCTCAGAAGAAAATAATTAAAAAAAAGAAGAAGTAAAGAAAAGCAAAATTGTGAGACCAAGGTGATAGCCTGATTGTAAATGCCTCTATCTTTCTTGTGTAAGGTCGTAAATTTGAGTCTCGTATGAAAGAAAATTCTAGCATCGCGATCAAGCACATCTATAGTACATTAAGCTAGTAAAGGAAAGTGAAAAAACTTCACGTCAAGCCGTCTCGAGCTCCCCTTCAGTAGCTAAATATTTTCAAAGTATCGTGATATAGTATCACCACCATGACTATAAACAGATAGCTCAAATGACTATAAGCAGAGCGCAATTAAAATTTCATCTTGGCAGGATGCAAGAAACTATTATATATGCTACATTATGCTCAGTGGTGATAAGGGCTCACCAATTTCTTTCTATTTTTGAATGTCTTCTGATATTTAAAATCAGGAGCCAAAATTGCAAGTAAGCCAACAGTGCCCACAAACGCAGGTAAAGAACAAAAGGGTTGGGGCCGGAGATCCACTGCAGTTGGTGGGAGCGTTATATCCCCGGGATTCTGGTGTCGGCTTTCTATGGCCTCTCTCTCTTCTCCGGTGCATAGATAGAAGTGTACAAAGAAGCTTCGGATATTGTGTTTTTTTATTTTATTTTGTGGGGCTCTATGTATCTCTCTGCAGCATCGGTCTTCCTGTTCGTTCATACATCATCTCAGTCAGTGTCCCTTCTTTTGCCTTCCCTTATCTTCTGTGGAGTTGTGACTGATATTTACCCAGATGGCCTTAAACTTGCTTTCAATGGAGGACAAGTTTGCGATAAAGCAACCTAATCCTTAACATGGACGCTCCCCTTTTTCTCTTTGTTCTCTGAACAGCAAAAAGTTCCATCCACTGCTTTGAAAAAGAACTCCATTCAAGCATAAAGTACAGGTTTTTGGATTCCACTTCGCTCCAACACAATTTTGACATTTAAAAGCTGTTGTTTTTGGTAGTTTATGTTTATGAAGGACGAACCTGAAGAGTAGGCCTTTCAAATGCAACAAATAATATGTGTACATATATTTGTAGGAAGAACAAGCTCACAAAAGTGTAAGAACCGACACAATTCCATGTATAATCGAATTAGAATCTCAACACCCACTCGTCCTCACGCATTCATGAAATTTTAGGTGATTCCATACTTCGATCCGGGTAAAGCGGACTGTCATTCCGAATGAAGCGAGCGAGACCGATCATAGGATATATAAATGATTTAACTCTGATACCATATTAAAATTTGGGGTTCAACTCAAAAATATATTCTATAAAAGTTAGCCAGAACCCCACGTAAAATGGAGGTAAGCATTTATCAACAAAAAATCAAAATAGAACTTTGAAAGAAAAAGCCACACCATGATATTGAAACTGAAATATTGATAAAAAGCCATGCATCCAAGCATGACAACTTCTGTCATTCCAGTTTCAATATTTTGAACTTAAGAACTCCTAGTACCTTAAAGAAAAAGAACTTAAGAGAACCTCCTTTAGACAACCCACCCAGATTCCACTTTTCACAATGTGTCATTTGTTATTGGAGACCTTCGTAAGGGCTACATGAAAAAGTTCAGGGCGCAGGGGCCACTCAAGAGGCCGCTTGTCTCTTTCACAGTCTTTTGGCTGTGGAATTCCCATGTCTCGTCTTCATCTTTTTCATATAAAATGCATGGTGGCAAAGCTCTTAGGCTTAAAAGTTGTGCATGCGTATTCAATGGAATGGCTAATTAAAGTCATCTTCTTCTTCTTTTTTTAGCCAAGGTTCCTTTACTCATTTGGCTTCAAATTTGATGTTCACAAACCTATATAACATTCACCAAGTCATAAGAAAATAAGCCAAATCAATAAAATGCGATTACAAAACCTAACGCCGCAGTACCTTAGTAGATAGAGTTTATGCTCACACCAGTTATCTATATTCTTTGAATTGGAGGGACTAGATTTTCAACTCGTTAAACGAAATCGAATCCATTTTTGAATATGCAAACGGCCATTGACATTACTTGACTCTTGACAAAAAATTTCTAGCATTCCTCTCATTCCAATACCATAGACTGTAAGTATTAGATCCAACTTGCATATTCTTGACTTAAAAACTTTTATTTCTAAATTTATCAATTCATAGCGGAAGAGCTGATTTCATGCAAGCAAAGCAACATTCAGCTGCAATTTTTTCCAAAACTTGAATATCGAGAACAATCTTGACCATACCATCATAACAGTTCTGTTTGAACGGTTATTGATAACACTTCTAGGTATGAAACCAGCGACAACAAGCACCACGCCATTTTTTGTCTCATAGAGTATAATTTAACGGACAAACTGAAATGAGATTGGAAGTCCTAACCACTAATTATTTTTCTAAGAAATGTCGTTAGTAATGGGGGGGACTATGAAAAGGATGCAATGGCTAGAATACAATTTGCTACGTTAATACATTCCAACGGATGGTGGTGGGGTACTAAAGCGACATCGTCTAATTCAAACTTATAGATATATTTGTCGCAAAGATTGAAATGATACGTAATTAGATTTCGTGTGGGTCTACAATAAACAATTCATAACTCTTATACCAAATTATTAGTAGTTCTTTAAAGGATGACAAGTTTGAGAAATTTTCAAAAGGTCAAAAAAGGTCAAGATTATGATAGGCTAGATTGTTATTCTTATGAGACTAGCAGTGGCTTGGAATATGAAAAAAAAAAAGATTATTTTACCTGCAACTTGGATTGTAACTAGAAGATACAGATACAACCTCCTATTTGTTGATATTGATGACTACTAAATATGGTTAGTGTCAATTTCTTGGTAATGCTACAAAAGATACAACTTCCTATTATTGTAAAATGCTATCAACCAAAATTAGTAAGTATTAATTCTTGTTATACGAAGAATATAGCTAAAGAACTTTGTCAATATGAAAATGGTTTGAACCATTAAAACGACGAAGGGATTGCCAGAAACATGCTATACATCGTTAGCGTGGGTTAATTCACAAATAAAGGTTATGTTGTGGACTACAAGAAAATGTTTTATGTAGCGAGACATAAGAAATTTTGAAACAATAGGGGATTAAAGTTTTATTAGTTTCTCATCCGTTCATTGAGTTAAGTCATGTCATTAAGTTCACCATCACATAAAAGTTTATTTTGTGGACTACCGAATGTAGGCTCTCACTTATTGAGGTCATCATGATCCCATGTGTTAAGCAAATCTTCGTATTACAAAATTAACCCATGTGTTAACCTAATACACCTCGCAGCTAAGAAAAATGAGTTAGTGTGGTGGGTAAGTGTGCTCGTTTGCTCGACAGATTTAGAGTAGTATATACAACGTACTTGTGCCGAAAGTCCACAATATCCTTATTCGTCATGTGTGACCATGTATTGACATAGCAATCCCTCGTTAGACGTGTTGTAGAGACGTCGAAACCTCTCAATCTCTCCCTATAAGTATCTCCGATGGAGACATGGGGCTGCCTTGTGCGATCGAGCGCTGGTCACGCATTTCAACGTTCTTAGATGATGCCTAAATGTCTAATCAAGTCAATCATCGGATTGATCTCAAGTAAAAAAAATTGGTCCGCAATTGAATGCTTAAGTTATGAGTGTTGTTAGACATCACGAATAATCTTAAGCACAGATCATGAAACCAAGTTTCGATCACTATCAGCGACTGTCATTCAAATGTTGCGAGGGAAAAGAACTAAAAGATACAGAAACATATCATCCACCGTGCGCAAGTAATAAAACCACTAAATCTACGAGTCCTCGTTGAACTTGAACCATTTTCACGTGGGATCTTGTACAATTTGTTCTGAACTAACGTGGCTGCTTTTCAACAGTGATAAAACCCACAAGGAGTTGACTTTCATTGATTTCATCGGGCCCAAACTTGGAACCAACACCAACACCTCGAAAGAATGTATTTCTCTGAATGTACAAGGCCACTGTGGATACACGTTCTTCAGATCGTCAGATAATGAAACTTAGTGTCGTGATTAACGCTAAAGTTAATCCGAAATACTCACATCGTCCCAATCAAAAAACAAATAACGACGGACAAAAGCAAGTCATCAAAGTGGAATATTAGGACGAAAAATTCTCGCTAATCTGCCCCATAATTCGGATACAGGCTGGTCCAAGCGTCATAATAATAGAAGCGCAAAATCATAATCCATCTAGTAGAACAAAAGGTGGTCTAGGCCGGCGGCACCACATGCTGCCGTGATTGGCTCACCGAATGGGCCCAACCTGGACCAGATACAGTATTATAACCCGTCCTTGATTTGCGCCGGTTAGTGCCATCCTTAACTGAATGGGAATAATGGTGTTAGAACATGCTCAAAGCCCATTTCGGATTTGTGTCACAGGATAGGGATAGGGGGAGCTAATTGGTTTGACCTCCACAACCTCAATGTTCTTCCTCTTTTCTTTTCTTTCTTTAAGCTTGTTATGGCCCCATGACATTACACAATTGTAAATCGCTTCTTCTTGGTATTAAAAAAAGAAATAAAAGAAAGAAAGGTCGCAGGAAGTGATTCGCATTCGCTTTAATACTATGTATATTTTCAAACAGACTGAATGCTGCAAGAGTCACTTTATGCCAAATTAACGAGCTAAGCCTGTAGATTATAAATTAGACACCATAGCTATAGTGACTATCTTTACACTATGATGATAGGTATGCATTATTCGTAGCTCCGACATTCATAATGTGAGTTAAACGGGTAAGATACGAGGGGCTTAACAAATCTTGAGAATAATTCACATGATGTAGCATAGCTCAAATGGCCTTTAAGGGTCCCAGGAGATTATTTGCCACAAATCATTGGTATACTTCAAGACTACATTATGGTAAATTTTTCCATACATTTCAACCAATGAATTGCTATACCAATTCAACTTCACAAAACACTACCCTAAGGGGTGGTGGGGACTGAGAACGGACATTAAAGAATAGTCTCAAGGTCTCGAGTTCGAGTCCATGTATCAAAAGATTACATAAATTACAATTCTGATTATTATAAATAAATAAAAAAAGTCTATAGATTTCTAATGCCTCCATCAAATCAAAAAAAAAAAAAAACAAACAAATACTCTTGGTGGTAACAATATGATAAGTTAACGTCTTTTGTTTGTCCTCCCTGCATCACTTGAAGCATATGAAAGGGTTAGCTTACCTGAAAGTTTTGTGGTAGGGGGTATTTGGTAGGGGAGGATAAAGGGGCTCCCGGCCATTAAAGGGGCTCATGTTCAATCATTTTCAACCGTGGACATGCAGAGTATCGCGTAAAGATCTACATAGGGTCCCGTGTCCCTTCCCGGCAGTGACCAGCACGTGTACCGGTGGCCCTTGCAAAGTTGTAGCTCCGTGAAAAAGAGGACAATGGAACACGCATGTCCATATCAATCCTCTTACTTTCTTTTGCTGTTTTGTTACTACTACTTCTGCTCAACCCCCCTGCAGTGTTCGTTAAAGCTTGGGGGTTCGATTTCCCAGAGCATGCGGATTGACTGCCTTTTAGGAACCTCACTGATTTGTAGACTCACGAGTGTCGCAGCTGAACTTCGATCCGTTCATGAGGACATGTATGGGCCCGCATTCGGCTCGTGAGACATAACAACTTAAGCTATAAGTTTGTGTCTGGAGCAGAGGGAGACGAGGCGAGGCGAACACAAGAATGTGAGTTAGCAAAGTTGACAAGTATTAAGATGAAGTAGGACGAATACGAGAGCAGAACGAGAGCATTGCTTGCATTTGATAACTCAAGTAACAACTACTAGTACACAAACAGTGAAAAAATTGAACAATTTTGCGGTAACTGCCCATATTTTCTTGGATTATCTTCTCTCTTTGAGCTCTATTTCATTGAGAAAGAGAAAAGAGAGTATAATGACACTGTTTCGCAAAGCTTCGGTGTGTTTGCCCACAAGGATGTCTAAATCGAGTGAGTTGATTCAACTTTTCGAAGCAAAGACCCATTTCATCTTAATTGGCCACGGTCTCACGGAAGGTGCACTTGTCTTTCGACGGAGTGAGAATAGTTTTACGGTCCCAGTGATGTGAAGTAAAGCGTCCACCATGATTGTCTGTTGACATAGAGAGAAAGGATCATCGGACCAGAAAATCATTCCATGGCAAGCCGTGATTATTGATCCAAACCGACCAGCAGAGGGCCAGTGTAACTAACAAATAAATGAGAAACTACCAATCTTTAGTGTCCTTACAAGAGTGTGGTCCATTGCACTTACTCTCAACCATGTGCAGTTGAGGGTGTCGCAACCTCTACAGTCTACTGCTTTCAAGTACTACTAGCAGGTAGGACGTTCTAATAATAGCCAGTAAACTTGGAACCTTGAGTTTCCAAACCCGAATCTTACCATTACACATTCACACACCGACAATTGAAACCCAGGTTGGCGAAATCTCAACCCCCAAATATCAACATGACTTCTTGGCTCCGCAGAATTGTCTCGGAACGCACGCTGTCATAAGTTCCTTCCGTAAAAATTTGAACTGCGTCAAACTTTTTATAACCGGAAAAGCTTAGACGCTACTAAGATATTATAACATAGATTTGAGTTATTACGATGTATCGCTTTTGTTTTCACTTTTCACGTCACAGCGCACATGGATGCTCTGTACTCCAAACAGACAATGTTCTTCATATTTTCTTTTGTTGTTTCTTTTGCCTTTGAGGAATTGTGGATAGCAAATAGCAAACCTAGAATGGACTTACCACATGGCTTGATTTTTCTCATGCTTACAACATGGCTTAATTTTGTTTTTCTTGATATGAACTTAGCACATGGCTCAACGGCAGATTGCTTTCTGTATACACTAGAAACATGTGAAGAAGATGACTGGTGATGTGCTGGAAGGTTTTCATGTGCCTATCTATCTTCAATTAGGTGTATGGTCCTTTTCTTGTACGACGCCGTAAGAGCTTCTAAAAAACCTCCAAAGCAGATTCTGATCCACTAAACCAAATGAATGTGAATGGAACAGAATAAATACGCCTGCAGAAAATAAAAATCACCTATAAAGTTATCATTTAGTACCACATATAAGTTATCCCAAATGAAAAAGACTTGTTTCTTTTTACGACGTTTCTCTCAACAAATCTCGTACTTATTCACGGACATCTGTTCCGCCGATACAGAATTCAAGAGATACTATGATACATTTCAACGGATTAGAAATATAAGGAATTCTCACAATAATTTATGAACTAATTAAGCTTATACTAACTAAAACCCCGTACTATGCACGAAAATGATATTAATTAATTATGAAATTGAAGAATGGAGGTCATGGGGTTGGATGGTTAGAGATCATGAGGTTGGAAGTTATTTTGTGGCCAATCAAAATTTAATTCCTATTAAGTTTTATTTTAAAATTATAAGAATTCAAGAAAATAAAATTTAAGATTTGGAAGGCATAAAGAGATGTCAATGAAATCCAAATATATATAGTATAAATATGAATTTATATTTTATGGTTTAGCAGGATAATTTAGCGGTAACTTTTATTAGTATTGTCTAATTCAACTAGTTCAAAGTCGGACGAGTTTCCTTGCGTTTTGGCAGCCTAACTAATCAGGTTAACATGCAAAAACTGGGTGTTGGGCAACTAGGTAGGTATGGGCCAATTAAAAAATTATACTTGGGAAGTCTTAACTAGATAGTTTTTTAGGGTGTGTACTTTCAGGGTAAACTAATGCTACTTTATATTTTAACCATATTATCAGAAACAAAAAGTGGCATGTCTTCCGGGAAGGTACTTGTTGCCTAATTTACTATGTAAAGTCTCACCGACAAATAAAACCAGCACGCTGGCGATACGTCAAAACCAATATGAGACTGAATTTTGAAAAAAAGTATTAATTTAAGAAAATTTTTGAGTGCTATAGGAGAATGTAGGACGACACTTGCAACCACCATATACAGTTATTATTTTTTATGTTGTTAAAAACTGTCGTTGAATGTATTAATAAAAGTACAGTTAAATATAATTAGGGAAAGTAATTATCGCTGGACCGTAACGGTGTTATGCAAAATTCTCTTCTTAGTTCGGTCTTCGTGGCAATGTGAAGTGGCTCGATCGAGGATCATTCGTTTTTGGGTGTGAACCCTGAAAAGATTTCAAAAGGTGGCCTAACCTTTAAAGAGACCAAGAAAGTGAGAGAGCCGCTACTTCAAGTGGACGTTGCCTTCACATATGAGACCTTCCTACAAGTCATTGACAACACACGACAGACTTTATTTTCTAGGTCACAAAACCGGCTGGCACGGTTTCCACCGTGACCCCACTCTTTGGTCCAGAAGCATAACCCGACAGCCGGTCGCAGCAGTGGGGGGATACATTTGCCGTGACCGTAACAGAACCGGCGTCAACCGGTACTTGCGGAAACCTGCCTTTTTGACTGTTTAAACTTATTCAAATAGTTTCTTTTTTTTTTTGGTTTTGTAACAATAGGCTGCGTTACCCTGTTTAGTGGCATTTTGTTACTGGTGAAAAAGTTTAGTAACATTTTCGGAGATATCTTCCGCAAATGATTATTCATAAACACAAGTACTGGTGCTTCTAGTTTTTGTTTTTTTGTTTCCGATTGGACATTAAAAAGTATATTCGGATTAGTTTTAGCGTCAATCAAAATTAAGTTTCCTTTTCCGACAATCTTAAGTGCGCATCCCACAAATCTGACCATGTTCATTCTAACGATTATTTTTCCTTCCGTGCTAGCCCGAAGGTTTGAACTCAGAAACTTAAGGAAATGAGTAAATCTCTCATCAACCACGAGTCCAAGCCCTTTGAGTTTTTGGATCTTGCACAACAAATCTTGGCAGTACTAAAATATTTCCACTACCCATATTAAGCGACAATCAATTATCACCCGCGATCATTTAAGGGCCTAGATACTAAACATGTAGTGCAAGATAGTAATGATATATTGATAAAAGTATTGCCACAGTAAAAAAATAAAATAAAAATAAAGGAGCCTAGCTACAACCTTCACATTTGACGACGAAAGACCGTGGCCAAATAAAATTAGTGACGTTTTTCTGGACGATCAACTTCAAACCTTTACAGTACATTTGTGGGGCCTGCATTTTCATAACCGATATTAGCAATTATTAACGATTGATTTAAAATTTAAACATGACGGCGACCTTTTTGCACATATTTTTATTTTATTGAACACTTTGCTCTTTTTTGTTTTATTGGACCGGAAGCCGTTGATTGCGGTTGGGAATAAAGTGCTCCTGCTGGGCCACCGTTTTATGACCACTTCTTCTTCCTCCTTTGGGGCATTTTTCACTTTTCTCTTTTTCTCTGCCAAAAGTGGTCATCGTTTCACTGAGATATTACCAAGGGTGCCCCCACGCCGGTTTGACCCGCCGTAAGACTGAATATTTTACCTCATTCTGTCGGTGGTCATTGTTAATGCTAATGCCAGAGAGAGAGGAAAATGAAAATAAAAATAAAAATGGCTAGCCGTGTATTTTGTCTGGGTTGTCGGGTTTTCGAATCACGTTACAGGTCAAATCTTTAAGAAACCAGATTGTCACAACACCGCCACGTGTTAGCCCCCCCCCCCCTCCAGCATCACCTAATGTTATGTTGCACCGAAAATTTTCTACTCTAGTTTTGTACTTCCGGGGTAAGAAATGTAAGAAAAATGGATCAGCTTGAATACAATAATATAATTGAATATATTTAAGGGCGATAAAGATTATTATTTTTAAATTTTAATAACAGTAACAAAATATTGATAGTTGCAAATTATTTCCCCTAAAATTATTAGAAAATTTGAATCCAAGACGAAGAAGGAGTGTAACCTTGATATTATCAAGTCACTACTGTAGATGCATTTAGTGTATGGATCATAAGAAGAATTCATTTGATGGATCACACGCTTCTTTCTAGGTTTTGCAATCCGTTCGGGAGAAAGAGAATATGATCAGTCTGGAAGAACAATATAGTCCTCTTTATTCTCATTTTTTTTCCTTATGCACTTTAAAAAACGGAAGAAAATTAGTGTTACTCTTTAGGAGTTTCCATGCTTAAACTTTTTCTTGGCATTTTATGATCTAACGGTAGAACTGTAAAGGTTGATCGAACAATAAATACAAGAGTAGTTGTAGTTGTAGTTGTACATGCAACTTAAGGATATGCAAGTAAGTTGCAAGCATGCAAAATGGACAAGCATGGTAGTTGCCTTGAAAATGGACAAGGGCTTCTCTTTTGGAGTCTAATTAACTACATGACCAACTTTTACAATAAATTACAAGAACTAGTTCTGCCTTTGGAAGCGGCCATATTTTGACAAAGCATAATTTGCAGAGGGTCCGTATCATGTTAATCCATGTAAGCAATGCTGCATTATGAGCTGAGAAATTCTTTGAGCTCGGCGATCTTTACTTGCAATGTGGAGACGAGGAAGGAATGAGCATTTGTGTTCACCGGCATCACAATAAAGATCTGAATTTATAGTCGACTTGAGCCGTATTTCAGCTTTTATAACTTACTTAAGCATCCAATTGAACAAACACTTTTGATATACAATCTTCTCAAAACAAAACGGAAGTAGTATCACCCTTCCATCACTTTAACATTGGGGATCAAGATTACGCTCCTTATTGACCAATTGTTGTCAATTTTCTTGTTTAAGTAGTTAAAAACATTGCACTCACCGATTCTCTTTCAATAACTTGTTTAAACCGACAACATTTCGGCCCACCACTTGTATCCAAGTAAGCGATAACTCTACCAGATTTTAACAAAGACGATCCTCAATCCCTCTTTTTTGGACATTAGATGATCTCCGGTCCAAGTAAAAAAGGGAAAAAGGAAAAGATCTGCTATAGAAGTTCTATCAAAACTCTGCAGGGAGCACAACTTGTCCTTTTGAGAGAAGTAAAGGGACAAGGTGGACAACTCACCCATGGGGTCATGGGGACACCCAGTAAACCAGGTTTTTGAAGCTTTTGACTCTCCTGCCACAACTCACTCTGTGTTACTTAATTTGGTAACTCAGAACCCTCAGAACCTCCAATTAAACCTGCAAAGTGTCCCCTTCTCTGGACTATAAGAACAATAATTAATCACTGATTAAAGCTCGGTTATTTAACTAATTTGTCCCCTTTTGTCTGCAGTAATTTTCTTCCCTAGGTTGCATTTTCACACCAATAATATAAGTCCATGTGTGACACGTCCAACACCGACCCTTCGCAGTTCAGAGCCGAACAAACTCACATGTCTCTGCACTTTTCTCAACCGTTTATATCTCCCCTACCCACAAAATATCAAAATTTCAATAGATTAATTACAGCATTTATTAATCCCTGTAAATTTTTCTGGGCATTTGGCACCTTCCTTCCCATTTCCATATATAGTGGCTCTAGCTCCTCCCCTTCCCCCCAATCTCTCTACTGAGCCTAGCCTCTCTTTCTCTCTTCACTTTCTTCTTCACTCTTTTTGGGGTGGGTATATCAGAAGTTTTAGCTGATAAACCAGACCAACATTGCCATTTTGTAGCATATATACTGGCAGTTGACACATAAATCATACCCTTGAGCTATTGTGTTTGTTGTTCTAGTTATGGAGAAGTTTAATGTGAGGGTTTGTTCTGTGGCTTCTGTGCTTCTGTTTCTGGGGCTAATTCCTTTGGCCTTGGCTGGTCATGACTATGGCCAGGCTCTCAGTAAGAGCATTCTCTTCTTCGAAGCTCAGAGATCTGGTTACCTTCCCAGTTCCCAGAGAGTTCAATGGAGAAGTCATTCTGGTCTGTATGATGGCAAGGCCAATGGGGTAATTTCCTGTGTTCTCTATTCAGCCAGAATCCAGTTGGGCAATTTGTTCCTTGAGATACTTTTTAGGTGTAATTGTACATAATTAGTAACTTCTGGGCTTGATAGCATTAACTTTTGGTGTAATGCTCTGCGTTTTTGCAGGTGAATCTGGTTGGAGGGTACTACGATGCAGGGGATAATGTGAAGTTTGGGCTACCCATGGCATTCACAGTAACTATGATGTCCTGGAGCATAATTGAGTACGGTAAACAAATGGCTTCAAGTGGAGAGCTCCGTCATGCCATGGATGCTGTTAAATGGGGCACTGACTACTTCATTAAAGCTCACCCTGAACCCCATGTCCTCTACGGAGAGGTATTCACTTTGCCCTCTATCCCTTGTCTCCTTATTTTTTCAAATAATATCAGAATGCAGTAAACTGCAGTTCTAACTATTTTTTATTAAGATATTGCTACGTTTCTAACGAATTCATGTGGAGATGCATATATTTCCACTTATAATTGATTGTATAAAGAAGTTGTACTGTTTCTACATGAACACATCAAGTGGACAGCAACAATAATATATTCCTTTATGACAATAATAGTTTAATTTTATTAATGGGCAAAAAATAAATTAGCTCTAGAATTGAATTAGTTCACCCCACCCCAAGAGGAGCGGTTTGGTTCGGTTTGAAAGTAAGAACCATCAATTTACTTATTGATGTTGAACAACAATGAGAATTAGTCACACTTGGCAAGATGGTGCACTACTATGCGGATTTCCTAAATATTGACTTCCAAGTTTTGCGACTATTCCGCACTTCAATCTACGTTCTACAAACGTTACCCACATCATTTGAAAGTCATATTTCGTGACAAAATTTCAGGAGTCTAAGCATTCTTTTAGTGGCTTTAATTTTTTTTGTTAGTGGGTTGTTTTCTTCTGAATAAGAGTGTTGTGGATTTTGCACTGCATTTTTTTCTGGATTGGTGGTTAACTAATTGATGTGAACTTTGTGATTAGGTGGGAGATGGCAACACCGACCACTTCTGTTGGCAAAGGCCAGAGGACATGACCACATCTCGCCAAGCTTACAAGATCGACCCCAGCAACCCCGGGTCAGATCTCGCCGGCGAGACCGCCGCCGCCATGGCCGCCGCCTCCATCGTCTTCCGCCGGTTCAACCCTTCCTACGCCAATGAGCTCCTTAACCATGCTTACCAGGTGGGTTCAGGTTCAAGTTGTCTCTCCTTTTTTCCTCCCCAGAACACACCATGTGCCGCTTCCACTTGACTTGTCCTGCGATGTGTTAGTGAAGCGGCCTAAGTTAATAGGTAGTTAAGATTGCATCAGCTTTTTGTCAGGCTGGTTGGTCCTCGTGTAGGTCCGCATTTATAACACAAATCTTTACCAATTTAAAATGGGAGCCGCTGCAGTTGTGAAGCAACTTGCATGGTAGCATGGCCTGAGAGTTTTCTATTAAAAAAAAAAAAAAAGTAAACCTGTTTAAAAAAATAACGGAACATGCCAAGAAGGAGAAGTGCTTTGCAAAAGTGTAGGTCCACATCTTATTTTCTTTCGAGATAAAAAACTGTTGAGTGATACATCTTTTTGGTCTTGTTCAAAAGCAACAAAAGCAAAAAGATATAAGGTGTCTTTTTTTTATCGTATGAGGTGGGAATCTAGTTTCGACTGATAGTTGGTCCGACCATACTTCTTTCCGTCCAGACCAAAACGAAAGAAACGTAAATATTTAAAGGCCTGTTCGTTTAACGTTTTTGCTTTTCGTTTTCATTTTTGTCACTTTTCGTACTTAGTTAAGCAATATAGTTGTGTACTTTTTCATTTTGACCCCTTATTTCTAGCTACTTTTCACCGACAACAGTGAGAGGAAGTTGAGAAAAAGTGCAAACACTTGTATTTTCATATTGTCGTACTATAATTTAAAATTTTCAAAACAAAAAATGATAAAAGTGTGTGACAATAAAAAAAAAATCTTTTTGTTCTTGTTACAAAATTTAGAAACAAAAACAGTAAACGAACGGGGCTTAGTTTAGCAGTTAGGTGCGAGGTGATATGCTTTGGTACCATCTTACCGCTAAATTAAGTTATGTCATCCCTTTTGCTAATGACGATGATGACCGAACATTTTTATTTATTTACTTTTGAATTGCGGTGATGACAGAACTTAATCTTACATAAAAATTTCCATTAAAGTTTTGTAATGTTTACATTTGCGAAATAAAGTGTCCCTTGAAATATTAAACTAATGACTCAATAAAACAACTTATATTTCAAAATTTAAAAGATTATAATAGCATCGGCTCCCGTTTAACGACTGTGAAAAATCTTCGGCGCATATTTAGGATCGTGGTTGGGGGGCCCTTTCCGTCTATCACGGGAACTGTCTCCACACCGTACTGATCTTGTGTACTCTCAAGATCTCAACCGTCAATTTAATGACTGAGAAAACACGATTAAATATTATTGTGCCTCTCACGTGATATGACTGTCGGTGAGTTATTATTTGACCTCCTAAATAGCGTAGAATTACGGTTTTTGCCATACCTCTTTAACGAGTAATATTTCTTGTTTCAGCTGTTCGAGTTCGCCGACAAGTACAGGGGCAAATATGATGGCAGTATAACCGTGGCCCAGAAGTACTACCGATCCGTCAGTGGATACGCTGTACGTGATCACGCCTCTTAAAATTTCTAATCTCTTTGTTAACCTTCACGCCTCTCGTTTTGTCGATAAAAATGTATTTAATTTTGTCAAAAATAAGGTGTGGACAAGCATAAAACGGGTCGGATCCTTTTCTTTGGTTGGATTTGGATTTTGATTTTGTTGTTGGGTGGTGGGTTAAACAGGATGAATTGCTATGGGCTGCTGCATGGCTGTACAAGGCAACAAACAACCAGTACTACTTGAACTACCTAGGGAACAATGGTGATGCTCTTGGTGGGACTGGTTGGGCCATGACTGAGTTTGGTTGGGATGTCAAGTATGCTGGTGTTCAGACTCTTGTTGCCAAGGTAAAATGTTTGCATATGCTTTTGCTTATTTCCATCTTCAACTCTGCTAGATTTTGCTACTACCTTGATAGATCAGTCCAATTGTACATGTCATGATATGATTGTTCATTATTGATTTGAACTGTTGCAATTAGTTTAGTAGAGAAACCCTTTAAACTTGCAAATTCTTTGAAAGGTGTTGTGGTGTTGAATGTGCACATACTGGTACCAAGCTAATGTTTCATTACATAGATGGCACAATTGAGCTTCCACTCCAATGTGTAATTGTCTCCTTCCATTTGTTACTTAGGATTGCAATTCTGCAGACCAAATTAAAAAATGGTTTCATTTGAAGATATTATGGTTTCAGTGTGACTTTAATCACCCTAGTCTATGATAAGATCCTAATTGACTTGCATGGGGGCTAACTCGTTTGAGTTGTTAATCTCCTTGCAGTTCCTAATGCAAGGGAAGGCGGGTCAGCATGCACCTGTCTTCGGAAAGTACCAGCAGAAGGCAGAGTCTTTCATGTGTTCATGCCTTGGAAAAGGCACCCAGAACGTTCAGAAAACTCCCGGAGGCCTTATTTTCCGTCAGAGATGGAACAACCTCCAGTTTGTTACCAGTGCCTCGTTCCTCCTCACTGTCTACTCCGACTATCTAACCTCTGCTGGGAAAAACCTCCAGTGTGCTTCAGGCAGTGTTGCGCCATCCGAGCTTCTCTCACTTGCTAAATCTCAGGTAATCCTATTCAGACAACTCTTACAACGAAGTATACATATTGTTTATGAGTTAAACTTTTTCAATTCATGCAATCGACATTGACTCTTCAAACCATCAGGTTGATTATATTCTTGGAGACAACCCAAGGGCCACAAGTTACATGGTGGGTTATGGGAGCAACTATCCACGACAGGTTCATCACCGAGCTTCATCAATTGTCTCCGTTAAGGTCAACCCTTCTTTTGTTACTTGCCGAGGGGGCTATGCTACTTGGTTCAGCAGGAAGGCTAGTGACCCGAACGTCCTTACCGGTGCCATTGTTGGTGGTCCTGGTGCGTACGACAATTTTGCTGATGAAAGAGACAATTACGAGCAAACAGAGCCTGCTACCTACAACAATGCTCCTCTTCTTGGCATTTTGGCTCGTCTAAGCGGCGGTCACAGCGGGTATAACCAGCAACTCCCAGGTACTGTAAATGTGTGTTTATTTGTGGCACTACTTTCTATTGATTTTGTCGCGTTTAAGTTCCAAGCCGGCTTCAGTTCTAATTAACAGACAATTATATCTTGTGCAGTAGCTCTTCCAACTCCTAAAGCCGTTGTTACCAAACCAAAGGCAGCTCCACAGTCTAAAGGGAATCCAGCTCCAGGTATTCACATGTGCTCCTTTTAGATTGGCTTTTGTTATCTTGTCATTGGAGCTCAGACATCTGTGTTGGGCTTCTGAGGATGCTTTGGCACAAATGGAATTTATGGTGGAATCTAATATTACGGGGAACATATTGTGCAGCTTCATATACCACTCCAATCGCACTTGAGCAGAAGATAACAACTTCATGGGTTGCCGATGGAAAAACTTTCTACAGATACTCTACGATGGTGACCAATAAATCTGCTAAGACACTGAAGGATCTTAAACTCACGGTTTCCAAGCTCTATGGTCCTCTATGGGGCCTCACAAAGGATGGCAACTCATACTCGTTTCCAGCATGGATCAAATCTCTGCCTGCCGGAAAAAGTATCGAGTTTGTGTACATCCACTCTGCTTCTCCTGCAGACGTATCGGTCTCAAGCTACACCTTAAATTGAGAGAGTAAACATCCGAGTAGCAGAACGAGAGAAAAGGTTCACATGGATTTCCGGGGTGTGTAATTTAAAGAAGAATTGTGCAGCTATACAAGACGCGGTCCAGGAGGGTCTTTTTCTTCTTCCTTGTATCTTCAATTACTTGTTGATTTGCAGTTTGAGTAGGGTTTAGAGACGAGTTAGGCTAAATAAGCCCAAGATTGGAGGAAGAAAGGAGTGAAGAGACAAAGTTAAAATGAGTGCTCATCCTCTTTCTCCTCCGGTTCCTTAGTTACATTATAGTCATAGGTGTGAGACAGTGAATTGAGTGATGAGAGGGTTGCGAAGTGGAGAAAACCACTTCTCAACAGGCTTGAAGGGTGTCCTACATTTCTTGTGCTTCAAAATAGCTTTAAGGATTCTTCCTGTTTTCTTTCTTCGGATTGTGCCGTTGTAAACTTTACAACATTGTCTTATTGCAATATGAATATAGTTTGTTCAACAATATTGTTTCAGGTCTTTTCAATTCTGTGTTCGGTTGTGTTGATCTGCTGCAAACTTTACAAGACTCTCTTATTTGCAGAATGAATATAGCTTGTGCCACAATATTACATCTCGTTCAAAGTGGTAATTCTTTCCCCATTTCTTGGTTGTGCTGTGCTGTTATAGACTTTACGAGGGTTACCTATTTGCAATATGAATATGGTTTTTGCAACAGAATTATCTCCCTCTGGTTGCTTACCTGTAAATTCCACTGGCGTAATATCTTTCTCAAAAAATTGCAGCTGAGCATTTGTAATTTGTTTAGCAGCGTCAATCATCCTAAGGGGACCAATATTCTTGAGCCTGTTGGAAAAATCTCTGTATACCTGTGCAGAAAAAATCAATTACTGAACATGCAAACTCTATGCGTTTCAAAAACAAGCAGCAACAGAATCAGGAAAGAAAAACTGTATGTAGTAACTCACATAGCAGAAATACAGAACAAGAAATGAAGAGCCGATGCGTGAATTTGATTCACAGTCCTTAAGACTTTATTCGTCCCGCAACGGTTTTAACGGTCTCTTGACTAAAGTCTCTCTGGATCCAACGACAATACGTCTGAGAATAGGAACACTCCAAATTCGCAGTCCTGGTGAATCAAAACAATGTAGAACTCTTTCTTTCAGACCGGAAGGATAAATTTTCTGTACATTTTTCACAAGCCTGGACATTGTATATATACAGTGAAAGAATGAGGGGTGCAACTCTTCACTTAAGAGTACAATTGTTGGCAAAGGTTGCAACTTTTTGCAAAAGAAATTATTTAAATAAATAAAATTTATTCAAAATGTTTTTGTCCCAAAAAAAAATAAAGCCTAATGGACCCAAGACTAAGCCACGGATCGAGAAGGGCAGATCTCGGGTCAACTTAGGTCTTCCCTTCTCACAAAACTTGGATACCCCCAAGAGGTCCAACCCTTAGCTCAAGATTAGATCTTATAAGGAGATCACATTTGTTTTATTTCTTGTATGTGAAATTCTCTCTTCCTTTCAAGTTGAACCTTCAACTTCAATTTTTTCATTCATTATTCATTTATTTTAAACTTGAAAAATATACCATGATCATCTACTCCAACAAATGAATAAAGATTAATTTGTTCCTAACTAAAATATGGTGTGAAACCTATTCGAAAATTGAGTCAAAGATGGCTTCTCAATATGAGTTTAAAACCCAAAATGCCAACAGAGCCAATCTTAACCTATCTAGGGTTCAAAAAGTACTTATGTCCTTTGACCGAAAAGCATATTGATGGCCTCAAAAGTTATATGAAAAGGCATGATTGCCTTCCAGCCACCACCATCGTATCTTCTATTGTTACTGCTTTTTTTTTTCTCTCATTCCTCTCATACTAAGATCATCATCGTAACCTTCACCACTCACAACCACCATAGCAAAACCTCATCTCTCTCTAGACTTTCCCCTTAACTCTGACACCACCATCATGGAACCACCTCAACACCGCCGACCACAAGTACGGCACCATCCCAACACTACAAATCACAACCATGGCACTAGCCTAACACCACTAACCACCACAACTAACACTATCACCACCAATTTGCACACGCGCGGGCACAAATACACACACAGACAAAAATTTAATTTGCACACATGTGCACACATGCAAATTGATTGAACACAAATTCACAATCATATAGAGATGGCCATTTCATTGTACCAAAAAAAATATAGAGATAGTCATTTCATATTTAAAACTTAAGGGTATTATTGACAATTTTAAAATATAAAATGAACATGTGGGCCATAATTGATAGTTTTTTTTTTAGAGAAAAATAAAAATATATACCAAAAGAGGGTTACAAAAGCATGCCAAAAGGCAAGTAAAAGACAGTCGGATGACATCCACATTCGATAGGCATTGCCATAAAATAAACCATACAACACTGACTAAAGTAATATTTGGTAACACTAAATATCAAAGCATGTATGTCGAAAGAAGCCTATCTCGGAGAGAGGCGAAAAAAAAGATCCCATCCCCTCCATCCAATCTTTTCTCTCCTCCTCACCCCGTGTCCGTTTCCGTCACCACAGCTGGCGTTCCCAGCGTGTGGTGATGTGGTAATCAATTAGTTGTTTTGATTAGGGTTTGTGCGAGATTCGGGTGGTAAGGGTGCTGGGTGTTCCGTTGCGGCAAGTGGTCGAATTTGATGATCCGTTGCAGATCTGGCGCCGAAAATAGGTTGGGGCTTCGATGGAAGGGTAAGCTATCTAATTCCTTGGGTGATTTTGCCGTTCGTATGTCGCGTTGCCACGGGTTGGAGAAGGCAGGGGAGTCTAGGTCTAGGTTCTTTCTTCTAGGGTTTATTTCCCCCCCTTCCCCCTAGTTGATGCCCCTCCCCCTAGATCTAGAAAGATGTGTTGGTTGTGTTGTTGTGGTGTGGTTCTGCGGCTGTGTTTTCCGTTTGATTAAGGTTGATTTGGCCGTTACAGAGTCACTGTGGTGCAGCTTCGCGGCGAGTTTGTATACCGTCTGCATCAAGTTATGGGAGATCACGGTTTGCCGTTGGTGGTGGTGGTTCTTTTGCTGTGTTAAGGTGGTCACGGGTCGTTGTGAGGGATTCTGTCGGTCTTTATCTCCGGTTTCTTGATGATTTGGAGGGGTTTCTGTTTGGTTTTGGTAGACGTTCCCTGGAATCGACGACGGCGTGTTGGTCGGAGACGGTGGTTTCCCGGCGCCAGAGTGGGTCACGGAGTTAGAGGACACGTGGCATCGACGGAGACACGTGTCTGGCACACTGGGAAAATTTGACAATTTTTTTTCAAATGTCGGAAACGGGTTTTCGTTTTGCCCAAACACTGTCCTTGACTGCAATTTTTTCTAAACTCAAGGATAGAAAGTGATACAACACCAATAAAATCTTTCAAAATGGTAGAAGTCCTAAGAACATGTATACCGCGAGTTAAATATGCTCTCTTACCTTGCTACATTGAGCGGCATGTTCTTGACTTCAACTGCGCGATAAATTATTCAAAAGAATCTGTCATTCTTAGGTGTTTGAATCGCAAAACCAAGTCAAGAATGGACAAAACAATGTTACAACCAAGTGCCGAAAGCACTGATCAGTCGATCCATTTCAACAAGGTTGACCAGCGAACGGCTTTGATCCTACAATACACCAAGGCAGCCACCAATACATGAAAACTTGCTGTGCATTGACATGCTTCAACAGTTTGTACAACCTCAAAACTGAAAAGAAAGAAAACACCCAGTAAAAAACGATCAACAAACGCTCAGCTTGAGTTTTTCAGCTCAACTACTATGACACTGATGTTGTCTTCGCTCCCCTTGGCCATGGCTAGCTCGACCAGTATCGAGGCTGCCTTGGCGGCACTACCTTCTGAGAATCTCTTTCTAATTTCGCCATCAAGACATCTTTTGACGACTTGGCATGCAACCTCATTGGAGACAACATCCCATAAACCATCACTTGCTATTATTAGGAACTCGTCTAACCTGGTTCGCTTGTTCACTGTGACCTCTGGCTCAGAGATCACATATGGCTTCAGATATTGGTCTCCTGCAGCCAGATGAGTTCTTTTTGAGCACGTAGAGATGGAAGGTAAAATTGGGCATTTGGTTTGTTGAAATGTCTCAAAGGCAAAAGCCAAGTAGAAATATACTCCAAAAGTATACTCAAGAAAGCATCTATAAGAAAAAATAGACAAATCTCTCATCATGAGAAGCATGATAAACTTGCTTTCCAATAGGCATTGCATCACTAACCAATATAAGCCTCGTGATGATCAAGGAAAGCACAACGTACCGATTGCTCGCGACTCTTTAAGCGTGTGATATAACTGGATTATTGATGAGTATAAGGGCGAATGCCGCTCAAATAAGGTCAACTAGAGGATAAATGGTTCTAAATCACGAAGAAAGCTGGCATCACATCTCGGAGAGAGAGCTTTGAATACCTATCGATCTTGAAGTAGCAAGCACTCCCGAGACGCGGCAGCCATTCCAGTTTATGATCCTCCCTCCGGCGGTTTCCACTCTCCTCTTCTCATCAGGTCTGTCTGGCTGTTTACGGAGGTCAAAGGCAGAAAATCACAATACAGACATAACCTACCAAAGGAAAATGATACAATTCTTAAACAAAAGAGGACTCTTCCGAATGTTATACACACAGCATGTGTTAGCAATGGCAGTGTTGTTCTGATCATGAATCTTGATACTCTTTCATAAACCCGAGATAAGCTACTACAATTCCACCATGATAGGAATAGGGAAGGAAACCTCAAACACTAAATCAAATCAAGCCTAATTGACCCTTTTAGAATCAGCAAGAATGTGAAGACTTCGAATTAAGTAGACGAAACAAGATATTGATCCGTGAGCGTTAATGCATTTAACAGCAAGTATAATGTACACCAATTCCAGAGCAAGAACAGCTACTCATGATTCCATGCATTGTAACAAGACACGACATTATTCAAACTTGTATTAGCCGTATTTGCAGGTGTTGACAATGGATAAGAAACTCTATCCGGGTCACTTAAATTCAACTACGAAATTACTGACCTACTGCCTCTTAGCAAGTCGCAATGCAGCCTATAGCTATAATCCAATTTATTGACGGTTAATGAGCTTAACCTTTAGCTTTTCATTATATGATAATGATAATAATTGTTAACCTCATGAACAAGAAGAAATTAAAATTACCGTCTTACGGTTGCAATGAAGAGTATATCTTTATCTCAAGAACGTGATAGACTTCACCTTGTGATCACGCGATAAAGGCACCGCCCCTACATCGCGACATAGCACCGCCCTAGAGTCGCCGCAGTTCGCCACCACAACCTCCTCCTTCGCCACCACCACCACCACCGCCGTCGACCCCACTGTCTTCACCGACGAGGAACTCTCTTCTCTCCCAAACTCGCCATTACTAACTCCCTTCACTTCCTCATCCATCTCAGCGAAAGAAGCCACCATCACCTTCTCCCAATCCGTCCCTCCATCTCCACGTGTCGCCTCGATTTCCTTCCCCAACAACTGGTGCAACCGCACGCGGCACGCATTTGAAACCCTAGAACCGCCGTGCCCGTCGTACACCGCAAAAAAAGAAAACTCTCCTTCCGCAATTTCCGGCTCCACCGTCACCGCGTCCTCCATCGCTCTCCTCCGTCCGATTACCGACATCGTTCCGTGCGACACGTAATTCAACCTTGACGTTTTTTCATCTCCGGAAAGTCCGCCGCCGGTGACGAATGATGAAGTAACATCCCCGGTATCTTCTTTCGACTCTTCCTCAACCGGTAGGGCCATGAGACATGGCCGTATCAGGTCACTGGAGTTGCCAATGTCTCCCGTGAACATCTTGTCAGTTCCCGGTGAAAGGTATCGACGATCACACAGTTGCAATTTCGGGTTTCATCCGTTGAATTCTCAACCTTTTTAGACGGTTTTCTCTCGCTCTTTTCACAAGGAATTCGCTTCGCCTGGCGGATTCTAGCATCGTGCAAGGGCTCACCTCACCATGGTCTCCCGCCGGTGATCGGGAAATGTTTTCCGACGAACAGTAATCGGTATTTTGCTACTTTCAGTAGAGAATTAAATAGAGTTGAAAAGGTGGGGAAGGACCGAAGGAGTGATCGGTTGATAGCGCCGATCGACGCCAGATGGCTAGCGATACGGCTGCGTTTGAGTGGTGAACCGAGTTAGGCGGGATTGGATTTTTATGGGCAGGGAAAGACGTGGACGGCTCAGATTGAAACCTGGAACGCGTGGCGGGAGATGTGGTGGACAAAAGTGATCGGTTTCGGCGGGAGAGAGATTGTGTTTTGGAGGGACCGAGAGTTGGAGGCTCGGTTGGTGGGCCGGGATCGACGTCTGATATTAAGTGGAAAACGATAACGTGGAGCTTCGATTTGCGAAAGGGGCAGATGACAAAGATGGGTTAGCCGCACACCCGATACTAGGGGTGAGCATTTAAACCGTGAAAATCAAATCAACCGTGAAAACCGAACCAACCAATCCGATTAATACCAAACCGATCGCAAAAACAGTCGGTTCTGTTTTTTTCTCCAAACCGCATATTCGGTTCGGTTTAGGTTTTTCGAAACCTATATAAACCGAACCGACCGTAGGTAATATATAATATAATTTTTGTTACCTAACCCCAGTTAATTTTACTACATGTCCTAGTTAAACTTAACCCATTAATATAAAAGGGAAGTAACCCTAAATTTCATTAACCCTACTTTTCACTCGCCGCAAGATCTGGAGATTTCTCCACAGCCTCCATTCCAGTCCTCCGTTTCACGCCTAGATCTGTGATTATGCCGACTGCTCCATGCCTCCACGACAGCGCCTCCCTCAGCCACGTCTCTCCTCTAGCCGTCGTCTCCACCTCCCACGGCTGTGCTTCCATTTCTGACGTCTCTCTTCCCGCCGGCGCCTCCAATCTCCTTCGGTCTCAAGTACGAAGTTATGTCTCCCTTTCTCCTCTCTTCTTCAGTTTCAGTTTCTGTTTCTCCTCTTCAGTTTCTGTTTCTGTTTCTTCTCTTTTCTTTTGTTTCTTGAATCCTTTCTATTCAGTTTCTTCTCTTCACCACATGATCTCACCAAATAGACCAAATACACAGAATACTGGAATAGAATATTCACTTGATGACTTCAACCGAGTCTTGTGGGTTTGATTGAAATAAAAAAATAAAATTAGTTTGAATCTTTAGCTGCCTAAGGAAATTAGCTTGCACCTATGTACTGATCATTCTTGAAGATATATAGTTCAATAAATAGTTCAATAGAAAGAATTGGGTTCTAGATAAAGCCTTGTTATGTACTGATCATTCTTCAATTTCTAGATAAAGCCTTGTTGTGTTTGTTTTGCTGAGTGCTGACCCTTGAATCTAAGTGAAGCAATGCAGCTCTGCAAGCATAAAACTCTACTCCCTCCACGCTTATTATAATAAATTATTTGAATATTTATATATATATTTCTTGTGAACCTGATTCATTTTCATTTTTCAGAAATATTGACTATATGCTGATTGAAGGTTGATTGGTGATTGAAGATGCCAAAGTTGATCCTTAGGACCTGTTCCTTTTTAACTTAATCCGGTTGTTGATGATGTGTAATGAAGGATGTTTAACTTGATTATGCAATGATCTCTTTAAAGTTATGTAATTTGATTAGAACTTTAACAAATAATGTGTGAATTAATTTGATTAGAGTTTATGTAATTTGATCTGTTTTTATTACAAAATTCATTATTTCTGGGACTAAAAAGGAGTCTAGCCCAAACCGTTTGATCCGCTCAAACCGAACCGTTCGATCCATTCAATCCGTTCAAACCAAACAGTTCGAACGCGGTTGGTTTATATTTTTTCAAACTGATGTTGGTCGGTTCGGTTTGGTATTCAGCCTCCAAACCGAACCGACCGCACCGTGCTCACCCCTACCCGATACTACGGAACAGAACGAGGACAATGTGTTAGCAAGTTGGTGACACATGCGATGCTCGTATAACATTTCCTTAATAGTATGATTTGTTATGAAAAATTAAGCATATCATATAAGTTCCTATTGTCAAATTCGATAAAATAAATTTAACTTATAGAAATTAAACGTATCCTTATAGGTAGTATTTATCGGTTAAAATTTTTACTTTTATAACTTCTTAAAAATTTAATGAAATCATAGGTGTCACAATTCTAAATAGGTAGTTACATAATATCAAATAATTGCTCCCTTTATAAGTAGTATAGATACAGATTTAGAGTTTGAAATGATTAAACCTAACTTAATTTAGATTAAAATTTTAATTAGGTTTAGTTAAATCAGGTTGTTAGGTGTTTGAAAGTTATTGAAAACAGATAAAATCAGCTTTCAAAAACTAAAAATTTGATCAAGTAATACTTCAAAAAAGCGAGAATTATGAGTAATCACTTTTTTCATAAACAAGTTTGACCAAGTAAAGCAGAATATCTGACATTTTGCACGATTTATTTGACATAAAATTTATGTCTTAGCTGATTCTACTAAAAATAACTTAAAGGTGTTGTCAAAAGTTAATTAAGATTGAATTTGAAGTTTACTAGGGAGAATCAATCCCAAACATGTACAAATGTTCATGTTCATATTGATTTGGCTAAACCAGCATGCACCTTATAAAGATGACCGATGTTAGAGCATACAAAGAAAGAGCTATATTTAACAAAAAGAAAATCTCGAGTTCATGAATTCGTATTAGAAATATGAATTTACTTTAAGATTTAAATGAGTAAAATTTGAATACATTTTTAACTGCAGAACAAACAGGTAGCACAATCTAGTCAAAGTAAGCATTACTCTTATAAAAGCTAGATTTGTTTTGACAATAGAGTTGATCTAATTTTTGATATAACGTAGTGTTGCGAAATCACTCTTGATAAATATGTATAGAGTACAATAAACAAATACAAGAATACTCGAATTCAGATAGAACTAAAATTCATTTTGCACAAGTCATATTTACAACGCTCCCTCGCGTGTATATATCTTTCAATTGTCAGTCGTCACATTATACAAGAGAATACATCGTATTTATAGTTATGTCCTACTCAAAGAAAACCTAATCCTAATCATGTATGAACACTCTAAAAAATTTCGGGTCAAGAGCAGAGCCCCTGAACCCCCAATAAAACCCGCGTAGCGATATAAAAAAGATAAATTTGACGGGTTCTGCTCCGAACAGCTTGGCTTATATTTTTTTTTCTTTAATTATAAATATAAGACATATATTAACAAGTAGTGTGTGTTCATTCAAGATAAAGTTAAGAGAATAGAAGGGCACAATTATTTGAAGTGTACAGCAAATCATGTCGATTATGATAAAGCTAACCCTTTTAGTTCATCTTTCCCAACAAGAACCAAAACAAGTTTCTTACAGTTAAATATGGCTACATTCAAGCTTGACATTGGCATTATCAGTCCAGTTCTGACAAATCTGGAACGATGCATCCCTCATGGAGTGTAAATCCGGAATCATTCGATCACACTCAAACTCATCTCATAGAGTTTTGTGCAAGCATCTATCAACTATCATGCTGGACTTGGATTCTTTTGGTACTAGCCAAGAGATGTTGTGTTCAGCCGTACAGAATCTAGTCAAGCTCTGCATTTTCGTTTGAAGGTCAGCAAGCTGGTCATTAGCTTTACAACCAATACTCACGGGTACGATGAACACAATCAGTTTCTTTTGCCCTATTGGGGTGCCATGACAAGGCTTTGAAGCTCTCTGAACGTCGAGCCGCCATGGCCAAGATGAGGTTACCAGTAATACCGTCAGCTGATGGAAACCACCACCTTTTGTTTGCTAAAAATAGTTCGGATGTTACGTTCATGTGCGATGCACCTCGATTTGATTTTTTGTATGGCATGATTTTTTGGTCCAAGAGTTAATGCATCCTATCCAAACAAATCATCCGCAATTTTAGCGACCATTTTTCTCTTTTTGTGAAGACGGTGCTCAATCGATGCCTATTTTCGTTAAACCTACTTCTTATGTCTCTAAAAAGAAATTAAATAACAAACTTTGACCGTTTATTGACGACGAAAATAGTTAGCGAGAAAAAAGAAGTAAATTTAACCTCGTCTTAAATATAGGTGAAGAGATTGAAGGAGTGAGTTAATTGGAGTGGGGCAAGGTTGTGATGGTAGAGGAGCAGCCGAACTTGTGACTCAAGTTTGGGTTGGGTCACCTTTCACCCCGTTCACTCTCTGTGATTTAGCAATGTGTTTGGCTAATTGGGTGAACTTGGTACACAAGATATGACACAAAAGGCCGCATATAGAGTGCCATTAGCAATATTAGGAGCTAGTAGAGCTACCTATTTAGTTCATTCTCCATTGTCACTTCAGAGTTTTTGATAAAGATAACTAAAAAGACCATGTTTGACTATGTTTTATGTCGTAAAAAGTTACTCAAGACTCTAAAACTTCGTACTTTGGGGATGACATGAAAAATAATTACTACGAATGATTTAGGAATTGTCAGAACACATCACATATAGTTTTTCTATGAAATAACAACATACTCGATTTTGTGGTGCACGCAGAAAGAACGTAGTTTGCTTGCCAAAATGGAAAACATGCATGATGTCATCGTCTCCCTCTCTCTTTCACGTTGGAAGATCTTTGTTGACCTTACTTCTTCGTTCGGTCTTTCCTTGGTTGGCCTGTTACGAATTCGCCAACAAATACCACCCCAAACATGCACACACGTGCGCACACATGACCGCACGCATTCCATTAGCCATCGACCACTGTCAAATTACTAGCCATCACACACACACATGATCACAAACACATATTTGGGTTGCCTCGCGCCCCTTTCTTCATATATGGGCTCTCTTGACACCTCTTTTTCTTGTGGTGACAATGTTTGTAGTTCGATTTGTATGGTGAGTTTCGTGGTGGTTGTTAAAATGAGTGGTAGTGGTGGGTGGTGAAAACTTATATTGGTGGTGGGCGAGAGAGATGGCTTGGAATAGTAAGGAGATAGGAGAAAAACAAATGACATTTTCAATAATGTTGTTTATTCTCACGAGTACGACCGTTTACCCGTTAATTCTATTACTTATTTAGTTGAAAAACAAAAAATTGTAATTAATTGAATTTCAATGGCTGGGCGTAGTCGTGTCTAACAAACAAAAACTCGCCGAGTGTAATTAATCGTGAAATTAACAATGTTGCTTTTCTTTCTATGTTATTATTATTAATATGTTAAAACTCGGTGCTTGTCCAAAAAGTCCAACCTTCAGAGGTCCATTTCTTTCAAAACTCGGAGACCGACCTTCTTACTGATCGTCTGTGCTTCAAATTCAGACGAATTCCTCGATTAATCATCCAATTTGAACAACGAGTAATCGTAGGCAACCTCTCAAGTCCGGCAGTTTAATGGCGAGCGAAGCCACGGTGGAATTGGAGAGCCGTTGTTTGGTGAATCTGTGCATCGAAGCCGCCAGCCAGAGCCGAGCCGCCGTCGAGAAGTGGCGGAGACAGCGGCGCTCGCTCGAGCGCCTGCCGTCTCAGCTCGGCGAGCTTCTCTTTCACCGTCTCCTCCGCCGCCGGCTCCTCAACCCTTCTCTCCTCGAGTAAGTCCAATATATAATTCATTCACTCATTTCCTTTTACCTCTTTTTTCGCTCTTAAGGAATCGTTTTGTTATTATGCTATGTGCTGGTTATGTAAATTTATGTGAATTTCGTTGTAAATTACTGTGCGGCGATTTTGTAAATTGTCAAAAAAAAATAGTACAATTTGAAACAAATCACATAATGTTATATGCAATAAGGCTACATTTGCAGCACTTCTGTTGCGTATAAGGCTGTATGGTGAAATGTGAGCAACACATGTACAAATATATTCGTATGTATGCTGTAATAAGCTGTGGTAATATATATCAGCATCAAGTTACTCAGGGAAATTCACGTTGTAAGATTCTTACAAGAATTTTATGCGGTTTTAGAATATCCTGAACACGCGATATGTAAGCAACATATTCGTAAATGTTTGAGAAAGCTGTAATATGCGTAGTTTTATATGTGTAAGCAGGTTATAAGTGAGGGAAATTCAGATGTTCAGCTCTTTTAATCCTTGGGATATAGAATATCTGCGCTTTTTGCAGTTTAAGAGTTCTTACGCTCTTCATTATTTCTTAAACTGACTACAAAAGACTAAATTGTTAGTTTTTTTTTCCCTTTCGTAGGATTTTTAAACACAGCATGGAGAGGATTGACCTGAGAGGTGAGAGCTACGTGGATGCAGAATGGATGGCATATATAGGTGCATATCCTTACTTGCAATCGTTGAGCGTTGCAGATTGCCCTAAGATCAGTAGTTCCTCCCTTTGGCCGATAACTGGTATGCGCTCTCTGCTACTATCATGTTGCCACGCATTACCTAATTTATACACTAATTTGTCAGGTTCTTTAGAGAGACAAAGTATGCTATTAATGTGTACGTCGGTTCTTTTACGTTCAGTTGCTCATACCTTTACAGCAACTAACCTATTTCCGAAGAGGATTGACTTGTTCTAATTTATATATCTGGAAATCTTGTCTTCAAGATGGGGAAGCTAGCTCTACTGATTGATTTTAAATTGTAACCAGGCGAGTTAAAGGGTTGTGCAATGCTCAAACATGAAGCATAATAAAGAATCAGGCAGATTGTTGCATAAAATAGTGTGTTTTGTGGCAGGTGTAGAGCAGCATACTTTCGTCTCAATATGCAGCCGATTAATCTAATGGCTAGAGTTTGAAATAGTTAAATAATTACGTGCGGATAAAACTTTTAATGGTTTCAGGTATGACTAGTTTAACGGAGCTGGACCTTTCAAGATGCTCTAAGGTTACTGATTCTGGCATTAGGCACCTCTTTTCCATCCCAACTTTGGAGAAATTATGCATTTCAGAAACAGGTGTTACTGCAAACGGGGTTACGCTTCTGTCTTCACTTACAAATTTATCTTTGTTGGACCTGGGAGGCTTACGGGTCACTGACGTGGCACTTAGTTGTCTCCAGGTGTATTATTTTCTCCTTGTATTTGTTTTCAGTCTTCTCGTTTATTTTTTTGGTTGTCTCTTTCTTACTCCTGAAAAATGCCATCTAAATTGGAGTTTCGCTATATTCTCTCTATGTTTCTTCCTCTTTCTTTTTAGTGTGCCAGATCCCTGATTGTTTCTGTTTATCCTACCTATACAATCTTTTGTAAGTTGTTTGCAACGAATAAACTCAAAATATGAACCATAATTTGGAGATTTAGAGCAAATTTTAACGTGCTTCCTGACCATGTGCCTCCATTTTGTGTTGTCCCTGAAGCTGGAAAAGACAGATTTACCACTGGATCATATTAGCCCACTATATGTTAGTTTAGTGATGTGCTATTTTGTGTGTGTCCTTCACCCAAGAGTAACGATTCTGGAGTTTCTGCTTGTATGCAGTTTTTGCATCTAATTTATTAGCAATGAGAAATGGTTGGTTGGTTTAGCTGGGCGCTAATTCAAATCAACAACAACAACACCCCCCCCCCACCCCCCGGTGCAATCACACATACACACGGAGTATTGGCTACAAAAATAGTTTCCTTTACGGAGTTGCGCATGCTATTTTATTGGAAAATTTC
Organism: Escallonia rubra; assembly: GCA_033065855.1. Lineage (NCBI taxonomy): Eukaryota > Viridiplantae > Streptophyta > Magnoliopsida > Escalloniales > Escalloniaceae > Escallonia > Escallonia rubra. The sequence goes on from JAVXUO010003123.1 coordinate 482,917, forward strand.
TTTTCGAATTTTGGTGCATAACGTGCTCCATTCAAGCTAGGCGTATTTCTCTAACGTTCATGGTATCTCGGGTGCATGCAGCGCTATTTCTCTAACGTTCATGGTATCTATTTTTATTAGGTTCTGAAAAAGTTGCAATACCTTGATCTTTGGGGGAGTGAAATAACTAACAATGGAGCAACTGTCCTTAAATTGTTCCCCAAGCTGAGCTTCCTGAATCTAGCCTGGACAAAGGTTACAAAGTTGCCGAATTTGTCCTCTCTTGCATGCCTAAACATGAGTAACTGCTCCCTACTTTCTATATATGAAGGGCGTGGTGATAAAGGTCACCTGGCAGAGCTTATACTCACTGGAGCTACATTCCTGGATGTTGATGAAGCCTTTTTGCATGTTGACACCAGTTTACTTTCGTTCTTGGATTTGTCTAACTCTTCTGTTCAGAGTTTCTGGTTTTTGCCTTCCATGTGTGTATTGGAACATTTGGATCTTAGTGGTAGTGCGATGGCAGATGAGTCAGCTGAAATCATTGCACGTATAGGAGCCAATTTGAGATTCTTAAATCTCAGCAATACAAGAGTGAGCTCTGCTGGAGTGGGAATATTAGCTGGACATGTTTCCAATCTTGAAACTATATCGTTGTCTTGCACGCCTATTGATGATCTTGCCGTCTCGTACTTGAGCATGATGCCTTCACTAAGGGTTATCAACTTGAGCAATACAAATGTTAGAGGTACGATTCTCTCTTAAATTTTGTGGTTCGTGTTGCATTTACTATATCCTTGTTATCGTATCCTAGGTTTCGACTGCACTCACGAGGGGGAAATGCTCATTTGCCTCCTTGATACTGGGCGCCTGATGTTTTAATCCATTTACTAATTCCAATATAATTGTTTTGTAATTAAATGGATAGATTGTTTGGCACGCGATTAGTTGTCATATGTACTCTTTTCTGATGCCAATGGGCATGAAATATGGAGGGCCTTTATTAGTTACAACCATCGTGCTAGGCCGGAGTTTGGATACTGTCAAGGTGCACTATAGTGCCCTCGACTACATAACATTGCCCTCTTAAACCCATAAAATTGATCCACGCATCTCAGGCGAGTGCCTATTGTATTAGGCTGCATCTACGCATCTCAGGCGAGTGCCTATTGTATTAGGCTGCGGAATTTATATTCTTTCAGATTAGATTGCATGCTTATTTACTAAAATGGCCGGTTCAGCTTGCTTGGTTATTCCATGACACGATATCTCTTATATTGTAATGGTTTCCAAGTGGTTTCTTACCTAGATGCACCCTACTGGACCATCGTATTTATTGTTTTTTATCATCATTTTTATAATCACACTATATTCCCTCTCCAAATTCTCATGCCCTAGTTTGGCTGGACTACCAGGTTTGATCCAACAAATAGGTGCTGAGCCAGATTGGGTCCCATCGCTGGCAGCTCTGCAAAATCTCAGGTTTTTAGAGAGGTTAGATATGGAGGAGATCCAAGTTGGGGATGCAGCACTGGAGCCTCTATCAACTTTTCAAGGATTGAGATATCTTTCTGTCAAAAGTGGTTTCCTCACAGACATGTCTTTCCATCACTTCTCATCTGTTCAGGAGTTGATTAGCCTCAGTATTCGAGATGCCGTTTTGACCAATGCTTGGCTTGATTCTTTCCACCCGCCGTCGACGCTAAAATTGCTGGATCTAAGGGGTTGTTGGCTCTTAACGGAGGATGTTCTGTTGGCATTCTGTCATAAGCATCCTGAAATCCAAATGAGGCACGAGCTGATTCATGCCCTCCCATCAGACCAAGATCGCTCCAAACATCCGTCTCCACGACGAGCAACTCCGAGGACTTCGCGGTGGAAACAGCAGCAGGCAAAAGTATCTATGCTGCCACTCGGGCCTGTGAAGGATTCTTTTATAGATCAAAGGTTGAAGTATAGGAGAGAGGAACTACTCTCGTTGCAGTTCTCTTCTACATTGCTTGTTCCAGTCGGTAGCGTGCCGCCCGAGTTGCAAATGGAATAGATGTTACTCCGCTCGCTAATGATTATGTAGCAAGCTACATCGCCCATTCCTGTTGTTATAATCCCACAAAGCACACAGCCCAAAGCAAAGCACACCACACAACGAGAGTTTTGAGCTATTAGTTAAGTAAGAAAACGAAAGGTCTTTGAGGTTAGTGTCGGAGATGGTGGTTGAAGTCGGAGGGAGTCCATACGTGTGGCTGGCATCGATCAAGCCAACAAGGTTCAGCCCAAGGCTCACTGTTATCTACTCATTTGTCTGTTTTTGTCCCTTCCTATTCAGTGATGAAAGATATTGTTACTAAAAAGTTTATGAACACTTACTGTACTGTTTGTCTGGAGATCTCAGTCAATTGGGAACCTTCAAAGACATTAAATCGAACTGAATACTTTTTGCTGCAAGTAGTGTTCTCCCATACTCATCTAACACGGTTACACTTGATTTCTTAATCAAAAATGATCCTGCAATTGCACGAACTTGATTTCTTAATCAAAAATGGTTCTGCAATTGCACGAATTGGTAAGAAAAGCCAAAGCTTTATCCAACAAGATGGTTAATTGATAAGAAACTTTTGTTAGTTGCTTGCACGCGATATTAGTCGATTAGATAATCTATTTGGTTTTCTACAGTTCCGGAGAAAACTGCACTTGGGTTACACAAATATGGATATCAAAGTGCTCAACTGAACACAGTTATGTACACAGTATAAGGTGAAGAAATAGGGTACAAAAAAAGCCATGAGTAGCGATTATATGGTCCCTTGAGAAGAAAACTGAAACTGAGGGGTATCACCCTCGGGCAGCGTGTGCTTAATTTACTTCTTGTACATGCTGTCAATGACATTCTGCAACAAAAGATTCCTGGTCAGGACTTTTGATAAAGAAAATGACTTATTTGCAGAGTAATCAAATCAAATGCAAGAAAAAAAAGGCCTTTTATTCATGTAAGTAGCAATAGTAGGTTTCGAGTTTCAAGAGTGATGTTCCAAGCAAGGCCCGTCAAAGAGTACGTCATTTGTGAAGCAGCAAGCCACATGGCATTACAAAGGCATTGGCCGGAGTGGCCGAAGCCGGAAGCCGCAAGCATATTCGAAAAATGATATCATAGATCATGAAATAGATTGGTTTGAAAATCACAGCTAATCAAGCATTCAGCAGAGTTTTGCAGGTGAAAACCTAGACCTTTCGTGCTCATAGTGATGATAAAAAGAAGCTCTACCTTGTAAAACTTTTGCAACTGTGGCCTCTTCTTCTTGAATGTCGGGGTAAGAAGGTCGCGTTCCATGTCGAAGGGCACGGGATCAAGGTGAACAGCTCTGATAAATTCAAACCCTTTCAACTGCGAAGCACATCAGCAAGAATTAGAAAAGGCTTCAAGAATTATGGTAAGTACTTGAAGAGTAAGAAGAGATCCAACCTTTTTTTCTTTCCCAATTTTTGCTAGCTCTCCAATGAAGTACTCTTTCACCTTCGGATTTTCACACAGTGAATCAAAATCCCCAGATACACCGTTTTCTTCAGCCCAACGTTCAACTGCTTGCTTGTTTGGGTTGATAACAGCAACAAGGAAAGACTCGAAGCTATTACCATATATCCATATCTGAAATTAAATGAAAAGGGCAGAGTTCTCAGGGCACATTTATGCAGTAAACTCTTTTAACATCAACAAATAACAAAATATAGGAATTTCATCAACATGTGAATGCCTAATACATTTCTCATCCTCTTTCCATACTAATGAGATGTCCATCAAACATGTTGAGAACTTACTTGAGGGGTTGGCTATCTGATCAATTGACTGATTAACCGCTTAATACCATGATAGATGTAAATGTTTAAAATTGCAAATTCAAGTTCACTTCAGTCCCACTTTTCTACAAATGCGTTCATGAACCAGTAGCCAAAGCGAAACTTGATTAATATCGTGGGGAATGTGCATTGGGGTATCAGGAAGGAAGAAAGGGAAACAGAGTTGTTTGAAGCAGTTGAGTGTCCTATGGAGTCAAAGTGCAGTAATTTGAGGTGAACAAATCAAGTATTAAAAACTGACACCTTTATCTGTACATGTATATGCACACACCACACAAGTGTAAAAATGTGGGTGTGCGTGTGTGGACGATTTAAAGAGGCGTACCGAGTCAATATCAGAAACAAGACCATAAACATTTTCCAAGTTCTCAACTGCCACATATTCCCCTTGTGAGAGCTTGAAGATGTTCTTTTTGCGATCAACAATTTTCATGCTTCCATTTGGTTGCCACTCACCGATGTCCCCTGATGCAGAAGGTTATAGCAATTATAAAGTAAATGGGCATAAAAAAAGATATAAGAATGATTACCCGAAACTACTTCAGACAAGAAAAGCAGGCATACCTGTGTGGAACCACCCGTCAACCATGACCTCTTTCGTGAGGTCTTCACGTTTGAAGTAGCCTGAAAATAGGGTTTCCCCCCTTATGCATATTTCTCCACGTGGTGTGCTTGAAAGGGCGTCGTATCCCATTTCAGGAACAGATTCCAAGCATGTATCCACATTGGGTACTGGAGGTCCAACTGTACCCAACATATCTACCTCGTTCGGTAGGGAGACAAATGTTCCCGCACAGGTCTCTGTCAGGCCTACATTAGAGTCAAACAAACAAGTTCAGACTTCCACACCATCGAAGTGCCTGACATCATTATTTTTACTGATTGACGCTTGAGACATTGTAGCAACCCAACCAACTCCACCCCTTGTGGGAAAGCTAAGAACATATAAGAAATGCAGGCAAGCAGGAACATCGCGACAGAGAAATTCTAAACGATTATTGGCACAGGTTAAATAACCAACATATGATGCACAATGATCACCCTATGCTAACTTGACTGTGTTACAGTAAGCATACCCAGAGACTAAATGCAGTAGCTTTTACAGTCATCTGGATTCTGGTAGGAATTCGTTTAGCTGCAAAACACAAGAACTTCGAAGTTCCCAAAATGGGCATAGAAAGGCACTTTGTCAAGACACATATGATGCACAATGATCACTCTCTGATGACTTTATTACCATAAGCATGTCCAGAGGACAAATGCAGTAGCTTATACAGTCATCTGACAAGAGTTTGGTTTGGTGCAAAACACCAGATGGGCAACAGTAGAAAGGCAATTTGTCAAGGCACCAATGAAAGTGTCTTGTCATCATAGCAGTTGCAACTGTAACCACTACAGTGTAGGCAAAACTTCGGTGGCAAAGGGGATATCAGTTTTCTTACTTAAGCATAGGAATATTTACCACCCCCCCCCCCCCCCACTAAAACCCCAACCAACCCCCCAAACTCTCCCTCTCTCTCTCTAATGTAGGAAAACAGAAAAAGAAGTGAACTATGGTAGCAGCACTAGTGTTCGCAAATTATCTGCCATAAAATAAGAGCAGCTGGTGAAAGAAATTGACAAAAAAGGAAACAGGGGAAATTCTTAATTAAATTGGTGATCCCCAAAACATCCACCTTGAATCAGAAAGCTTACGGACATCGCCAAAGCACTGAGATACGATTTGAAAAGGGCGGGTATATTTTCAACTATGTAAGAGTTGCATCTCGAAATATAAGTAAGCTTCCTTAGATGGAGCACATAGTTTTACTCAAGCACAAGACTGTAGAACATAATGAAATTGGAGCGTGTATCATATGTTCAGTAACTACCAAGCTACTAGATTAGTCAAATCCATGCAAGCAACTAAAAGCTCTTGAGTAATGATTAGCATTCTTGCAAGCTTTCAAGTGATGCTTATACTGGAAAAGTGATTCAACAACTGCACTTTAACAAGGAGACAGGAAGCTGCAAGATGCCTCAAACAGACCAGAACACAAAAAATTGACTTCTAACAGGAAAATCTGCAGAAGCTTAAAACCAATCATTTTGGACAATAATTTGGAGTGTACAGTACCATATCCTTGAAGAACATGAGCACATGTCACCACCCGTAGATAAGCTTCAACATGGGAAGCAAGAGGTGCTGCTCCAGATAAGATAAGCCTTACATTTCCCCCAAGCCCTTGCTTAACCTGTGCAAGAGAGAAGATCGATGACAGTCATGTCACCATTATACTGTGAAGAGGTAAAAGTATGCATAGGGGGAGCCGCGACGTAGATATAAGAAAGGATTTTTTTATTTTTTTTTTGTTCCCTACCTTGCTGAAAACAACTTTGTCGCAAATGGGAGCTGCCTCTGTATGTTTATGCCCCATCTTCATGTTGCGAAATTTGCTGCATCATTTTAACCCAAAGGAAGAAATCACAATTAGCGACAAAGTCAGTATAATATCTCACCAACAAAGCGACGCCATTTGGAATAAAAATTTTATTCTAGTAAATTTCGCATAATGTTCAGTGCAGACTCTTTCCTATATTGCAAATCCTAAAGAGCAGAGAAGATGATTTATTATCAGGCGTTTCTTTCAAAAAGAATATTTATGCCATAAGATAGAAGTGAAAGAAATAAGCAGAGTACCATGAACATATGCCACAAGACAGAATGTCAAAGTGGAAGCATTAAATATCTACGTTTAGTTTTCATAAAATGATGTCCCTCAGAATTTACAAGGAGAAGACCACTTGGGAAAGAAGAAGCTTAAGATTTGAAGGAGCTAATGTCTGCTTTTGTAAGAATTTCCTTGGTCTAGAGACGTGGAATGAAACTTACTGCCAGTATGCGACGTTAAACAACGTATTTTTTACGAAACCCCCCGCAGAGATCTTCTGGGTCAAACCTGAAATTATGCACAGCAGTTAGTGACAGCAGCAAATGTGAATTCTCAGATATTATGTAATTGCACAGGAAGGATAGAACACCAGAAAGGCCATTGACTCTGAGTTTAGCAACTTAACGTGTAATGCTTCATCCGATGTGTTTACGGTCAACAACCAAAACCATGTTTCAACATTGTGCTTCGTGTGATCCATATCATGAAACTAGTACACACACCATGTCAACCAAATTTATCTGTTATTAATCTTCCTTGCATATATCTAGTGCTAATTAAAAACTTATCCATGTTCTCTCACAGCAAATCCAATTGGTTAGCCTTTGTTTTATTCACACGTTTCAGCTACCCAACATACTGCCATATTATCAGTTGTATACAATTTCTCTTTCAACTTCACAGGTATAGGCAAATCAGACAATACTGCAAAAGCACTCCTCTAAAATTGACCCAACCAATGACACAAAGCATAAAGAACACATCGAGGCGTAATAGACTGGGCTGAACTCTATGAGGCTTATGCCTGCTGTCCTACGAACATACATTAATGATAAAGCTTAAGCAAAATGTATCAAGGGTAAGAGAAACAAACCTGAATATATTCTGTCTAACACCCGGGGAACAGCACAGAATATAGTAGGTTTTAGCTCTCCAATGTCTTCGATCAACAACTTGACATCCTAAAAGATTAAAAAAAAAAACAACAATGGCTAGTTGCTTACACAAAACTCTTACTTGAGAAAAATAAAGTTAGTACTCCTCTTACCCCACGCCAAAATCCTATTGAGGCCCCATGATTGATAAAACACTCTTCAATCACCCGATCAAAAATATGTGCCAGCGGGAGATATGAAAGATAAACATCCTTCACAGTTAGCTGCATGCGCACATGTCACAAAGTCTTCAAAAACAAAACTACCATAAAAATTCGAACAATTGTTTTAGCGTTCTTATTCTGAAGAGGAATCAGAAGTAGATTGAAAAGCATAGTTATTTACCGCTTCATTAACACTCTCTAGCAAGCGCTTGACCCCAGCTATAAGAGTGACAATGCTATTATTAGAAATCAAAACACCCTTGGGGTCTCCAGTTGTTCCGCTAGTGTACATTATTGTACAGATGTCACTTTTCTTTTTTATTGGAAGATCGAAGTGTTTATTATTTCCCTGCGCATAAATAAGGTATATTATTAGCAACATCCTTTCAGAATTTTGACAAGTGCTAAAGAAACATACGTGCACAAGAACATGACATATATGCACAAGAACATGAAGATAACTAAAATGTGTCATTTATTCAACACAAGTGCTGGCAGCCAAGTTGCTGCTCCAGCAATCATAGAACAGTTTATGCCAAATAAATCTCCATCAACCAAATACACCAAGAATTAGACTCTACGTAATGGGAGATGGTCAATTTTAGTAAATAGCTTTTTTCATAGAAAGCAACAATGATGAAGTGACAAAAGCCAAAGAGAAACTATTGGATAATGGTGAAAGAGACCTTCAGCTCTTATCACCTACAGAATGAAATTGAGAGTACATGTTGCATGACCAACACTAGAAGTTACCTAAATTAATGTCGTCAGTTTACAATAATTGACATTTTAACAGAAGAACAAAACAAAGAAAATCCATTTATGCATCCAACAAAACATGGACTGAAGTCAACAGCAAAAATCTGGACTTTAACCTCACCAAAATGTTCATATACCGATCAGCAGGAGGATCAACGGTAATCTTCCCCACAGAGAGACGTCAAAATTTTTCGATCCTACGTATGAAGACACTTCAAAAGGATGTTGAAGCCCATAGCGAACGATAGGCGGAAACAATAGAAGAAGGGGAAGAATGACTGGTGAGTACAAGTTTGACGTAAGATTTGGACAAATAAATGAAATTAGGCTAGCCATCCACCCTTTGCCCTTTTCAATAAAAACAATTTGAGAGAGAAACACAAAAACAGAAGAAATGAGGAATAAAGAAATTAATTCAGGCTGCCATGCACTAAGTTAAGCATCATGTCTCCAACAACAGCATTCTTCCAAAGTAAAGTAACCTTCGTAACTACTAAATATACAGAATCAAGCCAAGAGATGCTTACCAACAACAAAAAGTCATTCCAAGCATAGATGGCCAAACCAAGCTTTTCAACTTCTTCCCTTTGTTCAGGAGTAACTTTCCCAAAGCTTACAATCGCTGAACAATGACAAAAGCATATTATCATCTCCTAATTCCACTTGCATATCCAAAGGAAAATATCAATCCATGAGCAACTTACTTCTTAGGAATTTTGCTGTGTTAGGAAACGTTTTTAAAACCTGAAAAGGGATGAAGAAAATGAATGAATAACATGCAAAAAATTATCATAGATATCTGGTGGACACCGTTCGTGCCAGAGGGTACTGTACACACCCACTGGACTTAAATTATTCCCTCACACACAACTATGCTATAAACTAACGCCAGAACAGCATGAGCCTAAATTTGAAAATTGACATGAATATAATTACGAACTCAACCAAAAAGAAAAACAATAGCTAGTCCAATAGCAGCCTCATCTGTATTTAAGGACATTCTATAACAATGCTCTCAGGAATCCCAACCCCAACTCAGAAAACAATGTGTTTACCTCAGAAATCTTTTTTTCTTCTACAAATACAATTGTAACCTCAGCATGACAAATGATAAATTCCACGGCACCGGCACCTAGATCATGAAATAGAAGTAAAATCCATCAAAACAGTACTTAACACAATATTCCCTCCGCTAAATTCCTTGCACATGATAAAATTTTATTTTCTTCAAAAGCATAGCAAGCCAATTATCAGTCCCAAAAATGCATACAGGACTTGTTATTCAATTGAAACAAGATGCAACCATGTAAGAGAAGCACGAATGCATACCTAGGGTATCATACAAAGGAACACAATAAAGCCCATGAGCATTGCAAGCCTGCATTAGAATTGCCTGTGTTAGGACACAATTGCAGAGAGTATATACACAAAACAACACGTGCTGTTGACGTCTAAGGGAACAACAATGTCCACCCAATCATAGGATCACAGCATGAAGCATTATGGTTACTGAGAAAGAACAAAAGTATTTTGTTAACATCTTTATAATAGTTGACTAAGGCGAACTTTTTCAAGTTTCCTCCCCACGACATTCTGCAGGAGCGCGGAAACCATGCCCTTGAACACACAAGTGATCACAAGTTGGGGTATAACCACCCAATTATAGGTCAAAGCATAAGGAATTATGGTTAATGAGAATGAACAAAGCAGTTCAATGCACTGTTTCTAATTTCCTCCCTTTAAATTCTGGAGGAATGCAGAAACAATGCCCATGAAGACAAGTGATTACAAAAAATTCATGTGCTAAGCAGATGTTACCAAAGAAGGCGGTATCTTAGGCATAGAAGGGTAAATAAGAAGATTATTGTTCAGCAAATCAAGGCAGCCACCAACGAAATATGACAAGACTAACTTTCCTTTGGATCAGTGATCAGAAACAGATTTTGCTTATAACATCATTAGTACAGCCAAAAAAAAAAATCAAAAAAGAAATTGGGAAAAAGTTAAAACCTCCATGCTCATAATCCACTCTGCAGAATTGGCACCATAAATACCACATCGTCCTCCCTAAAATCATCAACAACTTCAATTATTCTCATGCAACATTAGTTCAAACAACATACTATCAGAGATTTTTTTTAAGCCATAGTAGTAATGATGTATACTGATGCCAAATATAAAAGATTCAGACCTGATAATTCTACAATGATCAATACCAAAAAGTTAACTACGAAACCCAAGACAGAACTTCAAATAATCAAACAGCTTACAAAATAGGCAACTAACAAGGCAGAATCTCCTCATGAAGGCACATAAAAATGAGCTAAAGTAATTGACTGTCATTGGAAAAACTCTATTGAGCTTGGCCTCTGACTAAGAAAGCTTGCGTAGTCAACTACACATGTTGGCCAACTCGTGCATAAAGAATGAAAAGAATAAGGGAAGTGATCCTTGAGCTCCACTTGTAGCGATCTGCAATTTTTCTTTGTTGGTTTATGTCTCAAAAGTGTCACTATACAGTGTCACGAAACTCAAATGGCTAAAAGTGGAGTACAAATATCAGTTCCCATGAAGATCAATAACCTAAACCTATTTTCAGAACTCAAACCCCTTGTCGCAGTTTTTAAACTAGCAAGTAATCACTTACTGCCTCAACGCCACAACTGCGGATGGAGTTTCCAACCTTCATTACTATGTCATATACTTCTTTGTAAGTTGTCCAAACATACTTACCAGGCTGCAATGTAAGAGTAACAAAAGTAAGTAATCAAATATAGTCAAAAAAGTAATTAAAAGGTAGATGTTCGTAGAAAGGAGTGTAGTATACCTTCCCATTTACAACCTCGCGTTGACCAAGCATTGGGTTATTAGGGTACTTCTCCACCGACATGCTGTAAAATAAAAAAAGAACCATGATCAACACAGCAGAAAATCACTTCAGTTTGAAAGCTTTTTCCATCAACAACAGTAGTATACAAGGAGTCAACTAGTTCATGTAATAAAAAATAAAAAACGACAATGGTTGGCAATCAAACTGAGTTATCTTGGACTAGTGATTGATTCCCCTCATACCCCGCGCACGCAGCAAGTTAAAGATTACTTCTTTTTAGCCATATTGCCATTGATCTGCGATTTTGCATAGTTAAGCGGGTCAGATGTCCCATGTCTCTTTTAAAATGTTGATTAATTTCAATACTGTTAAAAACCTTTGATCATACTTCATCCAGAATTTTGTATCTTAAACACTGAGAACGCCCCTGCTGTACACGCTTACTCACTGCTAACGTTCACGTCAGGGAGGCTTCAATTTCACCTCTCATTATCGCCCAGCTCCACAAATTGGGAGTGCCAACTGCCTAAGCATATAAAATATGCCAATAGTTGCGCGTAAAGCATGTTACACAATCACAACCTATGCATCTGGCGATAACAACTAGAGATAGATCACGAAAAACTCCAACCACTCCCTCTGTTCCATTGGATTTTCCCCATTTGACCTGTTGCGACTTCCTAGGATAGAATTAGGACATGTAAATGTTGACTTCACTAATTGACTTTACCCTAGCTTGCCTTGCCAAGCAATACCTTGTAATCTATGATTGCTTTTTGAGTTTGATCCCATGCTTACATGGTACTAAATCTCTCTTAGGAAATCGCAAAAGTTAAAAGGAGAAAATTCAACGCAAGGTTGTACAACTCTTGGCATACATGCACCTGCTTGCCTGCCTATGAACATCGCAGGCATGCATGAACTGCTGCAATTGAATCAAGTTAACCGAAATCCGCAAAGCCAAACCTATACAGATGAACACATTCATCCTAACTCTATCGCTGCAAATAAAACTAACTCATGCAATGATCTTCACCAGCAAACAAAGATCACTCGTCCGAACAAAATCACACGGTAAAAGACAAAGTATAGTCACAGAGTGACGTACACACAACGAACAAGTACAAAGACATGCACGGTGCCAAGTACGCAGCCGAATCGAATTCACCGCATGATCGCACCTAAGACGGAAATTAACCAGATCCTCCAACAGTCAAAACGACAAAAAAAGAAACGAAAGTCAGAGAGCTCACCGGAATATGTCCCAGCAGCTGTCCATTCCGTCAATCGGAGCCGGAAAACCGTCCTTGGCGAACGCACTCCGGTAAACCGGCCCCCTCGCCTGCTTCCCATCCCTGGCCGCCGTCGCCGGCTCCACCTCCACGATAAACCTCTTCGCCGCCATTCACGCTGATCTGTCACTGCCTCTCTCCGCGAATGTCAGATGTATATATGCGCCAATATATATCCGCTATGTGTATATATGCGTGTCTACATACACACACGCAGAACACACACGCTGTGTGTATCTTAATGAGCACCACTTGAATGCAATGTGAGGCTTTCGTGAGCCTGCCGCTGGTTTTTGACTTGAAGACAAGTAGAAAGAGAAAGAGAGAGAGCCAGAAATGAAAACGAAAGACTTCTCTGATTACGACTTTTCTTTTGTTTATTTATTTTAAATTTTTTAAAACCAGTGGTAGTGGGTAGACGCGTTTTTTTTTTTTTTTAATATCTTCGGTTTTGGTTTAATTGGGTCAACAAAACTTTGGGCTGGGCCGAGGTTTAATTGAGGACCGTGTGATTAAAAAGGAAGGATGATTGTGGACCGTTCGATTGAGTCAGACCGGTTCAAAGGAGTTGGCGTTGGGTGAGGAGTCTCTAGAAATGGATAGCGTGATAGGCGTATAGGGAATGGGCTTGTTTTGAAAGAGGATTTTGGGTCCTTCCCAAGTTCCAATGGCATATGATAGCGTGAAGGACGGTGGAAGCTAAAGAAATTCACCCAAATTAGGACTTTAGGAATCAATACTTTCTAGATGATATGGGGCATGTGACATGTCACATGGACAAGGAATTTGATTTTTGCAAAAGCGTGGTTGGATCGGGGAAATCTATTGGCTTGGCGATCTTGGGCCGAGGTACAAGTATATACCATTGTAGGTTATTTCGTTATGATTAATTGAGAATGACGCATAACTTCACTGACGGAAGTCTAAAGGGAGATTGTTTGGTAAGTAGGATTGCACCAACTTTTGCAAGTGCATCCAAATAAAGAAACGACGAGTGAAAGGAATGATTCATTAAAGAGAAATTAAAGTGCATCTCTTATCCGTTTGCCTCTTGTCAAAGGAAATAAACCTCCGCCTTTTTATTTATCAACGTGAAATATACTCCTGTTTTCTCGAAATACAAGTTAAATTTAAAGAATTGAAAACTTTAAATATAGATTCACATGTTCAACTTTACGCGAAGCGCTATAATAATAGCGATGGCAACTTTATAATTAGTCATTAATTCTAATCGTTATGTGGCTTGGTGTGTATTAAATGAGGCTTTATTATTTTGGAATATCTCAAAAAGAAAAAAAGGGCTTCGAATTTGCTTGATAAAATTATTAATACAATATTGTACGCGTATATTAATATAGATGTCGCTCTCATAGATGACCATTTATGAATAATAAAAACAAAACATATGCTTCTTTCTTCCGTAATTGATACGACCATTTATATAAGAATAAAATAGAACCAGCAAACTTAAGATTATCTTCAATCCTCCACCATATCTTCCGTCCATTGTGACTACGGACAGTCGTCGTGGATAAAATATTCTCTTGGTGCTCATGCCAAGACAAAGAATTATTCGTCATCAACATAAAAAATTAATTAAAATGAGTTGAACGCGTCCTTGTAACTTGTTATAGAAGAATATTTCAGTGTGACTTAATTTAATATAATCAAAGTTTTCTTTACTACTCCAGATCTCTATCATCCCTCATAAGTCAGAAGTTCTTGAGTGTAAGAGACAGCTGAGCTCCTAACTTCAATCAAAATCAAGCTGGATCGGAATATTGCGGTACTAACTTACAAAGTTTATCTTGTATGCATACGTATATACATGCATATACGAGAGAATTGTGTGTTATACACTTATACAGAAATAGAGCTAAATAAATCATCAAGAGCTATCCTTTTTTTCCTCTTTATACCGGTTACGAGACATAAAAAGCAATATTTGTTAACCAATATAAAGTTCTGAGACAGTTTTCTGACTTGTTTTACTGTTACTCATCCTCAAAATAAAAAGGTTTCAATTTCTTTTTTTATTTTTTTGGTTTAAGATGGGATTGTTTTGGAATATTCAAAATATCCTTACCTTCAATCCATTGTTAAAGAAAAATTGATTGACAAAAGAATCTTATATCTTATATGATGAGCAAGAAACCTGTGTTACATGCAGCAAGAGGGGAGCACATACAAGATCACCATATTCAATATTTATGAGTTCCTCAATAGATGATTTAGTACTAAGCGATTATTCTAGGTAATTCTGATCAGGTGAGGAAGCCTCCATCGTATTCTTCGCAAAACCAGCCAATTGAGACGTATTGGTTCCTCCCACCTGAAGAGTCGCTAAGATTTGTAATGCGATTCTAACCTAATGGTGACCCCGTTGTGCCCTAAAGTTGATTTTTCTAATAATCTTCCAAAATCTTTCTTAAATCATGTCATGGGACCTTGGTGAACTTTGAGGCCAATGGAACTTGGAAACGGATTTTGCCTATTATTTTGAGGAACACAACTAACTCTAGGTCGTGTGGACTTTGTAAATGCAAGGAATGCCCAGTTCAAAGTCCAGGTACTAACCCCGATGGGTGGTGAAGTGGCAAAGGGTCTCGAGGTGTGACCTCCAGATCCTGAGTTTGAATTCTCGTATCGACGGGGTCTTATAAATTGTTCTGACTATTTTCAGAAGAAGAAAAAAAGTCCGGGTACTGCTCTTGGGCCGTACCACTGACCTATAGATTCATGTGGTTTTTTTTTTTGGTAATATATAGATTCAGGGTGGTTGTTTTCAGGAAAGAGGTTGGGTGAGCGACGATCCACATCTGAGGTTGGGCCTAGGATTAAACAACATTAGGGGAGTAGGTTTCTTTCTTGCAATAGATGCCAATCTCCATCCTAACAATGACATAAAGCAGAAAAGAGTGTAGGACAGCACAATTTAGCACTGCAGTCGACATGAAGTTCCCGCAAGTGATTGTGGTGTGGTGTCTAGTGATCAGCGTTACATGGTCGACTTGTACAATAAAGGATGCAGCAATAGGTCTGCTGAGCTCCAGAGAGCAGTTAATTGGCCCAACAACGTCGTTACCGCGTTCTATTGTTGGGACCAAAGTTTAAGTACGGCTTGCAAGCCACAGAACAAGGGCTACTAACAAGCTCGATTGTGTAGTACATTGCTAATATCTATCTTTTTTCTTTTTGCCTTTTTCACTTTGTTTGGCAAAGCTTCTTGATGGAAAAACAGTTCATCAAGACCAACTCCAGGTGACATTTAATCTAGGCTCCCAAACAGAAAGATCAACTTGTCCGTTATAAATGTAGTTCTTTTGAGCTCCACGTATGCTCCCGAATGCAAAATGTTCCGTATAACTATGTAGAACTAATAACTTGCTTCGGATCCGTACGTTTACCATATTGGTTTTCTGTTTTTTGTAATGTTGATAAAAAGATTATGTTTTTGTGTACTTCTATTATTTTCTGTTTCAGTAACAAAAAACTGAACGATTTTCTCACCAAAACTTAATTCAATGTAAGAAAAAATAGCTAATTTTTTTTAAAATGAAAATGATAAAAGTACAAGAGCGTATTTTCTAACTGCATACGAAAATCATAAAAATGAAAATACAAAATGAAAACAGAAAACAAATATGATAAATGTAAAAGTCGTTAAATTCAGGATTCCATCAAAATGCGGTGTAAGTTGTTGTAAAAAGATTGTTCGATGTAAACTTGTTATAGTTACCAGAGTTTTTAATTTAACTTATCTTCATCCGCATGTTACCGGGTCTTAGCTTATAGTTAGGGTAAATTACACTAAACCCCCTGAGGTTTACACCCGTGTCTCACAAAGGACCCTAAGGTTCCAATTTCAACAACTAACACCCCAACTTTGCATTTTCGATCCAATTGGACCCAAAATCGATTTTCCGTCTAAAAAATGGTGGATGTCCATCCACCTTGAGGGGTAATTTTGGCAACACACATTTATTGGTCTCTCTCTCTCTCTCTCTCTCTCGTTTGCTCTCCGGTCAAGGATGCAGCCATGAGAGCTCGCCATTGCAACGCTGGAAGGATTAGAAATGGCAAACCCATTTCCCGTTATCAATTCTCTTCGAATCAGTGAGAAACATCTCACTCAGTGAGTTGCCGTTCATCACTGCCCTTCGTGTTAGGCCTGAGCAGATATGGCATTTCCATACAACAACAAACAAACAAACAAAACTGATCGGTGAGTCAACTCACTGAACTTGTGCCAACTCAGCACTGAGTCCACCGGAATCGACGAGTGACTCAGCCCCTAAAGCCCATCGCAGTCTGCTCTTTCTCTGCGCCCAAGACCTCCGAAGCCGTTGCATCTCGTCCATCGCCTCACCTCCCTCGCTGCCGTTACCATTTCGACGCCTTCGTCAAGCCAACAGTGGCAGCCTCTCCCGCTGCCGCACCTCATGAAACCATTGTCACCGTGAACAGTCGCACCAGCGGCGTCTACATCTCCACACCGCCGCTGATCTGGACCCACATCACCGCCGCCGTGATGCCTCGTGGAGCCACCGTGGTAATGCCCCATGGATCTGTACCAAACTGGGCATACACCACTGTCGCACCACCGGCGGCTACAGATCTGCCGCTGTAATGCCACCACGAATGAATCCCTTGTCGCGCCTTTGCACGAATGGCCGTAGCATCGCAAGCTACCGCCGTGGATCTGCCGCGACGTCATCGTTGCAATGACGAGCCACCATGCCGCCGTTGTGCTATCATCTCGCTCCAACAGCCTTTCTTCTCCTCTAACCCCAGCAGCAAACGAGAGAGAGAGAGAGAGAGACACCAATAAATGTGTGTTGCCAAAATTACCCCTCAAGGTGGATGGACATCCACCATTTTTTAGACGGAAAATCGATTTTGGGTCCAATTGGATCGAAAATGCAAAGTTGGGGTGTTAGTTGTTGAAATTGGAACCTTAGGGTCCTTTGTGAGACACGGGTGTAAACCTCAGGGGGTTTAGTGTAATTTACCCTTATAGTTATCTCGTCTTAGTTTGTTGTTTCTCTTATTTGTTTATTTTTTTGTTTAATTTTTTGTAGTTTATTTTATTCTTAATTCTGTTATTGTAGATTAATGTACTAATGTTTATCGAACGGGGATATCATCCGCATGTTAACTTTGACATCAATGGAAGGTTCTTACCTCTTTTCAAAAACTTATCTTCATCCTCGAGTTTTGTGAGACCGTTGGATTCAACAAAATTAGTCAAAGACGTTAAAAAGATTCATAGAGTCCAAAAAATATGAGTTACTCAGTAATAATTAACTGATGTACGATAAAGATTCTTGTCCCAACAGCAATGCCGTAGCTGTAACGACGTATTACAAGACACCATCGAATTTAATGAGTTACAACCGAACTTCCTAACATTACCATAAAACTGTACGAGAGTAGGACAGCACAATTTTGCCTAACAGCAATGGCATTCCAAAGTGATGTTATGTCTCATGACCAGCATCACATCGTTAACCAGTAACAGGGCATGGCAATTACTGGTTTCGCCATTTCCAACGTTGTCATCAAATTGAAATTTCGAAGGTCACTTCTCGGAGCAGGGTTCGAATGCCCTCAATGGCCTTCAAGTATTTAGAGGAACACCCGGATCGGCAACGAGCGCAATTTTCAGAAGAAAACACCACCATCTCCTAGGTTGGCAGCTTATTCCAAACGGCGTCGCGCTTAAAAAGTAATGATATAGACTATGGCTCCATATAAACTTAAATCAGAACCTTACAGTTTACAAGGAAAGTATCGAGGCGCCAATTGATATAATGTCCCTAACAAGATCAAATTGTCTGGTAGAAATGTATTTCTTCACGCTCCCAAGCAAGAACATCAGATTATCTTGTATAACTTGTAGAACTACATAACATCCCTTAGTGTTTCAGACATTTACACCAAGGTTTACAAATAAGAATTAGCTGAGATTTCTTCCATTTAGCAAAAATGCCGACTTAAAATTTATATTTAACTAACCAAAAAGAGCTCGCTCTCTCTCTCTCTCTCTCTCTTTCTCTAATGCAAGCATTGGGCAACTTTGTCCCTTTATATGTATCAGCAATTTGAAGAATAACACTTATTTCAACAGGCGATGCTACTATAATGCCATTAGCAGTGACTAAGATTTAAAGTTGAAAACGTTTCTTCACCTCTTCTTGCCCTTCTTTCTCCCCTTGACTTGTTTTTCTAAGCTTTTAATCCTCTGGCTAAGAACTGATGATGGCGGTATTCGTGGAACTGCAGGCTTCGGTGCTTCAGTTGGTGATGAAGCGGCATGCTGTTGTTGTGCTGCTGCATATTTTTTGATTGCTCCAAAGAATGATAAAGACGGCTGTGATGTAGTCGTAGGTGGCTCCACAGGTATTTCAGGGACACCGAAGAACTTCTTCACATTAGGTTTTTTTATCACTGAGCAAAATCAAGATATGGAATGAATTTTCATATAGAAGAACGTTTTTTGACATAAAATAGATTGTCCTCTTTCTCTTTCTATCCTCGCGGGGGCGGGGGGGGGGGGGGTGGTACTCTGCATATCTGAGGCTCACAGGTGGAGAAAAAGGTTATAAGAATCCATCATTGGCAACTGAACAAGAAGTGGAAAAACCTACCTAGCCCATAGAAAAGCGAGAAAACATTGGCAGTCATCCAATAGCAAAAAATAGCCTGCACAGATACATAAAAGTTTTATACTATGCATTAATGTGCCAAAGAGATCAACAACTCAGATACTAAAAAGAGAATTACCACTCCTATTGCCACTAATACTAACAATTTGACTAGACCTATATTTGCTTACGAGAGTAAGGTTTTCTAAAACATGCTTAAAATGCATGTGAATATATCAGAATCCTTGCCAAGCTCCAGCTCCATGCGCGCGTGAGGGCAAGGAATGACCCGTTGCCAAAGAGCCACAGCATAATGACATGGATATTGACAAAACCCACTTCCATCCCCCCCGAATATCGAAATCACCAACTAATGTCATAGATTTCAAATCACATAGGTTACTCAACTGAAAGGGAGAGGCCTTCTAGGCCATAGCAGATGAATTTCAACTTCCAGACATCTTGAATAGACGGGTCATGCACTTGCCCTGTTAAGTAAAATCTATAGGCATAGTGTTTTTTTAGGTAAAGGATAATGTTATTAAACCTTCAAGAGCAAGAGCTCAGCAAACAGATGCAGAGGTGCAAATCATCTATGCTAATCCAAACTAACACATTTCAAACTAAGCCAAAGCAGAGCTAATTGAGAATGAACTCAAGCAGATCCCATGCCACACAAAGGTTCCAGATCTCTTGCATTCTTGGTACCCTAAAGGCATAGTTTGTATCCTTAGAAGCATGCTAAACCACAAACAAGTGTAATTTGCATTTCAGCATATGCAACTATCCATCTAATAGGGACTTCAACATATTGCACTGTAATATTATTTCATCACATGCAAGAGAACATGTAACAGTGTATAACATTCGCAACTAGTTTACATGTACCTTAGGGAAACTCGCAGTAAGTGGAACTGTAAGAACGGCAAAAACCCTTGAAATATTTTTCATGGTTTTGGCAGCGGGATTGCCTTCCATACCTAATTGCATGTTGCACTGAAAAGGAAATATGGATGTTAATTGTCAAAATTGATAATATAAAGTGCCATGGGCAAAACATAGTAGTCCAATCGATATGCTTATAGTGCATCAACATCCCGACTTCGCATATTACACATCTTAAGATACCTGATACCCGTCTTTAACTTAAAAGGACAACATACAAACAATTGAAAAACAATACATATTGAAAACAGAAATCATCATAGATGTAGTCCAATGCCTCAATATGCCGCTTCCCTCTTCTTGCAGGCTCAAAATAAAATTGATGCTTAATGTTTGACTCATTTGATTGGAATGAAACCCGAGTAAATTACCAAGTAGAAGAATTTGCAACATAGTAGGAGTCAGAAAAAAACATTATAAAGAAACAAAGATTAAAGACACTTTTAGTAACAACCATTTAAGAAAACAAAACTTTGTTAAATGGATCCCATTAAACAGTTGCAAGAGACGGACTGGAAAAGGCAAACCATGTCAAGACGGGAAAAGGCTTACCAACATACATAATACTAGCACAACTTTGTGTACAGATTTTTCAGGTTAAGCAATTAATCCAACACAAGGACAACTGGTCTCTGATACCATCATGAAAAGTAGTTGCTAGAAGATAAAAATAGTTCAAGGTTTGGTATAAAATTATAAAAAGCTCACCTCAACTGTTATAAAGAATGTCAGTGCCGTTAACACTGGAAAGATATATAAACTATCAGGAGTTGTCAGATCAGTGAACCAATATACGCCACCCTCTTTGAAAGACGGTACCTTTTCCACCATGTTTTGAATCTACAACAAAGATATGGATGAGAAATGAACTTTGCGACTCAGGATGAAACAATAGACTGTGTGCTTGCATGCGAGCATGCATGCGTGTGTTAGTGGGAAAGAGGGAGAGGGGGAGGAGGGAGGGAGGGAGGGAGGGAGAGAGAGAGAGAGAGAGAGAGAGAGAGAGAGAGAGAGAGAGAGAGAGAGAGAGAGATTAATCTTACAGCGAGGAAAAAACTGATAAAGATAGGACCTTGGATTATGATTCCCTTCAATGGGGTCCATGGTGAAACGCCATACCTACAGGACTCAAATGGCATTTCAAAATATGAATATCTATCTTGAAGGCTGTAAGGAGGAATCACACATTTTGCTTATGTCTTAAAGCTTTATTCTCTTTCCATAAGTAAAAAAAGTTAAAGTTCTATCATCAATCCTTTCAGTACCATTGTAGTCACTTAAGTTGAAGAAAACAAAAAATACCCAGTTCAATAGTGGGTTGAAAGGTTGTAATCATCTAGCAGAGCAAGGGTCAAATCACCATGCAGGCTGAAATCATATGGAGCTTCACCCAACATTGGCAGGTTGAATAGCTCGGCTCCCAAAAACTTTTTCTAACCATAAATAGATTGGACTCGCCATTCTTCTCTAATCAACATCTATATTCAAGTTTACTAATGTACAAGCAAAGAAAAACAGAATATTCTCAAGAGTCTTTCTAAAATAATCCGAAATTCTCGTGACACTCGATATCTTGTTCATTGGTGACACAATCTAACTGCATCCTTCGTCACGACTCACAGAGAATAGCATCATAACAAGTTAAAGCAGAAGCAATAAAATTGTGGTAGCCTGGTTCTGATATTAAAAAAGCTACAACCTAAAGCGGGTAAGTCAACAGTGCCAAATTCTGCAGATAATTTGCAATTTCCAGCAAAGAACAACTTGAGGAGGAGGATGATGATGAGTAAACTATACATCAACCGGTGCTACATGTATAAACAGCATGGCGAGACTGTGGACCACCTCCTTCTTCATTGTCAGGTTGCAGGGGAGCTGTGGAGTTAGATTTTCTGCCTTTTGGGCCTTTGCTTGGTGACGCCGCGATCAGTGATGGATCTGATGAGGTGTAGGTCGCTGGCTAAGAGGAAAAGGAGGAAAAGAAGTTATGGGATTCAATTCCTTTTTGTTTATTTTGGTGTCTACTTCTGGAACGCATTAGAGGACATTTGAGGGTGTCGAGTTATCAGTTTTAAGGGTCATGGCCCACTTGAAAACGCTCATTCTGAACCTTCTTTAAAAGAAAGTCAAAGTCCCGTATGTAGAACTAGGTATGAAGATTACTTCATGCCAGAGGAGTTAGGAGGTTAACTAAGCTATCAAGTAGGTGATAAATTGGAAAGAAGTGACAATCACCGAGGAAACACTAACCTATAAGGAGGTTAACTTAAGGTCATCGTCATCATCTACGGCTAAAACGCTCATTCTGAACCTTCTTTAAAAGAAAGTCAAAGTCCCGTATGTAGAACTAGGTATGAAGATTACTTCATGCCAGAGGAGTTAGGAGGTTAACTAAGCTATCAAGTAGGTGATAAATTGGAAAGAAGTGACAATCACCGAGGAAACACTAACCTATAAGGAGGTTAACTTAAGGTCATCGTCATCATCTACGGCTACATGAATAGCTTAAGGCCACACAACTAAGATTATTATAACGGCCCCAAATAGTAAGTTAGTAACTATTATAAGCTCAATCAACTGACAACCGAGCACACCATATATAACCCAATGAGCTAGGTAGCACGGACACGGACACGGTGTCGGTGTCCGACACCGACGGGGACACCGGACACCGCAATTTTCAAAAAATTAGATTTTGGACACCGCAGGACACCGCTATTTTTTAATATATTTTTATTATATATATATATAAAATAAATACCAAATATATTTCACAACCTAAAATAATAAACAATAATGAAATACTACTAAAATAAGGAATTCAAATAAATACAAGTCATATTTAAAACATTTATTTGGTAACTAAACAAAAAAACTAAGTAAAAGAGGGAGGGGGGGTTTTTCGGTAGTGTCCCAGACTTAAAACATTTATTTGGTAACTAAATAAAAAAACTAAGTAAAAGAGGGAGGGGGGGTCTTTCGGTACTGTCCCGACAGACAGATGAAGAGAAAAGGAAAAAACAAAGGGAAAGATGGAAGATGCAGACCTGTGGGTCAGCGACGGGCCGACGGCAGTGGAGGACCTCCGGCGACAACGACAGTGGACAGATCTGTCGACTTCGGTAGCCGGCGACGACGGCGACGACAGATCTGTCGACTTCGGTAGCCGGCGACCTTCAGATCTGTTGGCTCCGGCAACATCGGCGACAGATCGGCAACACCGGCGACGATAGAAGAAGACGGCCGACAGATTAGAGCACTCGTGAGGTGAGAAAGAAGAAGACGACCCCCAAAAACTGTCCGACACTTCTCCACGCCGTGTCCGACACTCCTCGACGAAGTGTCCGACACGGTGTCGGAAAATTAAAAAATAAATAAAAAAATTCCGACACCGATTGGCGGTGTCCGACACGTGTCGGGCGGTGTCCGGAGGGTGTCGGGGTGTCCGTCCGTTTAGGACACCAAACCTCCACCTAGGAGAGGTGTCCGTGCTTCAGAGCCAATGAGCTATTATCCAACAATTGTCAATGGTAACGTCAGCCTTATCACATCAAGATTCATTAAGTTGAGCAACAATAGATATCGGAGCAAACCCCCACACCACACCACACAACACAAGAAAGAAGAAAAAAAAAAGAAGGAAGAAAAGGAAAACCCCTTTCCCCTGTGAAAGAAAGATAAGGTAAACCGCTTTTACTGTTCACGTCATAGAACAAGAGGAACATGATAGACAACGAAAATTGTGGCTAATGGTATATTCCATGAAAAGAATACTGGCAATCAGGGCACAAACTGAATTGTATGTTTGGTGTGAGGGAGGGGAGGGGATGATAGATATAGCTGAAAAACAGGTAACAACGTAGCAAGATCATAAATTTTCAGCAGAGCTCAACAAGAGTTCAACCAGATACCAAAAGAAAACCTGAGCCCCAACAAGAACATGGAAAAGGTGCATACTCCTTGAATAACTTCTGCATCCGTTCCTGGCCTTCAGCTACAGCCGGAGGACTCATGCCCTGGGCAGAAGGAAATAATATAAAATATCAATGTACTTGGATGACCTTTTCTTAAATAAAAAGAAAAGGGCAAAAGGGAAAGGAGAAATTGAAAACAAACAATCCTGAATAAGTTAATTTCAAGATCATGGCTATTGGCAATTAGAAGTCTGATGAGACCTTGCATTAACTTCGCCTGTATCTCCATATACACTAGAAGTATCCAACCAAACAAGAGCAACCCAAAGGAGCTGACCAAAACTATTAACTACATCACATTTCTGAGCTCAAAGTCATCTAGGAAATGTGCAAAAGCCAAAGCCGATTCCAGGGAGTCCTCTTTACTCATCAGTAAAGAAGAGGCTTCCGGACTATAAATTGGATCTGCCGGCCATCTTATGTTAGTGATACCCTAGGTAAGAGACAATGAACGGGGCCTAAAGCCTCGTGTACATGTCATGAACCAGCATGATGCCAATGGCAGGTCGCTAAGTTCATTAGGCATAGCATAATACAGAAGAAATCAAAACGATTCAGACGCGCATACCCTATCTTGCACTTCTTGCTTGATTGCCTCCAGCCGGGGCCGCATAAGCTGCACAACAAGCAATTCACAAAATATGGGGTGCCATTAAAGAAAAAGAGTAGGATAAACTCAGAGGATACAGAGAATAAGCAGGACTAAAAAATAAAAGAAGCGCATTATTTGTTCAAATACATGAATCAATACAAGAAAGCAACTTCCATGGAACTTTTGGCTCAACGGAACCTAAATTATAAGGTAAACAACACTAGGCTCCACCTTAGGAAATGGCATATAAAGCAAGTATTCAGCATCATCTATATCGATAAACAAGCAACAAAAATTGAGCCCTAAACTATTTTCACCATTAAAATATGTGTAAGAAGATATATAAGTCAAAACACTGAACACCAAAAAGTTGGACCTCAACATAAAAGATAAAAAACTGTCATCTGAACCATTAAATGGAGTCTCTTGGTCTTTTATGGGCTAGACAAGTGACCATGACACGAGTCAACGTAAAACCAGTAAGTTTACTTGGGAGTGGACTTTAATAATAATGCAACCGTTGAGATGACGCATACATAACAACTATGTGCAAAATTATTTACTTGTTTGATTTCAAATTTTCTCCAAGAAACTTAAAGCAGCTAATCTAATCCTATTCAAGTAACTGAAACTGGTTCCCATCCCCTCACATGCGAAGGATAAGCTTCTTGCTGCTTAAGCCAAAAAAGCTGGTATCTAAGAAGCACGAATTCTGGTGCTGGTGCGGATGAGATACAGGTGCAGATACGTCATTTTTTCAAAAAATAGGATATGGGTGCGGCGGGGATACGGAAAAATTTTATTAACATATATTCTTTGTATGTAACAAAAATAATGCTATTTTAGACATACAATAAGATATTTTGTAAATTTGGTGGGCTGCTTTAGAAATATTGAAAGTGCATAGCCAAATATGACAAAGTTTGTAGAAGTTCTGTTATTTTTTAAAAGCAGTGGGGCTATTTTAAAAAAATGCCAATAAAGTTGAGAGTTAAACATAATAAACAGAAATTTGATAGAAACCCTAGCTTATAACACAGCCATCACCCAAAACATAGACAAGCTCGACAGAGCTTCACAAGGAGGGACCGTCGCCGCTGCTGCCGGACACCGCCGCTCGCCTCTCCTTCCGGAAGACCCTCGTGGCTCTGGCGGAGGTTGTTTCTTACACGCACCCAAGATCCAGAAAATTAGATGAAAAATATATAGTTTTGGACACGGACCCAATGCACACCCATGCCGCACCCGACGCACACCCGGTGCTGGTGCTTCCCCCAAGCTGCCGCACCGGTGCTTCATAGGCTGGTATAATCTCCTCGTTAAGTTGAAAATGGGCTTTCCTGTTTGGCGATATCTTTTGATCCCAGACATGGCAGGCGCAGCAATACTCCAATTCCCAGTAGTATTGTTGCTACTTCTGTTAATCGTGATGATATAAATTAGTCTAGAGAAGCTAATACGGATCTCTGAAATGCCTCACAAGGAACAAGGAACAAGGAATATCAAAATTCCCTTTATGAATCTTGTCATATGCCCCTCCACTGTGTGAGAACAAAATTCCCGAAAAAAATTGTTCCCCTTTTGCAGTAAGAAGTTAAATTCCATACCCAGAAAGCATCATCAACAAACCTCCCGATGAGAGAGTTACTCAATAGATGTAATGCCTCCAACTCCCAATCATCATAATTGTTGGAACCAAGGATTACACAGCTTCCTCCCTCCTTTATCCACGACGTAATCAGAAACATGGGCCAACCTTCCCCATGTCAAACATGAATCAAACCTACTCCCATCCAACCAAATTGGATAACCGATACTTTTTTCCTGACCATTATAAAGTGATATGCTTACGAAGCCCCACCAGATGCTCTTGGATCCACCAAGTTGATCAGCCCTGTACCTTTCATCAGCCACCTACCTCCACAGACTCTTCCTCTCCACATCCAATTCCCAAGTAATGACTAGCTATAGAAAACCCAGAATCTTATTCACACCACCTTCTGGTAGCAGCTAACATTCCTCCAACCACTCCCAACAGGGTAATATTTTTCTGTCAATGAGTCAGCTTCCAAGACAAATGGAATAGGAAAATGGACATCAAAAAATTTTGGCCAAAGAAACAAAGCAACCACTTTAACGTCATTTGCACAATAGTTACGATAACACATTCACTTGAAGGAGCCTAACTTCCGTGCAACTCTTGAACCACGATTTTGATCAACTTAGCATATGGTTTCATGGTAATTTTAGTTAAACAATAAAGGATTCTAACCTTTATTAAAGACGCAGGGGATTTGTTTTTGTGCAGACTACCAGCCCACTTTGCCACCTCCCCTTCTTTCACCATCTTTTCCTTCTTATTTGTTGGGGCTTATTCCTCACAGTTTATCATTCCCTCATTTCACTAACTATTACTTAACCTCAAGATTACGTCAGGTACTTATATGTGGGCAAGTATCGTATCATAATGCAGTGGGATGTCATCTTTTTGCTTAAGTTTGGCAACACAATGATTGGAATCTTCTGTGATAGAACATGGAAAACCAAGCATTCCTCTATTGCTATATGACAGCGTAAATCACGCCCGAAGCCACTTGTGAAATGTATACTGCAACTATCTGAACTGAAGCTTGTGAAGGTAAGCGACAAAACTTTTAACCCAGTTACTGTTTAGATGGGAGAGGGATATCACTTATCAGTGTAATGTCACAGGCCAGAATATAATGTAGGTGAAGGGTTTGCTTAGTTTCAGCTAGTTCTCGTTCTTTTTCCTTTTTTCCAGGATAAATCGTCTTCATTACATACAACTAGAGCTGCTGGTGCAGTGCTTGAAGAAAGTCACCCTTTATATGTCGTTCCAAATTGTTCCTTTCCCCAAGAGTTTGCTGTTACCAAAGGTGTTCTTTTAAGGTAGTTAAAAAAAAAAAACCTTTTCATTTGAATGAGTGCATCAAGTCATTCAAGTGTGAGAAAATGGCACATGCAGTAAAAAAAATTAAAGGAAAGGACCACAAGAAACTGTAGGAGAACTTACAGTCAATTTTGAAGTGGATTTGAGCTGACCAATCATTAAAGGAACTGTTATAGTTCGTATCAGAAGAGTTGTCACTATTATGCTTGCCCACCTGAGTAGAAAGAAACAAAAATAATGTCAAAAGAACTAATACTCACAATATTGATGATTGTATGATTCAAACACATGGAAAGTGAAGGAAATAAAAAATTTTCAAGAGCTTGGTTAGAGAATATAGTAAATGAAACAAAAATCGTTCTTTGCATAAATTTTGCTTGAAGTAGAAGGTTCTTTTCCTGCAAAAAACACAAGAGTGCATAGATTTTCAAGTAAACTGAAACTATATGCAGGTCAGAATATTTATTTTCTTGACTCTTTACGGCATTCATTTTCCATCTTTTTTCCCTCTCTATGCAAAGAGAGCCTGAAATTTCAACTGAACCAGTCGGGACAGAGAACTTGTTCCCATCATATAAGATAAGAAAACAGTCAATACTTTCTTTGAACAGTTTAAACCTAAAAAGACATGACCACAACTTTTTCAAAACAAGTTAGTATCCAAGCCGATGGAAATAACTAATACAAACAAAACTTGATGCTCGGGCCTTATGCTGCTGTAGTGTCAGATAAAGTACGAGTCTTTGACAACAAAAGATAGTCCCCTTACAGAGGATATTACGAGTCTGCGACAACACAAGATAGTCCCGATACTTGTCCATTCTGGTCAAATAGTGCTAGTGCTTAAACATTGTGGCCAAATTGTAAGTACAACCAAGTAGGTCCAGTCAAAGTGATCACCTCCTTAATACTTTATGGGCAAAGTCTCTTGGCGTCGTACCAAGAGACCTGGGGTCAATCCCAGCGTTCACCCGTAAATGGACAGGTTAAAGGAGAGGGAGCCCCCCGCCCCAACAATCGTACAGCCCAGGCCCAAGTGGCCTCCAAACAAACCAAAAACAAAAAAGATGTCAGGAGAATAGGACATGATTAGAAATACTAAGGACCTAAACATGCAACTATCAAGACGTCAAGGCCCAGGTAATTTTCAATTTAATTCCTTTCTTTCTCTTTATTTACGTTCATATTTATCAAGTTTTCAAAGGTAAGAGGGGACATATAAAGTGGTTTGTACCTGACTACTTGGTGAACTGTAAATCTACAGATGTTGTAGTTATATTCCCACAAAAATAATGGCACATATTCGGAACTTATGGTCTGCTAAATCTCAGGGATGTTAGCTGGCTTGTACCTGAACCATTTTTCCATCAAGACGTTATAAGAGCAAAGTAGAAGCATTCATATTTTTGGCTCCGGGTAGTCACCCTCGAACCAGACCCCCTTGTCTACTTCATGCAACGTGCCAACAAGGAAATATCAAAACAACACCAAACAAGAATAACAACTCCGCTTAACACTCTAAACCCAATAAGCAATGAGTTTTTTAGGCATCATCTGTCATCTTCCTTCTTCCATTCTTCAATCTTGTGCAAAAACTTGCTTCAAACTCAGAACTTAGAAGCATAAAATTCATTGCCTTTTCGATAGAAGACGGATTGGATGGAGGCATCTACCTCGGCGGGAAAATGGCGAGGTCCATTAAACTTTAATATGCTCCAACTATAGTTTCGTTAAACAGAGGCAAGTCCGCATAACTACTTAGTTGAGATAAAATTGGTCTTAACAAAATCAATAGTATCAAATGTCAAGCCTTTCCTCTCACTAACAAAGTCCTATTTTGATATCTTTCGCATTGCATAGGTAGGTAATTCACATCTCTGCCTATTACAGCCCGATATAAAACCCTGATTGATCGAAGCAGCCATATCAAATGTGACAATTTCAAATTAATCAGCTTACCAGTTAAAGCCGGTGATGTGGTGGACGTAATCGATGACGTACTGCAAGCACGCAACTGGAAAGTACGAATCCGCGGCGGCCACCGCCACTTCGCTCACGGCCGGCACCGTCGACGCCACCGCTTCCATGGTCTTATCGGCCAGCACCTCCGCCGCGTCGGTCATGTACTCGATCTTGTCCGCCGCCGACTCGCCAACCGTGGTCGACATGTGGCGGCTCATGAACGCGCCACCTCCCGCCGGAAAAACTAGCTGCGACCGTGTTCCGCTACGAATTAGGGCACCGAACCCTGCCAAGCTGTTGAAAGAGTGGCCTTGAAGGAAATTGGGAACTTGCAGATCTTTAGCGAAGGAGTGGGCATTCGTGCGGCCGTCGTCGGTGTTGTTGCTGTCGTGGCTGACGTAAGCGAATGTCGGAGAGAGGCGGTGCTGAGCGAAGAGCTTCGCTCTGGTGGTGATGCTACGGCGGTAGGCCATCGGTGCGACCCTGTTCAGTTACAGTGGATTAGAGGTGTACGAAGACATGAGAGTGGAACACGAAAGCGAAAGATTAAGAGGCCTGGGGCTTTGAACAGATCTTTTAGGGTTTAGGGTTTTACCAGTATTAGAATAATGAAAGAGGAGGCTTTGTCTTGTCTGATGAGCTCGCAGGTGCAGTGATGACGGTCTAAAGCCGCCTTTGGTCCGATCCGGTAGATTTTGCCCTTTTGATTTTACAGCGAGGTTTCCGGCCGGAAACTTTGCCTGCTTGACTCTAACGGTAATTCTCAAAGGTAAATGGTAAATGGTATTTTATTATATAAACTTTGAATTTGGCTAATGATGTTTATTGTACTGCTTTACCTGCCAATTACGTGTGTTAATAGAGCGGTCTAGAAACTCTGTTATTTTTCAAAACTTTGTCCGGTCTCCTGCATATATTTTAAACCAATGCAGTGTTCTCTACCATCAATATCGGCAAGCTTTTCATTAACCGTCTGCACCTCTTCATCCCTCCCTGCACTTCCCAAAAAACCTTTCCTTCTTCTAACACACCCCCCTTCCTCTCCTCTCGAATCTGCTCTTGCCTTGCTCCCAATAACCTACCAGTTTTTCTAGGTTTCCACTTTGATTTCATTTCTCACAAATTTAGCCTTTACATTGTTGTAAATAATACCCCCACCCCTTTTCATTATTTCCATAGAATTTTCTATGCTAATTCCCATAAAGAAGCTGGTCTTAAAAGTCTGCTTATTTGTCTTCTCTAGCTTACCAGATTAGCACTCTCGCATATTTCCCTATATATTCATGATTTATTTACTCGCTATGTTATTTAGACCCACACTATTCTAGACTTTTGAAGGATATTCATTTTGCCCTAAAAGAATATCACTTTCTCCAGATATGCTTATGTACAGATGATCAGATCCAGCTAGCAAAGGATACAGCGGAGCAGCTTTTGACCTCAGTTGTAGAGTTAGGAGACTCCTAATAGTCTCTCCTCAATCCTGCTTTTTGCATCATTGACGGCTCTCATTTCTAACTTTCTTAGTTATCCTAACTTTCTAAACTTTTCGATATGGTTGTATAACTTAATTATAACTTTATGCCCAGTGGCGGAGCACAAGCATGACCAGGGGGGGCCATGGCACCCCCCCCCCCACCCCACCCCACCCCCACCCACCAAAGTTTCAGATATTTTTGTTGTTGTTTTAAATAATGGGTAATTATGTTTAAAATATTTACTAAAATGCCACAATATTATAAATGAATGTATTAGAGTTTTAATTTTGTTATGTTTTTACTTTTTGTGACACCGGCCGTCGTAATCTTTATATTTCTCGTTCTTTTGTCTATCTTCATTATTCTAAATCTCCAGATCATAAAGAAAATACTAATAGATCATGGTTATTTATTATTTATTTTCCTTTTTTTAGTTTAAATTCTTATAATATGTTATACGTGACTATTGTCATCATACAATTGGTAATAGCACCAGTGATACATATATACAATAAGAGTTATGTTTCTTTCATGCAAGATTAGTAGTTTGTTGTACGTTGACTAACTTTATTATGTTAAATAAATCACTACAAATAGTGATATTATATGATTGTTAGTCAAATTGAGCAATCTATTTTGCATTTAACATATTCAATCGTGACGCGAATTCTTTTATGTTGGCCGTCAAATTTTTTTTATGACTTTTTGGCCCCTCCCGGTTGAACTTCCTGGATCCGCCCCTGTTTATGCCCATGGAAAGTAGCTACACTACTCATGCATCCATGGTCTGTTCACCCCCTCCTCTGTATATATCATCATTCTCATGTTTAACTTAAAAAAAATAATAGAGCGGTTTAGGGCCCGTACGTTTACAATTTTGGTTATCTGTTTTTTGCAATGATGACACAAAAGATGCTTTTTGATGTGTACTTTTACCATTTTTCATTTCCATTTTGGATACAAATACTCAAATAGTATCACAAATCATAAAACACCTTGGAGGCGTTTTCCAATTTTCTCGACAAGTTTCACCCACTGTTAAAGAAAACCATTTCTCTTTCACCGTTCACCCATTTTCTTCTAAAGTCTGCAACTTATCAGACGCTTCTCTCTCTCTCTCTCTCTCTCTCTCGTTCACCCACCATAGTCACCATGAAAGGTCTTCCTCTCTCATGATCGATCTTTCTTTCTCTTGGACTGCTTCCTAACGCGGACTGCAAAATCGAAGTTATGTTGTATATGATCAGATCCACTTCAGTGACCAACAAAAGTGCTCTATAGTTCAGAAGCTTAGAGGAAATAAAATAAGGGATTACGATAGTGGAATTGGAAATAAATTGGATGTTTCCTCAATCAGCTAGTCAGAATCGAAATATGCTTAATCGAGACTCAGGTAAAGCTCCGCTCGAACCTTGTTACTTTTTGTTCACTCCACCGTAAACACTAATCACCATGAAAGTTTCAGAAATTGACAGATGGAAGATAAAGGGAAGGGAAGATCATTGAGGGCAAATTTGTAGGAAGTGGGTTTTGGAGGGGGGGGGGGGAACTGGTGCTTGTTACCCGAGATGGAGGAATTGATGTTGTTGACGGCGGTGACAGTCGTGGTCTTGCCGGAATCCACGACGAGATTGCCTTTGTTGTTGACGGCCAGCTGGAAGAATTGGTTGTCTCCGGCACCGTAGTATTGGAAGGAGTCGTTTGAAGCAGAAAGAGATGGAAGGCGTGTTGGGTGGTGTGAAAATGGTCTGACAAGTGGGGCAATATGTTTATTTTGGAGGATAAAGTAAGGGTATAATAGTAATTTCCCATCTATACAGTAAGGGTAAAACCGAAAAAAATGATGGTAAAGTAATGAAAACGGTAATGAAAATAGTAAACATACAAAAACAACTGAAAAAAGTAAACAAAAAAAAAAGTTGTGAAAATGATAAAAATACAAAACCATAATTTGTGATTGAATACGAAAATATTGAAAACGAAAATACAATACAAATACACAAAACAAAAAGTGTAAACGTACGGGCCCGTGTTATATCATTCAGTTCAATAACCAACATTTTCAAATAAAAAAAGTTGTCTGCACTACCATATATTGTGACGTCAAGAAATCAAATCTGATCGAATCTAATTTAGATTAAAGTCGAAATAATGCTAATGTTGTCCAGCTACCGCTTACTTTAAACTCTTTCAGCTCGTTGTGTTAACTTTTTTTTTTTAACTATTTAAAATCACTTTCAATTTACTCAGGCCATGTTTGACACAAATTTTTTTTCAATTTTGAAAAAAAAAAAAAAAAATTGCGTTTGGTAACCATTTTTTTTTCTTCTTCAGTTAAAAAAACCAGTTTATAAACTGAAGAAGAAAAAAAAAACTCCAAAAATGAGTTTTTTTTTTAGACCACCACCACCACCCTCCCATCGCCGGCCACCACCACCGGCGGTTGCCAGCGGCCAACTCCGGCCACCACCACCGGCGGTTGCCAGTGGCCAACTCCGGCCACCTCAAGCGACCACCGTCAGCAACCACCAGCCACCGCCACACCCCACCATCGCAAACCACCACAAAAAAGCTCAAAAAAAAAAAACTGGGTTACCAAACACTAGACCTGGCAAACGGGTAAAACCCGGTCGGGTCCGGGTAAAAACGGTTCGGGTAATTTTTACCCGGGTTTTTACGGGTAGGAATTTTCAGGATCCGTACCCTACCCTTGCGGGTAGGGTAATACCCGCGGGTAAACAATTTAAATATTAATTTTCTTATAAACAGAATTTAATTACTATAAAATACCAATCTAGGGCTATTTTTTTTCTCTTTTATTTCTTTTGCTTTTTCAGCTTCCTTTTGCTTTTTCAGCCAATAACATGTTCGGTGTTTCCTCATTTCACCAAAAAATAAAAATTATACATATCCCATTCCCCTCCCACAATCCAAAATAAAGCAAATTAAATTTCCAATATATATACAATCCTATTTCCTACTAAGTACTAACAATCTAAAATACAACAACTACAACTAAAATACAACTACTACAACTAAAATACAACAACTAACAATCTAAAATACAACAACTACAACTAAAATACAACAACTACATCATATCATAATTCATATGCACTTCTCCTAAAATAAAATAAAAAATCATATGCATAAATAATGAAAAATTAAATCTTCCATTCCTCGCAGAATTGGTGTCGATCGACGGTGAATAGCGGCGTCGCGGTGGTGATGCAACTTCAGATCGGCGTTGGTTATGCAACTTCAGATCGGCGGTGGTGATGCAACTTCAGATCGGCGGTGGAGGCGGCGGCGCAGATCGGTGAGGAGGCGGCGGCGCAGATCTGTGAGGGGGCTATGGAAGACGGCGATCTGTGAGGGGGCTATGGAAGACGTCGTGATGGCGGTCGACTGAGAGGGGAGGCGGCGATGGTAGAGAGGAAGGGGACGGCGTGATGGCGGTCGACGGTAGAGAGGAAGGGGACGGCGTGATGGCGGTCGACTGAGAGGGGCGGCGGCGATGGTATAGAGGAAGGGGAGGGGACGGCGTGAGAGAGAGAGAGATGGGACTTGGGAGTCTGAGAGTGAGGTGAGAAGTGGGAAGAAGGGAGAGTGAATGAGATTAGGGCACAAACACCCTTTTTATATACGAATGAAACCGGGTAAACCGAGTAACCCGCAACCCGACTCGGACCGATCCGAAAATTACGGGTCGGTTCGGGTACGGGTCCAATTTCAGCGGGTAGGGAAAATGGCTACCCGTACCCGGGATTTTGGACCGGGTACGGGTCGGGTAACGGGTCCGGGCAACATTTTGCCAGGTCTACCAAACACCCACTTGTTTTTGTAAAAAAAAAAAAAATTAAGCTGCTCTTTAATATATATATTTTTTGAAAACTGAGAAAAAAAAAATGTTGTTAAACAGAGCCTCACTTATCAGTTTTCATGCTATTTAAATTTCAAAAAGAAAAAAAGTCCCCTACTTTTTTAAAGTTAACATTTAGCGGTAATTCTTTAGACATCCTTTTACTACATTTCAAGTGATTGAGAAATACTATTTGCACCCACTTAAAAAACTATTTTAAAAATAATTGCTAACTTTAGCAATAAAAAAGACGTGAAAAGAGACTCTCGCTACGTGATTTAGTATTTTGATAACTATAATATGGTATTATGTGTGAATTACACATGATGAAAGCTAGTTTTTCAGTTAAAGCTGTGAATTATTTACTTATTTGAGTTTATCCTTTTTTAAAACGTGTCCTTTTATTTCAAATAATACTTGTTAAAATAGTCCAAAGATTATTCTATGTTTGCTCCTTTAAGTTTGCTCTTTTAAGTTTGCTCTTGCTACCAACTTAATTAATCATTTATTTTCTACCGATACCGCTTCCTTTAATGAAATAAATAAATTGTAGTAATTTAAACCTTTCATCCTCTCCGTAACTTGTGAGCATATATGAGCCGTTTCGGTTTTGAGCCCTGAAAATGCAGCTGCGTTAAAACTTAGTAGGGAGAGCTTTGCCGCCCATGTGGTCCTACCCGGTTCGGAGGTGTGAAAAACATAATCACACTTTTGAGTGAATAAAAAAAAAAGTGAATCAAAAAATTTATGGGGCGTCTCGAACCTAAGTTGGGTTTTGGGAGTCCTGATCCCAAATCCAACCCAAAATAAGACTTCAGCCCTAGAAATCTGGCCTTCACTCGACAATTGGGCTTAATTCCATTAATTACTGTAATTGAGGTTATAGCCAACTAGACAATTGGGTTTCGGACTTGTCCATATCAATTGAGAGTCCAACCCATTATCCTCTTTTGCAAACACGCACAAAAATTAAGTTCGGCAGGTCTTAATTAAGTTATAGAGTGCTAGTATCATTTCCTTAAATCAACCATGTGCAAAACCATATAGAAGACAAGATGCTAAGAATATAAACAGGGGCATGATGACTGAGCTACGAAGTCGATGCTGACGATGTTGATGACGATGACATTGACGAGCAAGGCGTTATCGTTGACGATGTTTCCGGCGTCTTCCGGCACACTGGACACGTGGCATTCAGTGCCAACCACTCGTCTATGCAAGTAGCGTGAAAATAGTGTTTGCATTCAGGTATTGTTCTCAATGTATCTTTTGGCTGGTACTCGGACAAACATATCGAGCAAGTGACGTCATAGACCCTGGGCAATCGACCACTGTCACCCAGCACTGTCTTCGGGTAAGATTCTATGGTGGGCTTGTCAAGGCCTGTCGTGAAAACTACTGGGGCGATTGTGGTGGTTGGTAGTTCAATGTCGGGATTGCGACGCCGGCCACAGGCCTGGATTTTGCCGAAGGCGTAGCCAACAACCCCAATTAGGAATATGAGTCCAGGTATTCCGACTCCGATGATTATCCCATACTTTGCACTTCGTGGAAGACCTAAAAATGATGCAAAGATTGTAACCATTTAATCAAGTTCTAAAGAATAGGCTCGTCTAATATTATTGTTAGCATTGATATCTCATCAGAATAAAAGACGTTGTATAAAGTTTTTGGAGCACCTCGGGAAGGACTCCGGGGGTGAATTTATTTAGTCAAAAAAAGCCCTTCATTTCTCGTATCATGCATATATATAACGTTGCTAAAGAAGCAACCAATATACTACTTTGGCTGCCTATGAGCGGTAATTTCGAAGGCTTTTTGACCGGTGATACTCGTTGCCAAATCCAACTAAAGATTGCTTAAATGGGTATCAATCCTATCTAGAGTTAAACATCACGTCACACTTTCAAAACCCGGGTCGTAAGAAGTTCATACAACTTTTTTGCTTATAAGGGAGGAGGACGATGAACCTCTATTGACCACAAAATTGTCGTAACAACTTTAGTGATGTCTTTCTACCACTCTTGATAAATTAGCAATGACAATGATCCTTAGGATGCCAATCCTGCAAAGAGAGTGTTTTTGCGAGGAAAGTACTGCAAATTTTTTAAATATATTCACACTACTGCATCCCTAATTCAAATCCCAGACCAAGTCAATGAATGAAACACAGTGTTCATCTGAACTCCAATCAAATTTATGCCAAGTACCGACTTTGACTCACTGCACAGGTGGTCCGTCGACCTTCATAATACTACAATAAAGAGCACATCATCTGGACGGTGGGTGGAAAGTATGCTTTACGTTAAAAGTCCAAATGTTTGATGACAAAATTTGATAAAATAATATTCACGACAGCTCCCAATCCCTTTCAATACCGCATAGGCTTAGCTGTTGAACTTTTTAATATTCTGAATCTGAATCTGGAAAACTTGTGAAAAGAAGTTCTCAAGACTTCTGTCGATGGGGAAGATGTTGACTTGGTCAAGATTCAGGACAACCCTCGCCCCAGAGGGCCACACACTGCCCACAGGCCCTCGCTTACTTTGGTAGTGGACTGGACGTGGTTTCATACTGATTTTCCACAGGGAGAGAAATTTCTCCTTGTATTGATGTATTTGCAGAGTCCATGCTACTACTGTTTGTAAAAATATCTCGTGGTTGTTTACAATTTCTACATATTACGCTGTTAGCAGAAGTTTAACGAGTTTCTCAATACGAAGTGACAACAGATTGTCGTGACGATCAAAACTTTGTGCTTATGTTTCGCAAAAAACGTCTTGGCTCGTCCGTGAGGTCTTTTTTTAGTAGTTGGCACCAATGTTATAAGATCCCAAGACAAATTTTATGGCCTCCCTCAAGCTATGTCATAATTTCTTATGTTGTTTGGCGAGCTGAAAAGTTCATACACTCCATTACGATAGTGGCCGTACATTAGGCTAATTCAGTGACCTGTAATTTATGGCAAAAATAGGCCTCCTTTTCAAACGGTGCGAGACACTTTCGCCCACCTAGTATAGCGACGGGGATAAATTCTACAACTACTCTGATTCCAACAAAATAACTGCGGAGTGATGCGCTAAATTTGGTTAGTGACAATACTTATGATATTATAGCCAGTGAGCCACGAAGAATAAATTTACCTTGGTGCCGCGGAACGTTTGAGCAACCGATTTCCAACGTTGATCCATCACCTTTCAATCCACAAGTTCCACCTTTTACGGAACAAGATCTACAATCCGGCGCGCTCCACGTCAGCTGAAGCTCCTCGTGAGGACGCTCATAAGGCCAATCATAGTTATACCTGTTACCCGGGTTATACCCGTCACCCGGAACAGCAATCGTAGAAACATTCCGGCACCTCAACGGCACAATACTGGCGAGAGAAGAAGCCATAACAGCCACCGTGAAGTTCTCACCACTGAGACAAGCTATCTCTCTAGCAGGGAACAAAACTTCAGACCTGGACGAGCAGTTGTAAATCGTGAAGTTCGTCAAATGAGCACCTGAGAAAGGAGAATTCAAAAGGCTGAACGACGTGAGGCGGTTCGGAAGGCAAAATCTGGGCTCGATGGCTAGATTTTGCATCTCATAATTGATACTCTTCACGACGAACGGTTCCGAGCCGGCGGACGGTAGCTGTAGGACTGTTTGGTTCTGGTTGTTGCACGAGAGGCCAAAACCGGGATACCCACAACCCTCCAGTACTTGCTCTTGGTTGTTTAGCCTGAAAGGGAACCGGACCTTCGGAGCCTGACTGCTGAAGGCTTGGCATGTGGAGGGCTTACAGAGGTCATCACTTGAGGCTGTGTATGCGAAGAGGAAGAAGGCGATGAAGAAGGAGGAGCATAAAATTTGTGAAGTCTCCATTTTTGGCCGCATAAGTAAACAAAAGAAGTCCTCTTTAATGGGTTCATTCAAGTAGTGATTGATTGTCTACAGCTTGACACACTCTACAAAATGCTACAATCGGCATCCTGTGTCCAGCTAAAAGGTGACAAGTCAACAACCTTGGGACACGTTTGGTAGTGAAATCGTTTTTATAATCTGCAGAAGTTTAACGGAAATTTCATTATTTTGCGTTTTGGACTTTCCGTAAAGTTTCTAGACTAAGATGGGATTCATCATTGCAATTCTGACTATGTAAAAAAAAAAGATGGGATTCATAAAGAGAGAGCCATGCACTAATGTAAACTCTACACAAACTACTAACGCTTATATTTATTTTCTGTTTTCATTTTCATGATTTTCATATTCAGTTTGAAAATCCGTTTACTTTTATCATTTTCACAAAAAAAAATTTAGCTACTTTTTTTTATATTGGGTTAAGTTTGAGTGAAAAAGCTGAAAACACCTTTTAGGTCTTTTCAGCTTTTTGTAACAATTTGAGTAATTTTAACCCAAACGAAAACAGAAAATGGTAAAAGTACGCAAAAGAATTGTTTTCATCATCATTGCTAAAAACAGAAAACGAATATGGTAAGCGTACGTTCTCTTTGAAATCACTTTATAATTTTGATTTTATGTTTTAAAAAAATTAAAATTAATTTAGTTTTTTCAAATACAAATAGCTGTTTGATTATCATTTTCTTTTCTTTTTAGTGTTTGGTTACTTAGTTTTTATTTTGAATTTTTTCTTTGGTGGTGGTTGTTGTGGCGTTGGTGGGGTGTGACCAGTGTTATTAAAGGCGTAAACTCACCTGAGATGCAAAAAATCCCTGGAGCCTAAGCGCAAGGCGCAAGCCCGCGCCTTTTCGAAACAAGGCGCAATATTAAAATAAATAAATAAATACATAATAGTGCATTAAAACAATAAAATTACATAAAAAAAATTCATAACATGAAGATCCATTATAAGAATCATCAACCATGAATCATCCAACATAACAAACTGAAGATCCAAAAAAGATCCATACAATTTACTTCTCAAACAAAAAGAAGCTTCAACGAACCCAACTCTTGGTTGTGTAAGGTAAATAATTACCTCCACTTAGAAGAACCATGAATTAACCAACATCCTTCGAAAACTGTGTAGCATTGCATTTCCGCAGCTTGTTCTTTTCCGTGATATAGACCTAAAAATATAGAGACTCTTTTGTTGTGTATTATTTTGGAGGCTGATTTTATATTCTATAAACAACAACATAATAAATTAGAGGAGTGGAGGCGTAGATATACACTTGAGAGAGAAAGAGAGAGAGAAAAGTGGGCTGAAGACGTGGAGTGGAGGCGTAGAGCAGTCGAGTAGAGCAGCGACGAAGACGACGTTGGATTCAGCAATTGTAGCAGCGACTGGACTCTGGAGTGGCCCCTGTTTCTTCTTGAGCTGCAGCTGCGGCTGCTACAACGGCGTTGGCGTCGACAACTGGAGTAGCAGCAACAGTGACTGGACTCTGGAGTGGCCGGCGGGGACCGGAGCAAGGCACGTGATCGGGATTCGGGAATGATGGGTTGAGTCATTGAGATTGAGAATTCGGGAATGATGGGTTGATTCGTGAATCGTGAAATTGGGTTTTTGATTTGGGGATTTTAGAATTAGGTTTACTGAAAGAAACAGAAAAAATGGAAGAGAATGGACGGTCCCCATAAAAACAGGACAACCTATTCAATGACTGGATGTCCTTGCGCCTTAGTATGCGCCTCCCCCACCGTGTAGCGCCTTTCCGCCCAGGCGCACAAGCGCAAAAGGCGTGCGCCTTATCGAACGTGCTCCGCCTAGGCCTAGGTGAGGCGCATGTGGTGCGCCTGGGCGCCTTGCGCCTAGGCGTGCTTTTTATAACACTAGGCGTGGCGGTGGCCGGTAGGCGGAGGTGACCAATGACGGTGGCCGGCGGTGGCTGGCAGCGGGCGCGGGCTGTGGCTGTGGTGGGTGGGTGGGTGGGGGGGTTCTCAAAACAAAAATCAAAACTGGAAACTCAAAACTCCAAAATGAGAGTTTCCAAAAACAACACTGTTTTAAAAAACTGATTTTAAAATTTTGAAGAAAAAAAACGAAAACTGCGTGCTATACGCATTTTATTATAAATTGGAGACAAAATTGAAAATCAAATGATTTTCAAATGAGACCTAAGTAGGCACGTGTTTAATTGCATAATAGACCCTTTAATTATACGAGTAATTTCAGCAACTTAAGACATAAATATTTGATTCTTATGACTTCCCTCAAAAGTATCAGGAAGAATATTTTGAAGTTTTTCGATATTGGTTATTGCCGTCTTCACAGGCTTCGTGTTACTCTGAGAACGAATTTATTTGTAACTCGTTAATAAACTCAATCTTTAGGGGAAAAAATAACATTATTATGTAAAAATGTCTCTTTATTCTTTATATATATATATATGTGCCCGAAAGCCATCCTTTTTCATTCTTCCGATAAATGATTTCCCAACTGACCCACCATTTACAAAATGGTTCAAACTAGAGCAGTTGATTTCCCAACTGACCCACCATTTACAAAAATGGTTCAAAGTACAACAGTTGATTTAGCCAGGAGTTTTTCTTGTTTTGGTTCACATTAATTGTAATATTCTTCTCATCTCAAGTTTCTTATATGCGAAAGTCTAACGAGTAATTACAGTTCAAAGGTCAACTCAAAAGAAAAAAATGGAAAGTCGCAAGTAAGGCTGCATACAAGCCGAGTTCGAATTAAATAGATGTATGTTCAAACTCGTTTGTTTAATTTCAGGTCATGCTTGTGTTCGTGTTCGTTTATTCTTCTAATTTTCGTTTGAACTCGTTCGCAATTCGGTTCCCAAAACCCGTGTTTGGCTTAAATTCGTTCATTTATTTGTGCGTATCGAACTCGAACTTAGAAACTTGTGTTCTCGTTCAAAACAACTATTTTCAAATCACAATTAGACATCTCTTGATCTAATTGTCTAACTGATTTTAGGACTTTCAGGATCAAAGTGAATTTATACCGTAATTAAGTTATATGGCTTTTGGATCTTAAACATATTATAATTAAGTTATTATTAAGACAAACAGTTCACAAATACATTCGTGAATACTTTGAAATGTTCATGTTCGGTTTGTATATTATACAAACAAATCCAAACAAGTTTTTTTGAAAAATGCACAACGAGGAGTTCATGAACAGCTCGATTCATTTACAGCCCTAAGCACAAGTACACCGTAACACGTGAACATGGTAACAAAGTTCTTTGATCGGAA
The DNA here is from genome assembly GCA_033065855.1 of Escallonia rubra. NCBI lineage: Eukaryota > Viridiplantae > Streptophyta > Magnoliopsida > Escalloniales > Escalloniaceae > Escallonia > Escallonia rubra. The sequence goes on from JAVXUO010003123.1 coordinate 524,926, forward strand.
GTAAATTTCAAATGCTGGAAAAAAAAAAAAAAAAAACACCCCTGTATGTGGATCGGGCCCTGCCTTAATTGGTTTGGGATGTCTCTTCATTCTTCTCTTTCTCTTGTATTATTTTTTTTGACAATAGATACGTAGATTAAGAGTAACGCTTTAAAAAGATAGAGTCATATATCATATGATCAATATCAGTTTTGAATAGCATAATTTTAGTGCGAGATCATCATATCCCAAATTTTATTCCTAGACAGGTCTTGAATCTTTTCTGCAAGATTCTGAGCAAAATATTTAAATATACACCTTTAAATTTGGAAGATAAATTTAAGAAGAGAAGACAAATGGCAGTTAAGAAGAACCATCGGCAATCACTGTTGCAAACACATAGATGAACTGTAGATGCATAAATAGATACCAACGTGAGGAGCCCAGTCCAAACAAAAATTTGAAGAAAAAAGAGGAGTAGCCATTGGACTTGTCGCAACAGGCAAACATATAATGCTAAACTTTTTGCCTTAAAAAAACATTTATTCTATTTGTTGAAGAAAATTGATTATGTTGATTCCAGATTAAGATAGAAAGCCAAAACCAAAGCAAAGCAAGACCAAATATTCAAGCTAGTGTACTTCTTTATCATGTATCAAGTCAAAACCGTGTTGTGGATACCAACTAATTGGTGTGAAATATTATATTCTTTTTTCTAGAGACCTGAAAACGGCAATTTAAAACTGATGTAAATGACAAATATACATACTCTTGTCGTGTTTTGGTGTGAAAGAAGACGTCTCGGAAATAACATGGAAATTAGAAATCAGTCTTATTCTTACAATGATAGAGAAGTGTGCATGGAAGAGGAAGATTAGAAAGACTGCAACAGTGGCAAGAGCCAAGAACGTTGAATCTTTTGTCAAGTCAGAATATTGCATCACCATTTATGTTGAGTTAGCATAATAATGTTAAATGAAATTCTTGTTGAACCTATTAATAAACGCACTACCAATTTTCACAGGTCCAAATAGCACCAATTAAAAGTATAAGTAGTTTTGTGTTTTGATGGTGCATTAAGTAGAGAATATCTTGCCCGCAATCCGCATCGTTCCATTGAAATATTGCTCCATATTTAACTTGACACGCATATTAAGGTTTAAGTCATATATTGTGTGTTTTTTATTATATCACTAAAGAGAAAGGAGGAGAAGAAACTGGGTCATGAGAAAGAACAAATATTGGTCGATGATTAAATATGGATAGATAAATTGAATAAAAAATTTTGTAAGAAAGTGGGTCAAAAGAGGAATAATTGGTCGGTGGATAAATATACGTGAAGAGAAAAATAAAATTAAAAAAATGTGTAAAAAATGGTGAACATGAAAAAACACATACATAATCTTTTTTAATTTAAAAAAATGATTAGCGTATTTAAGATAGCTCAAAAAATATATATGATCAATTCTTCTAAGATGGAAAGAATATCTGATACTCCGTATAATATAGTAAGTAATTTGTATTATTCAAGTTGCAGCTAAAATTTATAGTCGCCTTAATAAAAGAAAAACGCGTAGTTAATTGGACTGCTTTATGTGTTTGGATAGGGCATGCATCGGCGAGAGTGGTCGATAAGTTATGTGATCAGCTTTGACGACTCAACCAATCAAACTGCAATAGCATTCAAAAGCTACAAATAGAAACAAACAATTAGTCAATTGTATTGTTCTTGTCAAATGAAATGGGGACGGACGTTGAATGAAGCACAGGTGCTTAGCAATTTTCAAACAAGAAACATAATCAAGGAATCTCAACAAATCTTCAACACCTTGTAGACCACTGCTAAACAGTTTAGCACTGGTGTAAAGATCCAAAGATTTGAGGTGGTCAAATTTTATTTTGGCGTAGCTTAGCATGAGGTTATAACTTGAGTTGGACAATTCATGTTAATTCATAAATATGCGCGTATACTTGTTTCTATAGATATCGTGGTAGACGCGGTTCAAAATTTTAAACCCATTAAAACTAGAGTTAATTACGCGGTTGACCACTGTACTATTAGGCAAATTTTACTTTGACCACTGAACATCGATTTGTGTCATAGTAACCACTAAACTTTAAAATTCGTTTCAATAAGGTCACTCCGTCAATTTAAGTCCGTTTATTTAGGGGTATAACCGTCCATTCACTGTTCACCGTCTTCTTTCTTATTCTTCTTCTTCTTATTCACTGTTCACCTTCTGTAAGCTCCCTTCTTCTTCTTCTTCTTCTTTTTCACTGTTCACGAGTACAAGTGGTGCCCTTCAGTCCCACGACGACGACCTCTCCAACAAGCGCAGCAACTTCTCCGGCGAGGCCACCGTTTCCGGCGAAAAGGCCGTCGCCGAGCACGAGGAGGGGGAAGAAATCGCCGCCGGAGCAGGGTCCACGGGGCTAAGGTTGCTGGGCCTGCTGCTGTAGTGCGCCGAGTGAGTGGCCCCCCAATTCACCACCCATGAAAAGCAAACGCGCCATCGACATCGTTGCCGGCGAATCTTCCGGCGACCACGACGACAACCTCTCCAACAAGCGCAACAACTTCTCCGGCGAGGCCACCGTTTCTGGCGAAAAGGCCGTCGCCGAGCACGAGGAGGGGGAGGAAATCGCCGCCGGAGCAGAGTCCACGGGGCTGAGGTTGCTGGGCCTGCTGCTGCAGTGCGCCGAGTGAGTGGCCGTGGACTTTCCTCTAGCTTTCTCTTTGACTTTCCAAAATTAAAGAGTGGACAAAATGAGACGGAGAGGGACTGAAGAAGAAGAAGAAGAGAGAGAGAGGGGGGAAGGAGGGAAAAAAGAGAAAGAAAAGGAAAATTCATAAAGACTAGCGTAAAAAGACCAATATACCCCTGAGTAACCTAACTCCGTCAATATTAATTTGACAGAGTGACCTGATTGAAACGAATTTCAAAGTTTAGTGGTTACTATGACACAAATCGATGTTCAGTGGTCAAAGTGAAATTTGCCTAATAGTACAGTGGTCAACCGTGTAATTAACTCTTAAAACTATGGGCTGGATAATGACAGAGGTTCTTAAAGTATTGCTTAGATCCTGAAAAATTCAGTCCATCTAAGTTTTATATAATATAATTTATGGATGTTAATTTTATACGTATGTTCTTCTTCTTCTTCTTTTTTTTTTTTTGCATTCTATATCATTTCGTCGTCCATGGCATGATTCAATGTAATCTACAGCCTCCAAAGTGTTAAATCCAGTTGAATATAACTTTTGTTGTCTTCACAAATATCTCCTCAAGCCGACATAAGTATGCAATTACAAAGTATACCGTCTAACTTCTAAGGGTTCGTTTGACAAATTTTTTTTTTTTTGGTTTTCAGTTTTTAAAGAGCAGTTTAATTTTTTTTTTTTTACAAAAACAAGTGGGTGTTTGATAACCCTTTTTTTTGTGTGTTTGGTAATCCTTTTTATTTTGACTTTTTATTTTGGGTGGTTTGCGGTGGCGGTGGTGGGGCGTAGCGGTGGTCGATGGTGGTGGCCGCCGGCGGTCTGAGGTGGCTGCCGGCAGTCTCCGGCGGTGGTCGCCGGCTGCCGGAGGTGGGAGGGTGGTGGTCTAAAAAAAAAACCCAGTTTTTGGAGTTTTTTTTTACTCTTCAGTTTAAAAACTGAATTTTTAAATTGAAAAAAAAATGGTTACCAAACGCTCCTTTTCAAGGAAAAAGGGGAGGAACTTTAACTCCCCTTTTCAAGGAAAAAGGGGAGGAACTGTAACTCGCGATATTCGCGAGATATCGCGATAAATTTGATAATCTCGCGATATACGTGAGATATTCGCGTATCCTGCAAATATTCGTGATAAATTCGCGATTAAGACTTTCTAGCAATTTATCGCGATAAATTCGCGAATAACGCCAATATATCGCGATTTTTGTTACTATATTTAGCCATGGCGAGTTAACTGTTAGTGGTGGGTTATGGTTGGTGTTGGATTCACCATATACTTTTCTTCACAGCCACAAAAAACATCGCGAGCAAAGCCCAGATATTGTCAAGCCTGTAAATGAGATGGGTTGGGCTGAGCATGGCGCGGGAGTTTTTTAACCACGGGCTGAGCAAGATATCACCCTTAGGCCCATTGACCTGCCTAAGTTGTAGCCTTCCTTAGCTTACTCTCTACCTCTTTAAATAGTGCATTTAAACGGTTGTCAGAACATATAGTTTTATACATGATGGGAAATTGAGCTAAATGTAAACCAATAGCACTAACCGTCTAGCATTAACGAGGAGGGTTTGAGGTGATACTATTAATTTCCCCACGCCGTGATGCTTAATTCGCACTCTCATTTACTAACTTCACATTATTTGGTCGCTAAAAGATTGTTTAGTGACATTTTTTTTTTTACCTTTTAGTGTTAATAGGCATCAAACTGCCAAAAAATGTGTGGATTTTGCTTCACCCATCCGAAAAATACCATGTTTTAGTTCGGGAACTACATACATAAAGGTGTAATGTATTTAGCAAATCTGTATGGCGGATGAAGAATGCATTATTCAAAAAATTGATTACAAAATTGCAGGTGCTCAAGTTTTGGGTACCAGTGAAGTAATTCTAAATTGGATCGCACAACACCAATGGTTCGGGAATGGTTTGGTATGCGACACGTATTAAAATATTACCCCTCCGTCTCAAAAGAATCGATCATTTTCTGAATTAAGAAATATTTTATAAGTATTTTTTCATGTTTACCATTTTTTATACTTTTTTATTCTATTTATCTCTCCACATTTAATATCCTACCAACCATTTTTCTTTTTCCTGACTCACTTTTTTTCCCAACGTACGACCCATATCGTAAATAAGCGTGCAAGTCAAACTTGATAAAATAATTTCGGACGAGAGAATATGATTCATGCCTCTTTTAGTTCAAAGTTTTGTCACATCAAATCCCTTTTGATGCAACAATCTATGATCCACCGCGCCACTAATTTGGCCTGTGGGAAGATTTTTCGGATCATTCATGCCAATATTTGAATAGTTATTAGGAGTGTTTTTTGATAAGGTAATTGAACTGATGATTTCACTTTTATTGAGAATTTTAAAATACATTGTATAAAATCCCTTATTTGGATACTGATAAGATGAATTTACCAAATTTTAGGAGGGATTTGGAAATGAATTTGGTGTGCTAAAATCTCCTCTAGAAATAATTAGTCCAGACTAGTTATTTGTCAAATCCCTTCCACAAAAAAGAGTCTCCACTATTTTAGGTACCTTTTAAATTAAAAAAAAGAAGATGCTCTCTCTCATTAGTTTGTATCTATACACTATTAAATTATCATGTAAATAACTAGTGGGGAAGGGGAACAGAGAGAGAGAGAGAGAGAGAGATGAACACAATAGGGAAGATGGGGAATGTGAAATTATAATTTTGCCCATGCCAAAATGGTATGTGCACCGCACATGACGATTTAATGTCCAAAATTAAACGGACGTTCAATTTTGGAGCTGTTTGCAATGATTTTGTCAACCTCAGTATTGCAAAAGTTATAAACACAGGGAGCAAAGTGCAAAAACATGTAAATCTCAGAGGACATTTTTGTAATTAATCCTAAAAAAGATGCTCCCTCTCATTAGTTTGTATACATATAAGGAGTATTAAATTATCTAGATTCAAATTTTCAAATGTAAATCCACATATGAAATACTCAATCTACAAAATCACCAAACACAAAATTTGCAATTTCATAAATTTGTAAATTAACGAATTTCAAAATGAATGGATTTTGAAATACAAAGTAATTTGAAAATTTTCATCCAAACACACTCTAGAAGTCTAATTTAAATTTATACGACCACTAGTATGAAAATTAGAACCAGCGACATTGAAGTTATTCCTCAAGGTCTCTGTCATATCTCCTACAACTTGAAGTTCTAAGGGGTTGACTTGACATAAAGAATGAATTACTCTATATAATTTAAGGAACTGATAATTAGATGCCGTGAAGGTCATAATTTTTGGAGGTGAAAAGGCCACGCGAGGAAGTGTGGCGCTGTCATAGACATTCTTCTATTTTGGTTTTTTGTTGTTTATATTGTCTTATTTTAGTTTATCTTTGTCAACAATTACCTCTATATTCAAGTTCTCCATTCACGTACAACGCATATTAAAAAAATGTTATTCAATCTCCTTGTACACATCTTTGTTCCTTTTTTTTGTGAGCTATCATATGCCTTTTAATGATAGTTGTCGACGTATTACTGATAAATGAAGGATCGAAATAATATGTAAGAGACAATAACAACCCCTGCTTACCCTTTTGAGTCAAAATAGAAAGAACAATTTTACAAAAGAATAACATGGTTATGTAATCGTCGAAACTGCATAACTTAAAATCAAACTTACACACTTCCTTTTTACCTGTTGACATATTGTTCTATGTTTTGAAAGGCTATATTTTCTTTCGATAGTGATTAGATGTCAATGCCTACAGTTTGCATGTTAGGATTCTGCATTTTGTGTCACATAATAATATTTTTCGAACATCTCCGTTCAAGGTAAAAAGAAAAAAAAAGAGGAAATTGTGCACAATTGTTATATTTTAAAAAGGCATACTTCTTAATTCTTATTTAGCAAAGAATCTTACCAAAATTTATACAGAAAGGCACTTATAGGAAACATTAATCTTGGAGGGAAGGGAGCACGTCCTTGTTATGTGGTGTCAAAAGAGTGGCGGGAAAATGTCAGGACAGCCCTTAACCCCGTTAGACAGTGTTCATATACAAGCCCTAGCTTCGCTTCTAATTCGGAATCAGCCTCGATCAAAGTGCCCCAAGTAAAGCATTCGATCTGATTAATCAAAAGCCTGTATTTCATCTTTGATGGAAACCTAGGGTTTCGTCTCGACCGATCCTTCGCAACGCTCGGTGCTCTCAAAATCCGATTCTCGTGCTTCTTTAGATATGGCTGATGCGTTCGAAGAGGAACCCGAGCCCACAGTCTCGATACAAGAGTTCCTTAAGGGCGTTGAAGACCAAGAGCTGGTGATTCATTTTCTCAATCTTGTTTTTTGCTAATGATTTTTTCCTCTTGACCTTTTGCGAATTGTTAAGGTAGATTTAGCACCGTGTGAACCTCAAACTGAGCTCAAATAGCATTAATAGATTAAATAAGTAGGCTAGGGCGAAGAATGAGCAAACCGCACGCTTACGTGTACTTAATCTATCGCAGGAATTCGTGTAAAGTGAAATGGGAAAATCTAATGGAATAGGGGGATTAACTTTTAGAGATTTACTTTATGAATGCGTACTCTTTGGTTGCTGAGAGAATAAATAGACTGCAAATTTGGGTCAATTAGGTTTGCTGAATGCTATATGTACTATAAGTTTTTTTTTGTTATCTGTAATGTTTAATGGGGTTTTCCTGGTGTGAATTTTGCGCGTCTCTCATGCTTGATTAGGTTTTGTAAACTTGGTTTTTGTTTCAATTCAATTTTTATTGAAATTAGAAGTGGAACTATGCAATTTAAGGTAAATACGCAGTCGGGTGTTTGGTATTTATGAGGAATTGGAGACATAAGTCAGGAAGGGTTTTAATATATCAACCGGGAAAGTATCTGGCATTCTGAAATTAAGGGGCTTGAGCATGTGGATTTATCTGAGCTTGTCTCTTAAGTAATGTGCTTGGTTCTTCCCCTCTACAAACTTTGTAAATTGTATGCAATGTGAAAGCTAACTGGCACTGCTATTCTCTCTGGATTGTTCAATAGATAACTCAAGCTCAACTTTGTTAAGCAGGCAACTGTACTGTTGTTTGAAGCTCTGGTATCTATTTTATCCACATCCCTATTCCCAGCTTAGACGACACGTGCTACCTTAGATCCCCTCTGTCATTAACTTTGGAGTGCCTAATGCCAATAGGGTTTACTCTGTTAAGTAGAGCATAACTCATGTGGTCCTTACCCTGCTGAGGGCTGTGAGGACATCCTAAAGCTCCAGTTAGTAGAAAGACATGGTTCCCTAGAAATTTTGAATTTTTTTTTTTTTTGGCCTTCTTTCACAACAGAGTCATGCCGCTACTACTTGTTCTTGTTTGTGGAGAGAGAACTAGTTTTCATTGGGTTAACGAGGAACTCGACCCGTTTTACCTAGCTTATGGTTGCTAGTCGCCCTTGAGAAGCCACACACGTATGAAGCTTACCCAACTCATCGTTTTACATGTCCTAAATCTATCCTAAGAATTGGCACAAGGTCAAAAAGAAAAACTTAATGGAATGGAGGGAGTAACTTTAATCCCTATATTATGCTTTGGCTGTCATGAGAATTTATAGACTGCACATTGGATTCAATTAGGGTTGCTTATGGATTGTCAGATATTTATTACCCCCCACAATGTTTAATTAGGTTTTGCTGGTATGAGTTTTGCATTCCATCGAAGCATGGTATTTGTAAGTTTGATGGAGATTTGTGTGAAATTGGATAATTTAGTCGGGAAGGATTTTAATATAAGCCTCGGGGAAGTATTTGGCACTCATAAATTTAGGGGGTTGAACACGTGGAATCATCTGAGCGTGCCCGTTAAATAACGTGCTTGGATCTTCGCCTTACTTTTTGTAAATTGTACTACTTTTGCAATGTGCCTGGCAACAGCATTTGCCTCTGATTCTCTGAAGGTCCGAGAGATAACTCAAGGTCCGAGTGATAACTCAAGCTCAACTTTCTTAAAGCAGGTGACCGCACTGTTGTTTATAGCCCTAGTCATCTATTTATCCACATCCCCAATTCACAGCTTAGAGTCCATGTGATGGCTTAGAGTTCCTTCGCTGTTAAGTAACTTAGGAGTGCCTAATGCCAATAGGGCTTACTCTGTCAAGTAGAGCTTGACTCGAGTGGTCCTTACCCTGCTGAACCTTGCTGATTCTGCTTGGAGGGCTATGAGGACCCATGCTTTTAAAGCTCCAGTAAGTAAATAGACTCGGTTCCTTAGAAGTATTTGGAAATTCTTGCTTCCTTTGGCTGCTCTGTATGACTAGATCGGTACTGAAAGAAAGTTGAAAAGGTGGAGCTAAGAAATGAGCGTCTATGTACTTATTATGTTGATTGGCAAGTGAATATCCAATTCCTACTTGGTATAATATAGGAAAAGGTTCGGAGAAAAGTCTATTTGTCTGAATGTCTGTCCCAGAAATGACCTTTTGTTTGAAGACTGGGCATATTTAGAAGCTATTCAGATCATGGCGGTACTGCTGTCACATTGACTTGGAATACCTTCATCTTCAAGATTGAGGATGATGGTAAAAGTTATAGTAGCTTCCGCCAGCATTCACCATCTTATGCGATAAGTGAAAATCAGATTACCCTTCATTCTTGAACTTTATGTTGTCAGAGAAAAATAAGAGTAGTTTTCAGGTAGCCCGTAGCCTTCATTATCTACTTGCAAGAGGAAACCAGATTATCGTAGAATATGATAAACAGCTTTTTCTAGTGTTTTTTTCTTCGCCTATATGCTCTCTGTTTTCCCCCCTCCTCTTCCTCTCTATCTAGATATCTACGTGGTTAGTTGGAAATAAGGTCCATATGGCTTTTTGTACAACTTTGGTTTGTAGTTCCGCTCAAAGAGAATTCTTTGTATTCAAGATGATGTGGTTGTCAGTCCAATGGAGAGCCAGTGTGGCTGAGATTCTGCTCAAAGAGATTTCTTTTTATTCAAAGTGGAGTGGTTGTCAGTCCATAGATTGAGAGTTACAGATAGACAGAGTGGCTGGTATTGACTACCAGTGTAGGGTAGATATACTGCATGGCACTTGACCTTAACTGTCGCCTTCTACATGTGTCGGCTAAAATTTCTCATCGCCATATTTAGCCCATAATGTTTAACTTGGAATGCTCATTGGTATGTGTTGAAGTGCTATGGGTTCTCCACACCCCTCTTACTTGGGTTGCAGGGAAAGCAGATTTACTAACCTGCTGGAGGAAAATGAGCTGGTATTTCTTCGAATCTGGTGGTGGATCTGTTTGGCTATCTATTTTAGAGAAGATTACATGGCTGCAATTGTTGAATGAACTTATAAATGTGTATCTGTGTGTTTATCTATATGTGTGCATGCATTTGTCTTTGTACATATATGCATGTTTGTATGTGCACTTGTTTTGTTTGTTGACTTCATAATTTACCATTCTCCGTTGAAATGATTTAGAATATTAATCAACTGTGTAGGAAGCAGATTTGATTTTAGGAGGTGATGAGGGTAAGGAATGCACGTATGCAAATGGTTATATGAAGAGGCAGGCAATTTTCTCGTGTTTAACATGCACACCTGATGTGAATGCTGGAGTTTGCACCGCATGTAGCTTGTGTTGCCATGATGGCCATGAGGTATACTCTTTCCTTAATGACTCTAGTCCAACTGTAATTGATGGACAGTGAGAAAATCAACTTCGTGCTTGAACTACTAGTCTCGAACTCTCTCTTGAATTGAGCTGTTATCTTATCTAATTGGTTAAGGAACTTACCTCCATCTTCTGTGGGATTGTTTTATGTCATGTCTAGTAAGGTGATACACTACTCATAGATTAGTCTCTAATCACGTTTCTTACTGAATTGGGCTTAACAAAGTTTCACTAGTAGTTATTATAGCTCCCTATTAATTCCGGCTCATTTGTAGCTTCTTTTTCCCCTAGCACGATATCATTCTTTACTGGCACAGTTATGGATCTTTGTTGTCTATGTCCGAGGATATTGCTTAATTTATCTGTAGGAGCAAATACTTTCTTTTCAACAACTTCAATATTTTTTATATCCTTTCCTGTTTTACCACACATCAATTTACATACCTGAAGCGATTATTGGTGATGGAAATTTTAGGGGAAGACGTGACAGCTGATGGTTTAGTAGAACTTAATTAAAGTTTTATGTTCTTCTTTCTTCGCACATAATTGATTTGTATGTGTTTATACTGACACATGATTGTGCTGCATCCTATTACGTCTTAGTTGCTGAATCCTGTTAGATACCATGTTCTATCTGCACTCGTGTCTATGCTCACAGCATATGTCATTGGAACAGTGGCACTTATTTGTTTTCTTTCTATGCTATTTCGTTGCTGTGGCAAACTTATGAGGAAGCCAAAGGCAATTACCATTAAATATTTAAAGCTTAGATCTTAGAGCCTATGCATTCCCTTTGCAACCTACAGGGCGCAATACTACACAAGCAAATGGAGCTCTATTGGTTTTCATCTTCCATTGTGTCAATTTGTTTTTCGGTAAATTATATGTTTTCATAATTCTACTCTCATCTGATAAAGTTCATATGTAATTCATACAAAAGATGATCCATAGAATATGTTGGATCAACACCCAGCTGGTGAGTCAGAAGTCCTTGAAAAAATGCATGTAGGTGCCAAACAATCAAGAGAATAACTGAATCCGAAGGGTGTCCTCTGAATATAGTCCCCCATTTTGACACGCTCTACAAGGATTCCCTCCATTGCATGGCCTTTGCAACCACCAATGTAAATCACCAAGGTTCGAGAATTTATTTCCCTCCAGATCCTACAAAGCTTAAATTGGAAGCCGTGCCTTTGGATCTTTCTATGGTTCAATCAATAACTTCAGACCTTGTGTTAACCATGCCTAGATCCGTCCTTTTAAGACTAGTGTATCTCTGTTTTCTTGCTGAATGAACTTATTTAGAGAAGAAATGCTCTGTTATTTATTTTGCGTAATTGTAGCATAAAAAATGTCCATATTTTCCTTGAGTTTCTGAAGAGTCTGTGATTATAATGTCTAGATTTTTTATTCTAAATAATAAGAATCTATCGAAAGAATCAAATCAATGAAAGAAAAATGATATGGGCAGATATTAACAAAATAAAGTAGTAATCTTTTTTTAGCATTCCGAAAAAAGAATGGATTGAGCCAAGGACTTCTATGGAAACTTCTTCGGATTTCGAAAAGGAATAACGAGTATAGTAAACCGAATAGATTTTGAACCCTTGAAATAGAATTGGGTCCTATTCCTATATCAATTCCATATATAGAATTGATATTTACATCTATTCAAGGCACAAGTGGGTTGATGAACAATGAATGGCTGAGTGAAGAAATCCTCAGTATGACTCTAAAATGCATTATGGTAATTTAGAGAGGGATTTGGTACTGGTCCTCAACTTGTAGAGAATGAAATGACACAGGCAAATTTAAGGCCAGAAACACGAGCAGCCAGGGGGTGCTACATGCCTGCACAGAGAATGCAGCCATACAGGCCTTCTAATCAATCTTTTAAGTTTTTCAGAAATTGCTCCCTTTAGTTTACCCCAAACTTAAGTGAGTTGCTGCAAGTCATTGAGAGGTCTTAGTTGGTGGTTTATAGTCAGATTGGGACCTTAAAAGGTTGCTTTTAACCTCAATGAACTTTCTGCTACTGTTTTACTTGTGGATACAAAGTACACCTGTTGTTGTTGCATACCTTTGCTTTAATGATACCTCCAAAGGAAGAGATACTTCCTACTACTAGTACTAGTACTGCTTTACTTCCAACTACTACTGCTTAATTTTGTTAGAAACATTGAATTCTATTTAATTTTGCTTTTGTGTAATGGCTCTATGTTTTGCTGTTGGACAAGATTGTTGAGCTGTGGACCAAGAGAAACTTTAGATGTGATTGTGGAAATTCAAAATTTGGAGAGTTCTATTGCAAGCTTTTGGCGGGCAAGGATGCTGAAAATGCAGATAATTCATACAACCATAACTTTAAAGGTCAATACTGCACATGTGGTCGCCTTTATCCAGATCCAGATGCTGAGGATCAAGTAGAGATGATCCAGTGCTGTATCTGTGAGGATTGGTTTCACGAGGAACACCTTGGTCTGGGTTCTTCTGATAAGGTTGATAACTTCTTTCTCTCCTCATTAATACATGTATCTTATTCCTCGCCAAATTTTGGTTGGTTTTCTTTTTATCACGTTTGGCCCAAGTCATATAAGGAAAAGAACACCAGGCAATAAGATTTGGACTCGTTTATATTGATGTTATCTTATGCCAACTGATCAGATCATTTCCACATTAAAGAGATGTTATTGTATTAGTAATGTCACGGATAGGCTATGATTGGGTACCCTTTGATTCAGTCCCTTTTCGTATTTTTTGTGTGGACATCCATTTCAAACCCCGTTTCCAAGTACCCCAAATTGCCTTTCAAATCTTACAATTTACCTACTGTGTTCATTCATTTACCAACTCAAACCTTGAGACTACACACCTAGCCATCGAATCTATTCCTCTCCGAGAGGCTTTCACCAGTTTCCTTCAAATCTCTATAACTGTATCTAAATAAAGAATGCACGTTTTAAATTTCAGAACACGGGATCTGCTTATTGGCACATTCTGATTTTATTTCTCTTGGGTGTCTTTTGACATACTATCAAGAAATGCTTGTCCTCCCTTTTGCTTCTTTTACAGGTTCCAAGAGATGAAGAGGGGGAGCCTCTTTATGAGGATTTTATCTGCCAGGCATGCTCAGTTGCTTGTCCTTTCTTGACCCTTTATCCTGAAACCATTTGGGCAGCAGTTAAGCAGCCCGAGTCTGTAAATACTAAGAAAGAAGATGTGGAAATTGCTCCTTCAGCTAATTCTGAAAGTTTGTCTACTGGGAAAGCTATGTTACTCGGAGAAAATTCGGGTGCAGGTTCAAGTACTACATGCATTCTTCAAGTTGATCTGGTGGCGGCTCCCCCTTCTTTGGAGAAAAGTAAACCAATGTTTCTTTCTAAGAACTGGAGAGAGGCTCTTTGCAGATGTGAAAAGTGTGTGCAATTCTACACCCAGAAGAGAGTTGGTTTCTTGCTTGACAAAGAGGACACAATTGCAGAGTATGAGAAAATGGGAAAGCAGAAGAGGGAAGAAAAGTTGCAGCTACAAGAAGGTGTTGAATTGAAGCTTCTCGATAAACTTGGTCATGTAGAGAAAATTGAGATTATGAGTGGCATTGCTGACATGAAAAATGAGATTCACGCTTTCCTGGTAGGTTTTGGTTCCTTTCAGGCTTAACCATAACCATGTAAGCTTTAGTTTGAGCTTATTCATTTTGTTGATATGATTGGCAGGAGAACTTTGACACATCGAAGCCAGTTACAACAGCCGATGTCCACCAGGTTTTCGAGAATCTTGCCAAGAAGCGGCGCAGGACCGAGTAAGTTGTTCCTTGGCTATACATTAATATTGCACCAAGTCTAGAGGAGTTGTGGGTTCTGCAACAACCAGAAAGCATGCGTCTTAGAAGACTGCACTAGTATGGGTTACTTTAACGTGGTACTATATATTAGTATGTAAGTACTGGCAGTGAAACCTTGTTCTTAGATCTTAATACTTCTGGATATCAGATGTTTCTAAAATCCTACTAAAAAGGGACGATGTCCTTAAAAGCCTGTGGAACCCAATGTATACTTTTGTGGTTGGTGTCACAAGCTATGAACCTAAGCTCTGATTCCTCTTTTTTCATTTTAAAAGAAGCTGAAATTTGCTCTATGATTGCTCTGGGGCTGGTTTTGATCGAGTTCCGCTACCCTGGACTTTGCTTCGATTCACCTATTGACCCAAAACTTCTAGAAAAGATATTACCGTGCCTTCTCTATTTTGTTTTGAATAAACTTTGGTTTCTACCCGAATTGTAAGAATCTTCCTTCAATCCTATGTATAGTGACAATTGATAGTCGCTAAATGTTTCTAGTGACTTTTCTTTTAACAATTTCAGTAACAATTATTAGCAGTACTTTTGTAGCGTCACTAAATAAAAATTATTAAAAAAATTTAGAGACAATTGATTGTCGCTATATAAGGGGTAGAAAGAAGATTCTTCTAATTGGAGTAGCAGTTAAATTTTTTCTTTTTGTTTTTGCACATTAAAGAGGTTACAATTTTGTCAACACCTAGGAACGAGTAGGGACAAGAGTAGGTCCTGATTTCCCCAACAGTCAAAAGAGCCATGCAAAAAACTAGAACCTGTCTCCTCTTCCACCTAAGTTTTGGATACTGTCGAGTGAACATCACTGTCCATGAAAGCGAAATCACGTTTATTTTACTTTAATATATGTTTATTTTGACCTAAGATTCTTGCCAGTTGAAGCCATGACTAAGTCACGTAGCCAAAACCTACATCCAGAATCACATGATTGTTTACGAAATTATTAATACTAGTTTTGATCAGACTGTGTATGTCAAATCATCCTCGCTTATCAGCAGTGAAGTAGGTACTGTTATACATGTGAACATCTCACATCCCGTGGTGAAGATTATGCAATCGTGGTTATGGTTTTTTTTTGACAATTTTGTGTAAATAAAACCATACCAACGATGTGACTTTGAAGGACAATCGATGCGATCCTCTGTTCCATTATAACATTATTATTAAGTGTTTCTAAAGTTGTTTGTCGGTAGAAGTAGAAGGCGTTGCTCGTGTGAAAGACTACGATTTCTTGTAGCACACTTGTGAAATCTATAGTGCCATTTATGACTTTGAAGGACATTCGATGCTATCCTATCTTTCTCATTGCCTTGATAGTTCTATATTAATTTTTGGTAGTTCTGACGACCAACGAGTTAATGTTGACATGGGCGGGTATGCACGAGTTGCAAGGTTGAGACCAAAGATCTTTAGCATAATCTACAATTTGCTGGTGCGACTCCTCCGAGTTCCATTAATCTAGTTCTTTTGTTAACATGAAACCATTATCTTAAACTAGAAAGAACTAGACCGTAGAACTTAGGGTAAACGTTATTTTTCAAAGTTTTTCATCGAGTACTGCAATTCCTCTGTTCATGTGAATGCCGTAATGGGCAGGTATGCCCAAAATGCAAAGTTGTGGTCAAAGGATTTTCAGAAGAATCCATTTGTAGCTTTAAGGTCTGATTCTAAACTTGCTCCTACCAATTGGTCAAAAGGTACAAAGAAAATGGTAAAAGGTGAGGCTATATTTAAAGAAAAAGGTGCTATTGCAGTGCAAAGCAATGAGTAAACTTTTGTTGTAAAGAGAGATAATTTGGGATATAAAATTCAAAACTTTTATTCTAGAAATCATTTTCTTCAATGATATAGTTCATCTTGGTCCTAAAGTAAATAAAAGTAACTACTCTTGTGATAAAAATAAGACACGTCATTCGAATAATAACTTACTAAGAGGCTATCTGAGATTGATAGTTGAGAGTAGATTTTAAATTAAATCAAATTTAGGTTTTAGGATCAACTTTAATTAGTTTTAAGGATAATAAATTAAGAATTCTTGAAAGCGTTTGGATTAAAAGAAATGTAACAAAATGATCAAATAGTGTATTAACATTTGAAAGAGGCATTAATCTCTGCTAATATGTGAGGATATTTAGTAATTATTTTGGTCAAACTTGATTAAATTTGAATTAAAAAAGACAAGAATTCTTGATTTAATCAGTTTTGATCATATTGAAGCAGATTTTATCAATTTTTTTCCTCTAACATTTTAAACTTAATTTAACTTAAGTTTAATCAAATTTAATTATATCTAAAATCAATCTCAAGCATCCTTTAAATATATATCGTGGCACTCCTGTCCACAAAATTCACGAGCTTCAACAATCCCACATAATAATTACTCCAAAGTTAGAGGTTCAATTTCAAAAGTCTATTCAGTTAATTTATGACCTTAATCTTAGATTTCCCGAATATTGCTCCTTAATTGTCGTTGTGTTGTCCGTTTCTGTGAATAAGACATCATCAACTTTTCTTTAAATGTGGTTGTGGTGTAACGATGACCTCAGGCTGACGCACAAGGACCCGCTGTTTGTTGGCAAATATGGTCCGTTAAGTTTGTCACCTTACAACAGAGTATCTGGTGCACGTACTAATGGGCTGATGCCACTCTCTCTTACTTGTTTGTTTTGTAAATAAATAACCGGTTTATTTTCTTCAAATGACTCGCTTTCGCATTTTAGGCGATCCCTCTAGAAGACAGTAATTATAATAATCTTTCAAATTTTGACCGTCAAATGACAAAACTCAACTTGCATCAAAGAACTGATGCAATAATCTCTTGTTTTGCAAATGTGAATTGCTATGCGCTGAGTTTGTATCCCAAAATTTGACTCTTCGACGAAGCTCGAAGATGTCCAGCCTGATAGAGAATTGTTTTCTCCGATCTACTTATTTCTTGATATTGGAAGAGTTAGACTTGGCCTTGGCTTGTCGTATGAGCGATAAGCTGATGGTCGAGGACGTCAACATATTTTGGGACATTTTTTGACTCTATTTGTCGTAGTTTATTTTGACTAGTTTATAACTAATTATTTTAGATATAATTATCTAAGGCATATGTTATTAGCAGATACAATTCTCTTAAAACCAAAAATAAGTTACAACGCATAAGTACTTCAAGATGTGCTTTTTCGGCTTATGCATTTTAAAATACCCTTCATTCATTACAATTTCACGTTCTCAACTTCATTTCACTTTTTCTTATCTATTTGATTTCGGATTGGGATGATTCAAGTCGTGTTCGACTTGAAATTAAATCCTATCTTATTTGAGGTAAATAATACATATTTTAATATTTTTTGGGTCATCATATATACATACCAATAATAATAAGTAAAAGTTTGATAACCTGCTTATAAAAAAAGTAAAAGTTACTGCAAACGGGGCCATAATATTATTGTTCTTGAAGCCCAACAATGTATGTCCTACTACATCAAGGCCCTGACCAGTCAAAATCGAAGAACATAACTTTGAAAAAGTAGCATTACAGATTGCACATTTAACGCTCAACGGAGAACAGTGCACAACATGTTCTTCAATGCCCAAGACATCTATAAATACATATCACCCACCCTCACATGCACTAGTTGACACTCTACACCTTATCAACTCCTGACATTATTAGGCTACTCACTGGCTAGTCTCTCAAGTCTACAGCAACATCTGAAGAACAGTCTTGTTGAGCAGGGTGATTTTTCTTGCTACCCATAATCATGGGAAATTGCGTGGAGACATGCATGTACAGGCAACAACTGGGTATAACGGAAGGAAAGCAAGAGCAAGCAGAAACAGCAAGTGGTGGACTTGCCAAGGAAACTGGTCTTGGGAGAAGTTCTTCACTGAGGGTAAAGATAGTTTTGACAAGAGAGGAGCTGGAGTGGCTGATGCTTCAGCTGGAGGAGAACAAGGAGAAGAGATTGGAAGATGCGTTGGCGGAGATTGAGAGAGGCAGAAGGAAAGTTCTTGGGTGGAGGCCATCTTTAGAAAGCATCACTGAAAGCCCAGAGGTGCTTGAGATGGAAAGATAAGTCCTTCAGCTGCCATTTTCACCTCTTACTCCTAGTTTTACTGCTAGTATTGTACTGAGTTTTTGACATGGGACTATGCCCAGATCTGTAAGTATGTTCTGAGTTTGATGGCATTTTACTGTAGCCGAATTTGCTTAGCATTTGGCCAGTGGAAGATCGTATACCGCCTTTCGCAATCTGTTGTAGCAATAAGGCTAGCTAGCGTTTTTCTTAACTAGGACAACGAAGTTAATCCGAGGTGATATGATCTGCGGAGTAGTTATCACCACGACGAAATTCAACCACCCTTTGAAGCTAAAACTATTGGTCGCTGAAAACTTTCAGCGGCAGTTTAAGCTACAAACATTTGTTGCTGAATATAATGATCCGAGGGAGTTGACTCCAACTAGGAGCAAGAAATTGTCCCGAGGAGCTTACCAAATGCATCATCCGAATTGATGGTTTCAGGTCGCTGATTTGGTGACTTGTCCTAATTTTGATGCTGATTGGCTCAATTGTGATGGGCTCTTTTGGGGTGGGGGTCTTCACTTCCTTTAGGATTATGCCTTCTTTCCCGGAACACTCCTTTGCATTCCAAGACCTCGTAAAGACTGAATTTGCAGGGTTAGAAAGAGTTTATGCTGCATTGCCGGTGATTTGAAGTGCACCAAAAATTCTCGTTTTACGATTGAAATATCAAGATCTACTACTAAATGATCATAATTTACATTGTCGGTCTTGTAAAATAGCTGTATTTAATTTGGTCATTTGCAACCACTTTGGGTCATTAGGTAGCAACTTTTGCTTATATTGTGATAAAAATTGCCAAACTGGATTGTACTGTACCGTAACCAAAAGGGTTGTGGCACAAAAATTAATGGAAAATGATGACTCACACTCAATAATTGAGCCAATTTCAGTCCTTTCTTCTCACGTGAATGAACAGTGCCGAGTTGCAGTAGAATGGTTGTTTGGAGAGGGAACTTATTCCCTTATCGCGAAGGAGTTTTGAGTATGCTTATCCATAGGGTGTTTGATGGAATCTCAAAATTTGTTGGGTGCTCAAAAAGTGTGTCCTTATGTAGAATTGAAACCAGAAGAGTTCTATTTAGATATTTAATATTGAGTCACACGTCGCGGGGTGACGCTCCCACACATGTCAAAATACAAGAGGGCTGCAAACAAACCGGCTCATGATCCCTTTGCTAGTATCTATATTGCTGGTTGCCTCTTTGCCATTAAATCTGCACAAAAGTTGGTTTCCTTATATACATGGGTCACCTACCTGCACCTGCCAATGTTGTGTGAGGAGTTCCCTTGCAATCTAACACCAAAGTTTCAGTGTATCACCTGACTATTGATCAGGCGGCAAATGTCCGCCACCAGTGAAGGCTCAAGGCTACCTCAAACGGACTATTCCAGGGGTGAGAATCATCTAGACAATGAGATCCCACTTGCAATTCTACAAACGTGTCTTGTTCTTGGTTTTATTTATGGGTAAATATTGTATGTTCTCGGGTTTTGGGCCATTTAGGACTGTTATATCGTGGAAATAATATATACGAGGAAGGCTAAAGACGTCTTAACTTTTTTCTAAATTATCTGTATCATTAGTTCCAAATTGTCAAATATTATCTAGTTACTCAAGTATGACGTAGAGCTGAACGGTGCAAGTGGGAGCTTATGGTGTAAAAGGCTTGTTCCCCTGCAAATCCGTTTGATATACGACAAACATTTGATGGGAAGAATCATTCTCAAGTGAAATCTTATGGAAAAATAAAGATATACTCGACTCTCTGGTTGTTGAAAAAAACCACATTGTTATATATGATTGATTTGTGCTATATATCGTGATTACCTTACACTTTTCATGAGACTCGAACATGTGACTTTGCAAAAGAAAGACCTTTATCACTACACTATTACCTTTGTCTCGTATTGAGAACTAACTTATCTGCTCTAGTTAGAGTCCCGTCGTACGAATTCTGCCTCTCTTTTTTTTCACTCTTTTTGTCGACACTGTTTAAGGTAAATAGAATAATGTTACCAGTCTCTATGAACCAGACTCGGTGCTGCCATGGCAAGGATGTTGTGAAACGACAGGTTGCAACACTGTTCTTCAAACACAACAAATCACTTTTAGAGAGATAAGCATCAAGTCTCTATGTCCCTAGGTTTCTGCAATGTTAAGTAAGCATGCCCACAAATCATACTCCGGAGTAGCAAAAATACTCAGCATTAATGCTCGAAGCTTTCTTTCCAGTCCTTAGAAGGCCCTTTAGGTCCAGTTCGAGGACAACAGGCTGCCAAACCATTTGTGTCCACACAGTTAGTACATGGTTAGAGGATACAATACAAAGCTGGCCTCACACTGCAGGGCGCCAGATAGCTCGGTTCTTTTCCCCGAATAGCAGCAAAAGATCAAATCAAGACACTTGAATCCCTCTAACAGTTTCAACATAGAGTTGCATAGCAATATCAGTTGTCCCACAACGAGCATGCCTACCAAATTATTCTTTACGAGCAATCGTCTCGTTAACAGTATAACGCCGTTCTTGCCCATAATTAAGATTCTTTCCCCAAGACCAAAACAATAGGTCTTGTTTCTGGTTTTCCCATACGATGTTAAGAAACAGAAATCGCGTCTGTGCATTTTTCTTTTCTTCTTCCTGCTCGAAAAAGAAAATTCATAACCACCACTTTCCTTTTTACTGATTTTTGGTGCCTAAAGGTGTCAAATCAAACAAGTGGTAATTCTCTCGCAAGTCTATAGCTGGACAGAAACGGTGAGGTGGATGTATATGATGTAGAGCCACACAATGCACCAAACACAAGTGCAGTATCCTAGTTATTTGAACCGCACTTTAAAGTGTCGCACTCGCTAGTCAAATGATTTTGGGCGAAAAATAACAGATACTACAGGCAAAACATTGTAGCAATCTGCTTTGTCATGATACACGTATTAGTGGGAAAAATTAAAACTTCAATGTGAATACGATGCGGAGAGATTCGAACTTGCAACAATCTCCGCAATCACTCAGGACTGTCGCAGCGGTTGAATGATAGAAACTAGTAACCGAATTGGACCAAGAATCAGGTAAAATCGCCAGCGGGAGCTCACCATCGAGCGGGTTGTCGCCCCATAAAAGTCCATTCGACGTAGCTTTAATCGAGGAAGGACCGTAGATTTGGCCTGCTGATCCATGAACAAGTGAAAATGCCAAGTAAGGGAAGATGGATAAACTTTTCAAAGAAAGAAGGAAGCAGTTTGTCCAATGAAGTACAAGAACCACCAAGTGTTCTTGTATAGCCAAGAACTTAGAACCAGTATTTATATCCTCTTCTAAAAGAAATTTTTTTTTTTGCTACTTATTTGTTTCACACGTTGTTGCACGACGAGTGAACTCATCAAGTTAGGCATTACAGTGCACCAACAAAAATTAATAAAATAAAGTAAAGAAATAATCAACCTTCTAATTTGAAAAAACAAATTACCCAATTAATTAATTATTACCACCGGTTCAAAGTACTTTCTCCATCCCATTTTTTTTATCACCTTTAACTTGCAATAATTTATATAAAAAAAAGTCTAATGTAGTCCCATATATGTATATGCTTAATGTTACAAACATTAAGCATATACATATATGGGAAGAGAGATGGGAAAGAAGGGTCATGAGAGAGAATATGATTCAGTAAAAAGATTAAATATGAAAAGAAAAATAGAACAAAAAAATATAAAAAAGATAATTATATTACACATATCGCTTGCGGCTCTGCCAATAAACTGCCCTATTTGACACTCCCTTTTTTTTTACACTATTGGAAACTGAAAAAAAAAGTTGCGTTTGGTAATCATTTTTCTTCTTCAGTTAAAAAAATCAGTTTTTAAACTGAAGAAGAGACCACCAACAGCCTCCCACCGCCAGCAACAACCTCGGGCGATCACCGCCAGCTGGCAGCCACCTCCGGCGGCCAGCGACCACTGCCGACAGCCACCACGCACGTCCCACCACCGCCACCGTAAACCACCACAAAAAAACTCATAATAAAAACTGGGTTATCAAACAAAAAAAAACTAGATTATCAAACACCCACTTATTATTGTTAATTTTTTTTTTAAACTGTTCATTTTTTTTTAAACTGAAAAAAAAATTATTTTGTTAGCCTAAAAATAACAAGATTATTAATAGAAAGTAAGGCCCCGTACGCTTACCGTATTTGTTTTCTGTTTTCATATTCTGTTTTCATTTTCATGATTTTCATATTCAGTTTGAAAATTCGTTCCTGTACTTTTATCATTTTTTTAAAAAAAAATTTAGCTATTTTTTCTTATATTGGGTTAAGTTTGAGTGAAAAATGAAAACACATTTTAGGTGTTTTTAGTTTTTTGGCTATTTGAGTAATTTTATCCAAAATGAAAAAAAAAATGGTAAAAGTACGCAAAAAAAAATCTTTTTTATCATTATTGCTAAAACCAGAAAACGAATATGATAAGCGTACGGCCTAACTTTTGAAAGTATTGGGAAAAAAGGATTTCTGAAATCTTAGGTCTGCTGTTTCCCCCATCAACCAGCTTAGTGACAGATTGACAGAGAGACGGAAATGGGCGGAGCGCAGGCGATGAAGAGAATTCCCCGCATCAAGTTTCCTCAGCGTCATCCAAAACCGTCTGGTTTGCCCTTTTTCTTTTACCCAAAAACAATGATCTTCAATATCTTTGCATATTCATGTAATGCGTAAACGTGTTGTTCCAAATCGATTGGTTGATCTTTTGCTTTCAGTTTACCTTTTCTGTTTTCATTTACGGTTGTAATTATAGCAGAATTCTTGATTTGATTTATGAAATTATGTGAAGATGCGTCAAAGTGGAAGCGCATATCAATCCGAGGGTGAAATAATTGTACCAAGTTAATGACATTTCACATTCTCTTTGTGTGTCAAATCGATACGATTATAGATTCTCTTGGTTAGTCGAACAATTGACCCGATCATTATGCATCCAGGTCCGAAATACTATGTTCTACAACCAATTTGTTGAACTTTGATTATGCTTTTCCTGTTGTTTTTCCCTTGCTTGTCTGGTGGGGTGAGAGGGGAAGATGGAGATACTTCTAGCAACTGAGAGAGAATTATTAGCAATCCGCACCCCCCCTCCTCCTCTTGCTTTTCCTGTTGTTTTTCCCTTGCTTGTCTGGTGGGGGGTGAGAGGGGAAGATGGAGATACTTCTAGCAACTGAGAGAGAGAGAGAGAGAGAATTATTAGCACTAAAATATTGTCTTGGGCAGCAAAATCCATGCAAAAAATTTAACAATCATCCCCCCCCCCGCCAAAAAATTAACAGAACCAAGGCACCATCTTCTTAGAAAACAATGTGGGGCCACTTCAAGCTTCCCTTGAATCCATCCAAACTGTAGAAAGGCTATATGAATGTAATGACGCCTGTTTTTAACTTAGCAAATACACAGTTATGCTAGACAGTTTATTGTGTGTTCACAACTGAATTTTGCCGCCGTAGGCCATCCGATGCTTTGTCCCCGGGGGAGTGGGGGGTGGGAATTTTTAAAAAGCAAACCTCCTTCATTAATAGAAGAGCAACTCTTTGTTCAATTTGAAGCAAGAGGTCCCGACCTTATTGGTAGACACAAGTCCACAACTTTGTTTAAAGGACCACCTCCTCTCTTCTTTAGGCTTGATTTTGTTGTGCTGATCGAGGTAAGTAAGGACAAACTAAGGAATTCTTGTGTCTCATCCTGAGGTAAGTTCTGCCACAAGATGTCTGATAGAAAAAAAATCAGAAATACTTCTAACAATGAGCACAAAAGTACTAGATTGCATGACACACATAGCTTGTTTTTCCCTTCTCATTGCTCAGCAATTCTTCCTCTAGGGCCTCTTTATGTACCACATTGTATTCAGTGTATCTTTGGATTCTTTGCTTCCTTTGCTTGTGCACGAAACAACTACTGAAGAACAAAGAATCCACCTTGGTCAAGACAACCTGGTGAGATAAGCTGGTCGTTGTCCTTTACTAGTATTGGCAATTTGGGATGTACCGTGGAATCAACATCTTCATTTTTGCTCTGATATTTTGTTAAGCGTTGTCTTATTTTCTCTATTGTTTTCAACAAAACGGTGTAGACCTGTGGGTGCATAGAGCAAAATCCAGCATATTCTGTATTTGGTTGGAGATTGAGTTCCATGATAAGCATGCCATGCATCAAGTTGCAAAATGGATTACTCGCTTGAGTATTGCAATGATCCTATGCTTCTGTCGCATAAATGTTGTTATTTTGCAGGTTCCACACCTCAGCATCAAACAATATCTGTTGCTGGTGATGCTCCACAAACTTTTTTCTCAGGGTCTGCCTCATCAAACGTGACTTTGGGTGGAAAAGCCTCTCTTCAGCCCAAAAGAACGCCATTGTCTCAGGAGGAGATTGAGGCTATTTTGGTATGTAAGACCTCCTTTCATGATTGTTTGGGGAACATGTGTGTAGTGGTGTGAATACCTAGTGTTAAATTCGTTTTTAGAAATGTTGGTCGGACCAACCAATCCACACAGAAAATTGGTCCATAATCAAATGGTTTGCTGATTAATGGTGAAGTCAAGTACCACTGTGCTATTACCTATACTTGCAAGGCATTTATTGCACTGTTTTGGGGGTAAAGGTCGCAGGTCCTTTTTTCTGTACATGCAGGGTACTCTTGTCTTTCGCTTATTTAGGGACCATTTCAATTATGCTTTTGCTTTTCAACTCATGTTTTTCAATTTTGGTATTGGAACTCAGTTGGTTTTTCCTATTTAGGTGCTTATCTTCATTTGTTTGGGATGCCTACTGCATGTGCAGGAAGCACTTTCTTTGACTTTATTACTATTTTGTAGTGTTAAAAGTTATCACTATCTCTTCGTAATGAAAACCTGCCAGTATAACTGCAAGCATGGTAAGAAATGCTTTCCTGGGAACCGACTTAGCCATTCATGCGAAAAAGAGGTGATGGCTAGAAATCAGCTTAATGGGATTTGGAATGACGGAGAAATTTATGTTTGTGCAGTTATAGTATCACGAATTGGCATATTTGATGTGGGTAAGATGAGCACAAATGTTATAAGAATGAAATCATGACATTTGAAATGGGAATTTGTGCCTTGTCCTGTATAAGTTGTTCGCAAAGTTTGTAATTGAACTGTTCGCAAAGTTTTGTGCTTAACCTTTTGTTTGGTTTTGCTCCCCCTCCCCTCACCCTCTTTTAATCAGCTGGGCGGGTGTACCTGAATTCTCATGGAGGGCTGCAGAGCAAGAGGTGCAACTATTCTTGGGAATCATATTTTCTTTACGGAGATTATAAAGGAAATGTAACTCGTCAATGTATTTAGCGACTCAAACTCTGAGTCGGAGATTGTGCAGTCCATTGACATTACAGATTGATCACATTCACTCGTTGAATGATTTTCCTCATTTTATCCTGGGCACTCAAGGTTTCCGTATTTGATCTGCGCATGTTGGATTGTGGGGATAGAATTGGGTGAGTAGTGGTTTTATACATCTGGGAATGCTGATTACTCAAATGTCATTTGTTTGGGGTTTCTTTTGCCATGAAAGGAATCTCTATCAGGGTAATTGGTAGTCCCAGGTTTCAAAATACTCTTTGAAAGAGGAGATGTTCTATCCTCGACTTGAAATGAATTGTGCACCCGAATTTCGATAGCCTGCTTGCCTTTTCAGGATGGAGTCTGCCATTGACCAAATATATGTCTCACCTGCGTGTGCGTAGAACTTTTAGCCACTGCCCCTGCATGGTTCTTATACGATTCATGTATGCATGTTAATGATATTTATCCATTGTATTCAAAATCGTAAAGAGACAAGTGTGCCTTTCTGAAACTAATTTTTTCACACTTATCATAAGCAAATCATCTAAATCAGCACTGAACACCCTGCTGCAGACATAATCACCATTATTGCCTTCAACCAGAAAGCCATGCAATCAGACGGCTCACACTCTACGCAATGATCATACAATCCTCCAATTCAAACATCGGTGATACAGTATATACAAAACATGAGGCGTGCTAAGCAAATGAAAGGCAAGCTACGATCACGAATCTTTTTCTAGCATGGACTCGAGTACCACGGATCTAGGACTAACCATTGGAGGTCCCTTTTCGCGGCGTTCAAGCTCGTCTAGCCTAAATGTAATCAGCCTGTCCCAATTTCCACCCTCAAATAGCACCCCAGCCTTGCCATCCGTGATTCTTTGTACTATGCCACAGTACATATAATATGGGCTCTTTTTATTCTTCACAATTGCTATCATTCCAGGCATCAACAGTGGCAGTTCCGGCGGTTTCGGCTTCTTGGTCAAACTCTGATCGAACCCAGCTGTGGCTAATTCTGCCGCCGGTGGCTTTTTGGGAGGTGGGTTTTCTTCGATGAATTTTTGCAGGCCCTTTTCGCCACCCGGAAATCCGCCAGTCAGGCCTAGTAGCTCCTTATCAAATGCGTCATCTGGGATGCTTTCAGCTGCCGATTTTTTTGACTTCTCTTGATCCTTGGTACTGATTGGATCAACAGGTTGGGTGGGTTTCTTCAGTTCCTTTTCGAGGCCTGCTTCGCCATTGAGGAGACCTCTGCCTCCCAAAATCTCGTAGAGGTTGAATTTGGCTGTAGGGTTTATAAGAAAGTTTGGTGGCACTCTTGATGTTGTTGAAGATGATTTTTGAATGGGATTGAGAAGATGGGTCTGGCCTAGAAAGTGGGACTTGTGCAGGTGAGGGCCTTGAAGGCATGGGAGATTGAAGGAAGAGGCCATTTGGGTTTGCAACAATGAGCCAAAGGGAAAGGGCAGAGCATGAGGGTACAAATACTAGAAGACTCGTCCATCTAATTCTGGCCACAAATGGGATTTTGCTAGCTAGTAGTCCTATCTTGAATAAATATTGTGCCGCTTCTAATTCGTCTTTCTCTACCCCTTTCGAGAGTACGAGATATGCTTCTTATCATAACCAAAAAAAGAGATATGCTTCTTATCACCTTGGAAAGAGTGTGCCTTGGCGGACTCTTTTTTACCGCAATCATGGTTAAAGTATAAACAAGGGATCATTTTTACTACAATCATGGTTAAAGTCCTTAAGAGAAAATCTCGTAAGTTCACAATCTCGTACCGTCCCGATATGGGTGTTTTTGGGTCATCTCACCTCTACCTAAGTGGCTCGACCAACCTGTTTTTTACCCAAGGGTTTCCCATCCAAGGATCAATCTAGTAAGAGTAATGTCGAAAGTGTTGAGATCCAGCAAACTCTCTCACGACCAAGCACAAATTTCTTTGCTTGTATAGAATATTTTATGGTCCGGAACCAATAGTCTCGATCATTTAAGATTGTCAAATATATTATTTTATAACTCCCTTCCTTCCTTAGACTCTCCTCTAATCACACCAGTCCCCTTATCTAATGGTCTAAAATAATCAGGATCCATGCAATTTCTTCGCTTGAGAGTGTAATTTGCTCTATGTAAACCACTTTTATCGAGTCAAAGGTGTTGCTTATACGTTTGTTAGCCTCGAAGTGACAATATTGGTAATATTTGCTATAGTTGGAATAAGGGGTACATTACGATTTACCTTTTTCCCCTCACTGAAAAAAAGAAAAAAAAAAAAGGATCGGGTTTGATTCCATACCGGCTTAAGGGCTTCTTCTAGTTATCGGTCTAAAATTGTTCGAAAAATCAAAGATCTATACTCAGGGGAGGAGAAGTCGGAAAGTTGTGAGTTTCTTCGTTTGAAGATTTATTCTTCAATTTTTACCACTGAATTATCTGGTACGATGGTTGAAGGCTTATTTTCCTTATTAAGCAGCTTTGTATTTGTATTTGAGCCCTCTGTGCTACATTGGTAGATGGGTAAGAAAAGTATTGTGCTGGTGATTAGGTATGAACCACACTGAGGATGCTGCCATCTCAAGTCAAAGTGGTGTTGCTTATATGCTGGTTATGCTGAATGTGATAGGTAATACTTGATACTTAAACTCCTACAGTACCAGGTAAAATGGGATCAACTTTTGTTTGTCACACAATCAAGTCAATGTTAATGAAGACAAGAATACATACATATTACCCTAAACTCAAAATTACACAGTAAAATACACTCCCATGCCAACCAAGATTGAAGGTTAGACTCGGCCACTTGGAATAGGGATTCGCGGGCTAGATACGAGTTTCTACACTCCAAGGCTTATTTTTCGAATTTTATCATGAAACTTATTAATTTGACTGTTCTCCTCAATAACGAAACGAAACAAGTTGTATTTTATGCATATACGGTGCACGCTTGAATATTCTCATACAATATTAAAATAGTAACGACACGTTAAGACCGTTTGGTACACGGTGCACGCTTGAATATTTTCATACAATATTAAAATAGTAACGACACGTTAAGACCGTTTGGTCTAAAATTTTACTCACGAACCCGATTAAACAAAGGCGGTGATGTAGAATTGCAGAATTGACTTTTCATTTCTCAGAGTTCCACTGGAGTTAAAGCAAGATTTGAACTTTGTACTCGCTAAAATCTTGAGTCGCATAACGCACCCCACCCCACGGTAATTACCATACACCAACAGGGGCATTCCCGTCAATCGAACACAAATTATCAGATGCCCCAGTAAGGATTCACAATTTGTTCTCTCATACAAACCACCACACCGTCGCCTCCGATCCCCCAACCCCCCAAAATCTCCAGATTACCATCGCGGCCATAATTTCTCCCATGTTTCTCTCTCTCTACATCTATCTATTTCGCTCTCGGTATCTACCTACATCTCTCACCGTTCATCTATCTCGCCGCCGCGCATCGATCTGATTCGAATCGAGTTCTCCAGCCGTCCGATTCACCGGCCACGTCATCACCGGAATCCGTCGTGAACGGTTAGGGTTCTGACTATCTAATCAACTAGTCCGGTGCAATCCGTTTGGTTTTTCTAGAAATTGTACTGGAAAGTTAAAAA
The DNA here is from genome assembly GCA_033065855.1 of Escallonia rubra. Lineage (NCBI taxonomy): Eukaryota > Viridiplantae > Streptophyta > Magnoliopsida > Escalloniales > Escalloniaceae > Escallonia > Escallonia rubra. The sequence continues at coordinate 554,192 of JAVXUO010003123.1, forward strand.
TTAGGGTTTTAGATTTGTCGATTGGAGAGATGCCGCGAAGTTCCCGGAGCAAATCGCACAAGCAAAGCAAGCACAGCGCGAAGGAGGCTGCGAGGGAAGCGGCGTCGGAGTCCGAGGAGGATGTGAGGATGAAGGACAGGAGCACCGGAGAGGAAGTGAAGGCGGTTAGGGTTTCGAGGGATTTGGCGTCGGGCGAGAAGCGAAAGCTCTCCTCGCAGGCGAGGGAGGGGAAGGAGTCATCGGGGCATGGGAATGGTGACGCGGAGGAGTATGTTGGCTCGAAGCGGCGGAAGGAGAAGGAGAGGGTGGATGTCGGTGGTGGGACTGATAGGTGGAATGGCGGTGGGGACGAGCGAGATGAGGGCGTGAAAGTGGAAAAGGAGTTTAAGGAGTCAAAGTCGAGGGATTCGAAGGGCTTGGTTGATTCGAAGAGTAGGGCGAGTAAGAGGCACGAGACTGGTGGCGAAAAGAAGGAGGAGAATGTGGGTTCAGCGGTGGAGAAAGAGGAGAGTAAGGGTGGGAGTAGGGTTGAGTCGAGGAGGAAGTCAGAGAAAGATTCTGTGCGGAAAGAGGCTCACCAGTCTAAAGATTTGAAGGAGAAGGAGAAGGAGAAGGATAAGGATAAGGAGAAGGATCGTGGCTCGGAGAGGGAGAGGAAAGTGCAGGATGCTAAGCGTGATGTGGATGTGCGAACCGTCGATGGTGAAGTGGGGAAGAAGCAAGCGTTGCAGTCTGTGGATGGCAGCGAGGATCGACAGGGCAAACGGGGTAGAGAATATGCTGGTAAGGTCACTCATTGCTATTTTTGTGTAGGACACGTATTGATACTTCTAATACTGATAAAGTCACACATTTTCATAAATTTTGATGCGAATTGTACATTGTATCTTCCTTTTTTTTTTGAAGTGAAGATTAGTTTGTTATATGTGGAGGATGTGTTATGTTTTTCACTTACATAGTGTGTTGATTGTGTTTGTGCATTGGGGGTTCAGAGTGTGTGTTTGAAGTATGGCTTAGGAAAAAAATGCAACTTCTTCCAGCACCATTTATTTGAATGTCATTCTTGGGCATTCTGCTATGTTTTATGTTTTGTATGCAGTCATCTGTAGAAAGAGAAAGCTAAATTACTTTGTCTACATAACTCTTAACCATTTGAATTTTCCTTCACAGTAAGAGGCATAGTCACACGAAATCCCTAAACACGACTATAAGCCTGATACTTTACACGTCCTTGTTGATCGGAGAAATTTGAGATTGACTTGTGTGATAGAACAAGGAGGGCATTGTCACAATTGATTAGTAGCTGATGTTATCTGGTAACTGTTATCCTACTAGCAGTCAATATGGGATGGTAAAATATGTTTGAGAGGGGAACTTAGAGGATACAAAGATGTGGAGAATGCTAACAGCCAAACTGTGTCATTTGCTTCTGGGATGGGAGAAGGAAGGGGTGGGTGGGTGTTTGACTTGTTAGACCATGTAATACCTGATCTATGCTGCCGATATTAAGAATTTTGTACAATGGCTACCTCAATCATTGAGGAAGTTGATTCCCTCTGTTGGTAGCAAAGTATGTTAGGTTTCTTTCGAGTCCTTTTCTAGGTTTTGATGAGTTATAGTGCTGAATTGATATAAACTATGAAGTATTGATTTTCCAGATATGACAGTTGAGTGTTGATATGCTCCAGTTACGACAGCTGTATCTCTATTTGGACTTTTACTATCGAATGTGATATGAGGGATACACATATGGAGCTGGTCACTGTGCAAACTAAAAGGGGGGGTTTAATTGAGGCTTTGGTCTTTTGGACAAAATAGAGTAGGCTTAAACTTGATACAACCTTTCGTCTCTAGTGCAATTAAGTGTCGTGAGTTTGGCGATCTAAGAAGCACACAACAGCAGCAGCTATGTTTTTTTTAACAAAGGTGTTGCTATTCTTAACCTATTACCCATTTCTTTAGCAGCTGACCCTTGACATGGTTTTTCGTTGCTTGGTTCTTCCTAGCAAGGATAATTAGACATCAGTTCCATCTTCCGTGTTACGTATTTATTTTCCAAATGAGGTTACGTTGGGGATGATGCAGTTGTTGATACTAATGGCCAGTTCCTTAATTTATCATGTCTATAGGAAGCGCTCATGCCAAGTACATTTGATTACACCAAAGACAGGAATCCCCTCCCCGTCTTTGAACAACATTTTTTAAGCCTAAATTGGATGGGCATATCAGTGGAGTCTTATTGCTATTCTTTTTTCATGTAGTTGCTACTCATTCTCAGTAGTATGTGAAATACATATATACAGTACTAGTAACATGAAGTGCATGCAACAGTACTATTATAAATGACTGTAAGTTCTTTTTTTGGTTCTCAAACTGGAAAGCTTACTGACTGTCATGGGCATTAACTTTATATTGCCGGTCATTTAAGATATGAGAACTAGCATTTAGGTATTGTAAGTGAAGCTATCAAAGTTGTCCAAGTCTTGGAATTTGTATAATCAACCAAGGGCACATGAGTGCTTTTAACGTTATTCAAAGGGTCTCAACATAATTGTCATCTCCTCTGGTTTGACGAAATAGTGACTGCTTTAAAATTACCTTTCTAAACAAGTTCCCATCTACAGTGAGGGTTTCAAATTGTGGGTTTTTATTGTCGTCCTGGTTACCTTTTTGTCTCATTGCTATCTTTAAATGATTCTTCACCTATTAGATAATCTTTTTTTTTTTTCTTTCCCTTTATGTTTTGCAGTGGTGCATGCACAAGATGAGTTGCAAATTTTCGAGCCAGAGAAGGAAACTGAGAAAAAGTCAAAGAGGAGAGGAGATGGTTCTAGTGAGAAGGAGAAATACCAAGATGATTCTAGAGAGCCTGATGAAAGGCGATTGTCTTCTAGAGGTGATCGTGCCAAGGATGGAAGATACAAGGATGACAGGCACAAGGATGGAAGTTATGGAGATAAGCACCGGGATGATGGTGACAGAGAGAATAAACATAGGGAGGATAAATATCGTGACGATGGTGAGAAAGATAATCGACACAAGGATGGAAAGTATCGGGAAGATGGTGAGAGAAGTACCAGACACAGGGATGATAAGTATCGTGATGACGGTGATAGGGATAGTAGGCATCGTGATGAGAAATATCGTGAAGATGGTAACAGAGATAATAGACGCAGGGAAGATAGGTATCGTGAAGATGGTGAGAGAGATAATAGACGGAGAGACGACAAGTATCGGGAAGGTGGAGACAGAGATGATAGGCAGAAGGATGATAGGTATAAAGAAGATGGAGACAGAGATAATAGACAGAAGGAAGAGAAGCATAGGGAAGATGTTGACCGAGAGAGTAGACACAAGGATGGAAAGCAAAGAGACGACATTGACAAGGATAAGAGGATTCGAGACGTTATGTACAGGGATGAACACTCCTCAAGAGATCGTGCTAGTGAGTCCGACACTAAGCGTTTGCGGGATGAGGCTAATGCTGCAGATCTTCAATATCGGAAGTCAAGTTATCGTGATGGTAGTCCAAATTATGATGATCGTGTTACGAAATACAAGGATGATAAGGGTAGGAGAAGAGGCAATGATAAAGAGGATCATACTGATATTAGATCACGAAATACTAAAGAGCAACGGCCTGATGCAGAAAAGAGACCTACAAGCAATATTAAAGCAGATTTAGTTACTGATAGAGGAAGGTCAAACTCAAGGAATGCTGACATCGAAATCACTTTAAACCACAACCGTCGGAGGAGTTCCCCGAGCTCGGCTTCTCATGCTCCAAGAGATCATTATAGGCATGTTCAATTATATATTCTTGATTTATTTCTGTTTGGGTGCAATGTCTTGCAAGGGGTCGGGAAATGATTTTTTTGTGCCTCGCTACTGCCTAATGACCTTGTTCATAAAGCTCTGCAGTGTGCATTTTGTGTTAGTGATCTTTCTTACCCTATCTGACAATATGCAATAAAGAAGCAGCAAATGCAACTACTGAAAAGTTGGGTAGGACTTTTTTACTTGTCGCGGGGGGGGGGGGGAAGAAATCCAGTAGTTCTGTAAACCTGTGATTAGTAGAGATTTGCACAATGACGAATTTATTAGCGGCAGAAGTTTATTTCAGTCAAAACTTGTTATAAGTTTAACTCCTAGTGAAGGAAAAGCTATAGTAACTCTCAGAATGCAATGCCATGGAAGACAGCAAAAATAGACTTTTCAATATCAAATATATGAAACCAGTACAAGTTTCACAGAAATGTGAGATATTGAGGTTTCATGCTATTACCACTTTTATATAAGCCATTTTCGTTTTTGCAGGTGATAGGGATCTGAATAGGTAGATGGGCTTTCAACTTGTGTAATATGAATGCAGGTTTTAAGCTTGTTAACTAATGTGAGATGTACTGGGATCGGAATCATTCTGGTGTATAATTGATCTCCTTATGTTTTTAGTATGTTCTTCCAGTTTACAGCCTTTTTTAGATGTGGCGTACTTTCTCAAATACTTCAATAATGTAATTTCCTTCAGTCACCTAATGTATTGAGCCTCATAATCATCATAAATGATACACATTTCTCTTTTTCAGGGTTTCTAAACAAGAAGAAGCAAAGTACAGAGACTATGGTTATGAAGACAGAAGATATAATATTACCTCTAATAGGGAATTTCCTGGTGCTGCATCAACCGACAAAATTTCTTCATCTCGGTCACTGGAGAAAACCCTGCAAAAGGATGATGGTCATGTGACAGACTTACCAGAAAGGCGTCCTAGATCTGATACCCGACCTTTGCCTTTGCCACTGATGGATAAATCTCCTTCTTCAACAAATACTGACCGCAGACACTTGAATAGGTCTGATGTTAGGCGGAGTCTTGATGTTGAGGAATTTGGTCCAAGGAGTGGTGGTTCAAAGGATGTTAAGGATTATTCGGTTAAGGAAGGCGGCAGAGGAAGTCGTGAATTGCCTATGGAGGCATATCCAGGTGATGATCTTTCTCAAGCCGAGGGAGACAATCAATCTGTTTCATCACCTTTCACCAGGAACAGTCACTTTTCTGGTAATTCCAGGTCTCTCTTACCACCTCCGCCCCCTCCATTCAGGACAGGGGTAGATAGTCCTCTAATTTTTGGATCTTCGGAAGATGACAACAGAGTTAAGCCAAACAACCGTCACAGGAGGTTTGGAGATCCTAATATGGGAAGGGGCCAAGGAAATGCTTGGAAAGGTGTCCCAAACTGGCCTGCCCCTGTTGCAAATGGTTTCATGCCTTTCCCGCACGGTCCCCCTCCTGGTTTTCATCCGATGATGTCGCAGTTTCCTGCTCCACCAATGTTTAGACCTTCAATGGAACTAAACATTCCTTACCATATCCCTGATACTGAGCGCTTTTCTGGCCATGGGCGTCAACATGGGTGGCGGAATCCAGTTGATGACCCTCCTCCATTACATGGATGGGATGCAAATAATGGTGTTTTCAGCGATGAATCTCATGTTTATGGAAGGCTAGATTGGGACCATAATAGGAATCAGATGAGTAATCGGGGTTGGGAGACGAGTGGACATGTGTGGAAGGGTCAGAACAGTAGCGTGAGCACAGACATGCAATCTGTTTCTCAGAAGGAGGATTCAGCTAATTTACCAGCTGATGAAGTGTTATCTGGCCACTCAGGTCAGCAGAATGAACAAAACCTACCAGATCTTCAGGCTGATAGCTTCAACTTTAGTCAGTCCAGTGATGCTCTTCAAAAAAACACTCCAGAAGCACCCAAGGCTAGTCCTGATGAGAGTCCAGACGTTTCTAAGATGTCGATGAAGGATGATTCTCATCTTTTCGATATTTATCTCTCCAAGCTCGACATTTCAGTTGATCTTGCTCAGCCTGAATTGTACAGCCAATGCATAAGCTTGATGGATATGGAGGACCAGAACGCAGTTTCTGATGAAGATGATCACAAGATTTTATACGTGGAGGTAAAGATAGCAACAATATGTAGCTCAGCCATATTCTAGATTTCACCTGGTTTTAATAATTTTTCTTTCTTGCTTGTAGCAGGAGGTTGTGGAAGCCAAAGTTACTTCTGATAAAGCTTCAAGTGCATCTCTTTTCGCTGCCATGAATGATTCTGTTTTTCAGGTACTTATTGTTGGCCTGTGCATATACTGTTTGGATTCCAACTGTCGAAGTTATCTCAAGGCAGCGTGGTGTCATTCATGTCATAAATAAGTGTAATTGCTTCATTTACCTGATCTTTGCACCATGATCACAGACATTCACAATCTAGCTTTATGGCATCGCCTCATCTGCTTGTTTGTCTATTTTCAAGTTTACTGTCACATAAAAAGCTTGATAATCAGACAGGAAATGCATCTAGTTCTCGTTACCTCGGTTAAAGGTGCAAAAAGTTTTCCAACTGCTAATTTATGCACTGCAAATGTGCATCATTTTTCCAGTGCCCGCTCTTGAATTTTGTGTCAGTCAATATGGGTGATAAAGGTGGATTTTGCATCCCTTCTCCTCTCTCTGTTTGAAAGTCATTGCATGCTTTCTTAGCCCTTGTTTTTGTGAGTCGGTCACTCTGTTTAAGTGGGAGGTTTGCACTTTGAATACTTACTAGTGGAATTTTGCTTTTCATTTCTTGGTTGTTACTTATCTCCTGTAAATTGATGCAAAAAATCCAAGGTAAATTATGACCAGGATATTGCAAATTTGCATAGGTGGGTTTTACTTGTATTTAACTTTTTCGTGATGAACTTGCAGAAAGCCATATCCCTCTATAAGAAGCAGAAGGAAGAACTCCGAGCCACAAACGGAGAGTTGGTATCATTTCCCATTGTGGAGAACCTGAAGTCTGTTCCAACATGTGCTCAGTCCGAAGCTGGCAAACCGGGGAATCTGGTTTCAGAGTGTGATGAGCATGAAGAAGAAGTGTGCCCTGTGACTCTCTCTCCGAAGTTGGATGAACCAGTTGTGGCTGACACTCTGGAGAAAGCAGAAGAGCTTATTCCAACAGTCGACAAGGTGCAAATGGAGGTGGATCCGGTAAGTCGGGACGCAGTGGACATTGTTGTTGATGATGTAGTTCTGAAGAACGTGGAAGCACCTGATGCTTGTTTCCCTGGTTGTCTTGGAGATGCGAACGGGTCCAGCAATGTGGAAGGCAACCACAAGAAGGAGAAGTTGCTTGATACCAAGTGTGGTGCCTTGCTTTTTTCTGATGTGTCTTCTGAGGCATGTGAGGCATTGATGCCAGAGTCAATCGAGTCTGGGTCAGTAAATTTAAGTCGGATACATCATTCGCCTGAAAGTACACATTAGACAATTTTATATTTCCTTTAGTTTTGAAATGCCCTTTCTTATTTATAGCATGCGCTCTATCATATCATCTGTGCCTGCTGCTCATTTTGGTTAAGCAATAAAATTTTCAAGTTTAGCTGTTTATGTACGTGGGTTTACCTTCCAAATATGGAGACGAGGTCCTCCATTTTTTGGAGTGTAAGGACCTTTGTTTCTTAGACTTACTAGCCTTTCCAAGATAACTTACTGGGAATGCTGGGTTCCGCCTGTTTTTGCCGAGGTTAATCCCCTGGAGTATCAGGTACTGCCTCTAAAACTGCTCCCAGTTCTTTATTTATCTCTGTGCTAACGCTATGGGTCTCTTTAAAGCAGTGTAATCTGTTAGCAGTGGTGATGATACATTTGGTCTGTGCTTGAGGGAGGAATCGGAAGAGTCCTCTCCTGGTGAGCATTTCCCTTTCATTTTTGTTTCAGTAATAGAAGCAGAGTTGTTTTGCAAATTAAGAACGTAAGTGCTTCAAAAAGATAAGTTTTCTTCCTATTATTTGGAATAAAAGAGAGAACGAAAAGCTGTTTGCCGGAAAACTCCTCTGAAAATATACAAAAAAAACAAGTTTTTCTAACATGGGAACGGGATAGAAGTGTAATCTTGTGGTAAAGTTTTTTTCTTTTCTTTGATTTGGATCGTCCAGTTAGTCTTTTCTGTGAAGAACATTCAGCACTATTTCGCACAATTTGCCGAGAGATGTTGTTGGGGGCTTTGTGTAAATACAAGCGCCCCGCATATAGTTGTTGAGATGCGAATATGCCGACAAGCTGGTGCTGTCCTGGCAAAGGTTTTAAGTAAATGCAGGCGTGGTTCCCTATGTAGGATCCACGTCATTTGGTCTTGGTCTCCGCCGCGGGGCCATTTGCTTGGGGGGTTGAAATTCCCCGATGTTGTTGCGAGGAGATTCACGGTGATACGTAGGTTATCGCTGAGAGAGAACAGCTAAATTCAGATTATTTTGCTTTTTACGCCGTTATTTGTCGCTTTTTAACAACTCAAATTCATTTATGAGTTCAGGTTTGCCTTATTTAATAGTCATCCGAACCTATGCATGAACTAATTGGATCTGAGTGGGTCAATATATCTATCCATATACTATGTATAAAGAGAATCGGTTTTTTGGTATAATACTTCTTTTAGTGTTATATAAATACTTATTCTAGAACGGTGATAAGTGATATTTAATTTTTTTTATATTTTAGAAAGTGATAAAATATAAATATTAAATGGTAAGTAACTAAATATATAGTATATAATTTCTTTTTCGCATGATTATTGCGTGTGTGACAAACAACTCATACTATATACAGGAAGAACATTCCTTTCGGTGTAAATCATCTTCTGCTAATGTTATATAACTACCTGTATAGAATGATTATATTTTGACATATAAATAGATTTTTTAAAACCTTGAGATAATAAAATTTTAAATTTTTACTGTAAAGAAATGCTTGATTTTCATAAATTAAAATTTCTGAAAAAATGTTATTAAAATACAATTTAAAAGCCAGGCTTGATATTTAAAAATATTATATTGCTAATTTTATGTTTTGCACAAGCGTTGCCTATCGTAATTAGTTTTTATTAATCATATACTTGTGGATTTAAATGGGTCATAAATGGCTGTCCATTTATGATATAATTTTATTTTACTTTTTTTTTGGTAGAAAAGAGAATTGCATTTAAAGATAAATAAACAACTGGATATATAATAAGTCATGACTATAATTGTCATGCTAACAACTAAAGAAGAGATAAAGCAGGTCTTAGAAGGCCTAACGGCTAACAACAATACAAAAACAAAAGCAAGGAAAAGAGATCAATTACAGCAAATTTCAGAAACCCAATCCTGATGAACGGCTATGCGGGCCTGACAAGCAAAAGCTGCTAGTGATCTCGCCTCCTTTAGCTGCAACCGTCTGTCCTGTCTCACACTGAACTGATGCATACTGACATTTATCTGTCAGAAGTCATACATTATAGGGGCCACTGTATGCGGAACATCTTCAGAATTTGTTAGCTGAGACGAGAAATTTAGAGTCAGTCACAAGAATGAGATGAGAAAAGTGATGATGTGAGGCCCAAGTAGTTGCAATAAGGAGACCCTTGGCTTGAGCCGAGAGCCAATCAGAAGCCTTGGAAGAGAGGGCTGCGGAAGCGCAGCGCAGGCCAAGGTGATTAGTACAAGATATCCCGAGCCCTATTTTACTTTTTGAGTTACTAGATTCCACAACTGGAACATTATCTCAGCTATAGCCCAACGACGGACCGACCATGGCTACTTGCAATGGCTTGTCGTTGCGGTAATCGCATCGTCATCGTCGTCACGAGTGGTAATGATACCCAACCCCCAACCAAGCACCACCATTGACAACATCACTATATAAACATTGAGTCATTTCATCTCACGATATTTCGACAAAGACATTTTAGATCTTCCGATCAGAGCTATCATCGATCAGAACTGGTATAGATCTATGGTTTCGGAAAGAAAGCTAAATGATCTTTATTTATTGATTTTTGCTTCAATTTTTTGATGACGACAATGGCCTTCAAACCCTTGGTGGTTGTGGTTGTGATGGGGGTAACGGCGTGACCATGGTGGTGGATAGGTGGCCGTTGTTGCAATTGTGTTATTTTGGAGGTGGCAGGGTTGTGGGTATGGCGGCAGTGGTTGTTCATGTGGCTTGGTGGTTTGAGTTGAAGTTATGAAAATGAAGCGGCTAAATTATTGAATATGTAATGAGCGAAACCAACCTAAATAATATACTATCGGGTTAACTAACAATTATTTGTCTAGTAAGCCACTCGTTTATATCCAACTCAGTTTATAACTCACTAAACCCGACCCACCCACGCACCATGCCACCCCTGCTCGAAGTGCACTACTAAGTGAATATAAAAACATTCTCTATAGACACTTCTTATGATCATTATAAAAAAAAATTGGTTCATTTAGGCACTAGGAAACTCACAAATACGCCATTTCACTCAATATATGCTCTTAGATGCCCTGTTATCTTTCTTTGATATTAATGCAGTTACGATCATTCCCCAAAAAATAAAAAATGCTCTGTTAACGTTGAGGCCTACCCTTTTTGGTGTAACCTTTCATGGCTTATATTCCCTCCTTTTGTCAAAGAGTTTAAAATTATCTTCAGTTTATTGGTCTCTCATTTGTTGCTAACCTTCCTTGATGACACGTTTTTTGACAATTGTGTTGGAGAATGTAGTGTGGACTTAGAATACTTTTAATATTCCAATTAAGACTCTGTATTACTAAGGCTAGAGCGTGGTTTGGCATCTATGGTTTATATATGAGGAGCTCTTTAAAAATTTTACTATGATCGGAGGATGAGTTTCGTCCCTCAATGAAAGAAGACTTAAAGGGGACCGAAAGAACCAAATTAAACAATCCCATCATGTTGATTTCTCTCTGGCAACAAAATAAAGCGTTTCGTTGTCAACATGGGATTCATGTTACTAGTGTATTTCCTCGCCGCGATAAACTCCTTGACTAGAAAGTACGCAAAACTCATACAAATATCAAGGAATAGCGATATCATTCTAGGGTTTTTTTTTTTGAAAATTCATAGAAATATATACCATCCAAAAGTTTTGAGCATACACAAGGAGAACAACCAGTAACTGTACAAACCAAACCAAAGGCAAAGGATGACAACCCCATCAAGCTAGGTTGATGACAAAGTAGGCAAAATACTACAGTGATCAAAACACCACGGGAGAGACTGTCAAGCTTCAGCCAATTTGGATGTAAAGCACCTCAGACTATACAAGAGAACACTTTTTTTTATTGTTAGATTCATCTCCTTGGCTACGATAGGATAGTAACCAATCACAACTCCAAAACAGAGCCAAACCACTCTCATATGGAGAGGCTCTCGAGATCAAGCAAAAGAATCATAAACATTACAAAGAGAAATCACGGACACGAAAATCAAGAAATGAAGAATAACATACTCAGATTTAATCAGCTAGATGGTAGAAGAAGAAAAAAAGGAACACATAATGGGAGACGAGGTTACAACAATGACATGACCCCCTTCCCCTAGGCGGCAACTATGATTTTGCAAAGTTAAAAAAGAAAAAAAGAATTGTCCCTCGATACTAACAGTCAACACATACAAAATAAATGGCGAAAGAATATTTTGATCGAATGCTATAAGTACCATAATGACCTAACATAATCAACACACCATTGTTAGTGCTACGCCTTCTACAATTTTGTACGTGACATGCATTTTTTTTTTGTGCTAAACATCTTCCTGTTGATTCATTATTCGCAAAAAAAATTAAAAATTTGAGATTTTATTTTTGGGCACCGAGAAATAAAAAGAAACTACACTACAAAAGTAACAAAACTAAACCACCAACAAATGGCAAATTTGACGTGGATATGCATTTGTCAACTTGGCAACAAGTGCGGGGTAAAGCAGTCATTTGGACCTGAACCAACCACTAATAAAACTACGGCACAGTACCGACCAGTCATATCATCGGCTTTTGTCAGCTGCGTGTCAAACGACTTTCCGAGAAGAAAAGGGAAACTCCCGTTCAGCTTCGCCCTCCTGCCTACGTTTCTCCCGCAGGTACAAGCAGATCCCCCCCTTCTTCATAGGTAGAATTCACCTGCACAATCTTGTGTTCGTTGATACTTTTAGCATCAATCATGTGGGCATAAGTATATGATTTGATATGGTACACGACGTTGTTTTGATCCCGTCATAGATTTGTGGAACTCATAGTACATGTTTTACTAGTGTTTTTCTGGGTTGATTATGGAGGTTTTGTTGAAGTTTGTTCTTTAGGATTGAGAATCGTTTTAGTGCTGTCCCCAATGTTGTTCTTTTGTTGTTTTAGTGTTACCTTTTGCTGGAGGATCATGGTTCTTGTCTGAAGGAAATTTTCTTTGTAAATAGGCTAATAATCAGCCAGGTGAGTGTTTTAAACTAGCTGGGCTCAGCTACGTGAATCGTGTTCTTCCATAATTCCCTACCCAAGCACATATTGTTTGATAATTACGAGCAATCAAGTGCTTTTTTCGTTACTTGGGGATAGATAACGTTAGGTTTCAGTAGCAGGTTTTTTAATCTTTAAGTCGAAATTTGAATTAAGAATGATATTGTGAAAGGTGTTAACTAATTTACACGAGAATGACAATCATCTCCCTTAGAAGGAGAAATGTCTATGCATAGCTTGTTGGTAAATTTGATTTTCGCGGGTAGTTGTGTATCTTTGGAGGGAGTTCGCATTTCGAATAATGAAACCAGCCTCAGCACAAAGTGGGGGTTAAGGTGTATATATGTATGACCCTCAACAGACCTTGCAGTAGCGGACCCTCCTGCTCTAGGACGCTTTTTTGTGTGTGTACCACCCAAAGGCTTCTTTCTATTACAAGCTCTCTTTTTTTTTACCATTAAGCGTTACAATGTGGACAACAGGTCCACTCGCCCCATTGAATGATGTTTAGAGTTTCCATTTTTTTTTTGTGACGTGAGAGAAAGTAATCAATGCTGGACCTTAAAAGTTCTAATACTCAGTTCTTTCATTGTAGATATACAAAGTGCAATAAAGCTTCATGGGTGATGGTCCTAGTGGAATAGAGGTTTTTCCTGATCATTTTCAACCTTCTACTTCCAGTTCAGATACCCTACAAAGCAGAAATTCATCTGCTTCACATCCCAGAACCGATTTGAGGTACTTGTTGTAGAGAAGAGGAAAAGGAAAATCTGAGGTCATTCTTCTTGAAAGTATAGTAGCAAGATCTGAGATAAAATTACCTTGAACTGATTTCAGCTTAGTTTCCTTGTGGGCTCAAAGAAAATTAAAAAGTGCCGCATCCATGCTGAACTTATTTAGTCTGCGGAGCTTACCATGGGGATCGGGCACGAATGGTGAGGAAAAGGTTGGTTATAAAGTTCCTTTTCAATTCACCAATTGGTTTTTTAAGTTTCATTTCTTCTTTAATGTCATTAACTGTGGATATGCCCTGTAGGTTGTGTTAACTACCGCGGAACTACAATGCCTTCGATCAGAACTTGCTGATTTAGAAGAAAAAGAAGCACATCTGAAAGCTCAGTAAGGGAGACTTGCTGCTTGTGTTACAAACTGAGTTTGCTTTCTCTTTTCTTCTCCTTTGTAGTAACTCTCTGTGGTACATATCTTTCATAAAGTTCCATACAACCTAGAAAGTGGGTCAGATGGTAGGTCTAGTATGGTGGACTCAATTAGGACATTGGTCAAGGTTTAAAGCTACTTTTTTGGAGGTTTCATTTGAGTCAGATGTTGATTTGGGACATTATATACGGGTTAGTGTCAGTGTTACTCATGAAAAATGTGTATGTACATTGACGTTAGTTGTGTAATATGACATTATGACCAATTTTCTTAGACTCGAGTCTTGTAGCAACTCACCTGTGAACTTTGCTCAAGGACCTAATTGTATTATCTCTACAGCTTGTTATGTAGTTTGTTGAACATGCAAGTTCAAATAAGGATCTGAGTGGCAACTATGAATAACTACAATCTCAAGTTCTTAATGCAGTAAGCCACATGATTTATATTTCGTCTCTTAGAGACCAGATTCTTGGATTGGAAATGCAATATAAGCGACCTTTTACAAAGACATTTTTGTTCTTCTTTCGTAGGACCGAGTTTAGTCCATTTTTTGTAATCAAGCATGCACGTATTTTGTATCAATGCTGAGTTCATTTGTTTTTTTTATAGGTTGGAACATCTTGATGAAGTCCTGCGTTCTGCTCGTCTGTCAGGCTATTTATACTTGCGAACTGTACTTACCATCTCCATATATCTTGTTTACATTTCGTACTGGTTCTTACGGTTTATACTGTAATATGGTAGGGGCTCACTAGCATTTCTTTACATATTCTCTCTTGTAGAGATGGGCTGCGTTACCTGGAGAACCTCCTCCTCTAGATGATACTGAAGTTGATGACTGGCTTCCACGCTTTGTTGTCCTTCATGGATCATGCATCTTCTTGTATTTGCTGTCCACAGGTAATTTATTAAACTTCTCAGATCTACGTGTCGCTGTTACTTGTCAATCTATGCTGCCATTGTAGAAATCAAGTATGTAGCCCCAGGGGGGATGGAGTGCTATGGGTGGAACTCTAGCTTAAGTTGTACTTTTCCCATCCCAAATTTAAGGTTCCTATCTCCTCTTCGTTAACTGAGCCGTAAATTGAAACATTTTCATGATCATGGTAAGTTTGAACAAACTACGAAGTGTGACTTTCAAATTTTGGGAATTAAGAGTGAGAGCTGATGATCCTGACCTTACATTTGCATTGAGAAATAAAGGTCTGGAGTGTACGTTGACCCATCATGTAGGATGAAGTTTAATAGCTTCTTAGTTTTAGACTTCAGTGATTCGCTTTGCTAAGATTCTTTGCCTTTACCTGCGCGGCTTACATATGCAACACTAACACAAGAATAACTGTTTTTCCTTCTCCAAAATTTGTTAAACTATCATCAGATTGTCAGAAAACCATAATCTGTAACATGATGTTTATTAGGCATGATATTTAGTGAACAGTCGCATAGGTGACATTTAGTTTACTCTTCATGTGAGTTGGGGTGCCCGTAATTTTATGCAATTATTGTCTAGGCATAATAAGAAAAAAGCTAAACTTTCTAGCTTATGATTTATAACATATATTGCAGATTTGAGTCCTCAGGATTCCACCCTACTCTCTGATGTGGTTGAAGTAGGTCCACTACCATGTTTAGCAAGAGAAGATGCAGAAACCCGACACTGCTTTTATATCTTAACGTGTCATGGACTGCGATATGAGTGCTCGAGTGCCTCTAAAATACAGGTACTTCGATCAATTGTCATAGACAGATGCAGATATCGAATTTGGATATATGACCAATATGGTAATACGTCATTAGTGAATAAAGTTAAAGTTGTAGTCTTGGTTGTCATTTCCTTTGTTGAAGCTTGGTAGGTGGCAATAACAAAGTTTATGTCATAAATTTTGCCATGACATGAAAAATAGGATTAAAGTTCAAGGATGCATGCTTGAATTGTGTTTGTTACATTTGCCATGGTAACCGAGTTTATGATAGTTGTTTCTCTGGCCAGCTGGCCGTTTGAAGGTGGCCAGTTTTCTATCTTCTGTTGATTTGCTGGTTGATGAATTCTAAACTTCTTTGTAATTGATTGATATTGTATCCATAACGTCCATGGCTTTCATCCCCACGCCTCCACCCTTCCCCCCGCCCCGCTTTCTCTTATTTTGGTTTTCATTCGTGTGCCCTCAGGTGGATGCCTGGTTGACAGCACTACAACTTGACTGCAAACTGGGATCTAGTTCAATTGCTCTGAGTGACTCAAGAGAGACGTGACATATGTTGATCTGTAACAGGAAGCTGTAAATACATCTTACTTAGGGTAGCCAATATGAATGTCGATAGTGTTTCCACAAATTGATCTACTCTGTTATGTACATAGCGTGGAATGTGGAATAAAATTCTTTAGCAGATGCAGGGGACTTCCAAAATTTAAGTCAATATACCTATCCAAGTTGTTAAGAGGTACATCGACCCGCTTATTTAGTTCTATCCTGTAATTTACACTCTCTCTATTGACCTTGCGGCCATATGAAGCTAGTATATGAGACCTACATGCGTTCGTAACTGGCTACCCCCCTGTTCAAGCTCCTCAAGTTTCAAGAACTCGATGAATGGATTAAACACTGCTGCAGCTTAGACTTCAGGATTTGCTCTGATCAGTTTTGGCTATTAAAGGAGAAGGCTTAATCAACAACCCCCCATACCCCCGGGGTGCTCTCTCTGTAAAAGTACGATGATACACTGCAGTCTGCAGGGGTGATTCTGTTAAGACCTGGGATGCCACTTACAATTTCTGGGCACCTTATTTGAAGTTTCTAGCGTGCATCAAGTATTAGGAGGTGAGCGTCAAACCGATACAAACCGCTCAAACTGAATCAATCAAATCCGAACCCTTCAAAGGTCTTAACAGGTCGATTTTGCATTTCGCAAACCGACCTCAATTCGGTTTGGTTCACGGTTCACATTTTTAAAACTGATCACAAATCGAACCAAACCGACCTCTGATATACTAATTTATTTTTAGTGACATTCATTGATAGTTTTCACATACATGGTACTAAAGAAATTTAAATAAACAAAACCTTGAAAGTCAAAAAGAAAAGAAAGTAATAAAAGTAGTTATAATACAAAAGTCTAATGATCGGTGTGTCTTATATATGTATTCATTCTTTCTTGTACATTAATGGCAAAGGCGTAACTAAGTTTTTATAATAATTTATATCTTGAACAGTGCCTAAATCTTATTTTTAACACGGGCACTTAGATATTAAATATAATAAGGTTATGTGCAATTTTAAAATAACTATTAACTTCAATTTTGAATGACATTAGTACATGTGTACAGTGACAACTTTTTAAAATGGGTACAAATCGATGTAAACCGATCAAATCGAACTGTTTAAATAGACTAAACTGAACAGTTCAAACTGATGTTATTTAGTTCGATTCGGTTTAAAAAATTTCAAACCGAAGAGTAATCGTTTGATTTGCGGTTTGACCTTTAAACCGAACAAAACTGAACCGTATTCACCCCTATCAAGTATGACACAAGAATCCCATTGCGACAACAAAAGACTTCTAGACACCATTATAGGCCAGTAAAGGCCGCAAGCATCTGCCTCCAGAGTTTGTAGTTCCTGGTATAATGTGTGAGGAATCCGATTCTGGTCGAAGCCCAAAACGTGAAGCCTATATTCTAGAAGTAGGAAAAGGTGACTTTTTGGTCATGAGTACATTTGGCATCAAATTGGTCGATGAAAAGTAAAGTGGGCTTCGAAAGACGAATAGTTCAGCTACATTAAAGTTATGCTAATCACCCGTGCAGAACCGAAGAATTCCCCTTAAGAACTCGCAAGATCAAGGAAACAAGTCACTGCCGGGGCTTGAAGCTGAAAGCACAGAGTAGGCCGACTAGCCCACATAGCTCGTGCAACATGGCGAGGCCCTAGGTTATGCAATGATCGCCGTTGTTAGGTTAAGCGTTAATTTTATTTCAAACTAGTTGACGTCGGCTGCATGAGTCCCCGGCTATTTGCCCTCTTATTAGAGCACATGTTTCCTAATAAACTTCTAGCAACCAAGTATTTCCTCGCTAATGTTTTTCATATTATCCTCGGTATACTCATGCCTCGCCCGACACAAACCACGTTTTCTCACGATGGTATAATGACCTACATTTGTTGCTATTTTCTCAACAATAAAAATAACATAAACTTTGGCTAAATTGTAGAAAGATAGTTACAAACTTTCGTATCGCAACAATTGATGATTGTTATATGTGTTTTAATAACTTTTACTTAGTGACGTTAAAATAGTAATGTTAAAAATTACTAGCAAAAGTGCTAATAAAAATACTTTTAGAAAAAGTTAACGATTTTTAATTGTCGCTGATAAGAGATTGTAGCAACAAAAATCTAGTAAAAAAAAAATCAAAATGGGAGGATTATGGCGTGCTTCACGTCAAAATTGCATGTCTTACTATTACCTAATCGTGTCATTGCACGTGGAAACACCGGACCAGATTTGGAGAGTAACGAAATAACGGATCAGAACCGGGTCCAACCCAACGATCCCGGTAGGGTTTTGACTTTTTTAACTTAACTAATTACCCAATCATAGTAAGCGAAGTATCCCCACTTACCAAATCCAGCCAGAAGAGCGAACCTCAAAAAGCCATCACTCATTTCCATTCTGACTTCTCTCTCCCACTCTTCACTTATTTCTTGTCTCTCTCTCTCTCTCTCTGGTCGGATTCTCACAATTTGGAGCTAATTTTGTTCAGTTTGATCGAAGATGAGCTCACAGATTTACAGATCCGCTTCTCGTGCCGCCAGGTCTCTTCTCTCTGCTTCCAAGCAGGCTTCTCCCGTCTTCGCCGGTACGAATTCCGATTTGCATTTTGCCTTGTCCTCTACAGTTTAGAATGTTAACATATGCAAACTGGTGCAACACTTGCCTGTAGATCTTATAGTTCGTTTATTGCGCGGAGGTCTTTTTTTTTTTTTTAAATAAGAATCGGTGGTATCAGAACATCCCAATGTCTGTTAACTTTGTAAAGAGTTGAGATTTCATAAGCTGGAGACGTGAATTATTGAAGTATATTTGGTGTGCGTGCGTGTTTTAGTAGATGGTGTGGATGAATGCTGGATTTTTGTTAGTTTTACCTGAATGAGTTTCATCAGTTGTATTTATGGAGGGGTTTTCTTTATGTCCATTTTAGAAGGTAGAGCTGCAGCAGCAGTTGCGGTTGCGTTCAGAGGAAAGGTGTCGTCTTTAGCTTCGTACGGGAGGGCTGATTCTGGAAACGCGTCTGCAGGATGGATTTATGGAGCACTTGCACTTCCTGCAGCAGGTTTGCTTTCAGTTTGATTCGCATAATTTCTGAAACTAGAGTTTGTCAAGTGTTTATGTTTTTCAGTTTCCATTTTTTGGTCGTGAGGAGGGCTTGGAACCTTTGTTAAGCATAGTATCTTTCTTTTATAAGTTCCGACTATGTACTAATATTCTCAAGGTGGAACATGAAATGGGAACTTTATATGAGAGGCCGTGTCTTTTTCTAGATGCACTAGCAGCTTGCGCTTGCCTGTACTCGTGCAGATGTAAATATTTGTTTGTGTTTGTGGGTCTATTACCGCTTTAGCAATGCCTGAAAATAACATTGTCAAGCTCCCTGCATTTCATCGATGTGATTCTTTCCTAATTGTTGTTCATGGTGAGGTAGAAGAATCTGAACAAATTCTTGTAGTTTGGTTGGCAAGGAAGAGGAGCCCTGTCACTTGTTCAAGATCTAGCATTGTGGCTTCCAAGGCCTCTTCTAGAGCAAACATACCATGCATGAGCATGGTACAAGGGAATGCCTTGGGAGTGCTTGCAGCTTGAATAGTTTCCTAGTATTCTTCCCGACATTGTTCCTGGATCCCCAAACTGCTAAGATCTCTTTAATGGCAATTTTCCATCACAGTTTTTGCATTGATCAGGTCTCGTCTGGGTCACTTCAGTGTGTTATTTGTATGGTCTTCCCATGCGGAAAAATGGAAAAGAAAAACTCTAGAAAAGGCATCAGATTTTCTTTTAAGTATTCGAAGTTGTCAATCTCATTTGTTTATAATTTTATCTTCAAGGCCTCATTTCTTTTACTTACCCATAGCTTTATGGGTCTTTTTGTTGCATCTGGTTCTAAGAATGAAGCCTTTTTTCCCCTTCTCTTTTACCCTGAATCCTCTTTTTCCTGTTTCCTTTCTTGTACTGTAGCTTACATGCTTCAGGAAAAAGAGGCGCATGCTGCGGAGGTACTCTTCTCATCCTTTTTGATTTTTTAATTCATCCTACTGTCAAATCTTTCCACTTCGTCTAAATCATTCTGTCAACTGAACGCCTTTTGCGCTTTTTCTTCTCTATGCAGATGGAGCGCAGTTTCATCGCTATCAAACCTGATGGAGTTCAGAGAGGACTGGTAAGATCCTTTTGATATAGTCTCCATAGCTGTTTTGGTTGATTGTCTGGATTTCACTTGTCCAACAGATCTTTTTGTGGATCTCCATCGTTGCCTTAATTTGCACCTAAGTTTTTTTGGCTTTTCTTGGTCCCTTTTGTGGATCAAGAAGATTTCTGTGTGCGTGTGCATGTGAGTGCTTGTTTCTTTACCCTCTGCGCAGTGGATTGGCCTTTCCTCTAACACGCTGTTGCTTTCTTCCGTATCAGATTGCAGAAATCATATCACGTTTTGAGCGGAAAGGTTTTAAACTTGTAGCAATTAAAATTGTGATTCCTTCGAAGGACTTTGCCCAGAAGCATTATCACGATCTCAAGGAAAGACCATTCTTCAATGGCCTGTGCGACTTCCTTAGCTCTGGCCCCGTTGTTGCTATGGTTAGAAGAACGACAACCCTCATCCTTTTCTTGCCAACTTGTGAAGAGACTGATATAAATGTTCTTACGATGTGCAGGTCTGGGAAGGGGAGGGAGTGATAAAATATGGCCGAAAACTTATTGGAGCCACTGATCCACAAAAGTCAGAGCCTGGAACCATAAGAGGTGATCTGGCTGTCGGCGTTGGGAGGTACTACTCTGACACATTTGCTGCCTTTTTCCTAGTTTCCTCTTTCCTTCAACCCACCTCGGAAACTACTCAGATAACCCGATGAGAGCTGTGCCAATGTTGAAATTTGTTTTCCGTTTTCCCCTGCAGGAACATCATCCATGGAAGTGATGGCCCTGAGACTGCCAAGGACGAAATCAACCTATGGTTCAAGCCAGAGGAATTAACAAATTACTCCAGCAACGCAGAAAAGTGGATCTATGGAGTCAACTAAATCACATTTTTGGTTCTATGATTTCTTCCGGCGTTTAGGTCCCGCATGAATGAGTGGGTAGACAGAATAATAAACTGTTTCTCTGTAAGGCGAGCGACAATGTTAGTTCACTGCAAACGACAGGCAAAACTGAATCACGGCAATAATCCATTTTGCCTCTTCCATCTGTACTCTCTGGACTCCAATTTGCATTTCTACAACGATTTTTCATAGTTTAAATGACCTACAAGGATTTCAAGAATTGATCGGGTGGCCTAAATGTGCACGGGGATGAGAACCGAAGGTTCAAAATTATTGTTTAAGGACCGTCCAATACACGAGACTTTCCTGAATACAGGAATCGAGCCTCATGTCACGATGGATCAACTCAGATATCGAGGGTGATGTTGATAAATTCTTTTTAGATACAAAATTAAACGATACTCTCAAATTTGTATACACAATAACAATTAACAAGTCTGTCGATGACCATGACATAATCAGTTCACCCGAGTAATAATAATAAAGGTTAAGAATAATCGAGTCATCGTGATGCTAGTAAAAACGAGCTCAAATCTAGTCTCGACACGTGGAAACTATAACTGGGTGCAATGAACCACCACTGTAAGCGTCACACGGGATTCCGCATATGCGTGACGTGTGCAATGGCGGTGTAGTGTGTACAGGCTGGACCGGAAGTGTAATTGAAACCAGTTTATTCAAGTTAGTTTATTAGGGAATTCAAGTCCACCAATCATACGCCCGCTCTGCATCATTTACTCTCACCTTTCTTTATCTATTTTCTAAGCAACCGCCCCCCACACCTCAGAATAACACTCACACACACAAACACAAAGGAAAATAGAACCCGCGTTTCTACTTTCTACACAATCCCCAAATCGTTCTTTCTCTAGTTCTTGCTTTTACTTGAAACCCTAACCCTAAGGTCCCGGTTTTCATCAAATTTCATATCTTTAATCAGGTAAGCTTCGTACTTGATCTTGTTTCTCATGTGAGATCTCGTTTTATACGGTATGCAATGAGTAGTCGTATTTGTGAATGCATGAGGAATTTGGTGTATAGGATTTTATTGGATATATAGGTGAAATATTGTGTGCTATTGATGGTTTGTGGTTTGCCTTCGTGGTAATACCGCCAAATTCGTTGCTTGATTTGTTGGAGCGAGTTTTGGTAGCCATAATTTGTGCATTAGGTAACCTGAATCTTGTTTGGCTGCTGAGAAGGTGAGGAATAACTTTTCCGAAGTTTAATGTCTTCTAGGTTTCGAAGATGGAATAATGGATTGCTTAGTTTAGGAAGATGGAAAAGCTTGTATATTGGTGTGTGTTTCTTTGTGCTTTGTTACTTGGACTTGAGATGTTGGAGAATCGAGTTTCATTTTGGTCTTCTTCCGAACCGGTCCATAGTAAAGTAAGGGGGCAGGAAGGGGAAGAGACTGAGCAATCATTTGATCTCACAAGAATCTTGGTTGAGGCTGAGCTATACGCAAAATTTAAAAGTTCCTAAATGTGATTACCTAAAGTAGGAATGTAAGCAAGCTAGGTACTGAAAGAACGGTGAGCTCAGTGCTAAGAGAATCACTTATAAACCTACTTTTTTCGTTATGACAGCAAGACCTGTAGGCTAAAGAATTTCCTCTGCTTTGAGTTCGAGCTAAAGCAAAGAAAGAGGTGAGGTAGCTCCCTCACTCCCAACCTCAAAAAAAAAAAAAAAAAAAATACATGATGAGAAATTCTGTTGAACAGTTGGTTGCGGTTGAGAAGGATCTTTTTCTTTAAAGCCGCTGCCAGGTGCGGCAAAAAGAGGCTAATCCGGTACTGGGAGTGTCTTCTGAGAAAAATTTGCTCCAAAAAGCCCCCTAGATGACTTTTGTACCTAGCTTTGGTTGAAATTGATTATTTTTCATGTTTTTATTGTTCTTTCATGTAGAATTATGCGTAAAAACCTAGAGTGCGGATTGGTTTTGTTTCGGGGGCAGCTCATTAAAACTAGATATATAAAGCCAGACCAGCTCTCGCCTTGTTGTGTTGCCATATAATATTTTACATGCCTTCAGTTTGATTTGCAAAAATGATTGAGAATCACTGCCAATTTTCGCATGAATTATGGTCCTGGCTTTCTGTCTTGCGGATTTTACTAATTTTGGCTAGTATAAACTATAAAGACCAAGTCTTTTCTTGTTTGTAGCTTTAGTCATTTTCTTGGTGTGCTGTTGCTAATTGGCTAACTCATTAAGTAGGATTACATTCCCTTTGGATGTTGGTTGTATCACCTATTCTCTTACCTCTTTCAGATGGCGGCAAAACCCCTAACAACTGAGGCGATAGCTCTCACAGAGAAGAAAATGGACATGTCATTAGGTTGGATATCTTAAACTCACAGATTTTGCTTCTCTTGCGGTCTAACTCTAAGTATGTAATTAAGAAAGATTTAATTTGGATTCAGATGATATCGTCAAAATGTCGAAAACTAGCACAGCTAAAGCCAAGAAGCCAAGAGTTTCGGTAAGTAATGTTTCTCTTTCAATTTGTATCTACTGTTCTGGTTATCAACTGATGCAATCATGAAAGTATGGAATTCGGTTGTAATGTAGTTTATATATTTGTTTCATGCTAATCTCCTGCAGAACAGAAGTCAAAAAGCTTTGAACAATGCTGCCTTGGATAAATCTAGAAAGGTCCGGCAGTTCATGGATTCAAGATCCTCTCTTAGACAGGTATGGTGCTATGGTATTACTTGTTCTGCCTTGTTATTTGACTTTGCTTTGGATTACATTAATTTGGTTCTTTCATTGTATGCAGGCAGCTTTTGCTCAGAAGAGGTCAAATTTCCAGGCGAACCAATTTCCTTTTGCAATTGAAGCTGCACGCAAGGCTGTAGTTGCTCCTATTTACAACAGAGGGTTTAATCAAAGCAGGCTCCCGAATGTGAACAAGCCGAGGTACTTTTAGTGTTATTATGCATTGCTAACTCTGGCCAAAACTTAGCTTCTTAGTTGTATCCTTTGATTTTTGTCATGACAAAACTTAATTGCATAAAATCTTTGCCGTGGATATGTTGCAGGTAAACTTGGTTCTTCTCCATATTTGGCGATACTTCTGGTTTATATATACATGTATATTGCATGCTTCGGTGGAGTTCTTTGTGGTTGGGATTGAGTGGCTAGCTTTCAACTTGGGAATAGTTTTTGCCACCAGAATAGTTTCTGCATCTTTAAGCTTGATATTTCTGGCATGTTGGTTGGATTTATAGCATGAGCAGTGCATATCACATTTCTGTTGGCTATTTACATGCTGAACCACAAGATAAAGCGATGGAGACCGTCTGAGGATGGTTTTGAGTTTATTTCATGTCTGAAAATGAGGCTAAACTCAGGGAGTAGAAATAGAGCAAGCGACATACGGATAGAATGTTTGGTGTCCATATAAGTGGCTCTGAAGTGTTGATGGGTTTCTGATTCTGAGGCTTGTTATGACTAGCCTTATTGGTAGCACTTCTGTGTAGTTTCTCGGTTTTGGAATCATTGTGTTGGGAAGTTCTGTCTCATCTATCTCTGTGCTGTGCAGTTTTGATCGTTTGTCATATTGCAGGCAATAAATCTGCTTTGAATTTCCCTGTGCCTCTGGCAACCTGATTAATAAGCTTCCATAGTCGACTGTGGTTTACATTCTATATGGGGAGAGAGACATCAGAGACTCCACTTTTACCTTTTCTTCTCATGCTCGGGGTTTTTGTTTAGGAACCTCTCCACTCTTTCCTGTCTGGCCGAGAAAGACTCAACATGTCTCTGCAGTTAATTATTTTTCTTTTGCCACATAAAGAGTTGGTCTTCACTTGTGTTCAAGCATCTGGATGTGGAATCTAACCATTAACAATGAAATTACACATGTGCTCTGGCACACCAAACATGGGATACAAGATATTCTTCTTGGCCCTGCGTTCCTACCGTGGTTTGCAAAGACCGATTAGAAGATCTTGGAGCAAAATTTTACTGTCTGAAACTTTAGTTTGCTGGTGCATTCCTGTTTCCGTATTTCTTGTAGTTGAGTTGCACGGGGTTGAAAATTTTGCGCTTCTTACCCTGCCAAAAATCATATTGGCCTGTGCTTGTGGAATTTAAGCTTAAAGTTTTGGAGTTGTGGAGAAGATCTTGTCTATCGTGGGCTGTAGAGGAATTTCCTTGGTTTTACCGTTCCATGGTAACTGTCCGTCACAATTTTGGTTGAAGGGGACACAAGTTTGTTACGCCGTTCCATGGAAACTGTCCTTCACAATTTTGGTTGAAGGGCTCACAAGTTTGTTGCGACTATTATCAGATCAAGTGTTTAATGATAAACAACCTTCTCTGTGTCCCTGAAATGGTTTGTCTTATCTTTCTTAGTTGGATTAAACAGAACGTTAACGGTGAGTACTTCCCTGTAAGCTAATTTCAGTGGTGGCAACCCGCGCATGGTACTCGCTCGTCTGGTTGGCTTATGTAAATGGTTTGATTTGTTTCTTCAACTTCTGTTTACTTTGCTTGTGCAGGATTGGGGCTTTTACAATTCCAAGGAGGGCCGTGAATGGAGGCTTTCCTGTGAAGGTACTATTTTACGTGTTAACAGGGAGAGAGATTTGTTGGTCGTATGATTAATTTAGATCGAGTATAAGTTGTAATAAACCGTTGACCCCCCCCTCCCACTGCCACTTAGGAATCATTTGGAATTTCTGGTCTAATACAGCTTGCCTTTGGTAGTTTATCATTCCTTGTTCGTGGAAAGGCAACTGATTAACAAGGCTGTTGTTATCTCTGGCAGCAGCCACAGCAGGTGAAGGTTGTGACTAGGCAGAGGCCTCAAACTCTAGACTCGCTATTTGCAAACATGAAGGAGCAGAGGATGAGGGTTCAGAACAATGCTGGTAGACGAAATGGAGGTGGCCAGCAAAGACAGCAGTGGGGAAGAGGCCGTTTTGGCTACTGATGCCAAGATACTAGCTGGTGCTTGTTGGGTTGAAAGTTGTTTTAGGGCAACCGAATCGCCGTAACCTGGATTTATCTTTTATTTGATTTTTTCTCTGGGCATTATGTTTTGTCAGATCCTTTTTCCTTCGTCGGGCTTATGCTGTATAGATCTCTGTCAAGCTAAATTCTCCATTCTCTCCCTCAAAACTTCAAAAGCCTCCCCTCTCAATAGACGCATAATGATTCGGAAGATGAAAGTTGTTCATCCCTGTCTTTAAGCCAGCGGCTGTTATGGAGTCAATGTGTGTTATCTGGAAATGACAAAACTAGCCAATATGGAACATAAGTGCCCTTTTTGAGCCTAAAAACTAGTTATGATTAACAGGTGTCACGGCTTACAAAAGTACCGAATTAAATTATAGGGGGAACTGTACTTTACAGCAATCATCGATGATCGATATGGCCCTTTAATCTTAAAAAATGTGTGTTAAATTTACCTCATTGCGGAAAATTGTGCATAATAGACATGCTGGAATAGAGTCCGCTGACATGTCAAATCTATCTAACTTAACATATGCTTCTTCTGTCCCTTTTTATTTGATCATCTTTGAAGTGTACGTTTATTTAGAATATGAGTTTAATTTTATAAGTTTTTTAGTAGGGTAATGACAAACGGCTCCTTTCGTGTATTTCGGATATGTAGAATAGTTTTCTGGGTATTAATTTTGACAATTGACCCTCTCAATTACCAATCATTGTACCTGACTAAATTTAGACATAAAGCAAATTGTTGTTCTATCTTCTCTCTAAAACTGTTTCTCTGTCTTCTCTCTAAACAGCTCCCCAAAACAGCTCGTCGACATTAGTTGCGCGGGGGGGGGGGGGGGGGTGGTTCATGGCTACCTCTCTCCTCCTTTCTCTTTTGTTTTCGTTTTCTATCCCTTATATTTGGTTTGTGTTAGTGACCTGGGGAGTGCAATGTTGACCCGCGGCAACTGAAGGGTGGACGACAGAGTAGCGGCAGCCGATGGATCTCCCAAAATCTTCACGATCGGAGATGGAGTCGCTCAAATCTCTCTACATTATCGCCATATCTAAATCGATCGATGTAAATCTTGACCATAGTCTTGATCTACTAGATCTGATCGATCGATCGTCTTGGTGAAACGACCGATGGTAGATCTGTACCTGTGCACGTGTGAAGAGGCTTTCGAGGGCTAGAAAGATGGCCGGATTTTCGCCGGCGGCAACTGAATTTTTACTGGCTGTGGGGGCTGGGGGCTCTTTGTAGTGGTTAATAGGGATTCTGTTAGGTTTCTTTGTACCGTGATTCCCTTAGGAGGGAGGGGTGGGGGGGACAGGGCCTCTGGTGGGTTGGGGTTTTAGTGTTTTGGTAGGGCCAGGGAGGAGGGGGCCCTTGGGGGGGGGGGGGGGGGTTTCAAGGTTTTCAGGGTTTCTGTTGGGTCTTGTAAGGGGGGTGGGGGGAATAATGGTGGATATATTGTGTGCTTGTTAAGTCGTTGCCCGTCTAACTGCAGCAAGGGTTTCGGGGTTGGAATTGCCGGTGAAAAGTGTGAAATTGTCGTATTGATGGCCTCTCACTCTCACCCTCGTTTTGTGCTCAGATTGCATAAGTGTCGTGTACCTCCTTTGGTTTGTGCGGTTTCAAGGTGTCTTCCTCATTGTAATGTGTTTATTTTTACGTGTTTTTTTGGTTTACTAGGTTTTAATTTGTAGCCTTTAGTCCTTGACATATTACTTAATGTTAAGTTGAAGTGTAGGATATGCTCTGCTTCAGCTTAACTGTAATGTGTATAGGCTTAAAGGTAATTTATTTATTTTTGATCTTCGTGGTCTTGTATACGTATGAGTCACGGAAATGTCGTGACTTTCGCATGCCGTTGGACAAACTTTGTAACTTTTTAATTATCAATGCTATTATCTTATTTACCAATTTTTATTTATTTATTTATTTATTTACATGAAGCTGCAACAACCAGGTCTTTCTTCATGCAACATCCTTTTCCTAGCCGTCTTACCTCTACTTCCGTATAAGGTTTTTCGAATTTCTGTCAGTAGAATCAAACTGTCTTACGACGTTCTAAACCCAACCCTCAATCTTATAAGTTGGTCTTCCTGTGAGACTTCCTAATTCGACAATAGAAGTATATTGATTTTTTCCCAACGGGGTTTGGTTGACGTTGTAATGAAGGTTTCCTCTGTAACAAAACAAATCGACCAAGGCTCACAGCTGGGGGGAACGCACACACACGTCGCCACCACCGTTGCACTACGCAATAGCATACTGCCCACACGCACGCGCGCACACACACAAACATCTCTCACAACATACTTTTAGGCCGTCGGCTTCGCCATCTCTTACTTGTCAAATTTGCACCTCCGCGTCGCTGTTCGTCGCCATCTCATCTCTAACTCCATCTCTCCCCATTTTGGTAGGTGCATGTATTCTTCGTTAGAGAAAAATAGATTTCGGCGAAATATTATGCCCAAATATGTGGCTATGCGTTGATGGCAGTGTTGACAAGAATAAGGGGTGCAATCACAGACTTAAAATTTAAAGGTTTGAGAAATAAACGTCTCATTAAAAAGTGACGCATGAATGGACCATGACAATTGTTGTGGTTTCTTACCAATTTTTTTATAATTCGAAAAAATTCAAACCTAAGCCTGAATCAAATGCAAGCCTAATGCCTATACATGTCAAACAAGAAAATTTAGGAAGCACATCAAGCAAGGGGGTGTAGCTCATATGGTAGAGCGCTCGCTTCGCATGCGAGAGGCACGGGGTTCGATTCCCCGCACCTCCACTTTCCCCGCCTTTTACTTCCTCAATTTTTTTATCCATTTTAATCAGTTCCGCTTCCCTCCTCCTTACCAACCGCTCATTCCTAATCCATTTCAGACCAATACAGCAAAGACAGACGGAGAGCGCGCGTCTGAAAGCAGCCATTAGAGGACCTTCAAAGCTATGACACTCAACTTAGGCTCCCCGTGGCTCTCTCCGCACTCTCTTCCCTCGCTTAATCGATTCTCTACTGACACGCCCCGCAGCAACAGCAACACTAGCGCCCTCTTGTACCTCCTACTCACCAACTACACATCAGTCAGGCACCAGAACTTCGGCGCAATCGCCGCTTCGTCCGAAAACTTTCGGGCAAATGCTTCGTTGAGCGAGAGCGAGAACAAGGTCTCCGAGACCTATGATTCGGACTTGTTTGAAGCCAGCGATGAGTTGATTAATCTCGTTTCCTCGACGGCCAAGGACGCGAGCGAAGCGTTGGAGTTGATCGCCGAGATGTCGAGGAGAGGCGGCGGTACCGTGAGTAGTTCGGATTGTTGTAGGATTATCTCGGCAGCGCTTGATCGGGGCAATGCTGACCTGGCGCTGTCTATTTTTGCTGCCATGCGGTCTAGCTTCGATACAGGTAATTTATTTACATGTTCTATATGTGCATGAGCATGCATTGATGCGCAAAACTTATTGTTGCACTTCAGTGGGTGATACTTACGATGTACGTTTCGTAGATTCTTGGACTTCTCGTGTAAACATTTACTTTATTCATTGTTTTTAGCGTAGTTTGATTCTTATTCAGTCTACTTTTGATATTTCAGTTAAACTCAATGTTTACTTACAGTACTGAAGTAATCTTCTTACTGGTTATTGCTGATTGCAATTCCCCACAACTGTATTTCCATTGAAGCGGATTGGTGATAACGAGTGGCGTTGTAATCATATTATTTCTCCTACTAATTGTTAATTGCTCTTTACTCCGGTTTATGGAATACACCCGAGACCAATTGCATTGAAGAGTTCAGATGCTGATTGCTCAATGCCATCGCTTTAGATTTCTGTTGGTTAGATTTTGAAATTATGGACAAGAAAAAGTTCGTATGCGTTGTATACGCAGCGGTTGAACCCTTTGCTAATTCAAACTTTAAAAGATCTTAGTTTATGTGTTGGCATTTGTTAGCTGAACTTTTAGTGCTACATTGTACTTGTTCTTGGAGGTTGTTTACTGCTTGGAACAAATAATGGATTTGGGAAGTTTTTGATTAAGGGACAGCCGTGGGGGAGAAAGGTGGGTATGTTGAGAGGTGGAAGTGGTCCAGGCCAGATGTACAGACTTACACGTTGATGGTTCGGGGTCTTGCAGCATCGCTGAGGGTGTCGGATGCCCTTAGGATGATCGCCTACGTCTGCCGTGTAGGAGTATCTCCTGGCGAAGAGGTATAGATGCACTTATTCATTTGCTCCTTTTGTCATGCAATCCCCAAACTCATTGTACTTGTCAAATCATCCGCTTCATAATTCTGTCTGGAATGTTGAATTATGGTGCACACTGTGCTTTTTACTCAAGAATCTTAGTCTGGTTACTTTGCTCCTTAATCTATCACAAAGGTTTTACTTTATATCGGTCAACGAAAGCAGAACCTCCTGTGACCATTACAATGTGCTAAGGTTTAATTGTGTTACTTCCTGGTAAGAAATCACGTGATGGTGCTCATGTTTGTGGCTGCCATGTTGTATGTTTGTCCAGGTGCCTTTTGGTAAGATTGTCAGGTGTCCGAGTTGTATGATAGCTGTTGCTGTTGCACAACCCCAACATGGTCTTCAGGTAGTCACATGAAACTTTTATCGTTTTTTGACCATTTTGCCTTTGTTGTATCTTTGCAAGACTAGTTGGGGCTTGTTACCTGAAACCAGGAATCAGCTTCCTGAGGATTATACTGGGCACAAGCTTGACTGGTTGGATGATGGTCCATGTCTGGTTACTGGCCATATTGAATGGCTTAATTCTGTACAAATTAACAGCAGCAAATTAACTTCATCTGAGACATATATTAAATTGAGGTGGAACCTAGTCTGAACCTTTTCTTGAGTGTTCAAACATGTCATTAGGTATAGATGGTTGGATGTGTCAAGCGTCACGGTAGCCTGTGATGCAAAGGGGAAGTTGGATGTTTCACTTTGCTGGTCCTGAGAAACATCTCATTTCAATCTTATATTGTACATTGGCATTCCCTTTTTGTCAGCTTGCAGCATATCAGATGATTAGCTTAGCTACATTCAACCTTCAGTTCTCAATGATCAATTGAAATGGCCTTTTTTTATTCCCTTCTATAGTTTCCTCGAAGAAACAATAACTCGATTGCTCACTTTCATCACTATATCAAATAGGCTCCACACATGGTCATCTGATGTTTGCCAACAGGAGTGTGTTTATACAGTCCCCCAAACAACACCCCCCCTCCCCCAAAAAAAAGAAAAAAATAATAATGTAAGAGCAAGGTCTTTCCTCACAAGTTAGGCGATTCTTTGGCAGAAATTATGGATTGTGTAGCAGATAACATTTAGAGGTTGCTGACATAACCCATGGTCTTGTTTGAACATTGTCATTGTCAATACATGCTGACATTTGACTGGTGGCCTCAAGGTCCTAGTTTGTCTCATGCATCTTATACTGTTTTTGCAGATTGTCTCCTGCTCCAAATGCCGCTACCAGTATGAACTCCTTTCAGGAGACATAATCAGTATTGAATCAGAAGAAATCAGGTTGGTTAGATCTTTTCAACTATTTTTGCTTGAACCATCGACTCATTTTCATGTTTTTAACTGTATCGCTACTAAACCAACATAGTGATGTTTGTTAGTGCTTTTAGTTGCTTCAAATGTCTAGAAAAGAGCCGTCGCAACAGTGAGTGTGTATTATCCTGTAGTATTCTGCTTATTTGCCTATTAGGGCAATTAGTTTCTCCTAATGTATTAGGGAAGTGTTTTATTTTGTTTGAAGTAATATGTTTATTTGGTCCCACTTTCACTTGAGTGTGGTTCATAAATTTGTGTATGGTGTTGATCATTGCATACTCACTTTTTCTAAGGATCTCCTCCTGCCGAACGCAGCATGGATATTCCTGCATGGAAAAGGGGGCTAAGATTCCTGCAAATAATGAAACAAGGCATTCCTGCCGCTGTTCACTCCATTGTGGTACATTTTATATGATCAATTACATTTATTTCTGGACATCATCTCTTTCTAGTGTAGCGTTGTTTTCTTCTTTTTTCTCTGGAGACATGCTTTTCTCTAATGGATTTTGTTGAAGTAACCCATACAAGACCCACCAAACTTCCAATTTTTCAAAAATCTTTATATCTCTTTCTCTTGTGGAACTCTGCATCTCCCTCATTGTAACTGAACGTTTTGGATCTCTAAACAATTTTTAGCTGTCTTTTCCAATGTTGGTACTGGACCCAGTCAAATCTATAAATGTCTTGTTTTCGTCAGTCTTCCTGATATCCAATGACCAATACACTTTGTCAAGGGGATTTGTGAGAAATCAAACTTTAACATCCATCTATCTATTTATATCTCAGTCTGTCATATTATGATATTACAAAATTCGAGTCAAATAGTTGAGATCTAAGATCAGAGGTTGCTTATTGGTCGAAGATACCCTTGGACTTCTATGCTAAAGACAAATGTGTACCACATAATTTTGATGCTGCAAACAAATGTTTTATTGTACGTACTTTCTTGTAAATTTCAGCTAAATTTCATACTAACCTTCTGTGCAGGTGCAAACCCCGTCTGGGATGGCTCGAACAAACAGGTTTGCCACGGAAACAGTTGATCTACCTGCTCAAGAAGGAGAAAGAGTGACCATTGCTCTAGCAGCTCCATCAAATGTTTACAGAGAGGTTGGTCCCTTAAAATTCAGTCCAAAAGCCCCCAACTTCTACCCTGGAGAGCCTATGTGCCTGACAAACCACAGAGATAGTCGAGAATCACCATTACTAAGGGCCCCTGCAAAAAATGGAGGCACATCCTTACTTAACCCCTCTATCCTCTTTCCACTTCTAGCTGTGCTGGGTACTGGAGATGCTGCCTCTGGGATGATAAATCCCAGCTTGCCTCAGCTCATTTCAGTAGCAGCACTTTCATCTCTTGCCATTGGAGCCACTTTGAACGGTCTGGTTTTGCCACAGTTGAATCGGGTAAGGTGGTTGTCTTGTTCTCCTAAGTTTTTTAATAGTTGGGTCTGTTACCTTCTCGAGGCTATATAAGGCTCCTATGAACTCTTCCAGTCTATGCAAACTTGCTCTTCTGGGACTCCAAATGTTCCTCTTGTTTCATTGCTGCAGCTGATGTTGGACATTGGAGTTGAAAGGCTCTTAATTTATTATATCCTGCGCAGCAGAATGAAGAATATACCATCATAGTACCCTTCGCGGCAATATGAGAAAGATACCATCGTATCCTGCACGCGCTACTTCTCCTTCACTTCTTGTCTTAGGGTGGGGAGGGTTGGTGGGGAAAGAGGGGTAGAGGGTGCTAAAATATCAATGAACACGGTTCTTCAGATTTATTTGGTTGCAACTATAGGCCTAAAATCTACAAGAAATTGTTGAGATGTTCGGTTGAATGAGATAGCTTGGCAGATAGGTCAGATAGCTAAGCACTATGTTAGTCTGAATTTCTAAGTTGAGTTTTCTTAAATGGCAACCGTAGCAAATTATTGCAAATACCAAATATTCGATTCATATCAATTTTATTTGTGTACATGCCAGCTTCCTCAGAGGTTTGTGGATTCAGTTGCCATCAGGCAGCAACTTTTATCTCAGTATGACACTCTTCAATCTCGCATAAAAGATTTAAAAGGAGCTGCTGAAAATGAGGTATTTGCCAAAGCTACTATTCACTTTGTCTGATAAGCTACTTGTGATTTGATTTAGCAGTCCTGGCTAATGAAGCTAGCATGGTTTATCTAGCTTCACCGCACATGTATAGCGTTCTGTTCCTTCTTTTCTTCATATCTTCCACTCTATAGAGACGAAAGAAGAAAGTTTTACATTGATCTTTTTGTGTCAAACAAACTGAGTTGAACGTTTATCTTATTACGCATGATGAAAACAAGAAAACAGGAAAAATGTGGAGTTGTGTTATCGTGTTAAAAATTATCTTGTTGCGCTTCTACAGATGTCAACAATTTATTAATGCTTTTCTATAGAAAGATTCCAAGCTTCAGATGTAGCTCTCTGTATGAATTATCCCAAAAAAGAACCTTGTCTGCTGTTTTAGAAAATAGTAGCTTATGCATACCGGGTGTTTAATGAGCGAGGATGTTCATTTGTTCTAGTTGCTTCTGCCAAACAATAAGGTAGTTGATGAACAAGAAGGTTGTTAACCCTTTGGGATCAAACGGGTTTGTTGGGAGGTGTTCCTCGGAACCATGAATTGCTTCTATGATGTCTGATGGAACCATATCATTCTGCACTTGTTACCATATAGAATACATAGGACTAAAATGCTTGGTTGCCCTTCTGTAGGTCTGGATGCTTGCACGTATGTGCCAACTGGAGAACAAAATCTTTGCTGTGGGAGAACCTTCTTATCGGTAAAACCTCTAAACATTGCTGTGACTCCTTTCTCAATTCATAACGCAAAATCACTCACTATCTTGTTTTTTTTTTTTCTTTTTCGTATCCTTTTCAAAGTTATGTCGTCATAAAGAGTTTTCTATTGTTAGTGCTCGGAGAAGTAGAGTCGAAAGGGTGCGTGAAGGCTTGGAAACTTCCTTGAAATCTCGGATTGAACTTATTGAAAGCTATGCAAGAGTATGTTCTTACACCATGGAGTCATTTGGTTTCTGTAGTATCACATATTGAATTAACACAAGATGGTACATTTTCCTTTGTCAGATTTCTTCAATGATCGAAATCGAGGTAGAGATGGACTTGGATGTTCTTGCTGCGGAGGCAGCCAGCAATGTGGTGAGTTACAACTTTTTATATTACTACTTTTATTATTGCCCTGATGAGAACTATTTAGCTTTGCCGGTAGCTATATCCTTGATTTCTCTTTTCATAGGTAAATTTCTCCTCGTCCTCACTAGCACAACTTTTCAATTACAGTGTTGGTCACCAGAAACAATAAGCTGGCCACAAGTAGCACTGCTCTTAATTATGTTCTTAGTGAACACACTTATTTTCTCGTGCAGGAAAGTGTTGCTGAACAAATACAGCAAATCATGGAGCTTGAAAATCTTGAAGAGGTATACGTTTTCTCATCTCTTGGAAGCTTTTCTTCTTTAATGTTGCATGCATGAAGACTTGGGAATTGTTGGGTTGAGATTGTTTTGAGTCTTTTGACCAACCTCTATCGTTAAACATAAAACATTCTCAAGACGAGGTAAAAGATTGCAACTAGGATGAGGACATTGGAAACGAAAGGGACAATTTTACCTCAGTGTAGTTTAGTTGTTAATCTCTCCCATGCAGGAGTAGTTGCAACATGGTGTTGCTTTGGTTCTCAACAATTTTAAACATTTTGGTGCAGAGATGGAGAATCCAAGCTGAAGCAAATGATGAGGTGGAAAGGCTCCTGAGTTCTGAACCCTTGTCCGCTGAACAGCTTTCAGATGGATAATCCTTAACTTGGTGTAAAGTTCTTTTTGCATCACTTTACCTGATCAAGTTAGTTCCAGTTGATTGCCCCCACAAGAAGTTAATACAATTGGACTGGTTTACTTGCATGGGCCACTGCTGAATACTGGAAAGCAGTGACAAACAAACAGTATCCCGCGCACAAATTTTTTATTACCATGTCTGGTCATGAGAGGAAAGGAAAATGATGACACTGTCATCAAGGTTGGTGCATGATTGTCTCTCACCCGTACATTTTAACCTCTGTGGCATTCTTCTGTAACCTATGACAGCATTGGCGATTCAATTTTGTAATTAGTCATCTCGTTCAAGCATTAGTTCAATGGAGTACGGTGTATGTATAAAAGGGAACCCTTTTCCTCGTTTCCAATTTTAATGTGTATTACATGCACAATTATGTCTGCGTTGAATAAGATTGTGTATTTTGCAGTCAAAATGTTGACTATCCAACATTTTCTCTTCTCCGCCCCTTTTGCCATGCACATTTGGTTTTCATGCTACTTTACTTTGCAGACTTTTGGGTAGAACCAGGTTTTTCGTCTTTGTCAGAGTTGGTATGCCACATCTCCTATTATCATTTGGGAGAAGCCACACGAGGACCAAGTACCAAGGGGGCCAATGCCCTTCCTTTAATATGCACTGCAGTTGAAAGCAAGGAATACTTCATCTGGGGTACTACACCATATGCTTTGCCTTCAATTGAACATATGCTACATTATGGTACGCAGTAGCCTGTTTCAACTTCAGTTTGTATCCATTTTTTGTGTTGCTTAACACTTCCATTCATATCACGTAATGGTGGAAAAATGGGTAGCCGCTGTTGCCTGCGCCATTTTTCTTCTGATCATCTCTCTCTGTGCTGAGCTTGGCCTTCATCGACTTGGAAAGGTATCCAACATCACTCTAGCCCTACTACCATATTGATGATGTTTCGAGTTGTGTACTAATTGTTGCACTGGTGATGTTGATATGTGCTCCTGACATTTTATTTGCTTGTTGTCTCTGGCAGAAAAAAAATCGGAATGTTGTCATGCATGCCATCTCAGATAAATCCAGAAAGGTGCTGGACACCAGATCCTCTCTTAGACAGGTACGCCATTTAATAATACTTGCTCTATCTATTTAAAGAAGACCTTATCTACCTAACAGGGTGTGTGGAAACAAACATTCTAACCCTCCTACCACAGTGAGCTTCATCTTAAGGTGTGTTTTCCTGATTTTTTGTGTTTGGGATATTAGGCTAGCCATGCATTTTGTTATTCTGAACTGATCTACATCGTCGTACATGTTCGTTAAGATTGTTCTTGTATATTTCCAATTGAATAAATTGGCTATTTATAAATCACTTTTGCCTTTTACTTTTTTTCTTGGCAGTGTCATTTCTGACCTGTTAATTAGTTAACATTCAACTAATACGTCTGCCCCACGGGGAAAACCACGAAAAAGAAACTATTGGAAGCTCCAACAATTATTGATGGAGCTAAGTCAAGGTACTTTTTATGTGTATGCGTATTTCTCCCAAGAAGTTGTTGCACATAATGACCCAGACACTGATTTAAAATATCGCATGAAGAAATCTAAGATTTGCTGTTAAAAATCTGCACACGCCATGTTCTATTGAGTTTTGGTAGTGCATGATTATAGGATTGTGCTTGATCTTGCTATTTTCATACGTTCCAAATAAGAGCACAGGTTACTTCATTGACATTGTTAGGAGTTCCTCTTTTTTGGTAAAATGCCTAGTAAACATGCATTTCAACGGTTACAACTGCTATGGAGTTCGTCTCATGTTGCAGGTTGTACTTTGTGATTAGGCCTGATCCTTTTTGGGCATGTAAAGTTAGAGAAGGGGCGGTCCGCAACTATCCTGTAGGAATCCAATGCTGCGTGACCATGCCCCTTAAAGGTTTCGTGTTCACCTGATCATCATTTCGAACCCAGACTATAAAGTTACTTATTCCCCGCACAAAATGGAGAAAAAGAAATGTCTGTTCCATCTTACAGGTGGATCATTAGTGATCGAGGTACTCGATCTTATAAACCTAGGACGAGCCTTAGGATGTAATCATTCCCATGGTACTGAATTTTACAGTATTTCTTCTAACCCCAGGATGATCCTTAAAAATGTAATCATATGCATTCTGATCTCTGACTGACTTTCCAAATCGGAAGGTCCATCATCAAGTTTCTCTTTTTAAGACTAGTTTTCATGAGTTATGATATTAAAAAAAATGATTTAAAATTATGAAATTGGCTAAATTTTAGGAGCATCCAGTCATTGAAAGTGAAATTGTATCCAAGTCAACAGAAAAGAAGGAGATAACAATTCCATAGCGCTAGCCTACGAAGTCAGTGATCTACTGCGTACTTTACATGCCCACTTTTCCTCTCATAGCTTGGTTCTAAAGCCGTAGAAAAGTTGCCGGCAAACTATTGCAACTTTCCAGGTGTAAAGACTTGATTTCGTGCTGGCAAAGTTGTGTTTGCATATGCCAAACAAGTAAGATGGGTTTACACCTGTCTTTAAGAGCTTGAAAGACCGGTTACTCGTGTAACCGAAAAAAACGGATGACTTATTTGATTTATATTTTATTCTTCAATCAAAAAATTAAAGATAAAAAAGACCGACATCAAAAGAATGGTCAGGTGGCTCGTGTTATAACTATCACGGATGGTATACAATGTAACAAAAATTTAGTCTTCATGAGTTCCTTTTCGCGTATTCACTTTAACCTTATTGACCTTCATATGGGGTTCCGTGGATGAGTTTATATTGTAGAGAAATGCTTTTCTAGTACTATCTTATAAGCATTTTGTCTCTCTCTTTTTTTTTCATTGTAAATTTATTTTATTAACAAGTATTAACTTTATAATGACAAATTAGATCGTGAAAATAGCTGTTCTTATTCGTTTCCGATAGAAAGAGTCGACGGAAATGAAGGGATCATTCAAGTTATGACCATTTATTTGAAACCAAAATCTATCAATTAGTATCCCCACAAGATTGATTTTTCCCGTCCTGAATATGCTCTCTCCTGTGGCCCCTATCTATGCCTTATTTATTATGTTCATTCATGTCATTCTTCATGAGCAATAAGTTAACTCTTGGCTGCCATTTAAACAACCAAATCCCACTTTAATGCATTTAATGAGAAAGTATTGAATGCGCTTTTATGAGCAAATTTCACAGCATCTTGAGCAATAAAACGCTTCATTCCCTCAATTAAGATAACTCCTTCGAAGCCACTGGCATTGTTTAGTTAAACTCATTAATTATCTTGTGGCCACCTAATTCCATAATGGCTAGAAACAAAAAAAACAGCAAGATGTGGTAGTATTCCATATTTTAGGCCATAAGGTTGCGAGAGAATCTATTTTTGGCAAATGCCCTATAATTGAGGAAAAGGATCTCAATCTGCCTCAAAGTAGTCTTAACTTTTAGGAGCCTTGCAAAGCCTATTTGGAGTTGATTTTGGATGATCAAATCTGATTAACTTTGAATCAAATTAAATCAGGTTGTTAGGTGTTTGATAAATACTCGTGACCGATTACGTCAGTATTTATAAGCTAAAAAACAGATTAAACCAAAATTCAAGAGAACGAGGATCATGATTTATTGCTTTTTTATAATCAGGTTTGACAAGGTAAAGTACCAGAGTATCCCTATAAATTACAAAGACATTTATCGCATTTTCTTTAAGCACTAAACTTTTTGTCTTTTGGTCGTATTAAAACTCCTTTTGGTACTTTTATCTAAACACCGTCTATGGACTCTCTGCATTATGGCTTTTTCACCAACCATCTATAGCAAAGTTAATGAATGATATGCCCGTAAAAAAAGAACTATGTTGTAATCGGTTTAATAGGTATTTTCGATTATGGTTTATATTCCGGGTTGGGGTCATCCTGTAGTAATCCGATGAATTGAGTCGTAGACATGAAAGCGTAAGGACTCAACGGGACCTTCCCTCTCAAATACAAACAAACAAAAAGGGGAATCCAATTGAGCTTTATCTTTATTTGGTGTACCTACTTAAGCCAGATGAAAGGAAACTTTCATGTCCACCAAACCTTTTTTAAAACTTAATGTTAAATGCAGCTATGAATAAAATACAAGGATTATCCCAGCGTAACTAATACCAGCTTCCCTACAAACATATTAAGCTTATGTATGCCCTTATAACATATTGTATAACTACTTACGGAATTTAGAGTGAACAAGCGTTTGAAAGAGCACATAATTAACATTTCTTGAAATCTAAATTTTTTTTTTGAAAGGGCACCGGAGTTAATAATCAAGAATGTATTCTCGTTTGTCTCGATGAAATGTGCTTCAACAAATCTTAATTAAGATCATAGACTAAAAAATATTTGAGACAAAGTTCGAAAAGTTTTCTACTGAAAAAGGAAGAAAGTCAAAAATCCAGATTCAATACGCAAAAGAGAAGCCACACAAAAAAAAAAAAAAGGAGCAAAAAGGTGTAAATACGGAAAGGATTCTCCGGTCATTTTGCAGTAACAGGGAATCTAGCGCCACTACCACCCAAGCTCACCATCACAACCGTCGAATCCCCACCACGTGTCCTGTAATATAAAAAGAGAAAAAAGAAAAGAAAGGAAGATTCCTTGAACATCTTCTTTTTAATTTCCATTTTCTTTTTCTCCGTTATACCCCAGCCCCGCT
Source organism: Escallonia rubra (assembly GCA_033065855.1). NCBI lineage: Eukaryota > Viridiplantae > Streptophyta > Magnoliopsida > Escalloniales > Escalloniaceae > Escallonia > Escallonia rubra. The sequence continues at coordinate 594,057 of JAVXUO010003123.1, forward strand.
CACCCTATATAAACCGTACGAGGAGAAGTCTCCGATCTGTCAAACCAAATTTTCTTATTCCTCTCTATCTCTACAGTATACACGGCTCGTGTATATACAAAATATATATACATAGAATTGGTAATTTGGGTCGAATTTGATTGGTGGTTGTTATGGAGCAGAAGAGCATATTGGTGACAGGTGGCGCCGGGTACATTGGGAGCCACACGGTGCTGCAGCTGCTGCTGGGCGGTTACAGGGCGGTTATCGTCGACAACCTCGACAACTCTTCCCAAATCGCCGTCGAGCGCGTGCAGAAACTCGCCGGCGAATACGGCCCCAACCTGTCTTTCCATCAGGTATTTGTGTGTGTGTGTGTGAGTGTAAATATGCGTGCATGCGTTGTGCGTGTATCTTTGTGAATCTAGGAACTTGTTTGTGGGTATGGGATTGAATTTGGAGCTTTTGTGAATTTGAAGATTGAGGGTTTTAATTCGTGTTTTGTTAAGTATACTGTTGATTTGAGTTCTTTTTTCTATTTGGTGACTCTTCTGCAGTTCTTTTTTAAATTAATATATGATTGAATTTGGACTTTTTGTGTATTTTAAATTTGAGTTCCTATAATTGTATTCCATTAGTTGTATTGTTGATTTGAATATATATTTTTTTGAGATTTCTTGTGGACTTGTTTTGAGATTGAAAATATGAATTTGCATGGCCTGGTTAACGGTTCGATATGCGTTTTGTTCTCGTTCCTATTTCATATTTTATTTCATCGATGAACTTAAATTAAAATTAAATTTATTATCGATTACCCATTGTTAAATTGCAGGATAAACGTAATTTACTACTTCTATACAGAGGGTTTTGACAAGTTACTGCATGTTGCTCATTTTTGTGACAGGTTCTAATATGAATGTCGTTATTGTTGTCTTTTGATAATGGGTTCTAAACATCTAATGTCTAGACTTATTATGCAACTTTTTGACATCTCACATATTTGAGTTTGCATATTTGTATTGCTAATTGATAATTGTGGTTTCTCTCTTTCTGCAGATTGACCTCAGGGATAAACCTGCGCTGGAACAGCTCTTTGTTACAACAAAGTAAGTCCAGTTGTGTTGAAGAAAAACTTAATTTGATGCCATTTCTTATGATTGGACATGATCAAGATACTTTAACATTAAACAAGTTTCATTGGTGTGGGAGAGGATCTAATTCCTGGTGTACGACTTATTCTTATCCTCGTATCCTGTTTGTGTTGCAGGTTTGAAGCTGTCATTCATTTTGCTGGATTAAAAGCAGTTGGTGAAAGTGTCCAGAAACCGTTGATGTACTATGACAACAACCTTATTGGTACCATTGTTCTGTTAGAAGTCATGGCTGCCCATGGATGCAAGAAGGTAACTTTCTTGATACATATATAGGGTTATATATCTTTTACTATATGATTTGTGATTTTTGACCACCAACAAGTGTTTCCTGATGGTGATATAGTTCTTTCTTTTGGGTTAGAGCTTTTGGTGCTCTGAGATAGTTATCGTATCTGACGTCGAGTTCACTATTATTTCAGCTTGTCTTTTCATCATCAGCTACTGTTTATGGTTGGCCGAAGGAGGTACCATGCACAGAGGAGTTTCCCCTGTCTGCAACAAACCCATATGGACGAACCAAGGTATTTTTGGCTGAGAGTTAATACGGTGAAAAAACAGTATAAGATTCCATTTAGAAGTATGCAGTGGATATGGACCTAAATTAAAAACTTGTGCATCTGTTTCTTTTCTGGTGCTCCATTGCATACTTTTGTGTTTTATCACCTTTAAGATTGATTTTTTTTAGCTTTCTGTGTATTACCACCTAAGAAATTTGCTCCTTTCAGCTTTTTATTGAAGAGATTTGCCGTGATATCTACCAATCAGACTCCGAGTGGAAAATTATATTGCTTCGGTACTTCAATCCCGTTGGTGCACATCCGAGTGGCGATATCGGCGAGGATCCTCGTGGAATCCCAAATAACCTCATGCCTTTTGTGCAGCAAGTAGCTGTTGGCAGGCGGCCTGCTCTGACAGTTTTTGGAACTGATTACTCAACTGCAGATGGTACAGGGGTATGCATTTGTTATATTTGAACTTCACCATCGTCTGTATCCTGTTTAAGCTCATCCAAATTTCTGGCTGACGCACTTTTGCTACCTATGTGCGCGTATGCCTCCACGTAAACACACAGACACATGCATCCACAGTGAATATTTACATACAAATGTCTTGTACATGCGAAAACATTGCTGTGGTTCTGAAGTTTGGTCAGGGTTGAAGAAACGATATCTTTTTATGGGTCTGGCGTCGATATGAATGTTTAGAAAAAAGTGTCATAAGTTTTGACCAAGTAGGGTACTTGTCAAGCTAGCAGTTCCGCAAACACCTTAAGCTATGAATCAACCATCCTAGACTCGGCTAACTGTTAAGTAAAAGCTAAACATTGTATATGCTTCAAATGGCACCAAGTCAACCCCATCAGTACCCTTATCCAATTACATATATGCTTGTTCTCTTTTCATCTTGTTTTTAATTTTTGTCTTAATCTGTATTAAGTAGTTATATTGACTTATTGTGCCATCTACTTTTCAGGTACGCGATTACATCCATGTTGTGGATTTAGCAGATGGACATATCTCTGCATTGAACAAGCTATCTGATCCCTCTGTCGGTATGTGCTGCAGGATTGTTACATTTGTCGGTTTGACGCTCTCGATTGAGTGTGGCCTGTTCGACTTATTGGATAGTTACTTGGGTTACTGTACTTATGCTGAAAACTCAAGAGTATTACAAATATTTATTTTGAAGTTTTTTGTGGTACACCCACCCTTGTGCATTATTTGTACAATTTATGATATACCACCAGGGAGTATGGTTCTGCATATGGGATAATTTTTTAAATTTGACTTCAGCACCTACCTGCTTTATGTCGCTTGTTGGTCTGAAGATATGCTGTTATAGGTTGTGAAGTGTACAATTTGGGAACTGGAAAAGGAACATCTGTGTTGGAAATGGTAGCAGCATTTGAGAAGGCGTCCGGAAAGGTATGTAACTGCTAAATTTTAGTTGTGAATTTCCAGTTGACTTTCCCTGGTCACCAAATTATCCCTCGCATGTTTAAGAGAAATGCTCTAAAGTACATCAGGTCAAATATTCTCCCTTAAGGGTGATAAGTAGTGGACAGTTTGCTTTCTGATTTTGGGTGAGCAACTTCTTAGAGAATTTAGACATCTTGAAATGATTGCCAAGTGTTCAGAATCCTCCTGACGTCTAGGGCCAAAGTCTTAGGGGTATCTTGTCTTCTTTAAAATCCATCATATACTTGATCACCTCTACCCATGGAGGGCTCCGAATCCATTTATATCTCGGATTCAGAATCTTTATTAAGTAAACTTTTGAATTCTCTGACCCCTGCATTAAACTTACATAACATTTTTGCATGGTTTGTTCCAGAAAATTCCTCTGGTGCTGGCTGGGCGTCGACCTGGTGATGCCGAAGTTGTTTATGCATCCACCGACAAAGCAGCACACGAGTTAACCTGGAAGTAAGTGTGCAGTTACCTTGATTTGGAATTACTCACGTAGTTGATAGTTAAGATGATTCAATTCTATGAATCCTGTTTGGGACATTTTGCTGATGGTGGCCAATCTTTTTAATTTTTATTCCTAGAAGTCAGTATCTAATGTGGGTGCTTTAAAGTTGAGAGCATTCCTCGAAAGTTAACCGAAAATCTATGTGACATGAAGATGTTGGTCAGCTTGTACCGTACTAAATTATTATTTCTGGTGTTTATGCAGGGCGAAATATGGCATAGATGAGATGTGCAGAGATCAATGGAATTGGGCTAGCAAGAACCCTTACGGCTATGAATCCCCAGACTCGACTGCTTAACTGAAAGCTGCAATTGTCCTAACTCGTATACTTACGTCGTATGTAACTGCCACGAGTCCTAGTGATTAGTTTGTATTTGGAGAGGCCAAGTGTTATCTAGTTCATAATGAAGGAATGCTCTGATAAATTTTTCTGAGGTGGATGTTTCCTTATCTAATTTGAAAGACACTCTTAAATTTAACTGGAATTTGGCTTCCTTCTCTCACTTGGGGGGCATATTCTTTGCTTTTGTGCACTTGCTATTGTTGTAACGTAGCAGCAGATCATATTCTTTGGAGCAAAATTCCCATCTTAGAACTTGAAAATGTGGACTATATTCATCATTTCAAGCGAAGTTTTGATGTGCTCATCATCTTCTCCAATTAACTTGCTAAAAGCTCAAAAGGACAACATTTTATCACCAAGTTTCAGGGTACTCATTGACCCTGAATTTGCCGGATCTTTGTCCCTGTAGATTTTAGGCAATTGGTGTATCATAAATGCCAAGAAATTATTGGTTTTGCAGTTTAATAATATCGATAGAGAGCTCTCACCGATTTGGTTGGGCGCCATTCTCTAAGCAACCACATGCAGTTGATAGAGTTTTTGTCTTAAATAATTATTTTTTAATACTTAATTACACCTCTACCCCATTTTCAACTTTATTTACATATCTAACCCATTTTTGAAAATCTCGCTTTCAAACAGAAATTTCAAGCTAAAAAAACGTGGTTCCAAATCACGTTTTCGATATATTTAGTAACGTTTGCTTAAAAACGTGGTTTGGAACCACGTTTTCTTAACTTGAAATCTCTGTTTGAAAGGAAAAATACAAAAAATAAATTAGATAGGTAAATAAGGTTGAAAATGGAATAGAGAAGTAATTAAGTAATAAAAAAAGATTATTTAGGGCAAAAACTCGCAGTTGATAGGATTAAGAAAACCCCTTGACTTGTTTTCTTTTGGTGATTAATTTACACACTCTGGGTTACATGATGAGAACATTCAGCACAAAAGTGAAGCAGAGTAACTGCTCAGAACCAGGAATATTGAGGGCAACAAAAATGATAGCACTGTTGGAATTAAGACAAACGATTCCTTTCGGCAAGTTATGCGCTTCTCTGATCTCCAACGGAATGATACATGTCCAAGAAGTTACTACCTGTAGGTGACTTGCACAGACTCTGCCATCATCCTTTTAAGCTGTCAACCTTAACGATCAAGCAGTTTCTGAAGGATAGCCTACAAAAGAGAGCAGGATAATTTCTTAATCTCCAACTTTAGTCGATATTGGGAGCAGAATTTTATCAAGTTCTTAATTAATATACTCCTAATAAAATCAACTCCTGTTAAAGCCTAACGACATCCAGAATGAAATGTTAAGAGCAACTTAACATTTCACTCACACATTTCATCCCAAAGTAACTTACTGGACAAGAACGATAAGATTTTAATCCTTGATATAGTTCCTGAGGTGATAGAAGTAGCTTCACTGGACGAAATTCAACGGACTGACTGTGCCCTCTATTGTCTAAAAAGGCGATTACTTCACGCTGTAGAAGGTGCTCAAACGCCTGTAAAACCATTGCCAAGATCATACAACTTGTAAAGTGAACACTGCATCCATATACATTAATGCTCTGTCAGTAGTCACAGACCCGTAAGCATACACTGCGTGAATAATGGTCAGATGTCTGGAAAGACTCGTGTATACTTCTGTACTCTGTGATGTATAATTTAAAGAAGGTGAGCAACTGAAGATTCACATCGTATGACAATAAAGATGCATCAGTAACATTCGAGGCAGACCTTTCATTACAGCATTGAAATTGTATGATTCTTGCTCTTTGACTTCCAATCTCTTCATGCAAACCAGAATATAGAGTTCCAAAATGGAGCAATCTGTTTGGACGAGCTAGGTAAAGTTATCACACGGGAGAAAAGAGAAACAAAAGGCAGATGTTCATAAGCACTTAAGGGCGTCAAAAAGCTATATGCTAGATGCTTCAGAACTTTCATCCCAGGCAAGCAAACTGAAGGGTGAATGTGAAACTTGTTTTCAAGTCATAGATAAGTTTTACTTCGGTTCCACAAGCTTTGTTTCTATCTTCTTGGGAAGTCATCAGCAAAACTTCACATAAGCTAAAAACTAAGCCACGACCCCTACCATAGCACCACCACTACAATTTCCAACACTACCGCAGCCAGTTAGTGGCACAAACCCCCCAAAACCACTACTGCCGTCAGAATCACCAGCGTCACTGAACACCCAACCTCATATTACAGGGGGGCTCCCATCACCCCCTATAACCATGGATACTTAGTTGCATATCAAACTGCAGATCTAGATGATAAAAGGTTTGGGGGAGATGGAAGGTAAGAAAGTTTGCAGTCTTGATGATGGGGACGATTAATGACAGCGGCAGCAAGCGTGGATCTAGGCTACCATCTAAAAAGTTGATAAAATTCTATTGTCATGGATCTGTCCCAATTCTAGGCTACCACCTCTGGCAGCGGCGCTTGCAGAGATCAAAATGACAGTAAATGCAAAGGCATTGCCTGTAGATGCAACGGTAAAAGAGGCATGGAACCCCCGGTGGTCGAGGCGGCAATGAGTTTACGCAGTGGGGGTGGGTACTGTATTGGATGCAGCTGTTGAGGTGGTGGCGGTGGGTGGGTCGGTTGCAGTCTGGAGTGGAGTGGGTGGAGAGTGGCGGCAGCGGTGGGTGAATGTGGTTGGTCTTAGAGGTGGAACTGGTGAATAGGATGCCGCTTTTAAATTGGTTTGATAAATGCAATTAGTTTGAGTTTGGAGAATATAAAACACGGAGAAAATGGTAACCAAGCGGGGTTTTAAGGTTTCTGTTTCTCCCTCATTTGAGAGTCTCGCTCTCATTTGTCTCCCTTTCTCTTCTACCCTTTCTTTCTATTTATTAATTCCTGTTGGTTCTACACCATGGCCTTTCATGCAGAATCCACCTGCTGTATGAGTCAGTTCACCAAGTAAATGCATGGAGTTGACATGATGCTATCGCAACACCCTACTTGCTACATTTAAAATTCTCTCCATGAGTAAGGCACATTATCTTGTAGCCAACCTCACTTAGCTTGAGACAAAAGCTTAGATGATGATCATGATCAGTTAACATGTGATTTTCCATCAACTCCGGCCTTTTCTCATAGGTATATACCAGTCTGAGGGAAAAATAATTGCAAACAATAAAAAATCAAAATCAAGAATCAAGATACTATAAAAAAATTCAATAAAGCCACATGAAGAACTACCTGAGTTTGGCTATGATGAATAATCATACTGGTAAAATAAGGCCGGATAGAAAAAAAAGAAGCAAACGTGAACTATGAGTTACTGGAGCCTAAGGTATAGCCCACAGGACAATCTAATGGTAGTCAAACTTAGACAACTCAAAGTCCAGGAAAGAACATAAAACAGTGCGAATATCATAAAGGCACATTACTCCTGAACAACTGAAATTGGTGGATATGGGAATGGTTAAAATAGAAAGGAGATCACACGTTAAATGCAAGGATGCAGGACGAGAAACAAATTGTTATACCTTTTAAGCATTCTAGCTTTGGCTGCCTTTGAATGCTTGAAAGAGCAGCTTTAAAGTTTTCAAGCGATATGAAACCAGATTTCAAATCCATAAAACAAACAGCAGAAAACCTGGTGCAAAAGACTTTTATAAGTTGCAGAAACCCAGGTCAAAAAGTTAATTTGATTCTACTGGATTCAGAAGGAGTAACTCACAGAAACCTCAGCAAACTGTTGATGGTGAGATCAGAACATGATAATTTATCAATAATATCTTTGAACCTTTCACCTGCTAATATATTCTGTAAAATGTCAAGGAATTTCTTGCCACACGAGAGACTCGGTACAAAAAAACGTCTAAGTAATTTTGGAATAGTAAAAGCACTCTGGCATTTCCAAAAAGGGAAGGAAATATAGATGACTTATGGTTGAATTGCAGCCCTTAAGACATCAAGTTATCAATTTGATTACTGGGAGAGTACTAGGTGTAATCAGTAAAAAAAAAAAAAAAAGACAAATTATGACAGCTGAAACTCAATGGAATTTGTGCGTCAATTTACTACAAATTGAATCGTTAAAACTTAGAAGTCAGGCACAACCTCTCTCTTCTCCAAACTTCGTCATATTATGTTTACATACATGTACATCAGTACATGTGATTTCTGACTTGTTGATGGTTAATTTGTTACCAATGGTAGTCAGAGAAAAGGATACTAGAAGCCTTGCGTTGAACTCAACAATGTAGTCCGGAGGAAGGGTTGAATCTGTTGGCAAAAGCAAAATATGCTCCAATAGTCTGCAAAACCAGCATAAAACAAGACAAGGACAAAAATACATTTAAGAATCTCCCGTACTAAATTCTGATATTACAGTGGCTCTACTAAGTTTCGCATAGACTAATTACCTCTGCAAATCTTCCTTTGAGGGAGGAAGAAACAAAAGTTTCCTGTGTGAGAAACGAGATCTTACTCTTTTTTCCAGAAGCTGATCAGCATCCTGCGACGCCCATAACCTGATATGTCAACAATTCTTCACGAATCCTAAGTTGAAAAATCCTCTATTGCATTCTCAATATCCAACTGCATCTACGATCCATGCATTACCAACAATTTATATGCTGAAGACATTAATTGGAGCAGTGTTCCAAGTTACTGTAGCTCTAGGCGGTCTAGGCACTAAGTTTGACCATAAAGAACAATCGGGCTTCTGATCAGTCAAGAAACCTGATTATACTGTGTTTATTCTGGTCTATGTACAATAAACTTAAACAAGAAAAGAAAATGGAGAAAAGAAATTGAGGCAACATACCAGCCGGCAACTAACACCAACAACAACAGCTTGTGATGTTACAGACTGCATTGCATCTAGTAAGCTGTAGAGTAATCGTTGTTTCCCCTGCAAAAACAGTCCGAGAAAAGCAACATTTATTGTCATGATTAGAACCTAAAATCCTTAACGTCGCCAGTTAAACCAAATGGAATGTATATGGAACACACAGAATGGGCGAGAGAGAGCAGAGTTGAAGTTAGAAGCAAAAGAGGAGAAGCGACATTTTCAGCCTTCATCAGTGAGAGAGGGAAAGAAAATGGGATGTCCATCTTACTTGTGCGAAGTGGTCAAACTCATCCAATACAAAGATAACTGTTTTATGCGCTAATCCACACTCCCTAGTAATAATAAGATATGGCAAATAAGTGTATGCACTACAGAAATTGAACATTGAGAGAAAAACGGTTGAAAAAATTTACAAGATTCGAGTTTTAGTTGTAAATACAAAAGACTATATCAACCATAGGTCCATATCTTTACACTCACTGCAACATCGCTACCATGAACTGCGAATTATCGTCAAAAGATGCCTGCATAAATATCTCAAACTTCATGTGAACTTTGAATCACCAGGGGTCAATGTGTATCATAACAATCTGAAAGAATCTGAACATATTACCATTTTTGAGAATATCAGCTCGTGCTCGATGCACAATTGCCTGGAAATTTCCTAAATGATCACCAACCAAGTTACAAGAAAGAGAAAAAAGGGACAGAATACCAACTAAACAAAGCAACAAGCTTTCTCCTAATACAGTATATTAGAAGAAACTGCCGGAAGGGGCGACCCCATGTACACGGAGTTTAGAGAAAGAGTCAGGAAAAATGTCAAACCAAAGTTATATCAGGTCATCAATAAACTCTAACAATGTTTTTAATAATACGAAACTGGACCCAGACATCAAAGAATATAAGCATCTTAAAAATTAGTTGTTTCAACACTAAGATGGAATCCGACAACCCATCATAATGACACTTATACTTCCCCAGCCATATGCACCACCAAGAATTGTTTCACTAAACAGTATACGAATTTTTAGATCTTGAGTTCTCCAGTGACCATCTACATACAATCAAAACTTGCTAGCTGTAAATCCGCCTCAGTATGTAGATTTATTCAGTTAGTAATTTTGTATCAATTATGTTGATCGAGCGATATACTTAAAATGAAAGTTGCACATTTCTAATTTACGTAACACTACATAGAATGCTTATTCCAAAAGCCTGTACATTGATCTTTATGCACTATCTTTATATTGACCATCATCTTCCTCTCCGCAACTACATTATTTCATTCCAGTGTCAGGCGACCTACGAATCTGTTTCTAAATGTACAAATAATAAAACTGCTCCATTCTAGTAGTTAAAAGATGCAAAAGAGCCGCTTGAAGTAGTAGTCTAGTCCCTTTATCCACAGTTTCTTTTCAGTTTCCTAATAAACCTTGCTTAAAGCTCTCAATGAAATGCAAAAGAATCGTACTGTTAATTTATGTAGATTGAGTGCCTGTCTTATGTTTGGCTGTAATTATGTGCCTGTCTGCTGATATCACGCGCAGTGTAAAATAAGGTACGAAACCCTTCATACGTGTAAGTCCCAGAGTATCATAAGACATGCATAGTCATGAGCCGGTCAAATAGACATCCACGAAAAGAAACACAGCATAAGGCACCAAAATGAGTTTAATAAAATTACGACATGGGGAAAGACTCACCTTAATTGCACAATTATCATCACCATGCAACAGCCCATTCAATTTGATCTGATATTGTCATACAACTACTCATTAAGAGATAAAAACATAGTAGATGTAAAATGAGGCAACATGGTGCAACATGAAATCATTATCTAGATTGAATACAATGGCATACCACTGTGATCATATCGGGAAATTCTTTGAATAAATCTTCCAGGACAAGCTCCAAAACCTAAAACGTCAGAGTAAATGATTATAATCACAAGGGTTTCAGTTGCAAATACCGAGTGCTGATTATTCAATTACAAGGGTACATACGGCAATTTTACCACAGCCACGAGGTCCAAGAAGCAGAACTGAGTTGTTACATGCCTCAACTACTGAACTTGACAATATGAACTTCAGCTTGCTGTAAAAGCATAAACCGTTTAAAATTCTATTTCTCCATCTTTACCAAATTACGATTATATGAATCAAAACGCGTACTCCGTTACACACATTTTTCTCCCCTTTCACTTTTGCAAATGTCTAGAGTACAAATACAAATCTAAACTCTGAATTGAACTCAAATTATCATTATAGGTCGAAAGAGTGTTGTCAGATAAGTTCAACTTCGACAAAACGATAAAATAAAGCCAATTTGAACAGATTTACGAATCTAAGCACATACTCCCTGCGATTCCTAATCTTTTTCACCTTTGACTTTTTTCTGTTCCTGAGAAAAATTTCACACTTCTAAACACCGAATCAAACTTAAATAATAATTACAGATTAAACAAGTACGGCTGACAGGTCAAACTAGATAAAAAGCAGTGCGTAAGGTACATTCAAGAATGTTCCAAATTTCTGTTCTAAAATCTCGCCAAAGGTCGAAGGAGACAAAAATTACGAAACGGGGTGAAGCGTAAAGAATCGGACCTGTAGTTGCTGTCGGGAGAATCGGAGGAAAGGGAGAAAATGAAATTGGGGGTGCAAAGTCTGCCGCGGAGCAGAATTAGGGCTTCCTCAGCACTATTTTGTCGCTCCATTGTTGATATTATGACTGTCTCCTTCTCTCTCGGTGCTTTGCTTTAACGATGAAGTGTTTGTAGACGGCACGTAGAAAATGGCGGGAACAGCGAGTTGCTGCCGAGTGTCATTTTCATTAGGGCTTAATATTTTAATGCAAATTCCCACCCTCTTTCTTTGTTTGGTTAAATTTTGAAGAGACTGTATTTAAGAAAATTAAAAACAAACTATTCAGGAACTTTGTATAAATGTCTATTGTGGTTCGAGAGCAAATTATCGCATCATGTTAGTAAAATGGTAAATATTTTTGTTTCTTATTTGTTGTTGTTGTAAAAAATGTATAACAGTGACAACAATTAAAGTTTTAACGATAAACGGGCAGTTAAATTAGCATATCAGAGTATGAAATACCCTCTTCTTAACAACGAAAGTAATAACACCCCATTTTGGTTACCATTTCACCGGTTTTGATTCAAAAAGTTTCAAAATTTTCATATTTTTCACTTTTGACCTTTCATTCCAAAAAGTTTGCCAGAGAGAGGACCATTATACTTTGTGTCCCATGTGTGTTTGTTTCTCGGATGCCATCACAAATATGACCATAAATGCCACATAGTGCATGTCAGAAGGGCCATGTTGAGACAAAATTCACACAAACCGGAAAAAAGAAGAACAAAAGTCTTCCCTGCACACTTTTGCCCCCAAACTTTCCCATTTTTCCTCGTCTAATTTCAGTATCTACTCAAGCACATTCCGCACCAAAACACACACACACACACACACAGAGTTGTAGATATGGGGAAGCCATTGAAGCCACAAAAACCGCCATCTGGCCGTACAAACCTGGCCTCGTGCGTTGTGGCCACGATCTTCTTGATCTTCGTGGTGATTGTGATCCTCATCGTGTTCCTCGCCTTGTTCAAGCCGAAGGACCCCAAGATCACCGTGACGGCAGTCCAGCTCCCCACCTTCTCCGTCGCCAACGGCACCGTGAACTTCACCTTCTCCCAGTACGCCTCCGTCAAGAACCCCAACAGGGCCGTGTTCACCCACTACGACAGCACGCTGCAGCTGCTGTACGCCGGCAGCCAGGTGGGCTTCATGTTCGTCCCCGCCGGAAAGATCGACTCCGGCCGGACCCAATACATGGCGGCCACGTTCTCCGTCCAGTCCTTCCCTATGTCGGTCGCCCAGCCGCAGAATGTGGGGCCTACTGTGACCGACGGGCTTGGCGGGGCTCGGGTCGGACCCACCATGGAGATCGAGTCGAGGATGGACATGGCGGGCCGGGTCAGGGTGCTGCACTTCTTTACCCACCATGTTGAAGCTAAGGTTGACTGTAGAGTGGCCATTGCTGTGAGTGATGGGTCAGTAATGGGCTTCCACTGCTAGCCTTTACTTTGTTTGCTTATCAGTCCTATTTTTCTTTTGTTTTTAGGGAATTTGAGTGCCCAAACTGTAAAATGTTGACCTGGGTGGTGCTTGATTTGGTTGTGCTCGATCTGTGTGATCTGGACGTCGAGGTTTATAGTTTGTAGCGAGTCTAGTGACCGATTCCTAAGTGTAAAATTGTGTCAATTCTAGTTGAATTATTAGTTCACAGCCTCCAGAACTTGTAATGTGGGTGAAATGGAGAAAAAGCAGAAGGGGGGAACGTGAGATTTCCACCCACCGGTGACATGACCGGCGACCCGAGGCCGGTGAAGTGGACCCCACAGTCTTGTGACTTTTGGCAGGCACGACTCACGAGCACGACCAATCATTCACCCCCCCGCTCCCTCGAGATTCGAGAAATATCTGACCGAACAACAGCAAGAAGTCCAATCTAGTTTACTTCGCTTAATACTTAGGGACGGTAGATGTGTGGTGTTGTACTTTAATTCTACTTTTTTAGCGACAAAATTTAGTGAAAAGTTCGGTGCCATTGAATGGTCGTCATGATGGGGATCGATTTTGGATGCCGCTCGACTTATAGAATGATAGTTAAGATCTTCATATAATCATAATGAGTATATGTACTCGCAATTATGTTAACACCTACATTAACAGGTTTTCATTTTATTAATAAACATTATAAAAAATATTTAATGATCATTGGTTGTGACTGTATGAAAAGTTTCTTACGGTTCCATCCAAAATTTAGGTGGCAATTCATTTGATCGGCTCTCCCAGGCAACTATCATGGGGAACAGTGGTAATGTCAGCTGGTAGAGACTTTGCTGCCCAAATTTCAAGGGTGGAGTGGGGTTGACAAGGGTGGGTGGATGATAGCAGCAAAGCTGCCCTCTTCCAGCCAACACAACTCGTTGTGCCCTGGTTGGATCAGTGCTACGTATCTCCGGAAAGATTCTGTTTGGACCTTCCAAACTGTCATGGTCCGCATATATTCGTGCTACAGCATAACGACCTTTAGACTTCATGGCGTTGAGAAATTCCTACAGCACCGTATTACGAATCATCACCTCTTATACAAGACAATACTATTTTCTCCAGAAGCACAGATATCAATACAAATCTTGCATTAAAATCATGTTCGAGTTTACTGATGACCTTAGATAAATAACAACATCTTACTACGGTCTAAAGAAACTACGCACATTGATCTTGTTGACATTCACCATCAATGCGTCTATAGTGCACGACACCATAACGCTTCGTACTCAGTGCACTAACGTGTCCTTCATCGTGCTTAGCGTGCAGAGACAACACTTTGTGCACACAACGCGTGCCCAACGTTATGCCTGTCGTGCATGACAAGGTGCCCATTTTATCTATTTTGGTTTCAAGCCTTACTTCACTTGTCTTACATGAAAAGAGGAAGTTTCATGACAAGCGATGATTTTAATACACTATTTACATAGACAAAGAAAGAGAATTTTAAGTTAAACTACACTGCATCAAAAAGGTACATCATAAATGGGGGGGTGAGCTGTGGCGTGCATGACTCGCCATGCAGTAAAACATCATCAATCCAGTCGTCTCCTTTAACTGAGCTTTAGTAGCCCTATGCATACTATAACAATGAAAATCAGTGGACATATAGCAAAAGTCATAATTGCTGCCACAGTGTCGAGAATATCTTCGGTATCCGCCATCTGAAAATATTGATATGTAGTAGACTAGTAGCCGGTTTACAAGGACTCATTTCATTATAAGTAAGAAGTCGTTTGCTACAGTTTTATACAAGCATGTCTACATTGTCGTCCACTCGGTGAGCGTGTCGAAGCCAAGACAATGCTCATCTTAGCGCATGGTGTGCCAGCACACCAAATAATCTGCTCGCCAGGATATGCATGTCCAATATGATTGAGTATAGTCTGAAGAATAGCGGGCGTATACATACGGCCACTGACCCAAGAATATAGAGCAAACTGTTCTTTGGTGTCCACGAAGAAAGACTTTTTCAAATGGAAGTTTTGAAACATGTCTTCAATACTTTTAAACTTGTCCCAGTTTCCTTGGGTCGCTCTTGATGCCCCCATGCTTGCCCAAGCACCGGGGTAGTGGAGTCAGTGCCGTGCATCACCATGCTTCTCCTTATAATACCCTTATGAGACAAAATCAAACTCACACTAGTAAAGGTAACCATGTTTGAATTGAGGAGTCACAATAATCCCTTTGAAGACTCTAAGGAATTGCATGTTGTAAAGCTCTGTGTACTCGTAGTAATCCACACTACAATCTCCGTTTGATGCCCGTGATGATCTGTCGCTGTCCAAAGTTTTTACTCAAGAAGCACACCGGTTACTTCCTACCACCAACCCCGGAGGCCTTGCCTCAAGTCACAAGTAATTGGCCTATGCCCAAAGTCACCTTGTGACATTTTTCCCAGTCGATTCTTCAGTGCCTTTATTGACGGACAAGCACCCTTTTGCTCGTGCCCATTACACTCAAGCTTGAACCTTAGGAATGAGGCTTCAAGCACGTTCAGGCCTGAGCCATGACATCCCCGTGGTGTCATTGCTAATTGTATCCCACCACCTTCGATTCCCAATTTAGATAGACTTATTAAAGTCTCTTCCGAAACCAAACCCAAATTGCTCTAGGCACATAGCGAGCAAAGTTTCTTTCTATAATTGATTGCTTTCTGTATATTGCTCTAATTGTGTATGCTGTCTAGTTAGTGTATATTGTGCCATTTTGCCGGGTGCTTCAGCATGGTTATCGATATTTCTTACTTAAGTGACGAAGTCAAAGAAAAACGAGTGAATGCCAGCGCCAGACCACTCCATCAGTTACAGGAACACCAGAAAGCGATTACACGAAGCACGTGTACAGAAGTAAGAATGAAAGAACCATAGCTACTGCAAACAATACGATCAGTACTTGTAACGTTTGGCATCCAAGTGCAGATCAGATCTCCACCACTGGTGAATGCCATGCGCTTCCTTGAAGTCACGCGAAGGAGTTGAATTAATTAGTAGATTTGCCGAAGGAATGAGGTGCAGCGGCTCTTCTGAGTGCTTCCCAATTGCACTCATAAATAAACCCCCTAGTGAATGCTGAGTTGCTAACCTCTCAATACCTCCTGCTCCAATCTCCTCCATCTTTTTCCTGTGTTCGAAGTACCCGATATATTCAGAGCAGATGTGGTCAGCCGGATTCACAAATAAAGATGGCATCCAGGCAGACAAAGCCACAAACGGATTTTCTGCCCGATTACTGTGGTGATTAGACTTCGTGGCAACAGCGAGTCCAGCAGTGATCAAACTGCTTGCAATTCGAATCCCATGTTTCACTTTCTTATCCTTGATTCTCTCAATCGGGGGAGAAAAGAATGGAGGATTAAAAAGAAAAGCTTCAAGAACGACGCCTATCTTTGCCATATGCTTACCAGCAAGCATTGCCATGGCCGATCCTAGGGAATGGCCAGCTAACCAGATGGTTGAATTTCCAACTGCAGCAACCAGGTTTCGAACTGCTCGCATAGCTATTTCAAAACGAGATGTTCGGTGAAGTCCATTTTGGAGGAAATGAAGGTCCAATTGAAGATCTCGCGAGAGAGCATCACCTTTAGTAATAGTGCCTCTGAAGGCAATAACGTAGCGTGGACTTTCATCCATTCCTTGGATACAATTTGAGGATGAAGGGTTGAACTCAAAAATGGCACCAAAGATAGATGAATCAGCATCATCCAGAAGCTGACTGATTAATTTGAAATGGAAAAACTTCCACCAAGGAGGAGCAAGAGCTTGAGGTTCTTGACGCTTTTCTTGGCGGTCTCGCTCTAGCATGTAGACACCCTGAACCAAACTTGCAGCAATGGACCTTCGGTGATCTACATTTTTCCTGCAAAGACATTTATACCATTTCCCTTAAACTTTTGCCATGAGAATATAATGCATCCCACGACACCCAAGAACAGAAGCTCTAAGAACATGCGAGGCATCTTTCAAAAAATTTACACTTCATTGTGCACCTCCAACATAAAAGAATAAAAAGCGGCTGACACCTAGAATGACGTTATAACC
Source organism: Escallonia rubra (assembly GCA_033065855.1). Taxonomy (NCBI): domain Eukaryota; kingdom Viridiplantae; phylum Streptophyta; class Magnoliopsida; order Escalloniales; family Escalloniaceae; genus Escallonia; species Escallonia rubra. The sequence goes on from JAVXUO010003123.1 coordinate 610,997, forward strand.
CAGTGACCATGATGCAAATGAAAGAGGGGGGCAGTGATATTTGAAAAAGAAAAGAGGTGAGCACACGAAGGAAACACTATAGTTTGTCAAGTGTTCCAAGGGAGTCTTGTCAATTGATAAAAGTCTTACCAGTCAATGGTAGTTAGGTGTAACGGTCCGGTAAGGTTAAAATCTTCTCTTTCTGAGCCCATCACACCATATGATCTTAATATTTCTGCCTAAAATCTGCAGAGGCAGAGCTGCAAAGCAGAAAGAAAGGCAACAAGCAGTCAGTCAAGAAACTTGATCTCAAAGGTAAAATCACATCGTCAAATAATTGGGACTACTTTGCTTTCGGACTAGAAACAACCTCCTATGCTTATTGCGATAAACCACATTTCAGTTAAAACACCCAATATAAAGTTTGCAATTGTAAGTTGCAGCACCCCAGGTGCTACGCCAAGTCACGTAGTTGACCCAGGAAGTGCGAGGGCCACTATCAACAAGTTTACTTGAAATGAACTGCCATACCTAGTTGCAATTTTGCCACTGGCCATTACCCAGCAGATCAACTCACATAGGGTTTTGGGAGTAAGTAGACCGGACTTGATGTTTGGCTTCGACTTAGCTTTTGACATACTCATTTTTGTTAACATAGCTAATGGAGTATACCATGGGAATTGTGAGAAACAGGCAACGGAACCACAATTTCCTGTCAAACCATGTTCTTACCATTCCAATATGATCTAACAGGTAAGTATCAGATCCGCTCAACAAAATGTTGATTGTGTTTTGAACCTTCTGACATGGTTAACTAATGCCAAGATTGTGAATCCTTAAGCTGATTCCATGGGCTAACTGGGTATCTATTGAATTGCATTACCCATACTCCTGAACACACGGCACTAACACTAACAGATCATACAATACATTTGGTCATCTCCTGCACCTATAACTGAAATTGTATAAAATGCCAAGAAATTTCCCCTCCAATTCAATCACCACGTACAATCACAAGATAAGAAATGACGTTATTGTACAATGTGTGGATCGAGGTAATCAGCTGTTCAAAATTGGATTCTAAGCGAAATTCATCATAGCTGGAGACACAAAAATTCATACACATGCACGATTTCCCATGATACTCTACGTACCTCCAAGCGAGATCCCAATAGTCGCAAGTCGTAAAGGTATCCCTTGATTCTTTTTGATGTTTTTAGGATGGGTTAATTACACTAGGCACCCTCAAGTTATCACTTTGGAGCGCTCTGCACCACAAAGTTTTTCGCTATGTCACCCCAAATTTTCATAAGTGTGGCACCTAACACCCTCCGTCCAAATTCCAGCCAATAGCCTCACCGGACAAGCAACATAACTTAAACAAGGGGGCATTTTGGGCAAAAGGAGTACAATGGGTTTGTTAGGCGGCGGCGCGAGGCTGTTGCCGCTGTGGAGGGCTAGAATGGAAGGAAGACTCGGCATCGCCGATAGGGTTAGGGACGTTGCCGACGGAGAGTGCGGCACCGGCCTGATGCGAAGAGGGGCAAGGGACAGCGACGCAGGGCTATTGCGGCAAGAGACTTTACCGGCAGATGCCGGCGCGGGGCGATAAGAAAGGAAGGCAGGGGACGATTGTTCGCCGACGGGTTTCGCTGCCGAAACCGGCGTGAGAGGCCAGCGCAAGGGGGTTGGCGTGTTAGTTTCTGTGAAAAAATGCCCTCCAAGTTCAGCTTATTAATTTTTTTTTGCCGAAATTTGGACGGATGTTTGCTATTTATGAAAATTTTCATGATTTATCATCAAAGTGATAACTTGAGGGTCCTTGTAATTAACCCTTTTAGGATACAGGTCAATTTCTAGTGTCATCGTCAAACAAAAGTCATCATATGTTGCTTATTGCTCTAGTGGCGTGCACCCGACGCCGTTTAACGAAGTTGGGTGAAAATGTCGCTATACATTTAGGCGGCGAATATCTACAGCAATGGTGGCTAAATGGCCGGAGACATCATATTTTAGCACCTTTTAATTTGATCCGCACACTTCACAATAGCACATTAGCACGGGCTGTCATAAAAACAAATTCATGTTACACTAACTTGTTTCATTTTAAACGTATATGTTATCTTTTTTCCGTGTTAGTTTAGTGAAAATAACTTCTTGAGTGGGAGATGAGGAAACTTGGTTCTGGTTGCATTTAGATCTAACCCGTGGCGGCCACAGGAGTACTTACGTGACCGTTACCAACGACCACAAAGGGACTGTTGCGATGATTCCATCCCATATGTACTCTCTCGATAAATATATCCATCATTTTCAGGTCTAAATTAACGGACCAATCTATGTGACATGTCTCTTATATACTAAACATGAGGGTATGCAAGAGAAGACAAGTGTCCTCGTTAATTAATCCGTGGAATCATCGAACTGACTTGGTAGTCACTTTCTTTTACGAATAACGTCAGCCTTACAGTACATTCAGAGTATTCAACAGCGGAACGATCAAATAAAGAAACCGTAAAGCAAGTCGGTATAATAAAAGGTACCCATCTGCTTCCCCTGTCCTCCGATCTACATACACCACCAACTCAAATCTCTTAAACGACCGTGAAGGGATTATCGCAGGGTGCATCTCCCCTTCTGAGGTGCACAATAACATTCATTAACGATTTATCACTATCTTGAAATACAACTCGTGAGAGACGAACATATGCTATCCAGGTTCATGTCTCATTAGTAACCCCGAGAAGGAAAGTTGTTCATCATCAACGAAATGGGTTTTCCGTGAGATAGGAAAAGAAAACTGTTTATGCTGTTTTTGTTTCTACTGGTGGGGAAAAGTTATTACTCTGGAGGAGTGGCATAGCATGACTATTCCTTCTCCATATTCTGTGTGTTCCGAAAATACGCAATTTACTCAAATATAAGCACAACAAACTCTTTATTCCTTATTTAGCTTATGTTACCATCTTAGGATGATGAGTTCACTAAGTACACAAGTGGAGAAATAAAGGTTTTAGACCCCAAGAAAATAGAAAGTCATCCACCTTTCTTACCACCTCAGTCCATCCAAATGGACTGGTATTCGCCCTATACATTCAAATATACTCCTATAGACTTCATGAATTTTGCTTCATGAGCCTGTCCAGTTGGAAATCCATTATTTCGGAGACAGTTTCGAGAAATGCAGCTTCACTCATGCCAGGGAGCATGGAATCCTGGGCTTCACGGACTATCTCCTCAATCACAGACGGCTTCTTCAAAGTTTCTCTGCACATAATGCTTCCAATGACATAGGGAGTGAACCCTCTATCTGCTCCTTTCTTTAAGAGCATGGTGGAGATATGGAGGGTGCGTGCACACTCAAGGGACAGCTCCCATCCATAGAATTTCAGAAGAGCAATATCTTGTTCAGCATCGAGCAACTTTATATAGTTCATCGTCTCTGGGGAGTAAGGCTCTCGGGCTTGTGGCCAGTAAAGCCAATCAAATGTACAATCTTCAAACTAGCAAGAGGATAAAAATGCGAGGTTAATGGTTTATAAGCATGTTGAAAAATTTTCAACTTCCAAGATAAAAGGAGCAATTTAAATTCCCAAGTACACAAATGAAGAAGCTTCAAATACTGCTCATGTTCAGGTAAAAGACGATTGAAACTTGAGTAAATAAGGTATAACGTATAACCAGTAACTATATCAGGCTAGAGAACAACCCTCAACTGCACTCTGAGCCCCTTATCTCAGAGACAATCGCAAGGAAAAAATGCTCGTTAGGAATGAGGAGAACAATCCTAATAAACACCCAACAAGATGAAGCATGACAAACAAATTTCTACTTTTAACAATTGTTTTCTTCATTCCTTCTCACCCACCCCCAGTCAAACAACAATTTGCATCTGTGTGGCCTGTTTGTCCAGAATATATGCTCTGTTCAGTAGAAGATATAATCTGAACAGCTTTGCCTTGTCTAAAGCTATTGCGAAGATGGCGTCTTTTACAATCAACTTGATTAGACAGATTGTAAGTCTTTTGGCTTCTTGATTCACTGGTTTAGGTATCGACTTTGTTTTGATAACACGGGTATGTATGACCTTTGCTCTTGTAGTTTTTGTTGCGGGGTAAAAGGACATTTGAAGGAACAAAGATATGTCCCGACGCTGAAAATTTCTTATAGCCCTTATGCATTTTTTTCAACCCGGATTAGAACAAATACATTCTCCTTCCTCAACACCCCCACCCCACAACAACAAAATGCCATTTTCTCTGACTACCACTAATAGAAATTTTCAGTGATTAAGAAGTAAAACTTATAAGATGCTAAAAGGTTCATAAATACTTTATCTCGTGATTACTCGAGCACCAATTGAATGTATCCAGATGCAGTCTATGCCAACTGTGGCACAAGCAAGTAAAATCTAATAGAGCAACAAAATGTAAGCAGAGAGAAAGATTAGCTCACCTTCTCAGGCAAGCAGTAGCCATGGTCAATTGGAATAAGCACAATTTTGCCCTCTTCCCCTTCTCTGCTCACCAGAATATTCCCAGCATGCCTATCAGCATTAGCCATTCTTATATCAAACACGCTTATCTTATGGACCTCCTCCACAGGAAAATCTCGAGGACCAAAGTCCTCGCAACTTCCAATGTTGTTCATGAACATTTGCAGCGACCCAATCTTCATGTTTTTTGGTGAATATTCATATCCTTTTGGATGGTTAAATCCTCTGTGCAAGCACTGAACCATAACCGTAGGGGGCACCCCAGCAAAACCTATCTCTTCACTTGCCAACAAGCGAGGCCCATCCCTAGGATGATCCAGTATGTAGGCTGCAACCTCTCTCAATGCACCTTCTCCAACCCTGGTTCCTTTCTTTAACCCTTCTCCATCTGATGATAAAGGTAACCCCTGAGGGTTATTCACAGCCATAGGTTCCTCGTCAATGGGCTTAAACACGGCAACGTTCTTGTTTCCAGCTGCATTTTGCATAAAGTACGTTCCTCCTGTACCCTCAGACGATCTCACCGGTTGTTTTCCTTTCTCCAGGCCTTCAACTGTAGCTCTAACCAAATCCCTTAAACACAAAGGCAATTTGACCTTTGGGTTAACAATAACAGGTTCGAACAAAAAGTTCCTATCAGGTGGCTTCTTAGACACAAGCTGAAGCTCCTTGGATGTTTTCTCTCCTTCATCTGCCCTTTCGTTCCAACTTTCTGCCACAATAGAGAGCTCAACATCTCTCTCAACAGGCTTGCTTCTGACTTTTGCAGATTTCTGAACAACCAGGTGCATAACTGCATCATTAGTATTCTTACAAATATCATTAATGACCCTCTGATCATCAAGCCTCTCGCCATTGCAAAAGAGTTCCTGATCATCAAGATCAACAAAACCTTTTCCTTTCTTGGCAATCCTTTGCTTGAGATACCCAACATTTCGGCACTTATCAACATAAAACTCAAACTCCTTCCCACAGGTGGTCCTAACAGTAATAACAAGGAGATCAGAAAGCCTAATAACCAAATGCAGGACATTCCCGTTGGCGACACCGTAGTCCTTAACGAGGGAGTCGTTCCTCGCCAGCTCTCTACCTCCGAAAACTAGCTTCTGCCTCTTCACTACAAACCCTTTACATGTTTGGATCCTAAGCTTCACTGACGCAATCGAATCGGACTCCAAAACACGCATGGGAATCACAGAACCGGCGACAGTGAGGTAAATTACAATTGATTCGCTTGATGCAAGACCTGATCGGCTACTAATACAACCGGCAGATCTTTCCAACTTTTCGTGAATCGGACTCAAAGCGACATCAGCAACAGACATGGTATGCTTCTAGTCCTCCCCTATATACAAATTAAACTCAGGATCCTTTTTTTTCTTCTTTTCCTAATGTTGCCTAATTTCAAACCTTATCTCAAGATCATAATCTTGTAGGTAGAAGAACACACAATTTGGTCAACCAAATTGGTGTTTTGACAATTATCCCACAAATTATAAGAAACTAAATTTCATTTTGTGGGGGGCAGAATAAAACACAATTCGAACAATCAAATTGGTGTTAATTATTCTCCTAATGGAAACCACCAAAAATCTCTTTCATGCAAATTGCAAGGAATAAAAGAAACCCAGAAAGGAACTTCAAAATTTCATCTTTGGAAACCCCAAAGAAAACCCACGGAATCTCCAAGATCAAAGACTGTTACAAATCGCAGAAAGGCCAGAAATGAATTGCAATAAAGGATGTTGGAGGATGGCAAAAAGCAGTGAAATGCGGGAATGTTGTGGGTATTTCTGGATGAGTGTGGAACGTGGATTCTTTGGCAGGGGAAAGAATCGAAGGGAAATGGGAGGAAGAATGTGAGGTTATATTGATGTTGAGTTAAATGGCGATCAATTGGAGATGAAATTTGACGGCGAATTTTACGTTGGTTTTACGAGAAAAGTTGTGTACTGGGTTTTCTGGTCAGCTCAGGTTTTCAAAATGGGTCGATGTTTTCGCCGGTCTTTTGGGTTCCGGTAAGAATGTCGACGAGGAAAGAGAGAGGAAAGCGGACTTATAGCCGTTGGTCTTGTAATCTGCTTTTGACCTGGGACAGTAGAACGTGCTTACGTTGTAACGGTGTTAACGGCCTTCTTGACTGCTACTTCATGGAAGGAGCCTCGCTAAGAGTTTAAGAATTTTCTAATGTTAAATTTTAGTTCTTGATTTTCAAGTTTATGTACATTAATATACTCTAATATTCTACCACTAAGCACGATTACACTGGTTTACTTTTTAAAGTCAAAACACTAACTTAAGAAAATGTTACTTTTACTTCCAAATCATATTTGATTTTTCACCAAAATGATATAAAGTCGTCGAAGCAGATATTGTGATCATTTCAAAGAAAACATTGGTTTAATAAAAGACGTGACTACTTTCGTAAAATGGTTAACTATTGACAACTATCAAAAAAAGGCAGTGGTAATGCTCTAAGTGATATTAAAAGTCTCAATAATTTGAAAAAACCATAGTGGCATTGAGCATTGCGTGTGCGCCTAATGCAAGAGCTGCAGATGGAGGATAGGCATGCACAATCGGCAATTGACGATAACTAGGGGTGAGCACGATTTGGTTGATTCGGTTTGGAGGCTGAATATCAAACCGAACCAACCAACGTCGGTTTGAGAAAAAAAAAAGTTGAACGGTTTAATCGATTTGGGCCAAACTCAATTTTGAGCAAGTTTAGGCCGAAAAATTGATAACTTATGCATACTAATAAGTTCCAAAAAAACTGAATTTTTTTATCGTAATTAATAACACTTAATGAGATGTAGGCGGCGAGTGAAAAATGTGTGTTATGTTAAGGGATTTAGGGTTTATCCCATTTTATATAAGCGGTTCGATAACTAGGGTTAGTAAAAGATAATTAGGATTAGGTAAAATAAATAGATATGTTATATTATATACGGTTGATTGGGTTTATGCGGTTTCAAAAAAATCCAAACTGAACCAATTGAACCGAATGTACAGTTTGGAAAAAAATATATCAAATCGATTGATTTTGAGATCGGTTTGAAAATAGACGGATGGGTTGAATCGGTTTCAATGGTTTAAATGCTCAACCCTAACAATAACATTGTCGGGAGGGATTTGCCACTAAAAAAGGGGTTGAGAGTTTGAATTAAAAGCTATTTTCTTTTATCTTTTGTCAAGTTAGAAATGAATAGCCAAGGCTCCACTCTTTTCTACTATGTTCGTACCTTTTGTCATGTAAGGATGTCTATACTATTTGCATTAACACAAATTATGCGAAATAGTCTTAAAAGCATGAAACTTACCTCACTTAGTATCAAATAGGAGATAATTTGAAACTGTGTTGGAGTAGAAAATAATAGTATATAGTCTTGACAATGGAAGACTTTTGAATATAGTCTACTAAATAGTCATTTGCGCTCATTTGTCTCTATTTTTTATCTGCTTCTATCACATTAATTCTAATGGATTTAACGGTCTTAGATAATTGGATTAACAATCTGAAATCATGTACTCCGTAATATTTACTTGCATGGAAGATTGCGTTACTGCAACTGTGTCTTCTCCGTAGAAAGCAAATTGATTTATCGTTGCTCAATAACGCATTGCATGACGAAGAGTGGTCGATCTTAACGGCGTTTAACCTTTTGAGTGACTAGCTTTAAAATCTTTTGAATATCTAAGCATGGCCCATGAAAGAAAATAGAAAAACCTTTTAAGCATGGCCCATCCAAAAAAGGAACCGTATCATGGCCCATTTCTTTTTCTTTTGTTTTCACTTTCCAGTTCATCATTAAGAATTTTGTACGGCATAACGGTCTAATTCCAAATTTTCGAGAACAAATTTTCTTGAGTACGGAAATAGGATTAATTAATTATACTTCTGTCTCTAAAAACTCGTCGTTAAAACTATGTTTCTTGTAGCGTAACAAAGAAAATGTGATGCTGATAAATGAAATTAGAGTGATTATTCTTTAAAGTATTACAACGCAGTTCAGATGATGTAAGAACAACATATATGTGCATTCAACTCCTACAACGTATACGATGAATAATAATGAATTTGTAATGAAGTTAGCATATGATTTTGTCATTTTCTCAAGGGTAACGTAAGTTTATGATAATTGAAGAACCAAGTGATTTTTTTTCTTTTCTTTTTCTAGTGTAATGTTGAGCGGATTTTAGCACAAGAAAAAAAGGAAATTTATGTCGTCCAGCAAACTGGTGGAGTAATTCTTCTCCTTTTTTCCCTTTTCACATTGTCTTTTATATGATCTGGTAGTATTATTAGGAGTAAAATCTTTGTAGCCAAATTAGTTTCTTTCATGCACAAACAATGGACAAATTGTGACTGCAGTCCCGATAGTAGAAATGACCTACAACCCTCCGCATAATAACCGTTAATCGTCATGCTAATGGTCTTTTTGGAGAATTCTTTACCAACAATTCTTGCCGGCACTTGTCTAGTGTTATTAATTAAACGTCACTGAACATGTTTAACGACCATCGTTTCTCGCAATATGTAAAGGTTGTAGGTTCTTTTTACGATGCAAATTACATCAATTCTTTCGCAAAGAAATAGCTCCTCTCTTATCGATGCCTCAACATTTGTGTGGAGCAGCCAAATTTATAGGCGTTGCACTAGAAAAGGGTTCTCAATCCACATAACAAATCCACAAATCTGCGCAAAATGCCGACAGGGAAATCACCTCGGAGCTCTCTTTGCCGTCCTCCTCTCATTAAGAATACAAAAGTAGCCAAAATTTCGTACACTTGTCTTGCTAAGTGCAATTTTGATAGGCCCAAAGTGATGATTACAGGTCTGAGTACTGTATATAGCAGACAATGATAAAGCTTAGTTAATATGATGCCCACGAGCTTGCTTTCTTCCATATAGCAAAGTTTTAGATGATGCGAGTTGCAAGGAAGGCTCCTTAAAAGTTTTGTGGCTATGTACACTGAACAGCAGGATTCATCAAAAGCAGACACTAAAATAGAGTTAAAAATTTATAAAAGAGCTATGATTTGATTCATGAATCATGATGCAAACTTGCATTATGATTCATGATGCAAAAGGAAAAGAGTTGTGACTTAAAGTAGCTGGTTATGCAGGTGTAATTTTTTTTTTCTGTCTCCTTTAGTTGTTACATTATTTGTAGAGAAATTATACTTTACCCTTTGTACTTATACAATGTTTCCTTGAAGAAATATGTATACTGAATCTATTCTTAGTTTCGAAAATTGTGCACATTAGATGGATTCATGTCCAACTTAACCCTGTTTTTGGCAAGATAAGGATGTGAGCAATATGAAAACCAGTTTCTAAAACAAGACTATTTTTTAAAACTCTTATTTTGGAGTTTTGGGTTTTTGTTTTGAGACCATCGCACCCCCCCGGTGTCGGCCACTACAACCACCACAAAATAAAAACTGGGTAATCAAACACCCAATTATTTTTGTAAAAAATAAAAACTAAACTGATTTTTTTTTAGAAACAGAAAATCAAAACTGGAAGTGATTCCAAATAGACCCTTAAACTAGAATTTAGATAAAATATGGCAGTGCCCAACTTCTTTCCAATACAAACTTTATTAATAAGTTTTTTTAGCTTGCATGTGAATTTAGATGCTCTAAAGTTGTTCTATGAAAACAATTGTTGAAGTAACATGTGGGAACTGGACTAAAAGAAGTAGTGTAAGGAAAATAATTTGGCGTGAAGTTGAGTCTGACCATCAATGTCCGTTGGGCCCCTCTTATCGAATAAAAAGTATGGAGCGAGCGAGTCTCTCTGTAGTTTCATTTCTCACAGCATGCTTTTTCAAATCGAGATCACAAAAATCATGATTACATGGTACAAACGATGTTCATGCGAATAAAATGATCTGAGTCTCTTACGCGACTTTGCAACTCCATTCTAATCCTAAAAGTGGCTCATGAATTTGTTGGCCGTTGTTGATATTGCATTCTACGGGGACGGTTACTTTGCATGGTTTTCTTTTGGCAATCCAACATTCAATCCAAGGTTTTTTTTTTTTTTTTGGTTTTCAAGGCTATCATTATAATATGATTTAAACATTTTAAATCAACCAGAGTAGAGTCGTTATACTCTAAGGAGATGGTAGCTCAGGTGTTGAAACCTCTGCATTGGTCTTGGAACTTCAGAGTGCGTTTTCTAGCATGATCAAACTTACTATGAAGTAGAGGTGTCAATGGGCCGGCTTAGACCAGCCTAAGTGGAAGCCAGGGCCTTTAAACTCAGGGCCATGTAAAGCGGGCCGGGTCGGGCCCGAGCCCAAGATTGGGATATGGATTCCATGTCCAAGCCCAAGCCCTAGGCCATAACTTTAGGGCGGGGCCGGGCCCAGGCCTAATTTCTTTTTATTTCTAGTTTTGTGTTGCAAAAATATCTATTATATTCTATTTTTAAAAAAAGTGAAGAAAAATATTTATTCTATTTTTCTCAAGTGCATTGTTTATTTTAGACACACTTTTTCATGTGGCACAGTGAAGCTATGTATCAGATGTAACTCTACTTGTATCAGAGGAGAAAGAATACTACGAAAAGCAGTTTGTAACGTTTAGGAAGTTGACTCTTTAGATTCTCCCAATGTCATTGATGAAGAGCTAGACCGCAAAGAAGACGCGCGGCATGAATCATCTTAAAATATAAGTGAAAACCAAATAAGGCCAAAATCGGGCCGACCCTAAAAAAGCCTGGGGGAGGCCCTAAAAACGGGCCAGCCCGTTTTTAGGGCTTGACCCGGGATTTTTAAGGCCAGGTTGGGCCTGGATAAACTGTGAAGAAAGATAGGTCTGACCCAAGGCCCTATGGGTTAGGGCCAACAATATTCCTCGCGGGCCGGCTTAGCCCTTTTGATATCTCTACTATGAAGTCAGGGGCGGAGCACAAGCATGAGCGCCCCGCCCCCCCAAAGGTTGAGATTTTTTTTTTGTTATTTTAAATAATGGGTAATTATATTTAAAATATTTACTAAAATCCACTATATTCTAAATGAATGTATTAGAGTTTCATTTTGTTATGTTTTTTTACTTTTTATGCCACCGGCCGTCGTAATCTTTATCTTCCTTGTTTTCTTGTCCATTTTCACTCTTTCAAATTCTAAATCTCCAGATTATAAAGATAACACTAATAGATCAATGTTAGATAAATTTTTTTTTTCCTTTTTTAGTTTATATTCTTATAATATGTTATAGGTGACTATTGTCATCATACAATTGATAATCGCACTAGTAATACATATATACAATAAGAGTTACGTTTCATTCATGCGAGATTAGTAGTTTGTTGTTGACTAACTTTATTAAGTTAAATAAATCAAAACGAATGGTGATATTATATGATTATTAGTCAAATTGAGTAATTTATTTTACATTTAACGTATTCAATCGTAACGCGGATTCTTTTATATAAGCCGTCAATTTTTTTTTATGACTTTTTGATCCCCCGGTTGGACTTCTTGGATCCGCCCCTGATAAAGCTATGCATTACGAACAATTTTACTATATCTTGGTGATACCTCTAACTTATCATATTATAGGTTATGTCCATGAAGTATACTCTGCTGTCATACACTGAGTTTTATAAAATGTTAATCAAGGTATTGTTAGATATTTCTTAACATTTAATAAATAACCGCTCCATCCTACTACAAATTAGACACTTCTTATACATCCTCATTATTTCAACCACTCCACCCAAAAATTCGACCATCAGCATTTTACTCCATTTCAAATGCTCCTTCCCACTCGGTCTCCATTTTTTTTATAAACTCATTTATCTTGACGCGTAGTTTTTTCAATTTGTATCTAGTAGATTTGCATATGTTCTCTTAGTTTGCACATGCATCACTTGTGCCTGTGATTCCTGGTATATATGTGTGCTAGCTACGTCTATAAATACTTTTAATCGCCCTGTCATCAAAATTATTAGCGACATTTGCTGATATCACCAGTGTCAAAAGCTCATTTAGCGACACTTATCTCTACCTTCTGTCTATAAGGGCACTTACGAGTTTATGCAACTAATTCAACCATACTTTTTACCCGCCAAATCTCCACTCCTCCCCTCCACCCCACCCCCCTCATGGATTACACTCTAACCTTGGCCCTCTTTCTTTTCATCTCCTTCACGTTCCTCCAAGCAATTTCTCTTCAATACCATCAAGAAGCACCCAACAACACCCCCACACCATCACCGTCACCATCTTCTCCTTCGGTTTCCACGCCCATGGTTCCGGCCTTGTTCGTTATCGGAGACTCCTCCGTCGACTGCGGCAACAACAACTTTCTGGGCACTTTAGCGCGTGCTGATCGGCTTCCGTACGGGCGAGACTTTGATACTCACCAACCCACTGGACGGTTTTGCAATGGGAGGATACCCGTTGATTATCTTGGTAATTGCTTCATATTTCTTGTTTTTACAGTTTGGGTTCTGAAGATTAAGAAAATGCCATGTTTGGTGTTATGAGTTTTGATGATTTTGCTTCTTGGAAAAAGGAAATAGGGTTGATTAAAACCTAGTCCTATAGTCATTTGATTAAAGATTGCAATGTTCTTGTTTCTTATCTTGGCAATTACAGTTATTCTCTTCTCTTTTTTCTTTTTTACTGTTTGGATCTTGAAAATTCGGGTCAAAGTTCAAGACATGAGATGTTTGGTTTAATGGATTTTGTTAACTTTTGCTTGTTCGAAACGGGAAATGGAGTCGGTTAAAAAGCTAGTCCTTTGGTTACTTTAAGACTTCAGGGTTGGGGATATATTCACGGTAAGTTGCATAATGTTCTATTATTCCTGCTTGGAATCCAAGGATTTGTGCTAAAGTAGAACAAGTTGACATGTTTGGTGGTTTTGAAATCGCAATGGAAGATTCCCTGCACTATTTTTAGGTAATAACAATAAATTTCTTGAATATTCTGTTTGCTTCCTGAGGATTGGCAAGAAAGTTAAAGAAAGTAATTTTGCTTCATAGTTGTTGTCATTTTTGTTGGTTTTTCTTCTTTGAAATGGAAAATCGAGTGAAGTAAAACCTAGTCATAGGTTCGTTTAATAAAGTTATCAATTTTTAGGGGTTTAGAATTGAATATAAACTTGTCCTAATGTCTACATTAAAAATTTCAGTTTTCTTGGGGTTTAGGGTGTCACTATTTTTATTAATATTGCTTCTTGTTGTTGAAATTAGGACTCAATTACAACTTTGTCCTTTAGTCTTTGTAGTAAAGATTTTGAACTTTTGGACTTCAGTGTAGATTCCAGATTCTTGATCTCGCTCTTTGTTTTCATAAAATCTGGGGGAAAGTAAAATAAAGTGAAAGAACGAAAATTGAGCTTAATTATATATCTTCCTAGAGTCGTTTAAAGATTAGATTTTCCTGTTGTGGCGGAGTTTGGAAGAAATCTTGTTGGAACAAGTGTTAATTTTATTTATTTGGGCTGGGATCCTGATTGATTTCAATCCTGGAATTTTGTATTGATATGAATCTGAAATTGAGGAGATAATTCATGTTTCTGATGTTTTAGTCAACTTTTCAGCACTGTATCTTGGGTTGCCATTTGTGCCGAGTTACCTTGGGCAGAATGGTTCAGTTGAAGATATGGTTCATGGAGTGAATTATGCTTCTGCTGGTGCTGGAATTATATTCTCCAGTGGGTCAGAACTGGTAGGTTCTTTGACTATGTTTTAGTAAGTGGTGTCAGCAATGTCGTTAGGCGTGATGATACATGATTGTAATCTCATGAAACTTCTTCATTACCCATGATCAAATAGCCTCCATCAATATTTGATTACCTTGGTATTACATGATGGCATACAAGAAATACAGATACTAGAGTTATAAGAACACTGCTAATTTTAGTGTGTTACAGGGTCAACATATTTCAATTACACAGCAAATTCAGCAGGTCACAGATACCATTCAGCAGTTTATATTGAGCATGGGCGAGGATGCAGCCGCTGACCTCATCTCTGACTCGTTATTTTACATTTCAATTGGGAGTAACGACTACATACATTACTATCTGCGGAATGTATCCAGTGTGCAATCTCTTTACCTACCCTGGAGTTTTAACCAGTTCTTGGCGCAAATTATGGTGCAGGAGATAAAGGTGACCACCTATATCTTTTTACAGATCTAGCATGTAAGACTTTTGATAGCTGTTTTATTCGTATAACATTGATACTCACAATGTAACCAAATTACATTGTACCAGTCTGTGCTTTGGAGTACTTGCTTGTACATACAGAAAATGTGGTTTACATTTTCTGACATCTGAACAGTTTCCGTATACAGTGTGCTTCCTCTCCTCTTCCCCTCTTTCTTCATGTACACTTTATTGTTGCAATTTGTTTCCTCTATACGCATCATAGCTTTGGGAAAATTCTTCTTTAAATTTTGTTCTAGTAAGAAAAAAACCTTACAAACCTTGCTAAGAACTGTCCTAATCTAAATTTGATGGTGCAGAATTTGTACAATTTAAATGTGAGGAAAGTTGTGGTTATGGGACTTGCTCCTATTGGTTGTGCACCTTACTACCTGTGGCAGTATGAAAGTGAGAACGGAGAGTGCATCGAGATGATCAATGACATGATACTGGAGTTCAATTTTGTCATGAGATACGTGGTTGAGGAACTCAATCAGGAGCTCCATGGTGCCAATATAATATTTTGTGATGCGTTGGAAGGTTCTATGGATATAATACAAAACTTTGATCATTATGGTGAGATCTTCAAAGTCCTCTTATTCCATGAATAGAAATTCAACGAGCATTTCATGTCACAGTGTACTTTGTCTTTATTTACAGGTTTCAATGTCACAACCGATGCTTGCTGTGGTTTAGGAAAATATAACGGTTGGATTATGTGCATTTCACCTAGCATGGCTTGCAGTAATGCTTCCAATCATATCTGGTGGGATCAGTTCCATCCAACCGATGCCGTAAACAAGATCCTGGTAGACAACGTATGGTCCAGCAAGCACACAGAGATGTGCTACCCAATGAGCTTGAAGGACATGTTAGCGCAATAGATGGAGTGACCAAATCAGAAAGTTCAGCCACCGGCATGTCAACCTTGTACAAAATTATGACCCTTTTAACATTTTTGATGTAATTGCTGCACTTTTTACAAAATTTCTGCTTACAAGGGCATACACCTATCCTTTGCTCCGGATTTGTCCATGCTCGATAAGATAGCTGAAACCTAACGTAAAAATATAGTGGTACAAAAATGTTCAAAGACACTCTTAGATATTTGTCCATGCTCGATAAGATAGCTGAAACCTAACTTAAAAATATAGTGGTACAAAACTGTTCAAAGACACTCTTAGATATTTCAGAAAGCAGTTGTGTAGTAGTTATACAAATGAAGGTAGTTTGATCACATTTGTGATGTAGAATTGATTTATTTAGACACTTTTATTGGCAAACAACTTTCTAGAATTGATTTTTTAGTAACTCAGTGTTCCATTCTTTCGTTCAAATCCTCGATGCCCGACTTTAGCACAAAGCTAGGCAATACTATCGGAATATCCCTGCAAAAATGCAAATTCGACATCTGTTACGAAAGCCTTATGGTATTGATTTTTCAAGAAATTCAAGAGAGGTTACGTTTCTAGACATACATCCTTACTTCTGAGAAAAAGTCCTATAGATCATAGGATTAAGCTTGTCCATCCATCTTTGAAGGACAAAGTGCTGGAGGAAGAGTAAATATAATTTATATAAGCCATCTTACTGGAGGTAAATACTCGTTTTCAAATGTCAATACGTGTGCTCGCTCATAATTCGACCAAGGAAATAGATTTGCTACTATGCAGGTGATGGTCAGTTTTCTTTTGAGAAAATTTGATCTTTTGCTGTGTTGTTACATCGATTATTGCAGATGGGGAAGAGTACCGTTGATTGAACTCTAGAGCATAATTTAAGCTTACTAGATCGAGGGAGATATAATACAGGGTTATGGAGAATTACTTTAAGTATGGAATGGTCATGTTCTTCAGTATGGATGGATTACGAGCTGCAAATTCGTTCCACTCTTCTGTATCAATCTTTCCATCTCCTTTTTGATCCACCTCCTCAAAGGTCTTTTAAAGGAGAAACCAATGAAGCATCAGCTTCGTCATGAGCAATTATCTGGTAATTTTTTGCACAAATAAGTACCTTATCAATAATGGCTTCGATAATATCATCAGGAAGCATCAAATCTGATTCGTCTAGAAGAGCCAAAATCATCACCTTGACCTGCAACAGTTTGTCGATAATGTCAGATTATCTAATTAAAGAGGTCCATTAAGCCATATCTTTGATAATGAAAACTTTCGTCTAACCATGTTCGATGGATTGATCTAAAAACTTCAAACCGATAAGGTCTGGAGCCTTCAACATAACACTTATACTGAGGTGTTTACTTACTATTACCACAGTTTACCTCATCCTTTTCAATGAAGCCTGTTTGCCATATGTCGTACAGTTGAAATGCAACTACAGCATCAAAGCCAAAGCATTAATACAACCATGAGCCTCTCCATGTTTGTCTTGTCCATGTGCTTATGTTGTAACACTAACGAAAGTGGATCAAACGAGAGAACGTACAAGCAATTTTTTCTGATTGAGGTGCATCAGGATGAAATATGCTCAAAGATCGGACAAACTCGCCAAACTCTATCGGTCCATCGTTTTTGAAGTCAAACAAGCTGAAGATCTAAAGAAGCAGAAGTAAACAATGATGTTACACGTTCAGCTTTCCGTTCTAACTGATGTTCGCCATTCTTCTTTCTTCAAGTATGAAATTCAAGAAAAAGAAGCTGACCCTATCTGCAAAGAGAGACCGTTTCTTGCTGTTCCTGAATATTCCAAGTTGAAACTCTTCCTGCAAATCCAAAACAGAATTCCAAACAAGTACATCATTCAGCAAAAATGTCAAATGTTGTGATTGTGCATTGTGCAATAGAGATTCATCAATTCTATGGCCTTAATAATCAGTATAAAGGGAAAGTTATGCAATTCACTTTGCTGATGAAACCATCGTCCACTAGGGAACTGCTTAATTTCTTGAACAGCTCATATAATGCTTTGACGTCTTTCACATTAACTGCGGACATGAAATTTTAAAAGGAGAACGAATGTGAGAAAAAAAATCTCCTTCTGATTTCTAACAAAGCAAAACAGAAACTAATTGAACATGCTTCATTGAAAGTGAAGATGGAGCTTACATAAAGTTTGAGTTGCAAGCATGGTTAGGTCTTCAAGTGCTGGCCGTGGCTTCATGCAAACACAGCCCATCAAGGAGGTATTTTCTGCTTCTAAAAGTGGCAATAACCTCAATATCTTCTATGCAAGTATAAGGAAAGCTACATATTCCGTCATCACTATGGAGTAATGTTATGTTGGCTTCTTACGCTAAAAATATCATGCAGTATCACGCAAAGGACTCTTGTGCAGTAAAATTATGTTGGCCAGGTATTTAAATATGAAGAATCAAGTTCAAGAAACTCATTTGTCAGTAGACAAAAAGGTCGGCACTAATCTCTCATGAACTTGACAGAGCATTCGAGAGAAATGTCGTAAGTTATTAGAGCAGTAAAAATACACCGTGCAATATGCATATACAGTAATGACGGTGGATCTTTAATATTCTGAATATCAACTCTACGTGTTCAATGAAACAGTTATTGGGACAGTTTGTCCAAGAAATGGCAAAACTTGCTATGTTTAATTCCTAATTTGGTTTTTGTCCAGTTAATCATACCCAAGTGTAAATCCAAACATAGATGATAGATCATATTGTTTAGCACTCCTTTTACCAAATCTTTCTAGCTAGAATCAGGCAACTCTTGAACCAGTGAGACTTGATTAATGGTCTACTCCTTGTTAATATTGCATTGTGTGGTTTATGAGCAGTGTGCGACTGAACCCATTTGTGGTCTCAATTGAGAGAGAGAGTGAGACAAAGCTTCCTGACCTAGTCATGCTATTTGCATCAATGAACTAATTATGTTAATTATTTACCTAAAAGAGCCAACGTCAGCTGGTCTACTGATAACCTGATGCTTTCCCAAATCAGAAAGAGATGCCTTTATACTATTCAGCTGGTCTACTGATAGCCTGATGCTTTCCCAAATCAGAAAGAAATGCCTCTATACTAGTTGTTTACCTTCAAATAATGTTCAAGTAATCCGTCTCAAGTAATCCGTCTTTGACTCTACTCGTTGCTGAAAAACAAGACATCTCTAACCCTTCTGAAAAACTATCCTAGGCTGGCATCTCCTTTCTAGGTACAGGTGGAAAATCCACCAATTTGCCCCTGTTGCTAAAGATGATGCTTATGAAGTACCACTGGGGTATATATCCCAAGGTAAAGCTCCACAAATTTCCAGATATTTGCTATGGCTTTATCGACATGGTACAAAAATCTAGTGGTGCTGCATTTGCAATAAAACTTTGCCAAGAACAGAATTATTCCACAATTCAACACTATTATGTGGAGAAAGCAAGTTGTCTAAGCTTTGTTCCGACAAAGACTAAACAGCCCAGAATTTACTGCTTAGTGAATCAAACGTAACTCCTGGTGACAGTGTAACTATCTTACCGTTCAAGTCCAATTTTCAAGAATAAAATAGAGAATTTGGCAGCAAAGGTAGTTAAATTTTTAAGTAAAATCTTAACTTTTGGCTATAGGATGCTCATAGTTGCAAACACAGGACATCGAATCGTTCCACATCTAGATCCATATCGACAAAATTCTCACAAGAATAGGGGCACAGAGAGAGAGAGAGAGAGAGTTGCTTCCTTCTCATCTCCGATTAAATATATCCATGGAGGGATATTAATCTAGACCTATTGGATTGTGCCTTGGCCGTTAAGGATGCCGAGTATCCATCTTCTGGATTGTCAACTTAACCAAATTCTCGATAACTCTTCCTTTTAATGCCAAAATCCTGTTTGAGAAAATTAGAAATGTGTTCCATTTCACTCCTAGTTTGAGAAGTAGTTCTAGCAAATAAACAGTGGTATAAATATCAATACCAGTAATCAACTCTTTACAGGTTATATAGATCGAATTGTCTGGAACTGCCATGCTGTTGGGTTGCAAAAAGAACACTACGAGAAGTTTCTTATAACAAATTCTATAGTTTATATGCGCAGGTGTATATTTACATTTCTCTTTGAAAGTTCTCATATGCAATGGGGATTCGCTTGGACACCAGGCTTTAACAAAACCAAAGCATTAGAATTACTAAGCAAATGTTGCACAAGCGTTACTGCAGCTTCATCTCGCCCCCTGTAAGTCATAGTTTGTGTGTCCTCGAGTGCTACATATGGGATGTTTCTTGACCAGTCCTATGCAGAAGCTTTTCCATCTTCTATCTTCTTAGGAAAGCAGTTCTGAATCTAAGACTTCAGTGGTCAACACGAAGTTTGGAAATGCTTGAGTTATTTCCCTGGAATATGGAAGCACATTATACACAGTGTAACCAGTCAATGATACATACCTTAAGTTGCGTACAAAAAGCAACGGAGTACTACGAAAACAAACAAAGTGGAAATTATAGCTGTACGGCTTTTATTTTTTTGCCCAGGTGGTCTGTATAAAAACGACAATATCACTATAAATAAAGCTATTAGATAGTATTATGTGCAAATCTGAAATTCCAAGACTCAACTTTCTAAGATTATGTAGTTCTAAAAGACAAGATTATGACATGTTGCAGAAGAACCAGATATATGCCGATTATATGCTTAGGAACGTATGCATCACCTTAGAAATGGAAGTGTCATGTTCTTTAAAAGGGATGGATTCCTTGCAACAAATTCGCGCCACTCCTCTGGGTCGATCCTCCCATCTCCTTTCAGATCTACTTCCAAGATTGTCTGTAAACTATGTCCGCAAATTAGATAGGTACAAATAGTTCCTACGATCCACTAAGAGTGGTTATCCACCACCTTATCTATGATTGCTTCTACAACATCATCTGAAAGCGTCAAATCTGACTCGCTCAGAAGTGCCAGCACCATCTCCTTCACCTTCGAAATAGGATTCGAGGAAAGAGGAAAAGAGTTAATAGTTGCATGTATCAAATTCTCACACTGCAGAAGTATCTATAAGAAATAATAGTTAGACTTATAGGAGAGAAATGTGGTGTTTAGTGAAATTCCCAGTCACAACAAACAGGACTCTTTCACAAGGAATTCACCATGGACTCAGAAAAAAATTCTCTAACTTGAGTTTGTTACTCTACACAAAATTTTCGACTTTTTTTTAACCATTTAGAGAAGGGTATGTCTATTTCCACGCCTCAAATTCTTGCGCACACCTCAATAGTCGCTAAAAGCATAGTATTTTGTCACTAATGCACTTCGTAGCCAATTGAGGGTGTGGAAATAGACGCTCCCTTTAGCGAAACGTGTTGCTGCAATTTGATCAGCTTGATAAATTCATCACACATCATTATGCAGTTTCTAGACTTGTCTTAGCAAAAGAGATGTTGCAAAGAGCAAGGTTTGTGCTGTTATGTATAACACGTTCAGAGTCGAAAGTTAACCTCCGCTGGAAAATGACCGAATTCACTGGATTATCTTCTAAGACATACCACTGGAACATGTTATGAGGTGACTCTGCTTAGTGTTTATTAATGTATCATGTAGTCCTTTGATAAGCGTTATGCAGTCATATGCATTAGCATGCACCATAATACACCATCTAGCTGATTGTTCGGGAGAATGGGGAGGGGAACTTAGGGAGTTGATACTGCAAGCGTGTTATCGTCCAATGAGTTGGCACCGGCACTGCACTGACTAGGAGTATTTCACACAACATTACTAGAAGAAAATTACGATGACGATTTATTTCATGCATGGTTGAAATGGGTCAGAACTGGAGCTGAAGTAATGTTGTAGTCACCTCATCACGCTCTATGTAGCCAGTGTGCCTCAGATCATACAATCTAAACGCAACTGCAAGAAAATTGTTTCCAAGTTAGTAGTTGTCTAAGCGTGGGAAATTACATTTCTTCCAAAGGATGTTCTAGTATCACTTAGTATAACATAGCTTAAGGAAGGAAATAAAGCAGTGCTAGGAAATAAAGCAGATTTCTTACATGCAATTTTTTCTGCTTCAGGAGCATTAGGATGGAAGATGCTTAGTGACCGGACAAATTCTTCAAATTCAATAACCCCATTACGCTTAATATCAAACAAATCAAACAACTGCAAAAGCAACAAAAATTGAAAATAGATGCCCGCTCAAGATCTGCTGAACACGAGATCAAAATGCTATGCTGGTCTGACGAGGAAAAAGTTGAGCAGCCCACAATAGTGGCTTTCAGAAGGTGTTTATCTTTCTCTTGCAAAAAGAACTAGTCACGACTATATCAGAGGATTTATATATGAATCAAAATTTTGCGGCAGACACTTTCCCCATGCATTCTGATCCGTAATGCATTAACGCTTGTAAAACTGTTGTGGCGCTACTGTGAGCTTCTAAAGAAGTCGATCAAAAGTCACTCGAACCTAGTAGATTGTAACTTATGAAGTCCTTCTCTAAAGACTAACGGAATGGTGTATGTTAGTATACAGTACATCACAAAGCTAAGAGGAAAACGAACAATCAAAACAAATGAACCTGACATACTCTATCTGCAAATAGATTCTGCTTTCCGCTATTGCTGAAAAGTGCAAGCTGGAACTCTTCCTGCTCGTGAAATAGCAAAGAGGATTAGCCCTTAAAAAAAGTCTAGAAGTAATATTTGAACAACTATGAAACAACCTCAGATAAGCAGGTTGCAAACTACACTCGCAGAGATTAACTCACTTCATTAGGTAAAAAGTATGATACGGATACCTTGTGAATAAGACCATCGTCGATTATTGAACTACTTATCACCTTGTACATGTCATACAAAGCCTCTACTTCATTCACAGTAACTGCGAAATGAAACAAACTGCTTCAGCTTTTGACAACTATTTGTATAGTATAATTGATCAAAGAGAAATCAAGGTCAACTGATCTTATATTCCTGAAAAAGTTTAGATAAATTGCCAAATATATATGAATAGCTTGAAACTTAAGTTAGTCTCGTAAAAAGCGGTTTGGTAACTATTATCGACTCACATGCTGTTTCAGAAGCAAGAAGGGCTAGCTTTTCGGACCGGACAATTTGGGCAGCTTTCTTCGAGCAAAAACAGCCTAGGATGGATGGCATATGTACTTGCAGAGTGTCGATTCAATGATGCTATTAAATTGATTGTGCCTGCGAGTGCCCAAAAGAGGAAAACGTGTCAAGATGTAGCACAATCCTGTGGTACTTCCATATAGAAGCAAGGGTGTTTCAGTAATCCAGAACTTTTTTACGACAATCAAAGGATCTTTAGCTAAAATGGAGATGGCAAAGTGGTATGAGTGACCGGGAAACAACCTCGATTCATAAACTCAAATGCAATGATGCCTTATGTTGCAAAACCAATTACATTCAACAGACTCGATTAATGAGACTGTGTTGACTATATAATGCTTCATAATCCAGAAATGATCCTCTAATATCGGAAGGGCCAATGTCCACGAATCGATTTTGATCAAAGTGATTATTAGAAGATGAAAGCTACCATCCAACGTCTGAACTTGATCAGTTAAACATCTCCAAAATCTTTATCTTCTTTATTCTTTTCCAGAAAAATCAATTTCGAATGCAGAGTTGGACATAGCGTAGGCCAAGAATACACTACACTCAAAAAAGAATTTTGGATACAAGAAATCTGGATATGATTGAAGTAAATTAACTGTTTCATTAGTGATCTGTTGCAACTTCTAAGAATTTATGCAACCAATACTAGTAACTTTCAAGTGCATTGACCAAACAGCAATAGACAACATTACAGGGTCCCAGAAATCTTGTCAAACCCAAGTTCATACCTCATAATATTCCATATAACCGTATATAGAACTAGGCAGTATACATGAATATATACACATACATATGACTTGCATTGATTCAGAGGAACAAGGAAGGGGAGAGAGTTGGAGAAACCTGTTTGTGATTGACTTGGTGGCAGTGATTTGGCTGATCCTGAAGAACTTGTCTTACTTTTTCTTCTTATGATGATGTTCTAACTTTGCTTTTCTGTGTAAAATATGTTTGCCATTTGGGTTGACTATGCGTGTGATGACAAAAGGATATATTAGTACACACTGAATCAGCAAAATTTACAATGTCTCTTTCCTGTATAATGGTACATGTTTGTAATTGGTTCTTGATTCTGCTGCGTTGGCATTGGCATTTGCATTGGCATATTCCCTGTTATATTTGTAATAAAATCAACTAATCAAATTAAAGGGTATTTCAGTAGACACTAAAACAGCAATATTTACAGGCTTCATAAATGTTTGTGTAGATCTATAAAACAGTAGAGATGTCCAAGCTCACCTGATGCAACAGTTGATCTGCAAGTGACTTCATGCATCAGTAAAGGTTGATCTTTGAGAGAATATATAATACTGGTGACCAGTAGGGGCGGTTTGACCAATGGCTCTAGATTCTTAGACCCCCATAAAGAAATAGGCAATCAAGTTTATTAATGAAATACTAAGCAGCAGTCAAGTTGCTGATGATCTAACTAAAGCACTATTACCAAGATGGAAAAACAGAGGTGTTAGACATGTTAGAATGGAATAGGTCAATCTTTTGCATCTTGATCCTTCAAAAGGTATATAAAAATCAACTAGTACATAATTATTCCAGTTTGTTGAATCTTGGAAGTTAGCCTTCGAAATGAACCTGTTATTTTGGAAACGAAACGAGAACCACACGTCATTTTTTAGCACTTACAATTCGCTTTTGTTATTAAATACTTAACTTTTTCAAGCCACTCTTAATATCTTTTATGTTGGAATTCAAACTCCTAAAACAGGTACAACTAGCACAGGACGACAAAGAAAAAATATAAAAACTGTCACACACAAAAATATGGACACAGATATTCAACGATGTTCGGCCTCTTGCCTACGTTCACAGAAAGATAGCGAGAATGTTAAATCATAAAGTGGAGAAGTTATAAGGAAACTTTCACTCAGTCACTCAGACCCAATTCTTAGACACACCCAAACTCACCACACTATTTTTCTCTCAGTGAATAAAAAACTCTTTGTGGTATTTTTCACTCACTAGTGCTATTACAAAAGCACTTAACGCTCTTGCATTTGAGCTACAATCTTAAGCTCTAAATACCTAACACCCTTTTTAACTCTCTGTGACTAACTCACTGCATTTAGCTCTCAATTGCGAATGCTTCTCAATATTGGTGTTTGGTGTGTGTTTTGAAAACCTTTGGCAAACTTCTCCTATTATAGGAGAAGAAGTGGGTGAAGATATTATCTCAGTCAATGTAAAACCAAAAAGACTTCAAGTGAATAGTTAGCCAACACGATGAATAGTTATCACATGTTGGCTAACTATCACTTGTCTTCGCCTCCTACATATCTCCTTCATTCAAGGGATATGTGTCCATATGTGTGAAAGCAATCACACTCCAAACTTGTTAAAAGATGGTGGGTGGTTCTTGCTAAATGGAATTAAAGCCAAATCTAACAATTCCCCACCTTAACTTTAATTCCTGCACACATTCTATAGTTGTCTTTGCTTTTGCGCCCTCACGGCTTCTCAGCAGTACTTCATACCAGCGAGCTCAATGCAGAGCTCGAACTTTTCTTTGAGCATAACCTTTGTCATCATATCTGATGGATTCTCATCAGTATGGATCTTCTTTAGCTTGATCATCTCGTTTTCAGTGACTTCGCGGAGCTAATGATATCGCACATCAATGTGCTTCGTTCGAGAGTGATACGTAGATTTTTTGCTCAAGTGAATAGCGCTTTGACTGTCACAAAATACTGTATACTCATCTTATTTCAAGCCTAACTCATGAAGAAGTCACTTCATCCATACAATTTCCTTTCCTGCTTTGGCAGCTACAATGTACTCGGCCTCCGTTGTTGATAGGGCAACACATTTCTGCAATCTGGACTGCCATGATATAGCTCCACCTGCAAAAGTAAATAAAAATTCAGACGTTGATTTTCTGCCATCAAGGTTACCTGCCATATCCGAGTCTGTATAGCCTTCTAAACTTGAAGTTGAGTTTCCAAAATTCAAGCACAATTTAGAACTGCTTTTCAAGTATCTGAAGATTCATTTCATTGCTTCCCAATGCTCTTTTCCTGGATTAGCAAGGATGTTGCTAACCATACCAATGGCAAGTGCAATGTCCAGTCGAGTGCAAACCATTGCATACATCAAACTCCCAACTGTTGAGGAGTACAAAGTATCTATCAACTTTTTCTTTGAACAAGATTTCTTACTCAGTTTAAACTGATTGGCGAGAGGTGTGCTAATCGGCTTAACATCCTTCATATTGAACCTTTCAAGTACCTTTTTTAATGTACTTTTATTGTGATAACCAGAACCTCTTGGTCTTTCGATCACGTACATTGCATTCCAAAAATTTGAAGTGCTTGACCCAAGTTTTTATCTTAAAGGACTTTGTTAACTCTTTTCTTGAGTTCTTCAATCATTTTTCTATTTTCTCCAACAATCAACATGTAATTTACGTATAGCAATAAGATAACAAAGTTACCTCCAAACAATGTTCTGACATATATACATGGATTGACAATGGTCCTCTTATAGCCATGACTCGTCATAAAAGAGTCAAATTTCTTGTACCATTGTCTTGGCGCCTGGTTCAATCCGTAAAGACTTTTCTTTAACTTACAAAAAATACTATTTTTCTGCAAGGAACTCATCTCTTCTTGCATGGTTAGTCATCTGTCTTTGTCTTAATGAGATTGTGCTTCATGAAAAGTTTCTGGTTCGTCATTTGCTGTAACCGAAACATACTCCGAACTTGGGTACCCTGTGGATGGTCTATGCTCCCTCGTGGACCTCTTGACTTGAGGTTCCGCAATCATTGGTGAATGGGTTTGCTCACCCTGCTCGACACCTTCATTATCGGGCATATTGCCATTGTCAGCTAGTGTTTGCTCAAATTTTACATCAGGGTCTTCTTCTGGAATACCTCCACCATCTGTGGAAGTATCTGATTGAGAATAGATCGGTGTAAACCTGATAACACTATATGCTACAGCTTTTGGATTGACAGATTTTGAGTCTGTCGCAATCTAATGCTCATAGAATACCATATCTCTGCTTCTGATGATCTTATTTCTCTCATAATCCCATAGCATGTATCCAAACTCATCATCATCACAACCAATAAATATGCAAGGAATAGCCTTAGGTACATGTGCAAATGCTTTGCAACCCAATACCTTCAAATAAGAGTAGGACACGTTCCGCCCGGTCCACACTCTCTCAAAAATGTCAAAGTCAAGGGGAGCTGATGGAGATCTGTTGATCAAGTAACATGCCCAGAATGACTTAGGCAATTTAGCCATCTTTAGCATGCATCTTGCTTTCTTCTCAACAATTGTGCGGTTTATTCTTTCCGCTATACCATTTTGTTGAGAAGTGCCAGGCAGGGGCGGTGCCCAAACATGACCGGGGGGGGGGCATGGCACCCCCCAAAGTTCGAGATTTTTTTTTAGTTGTTTTAAATAATAGGTAGTTATGCTTAAAATATTTATTAAAATGCCACAATTTTAATTATTCAATGTATTAGATTTCATTTAGTAATGTTTTTTACTTTTTGTGCCACCAGCCGTCGTAATCTTTATCTTTCTTGTTCTTTTGTCCATCTTCATATTCTAAATCTTCAGATTTTAAAGTAAACACTAATATATCAAGGTTAGTTCTTTTTTTTCTTTTTTAATTTAAATTCGTATATTAACTTATACGTAACTATTGTCATCATACAATTGATAATCATACTAATAATACATATATACAATAAGAGTAAAGTTTCTTTCGTATAAGATTAGTAGTTCGTTATTGACTAACTTTACAAGTTAAATAAATCATTATAAATAGTTAAATTATATGATTATTAGGCAAATTGAGCAATCTATTTTGTATTTAACGTATTAAATCGTGACGCGAATTCTTTATGTTAGCCGTTAATTTTTTTTTTATGACATTTTGGTCCCCCCGGTTGGACTTCCTGGATCCGCCCCTGGTGCCAGATATTGTCTTTTCATGCCGAATGCCATACTTCGAGAGACAGTTTTTTAAACTCGATCGAAGTGTAATCACCTCCATTATCAGTGTGAAGGCACTTTAAGGACTTCTATGTTTCCCTTTCCACCATAACATGAACACTCTGAAAATTTTGGAATACCTGGCTTTTCATCTTCAAGAAATACACCCATAGCTTTCTTAAAGCATCATCAGTAAACGTGAAAAAATATTTGTTACCACCTAAGGACTCCACCTCAACAGGACCACATACATCAGAGTAAACCATCTCGAATTTTTATTTATTTATTTACGAGGACTTCTGAAAAGAGACTGTGTTGCTTGCCAAACAAGCAATAATTACAAGGGTTTAGTGGTGTATCTTTTGGCAAAAGGAATAACTGATTTCTTTGCCAAAATCAGTAATCCTTTCTTGCTCATGTGGGCCATCCTTCTGTGCCATAAATTCAGCAAGGAGTCATCGTTTGCTGCAAGTAAATTGTTGCTACACATATTTGTATAGTCTTGTATAAAGTGCAACAAGCATTCCCTCTTGCAACCACCAAAGACCTTGGGTGAGTTTTAATTTATCGCTACCAAAGTAACTGTGGTAATCTGCGAGATCCATAGCATGCGTCGAGATTAAATTAAGGCGCAAATCAGGAATATCCAGTACATCCTTCAAAGTGAATGTGCACCCCACGTTGATTTTTAAGCACACGTCACCGATTCCAGCTATAGTTGCATGACTGCTATTACCCATCTTCACATGAACAAAGTCTCCTGCTTTGTATAACGTGAAATATTTCTTTGTTGGAGTAGTGTGGTAAGATGTTACGGAATCTATCACCCACTCGATTTCTTAACTCACAACATGATTGCGTTCTCTTTCTTGGAAAGTAAAAGCTATAAGGTCTCCTTAAAAAACACTGGTTATAGTGTTGTTATCATCGGCCTTTATTTGATCTCCTTTTATTTCACGCTTCCACACATAACAATTTCGTTTTATGTGTCCTTCTTTGCCACAATGGTGGCACTTTCGTCTTTCTCCGGACTGAGACTTGCTTCTAAGATTTACTTTCAGATCTGTCTCTGAATTTGCCACGACTTTGATTGTTACTTATGCCTCCGTCTTCTTCATTTTCTCTTGAACTATGAGAGATAAAGTAACATTATGTAGAAAGAGAGTGTCCTTCCCATGTAATAAAGTAGTAACCAAATTATCATAAAAAGTAGGCAACGACGCTAGGAGAGCCAATGCTTTATTCTCCTCTTCAATCTTCACCTTAATATTCGTCAATTAAGTGATTATACCATTGAAGATATTTAAATGCGTCAGAAAATTCATACCTTTCTCCATCTGTATGGCATACAGCTTTCTTTTCAAGTAAATATTATTTGTCATATTTTTCGCCATGTACAAGCTTTCCATCTTCCTCCAAATTTCCATGGCCTTGTGAATATGGTTCATGTTGTTCAAAACTTCATCTGACGAATTAAGTCGGATCAAACTGTCCGCCTTCTCGTCCATGTCTTCCCAATCTCCACTCTTAATATTACCTGACTTCTTTTCTTGTAGTGCTCTGTGTATACCTTTGGCAAAGGAAGAAACCATCATGACCGTTGAATTTCTTAATCCCGTAGTGGAGGAGTTACAAGGAAATTTTCACTCGGTCACTTAGACCCAAATCTCAGACACACTCAAACTCACATCATTATTTTTCTCTCAGTGAATAAAAAACTCTCTGCTTTATTACAAAAAAACACTTAACACCCTTACATTTGAGTTACAATTGGCTAACTCACTGCATTTAGCACTCAATGGCTAATGCTTTTCAACATTGGTGTTTGGTGTGTTTTTTGAAAACCTTTGGCAAACTTCTCCTTTTATAGGAGAAGAAGTGGATGAAAATATCATCCGAGTTAATGTGAAACCAAGAAGTCTTCAAGTGAATAGTTACCACATGTTGGCTAATTATTCACTTGTATGCACCTCTCGTATATCTTCATCATTCAAGAAATATGTATCCATGGGTGTGTGAAAGCAATCACACTCCAAACTTGGCAAAAGATGGTGGGTAGTTCTTGTCAAATGGAATTAAAGCCAATATCAACACTTTAGTGACATATTTGTTTGTCTTTCGTGATAAAGTAGAGTGTAAATGTCGAAAATCGAGATCTAAATATCAAATTCCATCCACAAGTATAAATTCATTTTGTTTAATTTCTTAGCAACAACTTCATGTTCTTGTAAGCCAATATATCCTCCTCTTGGACAACCCCAATGGTCTTTTGTGTCTATGGACTCCATGAACTCGTAGCTCGTATGTCGCATCATTTTTGTTGTCATTTTGGTGACCTAGTGACCGATGTCGGTAGTAATAATTTTGTTTTAACCCCTGCTTATGGTCGTAACTTGTCAAATAAAAAAAAATAAAAAAAAGCTTTTATGGGGTTAAAGTGCAATTTGCATCAGCAAAACGTTTCTCAGAAAGAAACGCAACCAAACGCAGCGTCTTGATCATTGCCAATGTACAGGTAATCTCGTCTATTCCGAGTGTTCGACAAGTTGCGGAAATCTACATGTCGATTACAGCTGAAATCATTCAAAAACAAAACCCCCTAATTATTATCACAACATCTTGAAACCCTGACTTGTGATATCAGTGAGATTTCAATCCACAATTAAAAATTACAGTTCATTTGCTTACGCATTAATTACTAATGTTTTCAATGTGATATCGTGTTTTGCAGGTTCATGTGACGCCATGGAAGTGGAATTTGTCACGGAAGGTGTGTCAGAAGGCGAGCCTTTCGCAATCGATGCTAACACTGATGTAAGTGTCCCTGTTGGTAACTGAATTCGTTACTTGTACTGTTATTTTCCAAGTTTTAGTATTTCTTCGTGTTGGAGCTGAAATTGGGATATTAGCGCATTGTCATCCATGCAAACTTTGTTGTTTTTGTTACTTAGGGTTGAAATCTCTACAAAGTTCATTAGGTGGATTTGTGGAGAGGTAAATTGCGCCTACTTGTAGGTTTTGGATTAGGAAGACTAAGAAGTGTTCGACATTTTACCAAGTAAAAAATAGGTGGTAGTGAAATCTGATTAATTTGCTTTTCTTTTGATGAGCTATAATTAGGCAGCAGGAGTTACTTGCTGCCTTATTTTAATATTTTATTTTATTTTAGTAAGACAGGACGTTACAATTGTTTTGAGTTCATGATGCTATCTGTTTAATACTGAAGACGTAGGCGCCTGATTCTGTGGGTGCAGGATTATTCAACTTTTGATGGTGAAAGATGTGGGATATGCATGGACATTGTCATTGACAGAGGAGTTCTTGACTGCTGTCAACATTGGTACATAAAATATACCTTGTTTGAGTGTGTAACGGGTGGGGTGGGTGGGGGTGATGACTGATGACTCTAGTTTACTTTGTCCAGAAAAGCTCGATAACTAAGAGTTCTCTTTTAAAAATTAATTCTGCATGCAATGCAAAATTGGAGCTAGATGTTTCTGAAACAAACCTTAACTCAGACTAAGACGTTGGGATATGTGTTCATAAGACGTGACCGTCTTCCACTCATGACTTGAGAAACATAGCTACTTGTTAGCTTATATATGCTTGGGTCAGAATCAAATGTAGAGTTCAATCAAGGAGTTAAGCTCATCATTTGAATATCAGGTTCTGCTTCTCATGCATTGACAACTGGGCTACCATCACAAGCCTGTGTCCACTTTGCCAGAATGAGTTCCAATTGATCACATGCGTGCCTGTAAGTACTGAAGAATTTTGGAGGATTTTTTCTTACAATCTTCATTTAATTGGTCACTATAAAACTTCATTTTTTTTTCGTTTATGTACTTTTGAAATAATGGCTGTAGAGCCTCCTTGTTTTTAGTTTCTGTAAGGACATAGTTAAGTAACACTTGTGAAATGTATTTGGTCATGAAGGTATATGATACCATTGGAAGCAACAATGCTGAGGATGACTCGCATTTCAGGTAGTTCTTTACTGGTTTACTTCCTTTGTCTTGTTCAATGCTCCGCTTAAATCGGAATTCTAGCGTATTGCCTTTTTTATCTTTTTTCTTAAGCTCATATTAGTCTGGGTTACATCCATATGTTCTGGAGAATTGCTTCTCATACCATTGTAATAAAGATAGTAGGATGACTAGGGTTGCTACAACTTGTGCACAATTAGGAAGTGTACAAGCAGTGAGCAAGAGTGCTTGTTTTCTATACAATTAATTAGGTTTATCTACTTGGGATGTCTGTTACTTTAGTTATTTGAGTCCTGATACTTGGTCTTTTGGTTGCTCAAAAGGCTATAGAGGTACCTGATAACTCGTTGAGGCTACACTAAAGTCATGCTGAATCTCGAGTTCTATGTGAAAGCCCCAGAAAGCGTTAACTGCCCTACATTAGGCACCACATGAAATCCGGATCGATGACGTGTTTTCAGGAAGCAATGTCTGAGCTATTTTGTTATCATCAGCTGATCTTATTTCATTTCTGTTTTATTTGTGGTAGCTCCTGGGTCAATATAGTGTTACCTTGGCAGGCCAGATTATGTTTTGTATCGAGAATATTAGTATTGAGTTGTGGTGTACTTGTATAAATAGGTGAATGCTGGATGTTGGAGACTAGTTTGTGATTGGTTTATGTTGTTTAATGCGTTATCCTGATTGGTTACTTCATTCTAGAAGATTTTGATTGTTGTGGGGGTCTATGATGGACATTGGGATCCATTCTCGGGCCTCTTATGGATATTGACCCGCGTTTAAAAACTTAGGTCATGCACTTGGCATCATTCCGTGGACTCTTTTGGTTTCTAGCATTTGGTGTTAGAGATATTATCATATTACAATCTCACTGGTTTGAATTACGGAGGGCTATCTAAGAGAGAACTTAAAAACGAGTGAGACGTCCAAGGGAAAAAGGTCAACCTGCATTAGGAGTGACTGATACCTAGAGTAAGAGCAAAGAAGGATGACTGCTGCATAATCTGTTGGATTCTGATGATTGAGATATGGAACTTGAGTTTGAATGTTTACCGTTTTATGCTCTACTGGACTTTGGGGTGTAGTGCTCAAGGTCCTGACAGTTATAGGCAGTTGGCACTTGCTTTGGATATATGAGTCGTGCAAATAAAAGGGTTTTCCACCCCCTAAAATCCTGTTACTCCTACTCCACCCCAACCAAATTCCATAAGGTTAATCTGATGGAGCTCTTCTGTCAGGGAAAATGTTTTAATGGGTGATAATATTATGGAAGAAGATGTTCTTTTTTTGGGAGGACCAGACTAATGAGAAATTTCTTTACGTTGATTGATCTGGGCTTCTAAATATTTCAAAGTCTGCGCTCCTGTAATTTAGTGAAGGGAATTATTTTCTTTACAACGGGTTTGGATATTGCCAATGGTTTATTATGACCTTATATCTACTATCCTCTTTGCAGAGTTGACGATTGGTGCATTGAAGGAAGAAATAATACTCTAACTTTTCCATCGTACTATATTGACGAAGATGTAAGTATTCTTTGCATTCATATTTAAAATAATCAGATACTACTGCAAAAAAAACGGTCAACTAACACTTCATTAAAAGAAAACTGGGAGGACTTCACTGGTGTTTGAAATACTTTAGTACAGACTGGATGTGAGGTGGTTGGGCCTCTAGGCAGTTAAGTGAGAACTTGGGAAGGCGTGTTATATTGTTGATCTTCCACTTTAATTTCTTAAAATGTCAAAGCCAAATTCTATGCTCATGCATTAATTGTAACCTATCATTCTGTAGGCAGTTATCTGTTTGGAAGGTGATGGCTGCAAAGTTCGAAGCGGATCAGCAACAATTGAAGAAGATTCAAAACTTGATACATCAATTGCTTGTGATTCATGTGATAAATGGTATGTTATGAGGTTAATTCATTCTTTTTTGGTTATTCTCTCAAATACAGGGCTGTGAGGCTGTCTTTTATTTCAAATGTAGAACAACTTTTATGAAAGCAGTTTCTTAATTTTTGGCTAATTTATCTCGGCAAGCTGAATGTCATTGAATATGTACTTGTCTCTTTTGTGGATATCAAGAGATTCGGTGCTGTATAGGAGTGGCAAGCAAATATTTTGAGGGGTTGTTCATTCCAGAGTGAGTATTTGCTATGACTTTAGTTGAGCCGGGGCTTGTGCAAGGAAGTTTTGACAAGATTTTCTGGTAAAAGCTCACCGAAGAGAGCAAAGAGCAACTCGTGGATTAGATATGCTTTTCCTTAGTTATTCTATTAGTGTTGTATCGCCTTTAAGTATGATGGTTCTGATTATTTAATTGAAGGAATATTATTTTCTTATGACTTCCATGGAATCAGGTATCACGCTTTCTGTGTGGGATTTGATCCCGAGGGCACTTGTGAGAACTCATGGTTATGCCAAAGGTACTTCTAACAGTTTCATTTTATTAGTTATTTTAGCCACTTATGTTTGCGTAGGACAATCGAATTCTAAGAAACCTGAATGTGATGCCAAAGTCGTTTGCTGGCTAACATGTCTTAACTTGAAGTACTTGTACTGTTTTGTTAATTGAGAAGTCAACTCGGGTAGTTAGATTGGATGTAGTTTCTGTTTGTGCAAAACTATGGCCTACATATGGAATACATGGTAACGATTTAAGGATCTATTTAAGTCAGTTTTTCTTAGGTCATTAATGTCATAATTACGGTTTCCGTTCTGATTAAAAAGGTGGAAATATATATTGAAGATATACAATCATCCGATGATAAAAGTTTGCTATTGGAGGGTAGAAAAGGCGGGGAACGTGGGGTATCTTTTGATATGGGCAGTTGAGATTGGAATAGTTCACTAGGAACTCAAGGATCTTTACAGTTGGGATTTTCTTAGCCGCCGATGTCCCAATCTGGTTGTTGTCAACCATGCTTACAAAATTATGGGGAGTAATTCTGACCAACTTTTGAATGATCTCATAATTGCAATGAAATACCTCTCTTGGTCAAAGCTTATTATGTGGACAGAGCTCGTTATTTTAGGTCTCATCTCGTTATTATGTTGGCATTTCATGTGATTAATTCAGGTGTGTGGCAGATGAATTGCCTCAAAAATCAGAAGGGACTCCAGTAATGATGTCACCCAACCAGCTTAGTCCAGAGAATGCTAGCACTGAGCGCTTGGCTGAGGCTGCTTTTTCTGGTAAAATGTCAGTATCTGTTGCTGATGCTGGTGAGACGGCTGTTGTTGTCTCATTGGTTGAAGGAAGTCAAGGGACTGGACATTTAAATGGAAAAATGTTG
The DNA here is from genome assembly GCA_033065855.1 of Escallonia rubra. NCBI lineage: Eukaryota > Viridiplantae > Streptophyta > Magnoliopsida > Escalloniales > Escalloniaceae > Escallonia > Escallonia rubra. The sequence goes on from JAVXUO010003123.1 coordinate 645,928, forward strand.
TCAGGCTTAGATGCCTGCCATGACCTGGATAATGCTTCGGTGGTATGCAATTTTGATGCCAATAATCACAGGTTTGAAGCACCATCAAGAGTGTCGGTCTGTGTTGCTGATGCTGGTGAGACTGCTATTGTTGTATCTATGGTTGAAGGAAATCAAATGACTGAAGATCCAAATGGAAATTTTTTAGCGAGCTCTGATGATTGCAAAGACGTAGAACTCGAGAAGTTTATGCCTAGTTCTACTGTCGAGGAATGCAAGTTGGAGACAACGTCAAGTCAGGGGGTTAGCATGGAAGCAAATTTCGTGGCAAAGGAACTAGAACTGTCTTTATCAGGAGTGACATCCTTAACTGTACCTTCGACCTCATTGGCTTGTGCTGACTTGAGGACTAGTTCTGATGAAAAAGCGAGGAAACCAAGTTTCTTTGATGGGTTTGGAGCAAGCAAGTCGCTTCAGAGTAGTGAATCTCTTGAATCTGGACTTGATCTACATCTCGGATTAAATGTGGGCCCTACTTTGTCTGGTAATCATGCTGTTATAACTTATGTGCTTTTACCAGTTGCCATGCTGATCTAGGGTACACTTGCATCATAATATTTACAACTGTCATCATCTCAGCTTGACTGCTTTCTATGTGTTTTCAGTTGACCAAATGAGCAATAGCCTAGCCGACGAGCAAGGGGTGGGAGATTTACAGCAGTCGGTAGAAAATCTGTTACCAGGTATGAGTTGGAATTAATTTAGATCGTGTGTTCCCTTCTAGGCTGTTCTTGATCAGAAGAAGACTAGGAGTAGATTGTCGTGTAAATTACAAGGCAGTTTGGATAAAACTGATGTTGATTTGAATCTTTTCTGAAATGCTTTCAGATGAGCAGATTATACATGACCTAAAGGCAAATGTTTCTGTAAATACTGCTTCAAAGAGAAAGCATAGAGATTGGAGGTGATTTTTATTTCTATTGCCTTGCCATTAGAAAATCTACAATTTTAATGCTTGCAAGTACGTTGCATCTATCTAAAGCTTTGTCGTCGCTGTCTTGTGACATCATTTGGCTATATACTTATTTTTGCATTTGATAAGCTTACTCCTTTAGATTGATTAACTTTTATGTGGTCTTAGTTGGCCGTTTCTGCATGCTGAATCAGTAACTTGTTTATTTCATGTTCTCCTTGTTTATTATCCTATCATTAATTATGTTCACAGGGATGCTGAGCATGGAGAACCTAGAGCTAAAATTGACACAATAGTTTCTTCAAAGAAAGTTAAAGCTAAGGGGAAGAGTCAACTGATTCAATCTAAGAACCAAGCTGATGGCGTTGTCCCAAACGACTCAAAGTTTTCTAGTCTTATTTCTGTTTCCAAAGATGACAAATTGAGATGCACTTCTGCCAAGGAGAAGGCCACAACCAGCATAAAGGATATGGTTCAGGGGACGGATCACAGAACTCATAAGCGAGTTCCTCTCATCAATCCAGCTGATACCTCCTCAAGAGAGAGAGAGAATCCATCTGGCTTGAGGGTTAAAAAGATAATGCGGAGAGCTACTGAGGACAAGGAGTCATCAGTACTAGTTCAAAAGATAAGAAAAGAGATCAGAGATGCTGTCCGTAACAAATCATCAAAAGAGTTTGGGGGCAACCTTTTTGATCCAAAACTTCTGGCTGCCTTCAGGGCTGCTGTGGCAGGACCACTATCTGAAAGTAAAAGGCCATCACCACTAGATCTAAAGGCGAAGAAGTCATTGTTGCAAAAGGGGAAAATACGGGAAGGCTTAACAAAAAAAATTTATGGGATTGGTGGAAGGCGGCGAAGGGCGTGGAACCGCGATTGTGAAATTGAATTTTGGAAGCATCGCTGTTCGAAAACTACAAAGCCTGAAAAAATTGAGACATTGAAATCTGTTCTCAACCTCTTAAGGAGTTCAGGAAACGTAGAGATTAAACAAGGAAGTGAAAAGGGCGCCACAAGTTCCATTCTTTCGAGATTGTATCTAGCCGATGCATCTGTTCTTCCACGAAAGGATAATATCAAGCCTGTCTCAGCACTAAAAGCTACTGGAATCCCTGAACAAGCAAAAGGAGACCCGTCAAGGGAAACAGATTTTAGACCATCTTCTAGTAATCGGTCTGCTAAAACCCCTCAAACGAATGTGTTGTCCTCACAGCTTAGTGTCCCTTCAATTGAAAATGAACCGACAAAGATTACCGTTCCAAATATAAAAGTTGAAGCTGCTTCCAGCAAAGCTCATCCAAATAAAAGCGCAGAAGGGAAAGCAATCTCCCCGAGTGCAATGGTTGGTAAATCTGATGATAGAACCATTGATAAAAGAAAATGGGCCCTACAGGTTCTTGCAAGAAAAACTGCGGTCAAGGGTAAAAGTGCAGCGGAAGAACAACATATAGACAATACTGTGTTTAGAGGATATCCACTATTAGTATGTCAAAATATTTACTCTTGATGTCATTTGCTTTTGTCCGTCTAATTCTGCAACTGATTATTTACTACTTTTTTTTTTCATCTGAGCAGGCTCAACTACCAAAAGATATGCTGCCGATTTTGGCTCCAAGTCGTCACAACAAAATTCCCATTTCAATCAGGCAGGTAAGCAGAGCCTTCTCTGTTTGTGTCGTTTAACAAGCTGGCCATGTTTTGTACCGAAATAAAAGTTTGATCTTCAATTTTTTTGTTTTTTATTTTCTAATGTGAGGACTGTCGGTGTGAAACTATAAATGTTGTTTTGAGCCCCTAACCTGTATTTATACGATATGAACGCAAATTTCAAACTTAAATAGGAACTTGGTAAATATCGGGGAGCAGAAAAAGGTTGCCATCCTACTTCTCAGCGTCCGGGAGTCTGGATTTGCCACTTTGCACGCCGCTACTAGCTTATCTCATTGTTGCGTGATCCTCCTCTTCCAAGTAACAACTCTATCAATGCTGCTTCTTCCTCTCTAATTCAATGTGCTGCCAGAAGCCTCCATTAGTTTCACTATAAGTACTCCAATCATAACCATCACCCCAAGTCATCTGTTACATATTCGCTATCTCTGCCAATTTCATCGACCTGTAATCCTCTATAATTTCATCCTAACCAATGGGTTTCCGGATCAGAAGATTAAATACTTGGAAATTGATTCATCTGGGTCCTCAAATACGTAGCGAGGAAATCTTATGAAATGATAATTTATTCCTCGGGATTTTTCTTTTTCACTGTCTTCTTTATGCGTTGCCTTAACTCATAGATGTTGCTGGGGTTTTTTCTCCTGGAACTTTGTTTAGAAGTGTTGAATCTAGCCACTTTGTCTAGGGATTGGTCATCTTATCCAACTTATTAATTTTGCCTAGCTGTGCAGGCTCAACTTCATCGTCTCACTGAGCACCTTTTGAGGAAAGCAAATCTGCCAGTCATTCGCAGAACTGCAGAAACAGAACTGGCCGTTGCAGATGCTGTCAATATTGAAAGGGAGGTTGCTGATAGGTCAAACAGCAAGCTCGTATATGTGAACCTATGTTCCCAGGAGTTGTTACGCAGGTCCGATAACAACGTACCTGCCATATCCAGAGAAAACAATCCTAATCCAATTTTGGCAGTCCCTACTGACGGATTAGAAGAAGGAACCAATGAAATTCCTTCTGGCTTGGAGGTTGATGAGGCACTGCGAAATGCGGGCCTTCTTTCTGATTCTCCCCCAAATAGTCCCCATCACCAGATGGAGGAAATTAAGGAGGAAGAAGAGCCCACGGAAAGGATTGAGGAGGAAGAACCAGATAATGTGTTTGAATTGGAATCTCAACCAGATCTTGATATATACGGTGACTTTGAGTATGATTTGGAAGATGAAGACTTGATTGGTGCTAATGCTTTTAAGATCTCCAAGGTACAATCAGAAGAGTCAAAAATGAAAATGCTCTTCTCCACCCTTGATTCTGATAGACTAGATGGTGTTCCAGAGTCTGAGAATCACGTGGAGCCACGAGGGATGGGTTTGTCGAAGGGTTCTTCTTGCTTGTCCGAGTGTCAAACTGATACGAATATAAGAAGCTCACCTTTGGATAAAGAAGAAAATACCCAACTTGATGAAGGAGGTGAAGAATTTTCTCTTGCAGAATGCGAAGAACTATATGGCCCTGATAAAGAACCACTGATAGAAAAGTATCCAGAAGAGGCATCAATTCCAAATGAAGTAGTTACAAATGAAAAGGTTGGATCTGGGGAGGTGTCTGAAGTACCTAGTGAAGGTCATCGAGAGAACTTAGGCACCACCTCTGTTTTGCATCCTTCTTCTGGCCGAGAAGTTTCACCCAACCAGTCTCGGAAGGAGGTACCGCTGAAGGAAAAGCTATCTAATGGTGACTCCAATAAGCAGTCTGAAAGCTGCAATTCTGTACATAAGAAGGTACTGAATTATGCATTGTGGGATATTCTTTCATTTTAATTTTAAATCTGTCCCTTGAACATATTTGCAAATTCCTATGATAGACTTTGAATACCTGAACGTTATACTATACTGAATTAGCAATTAAGGCTTAATTGTTTTTGACAAATTTGATGATGATAAAGAGAATGAGGTCAATGTTTAGGTGTTTCTATTATACGAATTTGCAACGAATATAAAGGTCTTATCTTCATGTTACTGCTGCTGTCTTATTTCAGTTGCAAGTTTCAATTTGCTGATCAGTTCATCGTAATATTGGCAGGTAGAAGCATATATAAAAGAGCACGTCAGACCATTGTGCAAGAGCGGTGTGATTACAGTTGAACAATATAGGTGGGCTGTGGGCAAAACGACTGAGAAAATTATGAAGTACCATTCCAGAGACACAAATGCTAAATTCCTTATTAGGGAAGGTGAGAAAGTGAAGAGGCTCGCTGAGCAGTATGTTGAGACCGCTCAGCAGACTGGAAAAAGATGACAGTCGTGTTTGTCCCTTACGCGATACTAGTTTTTACCACCTCGTCTGGGCATGGTACTTTCTCGCTAAACAGCACGATGTAATTCCGTACATCACTGATGCAGCAAATTGTGAAAAGCTACAAATGTAGAGACTCCAACATAGAACGTAAATCAGAATTTCCATGTATATTCACAATATGACGAAGACAAAAGAATATGTCGCTTCATGCTAAATGCACAGGTTGTGAGGGACTCGGGGACATTGAGGTCTCCAGGCCCTTTTGTCAAGAGATCACTATGTTTGGGCGTTGTTAAATCGGTACAAAGTCCACTGCATTACTTAGATGGTAGCATTACATATTAGGCTCGTTGTGTGGTCCAACGCATATATTACCATGTGTAGCCCTGCGCCAGGTGCCTACACAATACAATACCTAATCCCTTGCGCCCCGGCAAGGGGGACGAAGCAATTCCCTTGAGTCCTCTCTTGTGGTAGCACTTTGCGTGCTATAGCGGCTCTTTGTGACTTCATGCATCTACTGGCACTTCCTATCGAAGATGTTTCAAATGCGTTGCCTATTGCCTCCGGCAAGTGAGTGTGGCTTTTTATAGTGCTTGTCCTTGGGTCCGTGACAAGGTGCTCTCAGAAATGGGAGGTGTAGTGATAAAGGACTCGGCAAAGTGGGTGTCGAATACGGGGCTTAATCCTTTACCGCCGTCTGGTTCCCTGGTAAAAAGCTATATCTTCTCCTCAAATTTCTGCTATGACCGCACCATCGCCACCGGTTGCAATGTCACTTCCACAAACCATTGCAGATCTGCTACTTGTAAACAATCACCATGGATTATCACTACCAACAGCAACCGCCAATAAATTCCAATAATTGCATTTGTCAAATAGGGAATAAACAACAGCCAATAAATTCCAAAAATTTCATTTGCCAAATAGGGAATAAAAGTTGCTCATTGCTTGTCACCATCACAGATAAGCAATAAAAGTTGCTCATAGCTTATCAAGCCAAGCTTCTCCGCCATCTCTCACAGTTCAAACATTTTCCATTTTCAAAATTTGTTGGTTCGAGAGAATAGAATTGTTCATTGGTTGACAAATAAGGAGCTGAAACTGAATTCTTGGTGGCGACCATGGACAAAGCTGAATATTCCCCGAGGAAAGTAAGAAAAGAGACAGCACGAAGAAATAGTTAATCGGTGTAATCAAAGTTCAACGAGATTAACCAATAGCAATGATCGCGGGTAGATGATCTGGTTATGCCTTCGTCGAATAGTTCACCACTAAGGTCTCTTGGTATTTCATGAATGCTAAAACTGAAGTCATTCAAGCACGAAAATAATATAATTAAATTGAAATCAGAACACTCGAACAAGTCCAAAAAGAACCAGCAAAGCCTTCTCGATAATCATTTTCTTTTCCATTTTCTCCCTCGAAAAAGATTAGCTCGTCCGCTTTCCATGACTAGACGGAAGACTGGATCCCACCTCTAAGAATAAACATAAAAACATTCTGACTATCAAGGTTTTACATGTTCCCTGATAAACTCCTCCAACTGAGATATATCGCCCGTCAAACCAGAAGCTTCTGCAACCGTCACCTTGTTATGGCACTGAGAGAATGCAAAGGTTTCTCCAGGTACCCCCAGCGTGAACTCGTTCGAAATGTCTGCTGCTGATAAGGCAGTTCTGGATGCCCGGAGCTTGTCACTGAAGCAATTGGGAACAAATATGTGAATAACAATGCCAAAATTCAATCGGCTACAGAGAGCAAAGAGGGTACATAAATGTATCAACAGCCAAAATTCAAATGATGACCATGGGGACGGTCAAGAGTTGCTGGGGTTACTAATTAAATGAGGTAATACACACCTATATACTAGTCGACGCCGCTAATTACCAAACCAAAAGAAAAGATAGAGATCGAGTTTGAGCATACATTTCCTTTTCCAGTTGTTTTCTAATGAACTCCTTGGTATGTGCAGTAACCTTATCCACTTTGTTGCAAAGGATGAGAAGTGGAATCTTTTTCTTCACCACACTAGCCTTTGTCAGAATGTCAAATAGATACCTGATGTGCATGAAAAATTAATGTTAAAAGCAATATGTTAAACTTATGGGCATAGGGTGTATTCATGTGCAAATGCATGATAGTACCCCAAAGCCACATATTGCAAATGTAACTTACTCTGAAGCGGCACGGCTGTTTGGCAAAAATTCTAGAGCATCAACCAAAAAAACTACACCAGCAGCTTGAGGCAAGAACTCATCTAATTTGGACCGAAGACGAGAATGCCCAGGAACATCAACAATGTGAACAGGCTTTATCATGCCCTTCTGCAAAATGGCAGAGAGGGGGTTCATTTTTTATCAAGCCCGTAAAAACCTGGGCTGTGGAAGATGCATTGTTTCGAAGAAAAGCAGGCAGCCATGGTAGTGCCCATGACGGAGTAACAAAATACTTTACCTTGCTCGTCTCAGAGTGCAGCACAAAAGTGCTCTCGTTGGGTTCCATGGATGTCACAGTCCCCTGGTGAGAAGAGCCATCTCGAAGCTGGCATAGGCATAAAATCATATCATGACAGTCAGTTAAAAACATTTAGTTCATATCTGGTCTACTCTGCCTGGAATGTATAGCACGTTAGTACTGCTACAAAGATCATATGTAACTATTAAGGAAATATATCACAAAGGCATCAGTTTCGGTAGTTTATGACATCTAAAATGCATCCTAGACTTGAAGTTCCCCCAACCAGCTTAGAAAAATGAACAGAGATAGGCACAGGATTGAATGCTAACAGCCGAGGTTATATAGTTAAACCACGAAAAGGTTGTACTTAATCCAACCAGTTTTGGCACAGGGTTCAATCTTAACAGCTGATGTCTGCGACCAAACATATAGACAGGGTAGGAGATTTTCAAGTCAACTCTATGCAATATGCAGAATACAGAAAGACCATGAAGTACTTAAGCTTATCACGAATCTACTGCTATGGGTTTTTAATGCAGTATACCACATCTCCTGTTAGACCGTGTCATAGGATGGTTTGATCTAAATCTAATGAAAAATCAATTTCCTCAGACCTAATAATTCTTTTGGAATAAAAAGAAAACACCACTTTTGAGTGCTGTACCTGGTAAAAAAGAGTAGTCTTCCCACTTCCGCTAAGCCCAGTAAGTACAACTGTATTAGATGTCGTGCGCTTGAACACTCGAACTGCAGAGTAATTGAACAAATATATAAACAGTTCAAGAGTAATTATTAACTCAGTTCAAGAGTCCAAATCGTGGAGAAGTTCAGCCCCGGTTCAAATTTGTTTTGTTTTGCGGGCTAAGGATTATGCGTAGTAGGCGATGTTCAATGACTCAAAGGAAAAATTCTTCACTTTTATTTGTTTGTTATGTTAAATGCATATCCCACGAAGACGTGTGAAGAAAAGGACTAAATTTCACCATAAAATACATTGTGTTCGGCTAAAGTCAGATCAGAAGACACATTCCTAAAGACTTTGTGCTAGTTTGATTTCGTATAGCCTCTAAGAGTGATACTTGCAAAATAACTGCATTTTTCATCATTTTTGTCCCAGCTTAAATTGTCACAATTTGTAAGCAGTACATTGCTTGATGAAATTTGCTAAATAGTACCAAATACAAGATAAAAGTTAAGGAGCCTTAGGCCCCGTACGCTTACCATTTTTGTTTTTGTTTTCCATATTCTTGTATTCAGTTCCAAAATTTGATCGTGTACTTTTATCATTTTTTTCAGTTTTTCGTTTTTACTTTTTTCAGTTAATCTTGTACGTTTACCATTTTCAGTAACTTTCTTGAATCCATTCTTGTATGTTTAGCATTTCCTACACTATTTGTACCCATATTTTCCCATTTTAACCCTACTTTTAACCTACCAAATTATTTTTATACCCTCTATATCTTCTCAATAACTCCTCCATACCAGCCTTTTACATTTCCCAATAAGTTCATCAATCTGACCATGGACCGACTTCCCATTTCTGCAGATTCGGACTTCCCCTCTCCCTTTCCCTTTCATTACTTTTCTCTTCTTCTCTCAATCTCGCCGCTACTCACAGTGACCCCCCCCACGGCGACCAAACCTTCATCCCCCCCACGGCGACCAAACCTTCACTCCCCCCACGGCGACAAACCACCTTCATGGCTCCACCTCACCATCCACCTAACAGTGCACGAAACACCCTCCGTCCACCATCTCCACCAGTGGTGGAACTACGTTCACCTCCTCACTTGGTCTGTGAGACTGTAACTTGCCCTACGCCGGCCAACCGGATAGGTAGGCGGACTAGCAGACCGCACCATCGCAGACACCACTTGGCCATTTACCGGCGACGGGCAACGGCGATGGAAGGCCAGCTCAAATCTGGAATGAATTGAGGCGCCGACTGCCGGGGAACAAGCGTTGACTCGACCGCAGCTTCTATAATTTCTTCGACAGCTTGAGCTTGAGAAATGGAGTGAGAGAGTGTTGGGGATCTGCTCATTGAAAATAAAGAGATGTGCAATGAATCACAGGCAGAGAGGGAGGGGGAGAGAGGAGAGCTGTGACGTGACTAGGCATGTAGGCTTCGTAGAGCTTGTAAGAGAGAACCGTAAACAGTGGAAACCATGCCTCACTCTTCAGAGTTTTCTCTGACGAGTTGCGGCCGATTGAGAAAAGGTGAAAACACCTCTGAGGTGTTTTCACGTTTTCTACACTGTTCACGATTTTTGGATCCGATACAAATACAAAAAATGGTAAAAGTACACGAAATATTCCGTTTTTTCGTAATCATTACAAAAAACGGAAAACAAATACTCTAAACGTACGGGGCCTTAGATACTGCGCTTTGAATATATCTCTTCTAGGAAGGGGATGATAGGAGTATAACTTATTTGTGGAGTTGTTAAAGTCAGCCTCTTTCGGTGTTCGATTGTGAGCACATCCTTACACACTGATATTCATTTTTGTCAAGCTCTTTTCATGATCTTGTTTTCCTTTACTTGGCTAACTTGTACGAAACTTTGAAAGTGTCTCGAGAAGGTTGGATTTCATCAAGTAATCGGCATATATACTCAAGGAAAGGAAAGAGGTAAGAAGTCCTTACTTCGTCTCTTCGGCTATCTGAACTCACTAGTTATTGTTAACAATGGCATGGCACCGTGGCCACCACCACCAGTAAAGAATAAGAAAGAAGGCCGCATCACCATTAATAAGCCAAAAGAGACTTTCCTAAGGATCGGATACAGTTCATGTGAGCGCTATATGCATGTTACTCGAAACCCTGACCTTCAGCTTGCTCCGTGTTGGAGCCCTATATTGCTTATTTCCAGTATCCCCCATCATCTATACAAAGAATGCAGTTGCACTTGTGTTAAAAGATGCAATAGATATGCCATACAGGACATTTGGCGAAAACAACGAAAATTGGATACTTCCTTAGTTACTCGAAAACAATAAAAGGAGAGTGAGTAGTGCATAGATGGACATCGGAACCCAGGTATGGCAGACCAAGAAACATAAAGGTATACAAACACATGAGTTAAACAGTGGGCATTCAAGCCAGTTGATCTGAAATTGGCTGAACCCTCGTTTTGATTGTAGCAGATGACCCCAGACTCATGAGGCAGTACTGCATGTCTTTTTTACATGCAAGTAGCACATAATCACCTTTATCGTCTTGATATTCGATACGTAAACTTTCTACCTTCAAGGGCAGCCTCTCTGTCAGGTTCTCCACCAACTCTACCCATTTTGATGAAGAATGAATTTGCAACCTTATGATGTCACTTGCATAGGTTGCCTTTATGGTCACAAGTCTTGTGTCCAGCATTCTTCTATTATCACATGAGGGGTCTCTCTTATTGGATTCTGGGATCCTTTCCTCGATAGCCTGAACAGATTCATCCACGTTCTTAAGATTAGGGTGAGTAGGCTTAATCTTATTTCTCTTGCAAAAAGGCCACTCAGAGATCCCAACAGTTCTACATAGATGCTTCATTTTAGATCAACTTACTGCAAAAGAATTTTCTTAATAATCTCGCAATCCAAAAAGTAAATCACGAGGAAAAACAAAATGATGAGAAGACAACCACAATACCGCTAAAAATCTCCGCGACATCATCAAGTGTCTTCCTTCCAAGATATGGTTTGAGATTCTCATAACGAATTACGTGTTCTTCTTCTGATACCAGGCATTGTTTTTGTAAAGAGGTAAGAGCTACTTCGCTCTGTTCAACACCATTCTCAAAGGTTTCTTTACAAGTCAATTGTTGACTCGGAGAATCTACCTGCACTACTTTGCCCTCAGTTTGTAAGGCGTGGGGAGATCTAATAGTTTTGCATTTACTAGAAGAACGAAGCTCATCAGTCAAAGTAAAAACTTTCACAATGTTAGCGGTTAAATTCTCTCCGAATTCCTTTCTTGAAGAAACCTTAAAACTTCCCAAGTGTTGCTTCATTGTTGCCAATATTGAACCCAACAAGGTCAAGTCATCTCTGTAGTTTTATGGACGAGATGTGGGCAGAAAGAACTCCAGTACATAATCAAGATCTTCGGTGTACGTACTCCGCACGGATATTGCAAAAGAGACAGTTAAATTATTCGCATGTGCGAGGTGTGCCAATGGATACTCAGTCATGCTAAATTTGCTAATGTCATTGCAGAAGCACGGTCTATGGGATCGAAATGCCTTCCAAACAATCCCTTGTTCCCGTCTCAGAGGTTGATGAGTGCATATAGAATGGAAATGATATGCAAAGACGATATCTGTTCTTTGGATACTCTGTTTGAGCTCCTAGGTTGTCGGTCTAATGGTTTCAGACACAGATTGCAAGTTTGTGAAGGAAGTAAGTTGTAGTGGAAGTAAAATTTGTAATCTACATACTTCTAAATGGATTTTTAGTATTATGTTCTTTGATATATCACATTTTGGTTTGATTTTTTAGAAAATCAGAATTTGGAAGGCCTACCACATGCAAGAGATAAAATTAAAGAGATGTTGGAGATGCTTGATGGTCACGAATTACCTCTTTCTAAAACTTGGGGCCCATGCAGAGGTAGCACTGCCATGGCAAGTGGTGACTATCCGGATGGGAACGGCAATAACTATCACTTAACTTGCAATGATGAGAGGATGATGGCTTTAGTTACCGACGATGCGTATGACTTCCATGAACTCTGCTCTAATCAGCCCCTAAGATGGGGAGATGAGATTGTTTGGAAGGCACTTCGGTCCCATAGACCGTGCTTCTGCCGTGACATTAGCAAATATAGCATGACTGACTATCTGTTGGCACACTGAGCACAAGAGTATAAGTTACCTGGCTCTTTTGCAATATCCGTGCGGAGTTCTTACACCAGAGATCTTGATTATGTACTAGAGTTTTCTCTGCCCACATGCCGCTAGAAAACTACGGAGATGACTCGACCTTGTTGGGTTCAATATTGGCAACAATGAAGCACCACCTGAGAAGTTTTAAAGTTTCCTCAGGAAAGGAACTCGGAGAGGAATTAACTGCCGACATCGTGGAAGTTTTTACTTTGACTGATGAGCTTCATTCTTCTATTAAATGCAGAACAATTAGATCTCCCGAAGCCTTACAAACCGAGGTGTCAAACAAAACAAAATAGCTCTAACCTATTCACAAAAACAATGCCTGGTATAAAAAAATAAAAATAAAAAAGAAGAAGACAAGATTACATATGAGGATCTCAAACCATACCTCAGAAGGAAGACACTTGATGAAGTCGCGAAGATTTTTGACGGTATTGTGGCTAGTTTTCTCGTCTCTCTGTTTTTAAACGTGATTTATTTTTCTGATTGCAAAATTATTGGAACTTTTCTTTTGTAGTTAATCGATCTAAAATGAAGCGTTTATGTAGAAGTGTTCAGATACATAAGTGGCCAAACTGCAAGAGAAAAAAGGTTAAGACTACTCACTCTAATCTCAGGAACGTGAATGAATCTGTTCAAGGTATTGAGGAAGGGATCCTGGAATCCAGTCGGAGAGATCCCTCGTGTGACAATAAAAGAATGCAGGACGCAGGACTTGTGACCATAAAGGCAACCTATGCAGACGACATCATAAGGTTTCAAATTTTTTCTTCATCAACAATGGCAGAGTTGTCAGAGAACCTGTATGAGGGATTGCCTTTAACGGACGGAAGTTTCCGTATCCAATATCAAGACGATGAAGGTGATTGGTGCAACTAGCATGTGAAAAGGACCTGCAGTACTGCCTCATGAGTCTGGGGTCATCGACTACAATCAAAATGAGGGTTCAGCCAATTTCAGATCAACTGGCTTGAATGCCTACTGTTCAACTCATGCATTTGTATATTAGCTTTTTGTTTCTTGATTTGCCACATCTGGTTCCCATGTCCAGCTATGTATTACTCACTTTTCTTTTATTGTCTTGAGTAACTAAAGAAGTAGACAATTACTTCTAGAGCTGTCCTTAGCAATTCGTTTTTGTCGGTGTCTCCTATATGGCATATCTATTGCATATCTAAACACAAGTGCAATTGCATTCACTATAATGTAAATACTATATTCTAGGCTTACAAGGCCTACCTAAGCTACACATATGCTCACCACATAAAACACTCTCTGTAATGTATTTATACCTCCTCTTCCACCACTGCAATTCAGACAAAGAAATGCAACATTTATCTCATTCTTCCTCTTCCTCTAATATCATGTAACATAGTATTAGAGCTACCACTGATGGTGGTCTCTTGGCCTCGGACCACCACCATTTCTCTCACTCAAACCACTGGACCACCATGCCTACCACAAATAATCTGACCCAGCACCACCACTGCCGCACCACTGCCACGTCGACACCGACCACCACAGCCATACCGTCACCGCCCAACCCACGACCTCATCGCAACACCACAAATCACCACAGAATTGTACCCAATCAACACCATCTGATGAGATATATACATCTTCTTCTGTCTCTTATGTTCTGTTAATAACATATGATAACCTTCATCCCGATCGGCACCAACCGTCAACATCACTGACGTAGCTGAACGGCAAACAACCCCAACATCTGGAAACAACCAACCAATATGCCACGATCTATTGTTTTGTGTCACCACTGTAAAGCTGGCAAACCACCAAATCACCACGCCTACCAAACTGCCGCACCACCACAACACAACCTGAGACCAATATGGTCACCCACAACAGATCGGCATCAACACCGCAATATGGTCGCATCATAACCACCAAATGCAATATGTCCTTGCCGTTGTGATCTCATCGATCACCGCCGGCGCCAAGACCAATATCATCGCCGGCGCATCTACCAACCGTCGCGGCGTCGAAATCACTCACTAATGTCATCGGTGGTGACCCCGAACGACCACCATCGTCAATGTCCAAATTGGCACTTACCGTCGCCATCCACCACCGGCGTCACCACTGCCAGTCTGGCCGCGCCGATCTTGACCTCGCCATCCACAATTGCCATCGCTGCGATCTCCACGAACTGGCACATTACCAACAAATCGACTAACCTGTCATCGACACACGACCCGTCGGATCATTGACCACCAACATTGTCGACGTGGTGCCGTGACATGCGCCGATCTACTACTTACGGACGCCTCAACCTTCCCTTTAGTGAAACCCATTTTCTCTCTCTCTAGATATCTAGAGATCAAGAGATATCTCATTGTTAGAGATCTAGATATCTCTGTTTTACACTTACAGTTTATTTGGTTCTTTCTGGCCAGTCGCACGAAAATAAAAATAAGACAATGGCAAAGAAGATAGCTCCTGAAATATAACAAAGGAATTTTGACAGAAAATATAGTCAAACAATTGTCAATCTAACCCTTTCACTCCACACATCATAGCATACACAATTAGTTGTTGCGCTATTCTAAATATCACTTTCAATATCGCTTTCGCTTTTAATTGTGACTCGCCACTAGGGCTATAAATGAACCGAGTTGTTTACGAACAGCTCGTTGTTCGTTCTCTCTGGAACTCGTTCATGTTCGTTCATATAATAGGTGAATCAAACACGAACACAATTTTAGAGTTCGTTTATTAAACGAACCGAATTTGAACATGATAGTGTTTGTTTATTAATGTTCGTGAACAAGAGGGTTCGTTTACTTAACGAGCCGAACACGAGCCGAGCCTTATAAACAACCATTGATTCATTTACTCATTAAATATATATAACATAATAAATCTAAATCTCATCAGACAATTTCTTATTCTCTCTATCTGCTTAATTTCTTTTCCTTGTCTCAGACCCTCTCTCATCCTATGTTACGTGGACTCGGTGTCGGTGTTCGGATCAGGTACGTGTCTGAGTGTCGGACTCGCGTATTTTCGAAATTCTAGGATACGTGGACACCGTCCAAAAGTTGGACACGGGTAAAAATTTTAAGATTAAATGAGATTGAGTGTTAAATATATTTTTTTAACGGGTATACAAAAATTATATATAATTACTGCCCAAAATAAATAGATTCTTTCATTTTTTGTTGGACAATCTACATTTATTTCGATTAAATATTTTTTGTTCCTTTTTTATAAGTCAATGCCAAAAAGTTGGAAAAAAAAAAGAAAAGGAAAAAAAGCAAAAGAAAGGCTGTCAAAAAGCAAACAGAAGACCTACGTGACCAAGCAGAAGGTACTCTCTCTCTCTCTCTCTCTCTCTTAGGTCAATGGCCATATCTTCTCTTTTCTCTCTTCAAAGCATCAGAGATCTTCTTCTCTCTTAAAAACCTTCACAACTTCTTCTTTCTTCGATCCTTACCATCACTCTTTGACCGGAATGTCGACGTGGAGTATCCGTCTGGCAGACGACGGATCCGACACGGATCCCGTACCCGTGTCGGCGTCGAGTCGTGTCGACACCGCCCCTTCACCCCAAAGTTAAGGGTCCATGTAACATAGCTCTCATCAGACAGGCACACCGCCGCCCACACCACTCTATCTCTCTTTACATAGCCAAGCCTCTCTTATCGATAACACAACCGGCCGTAATGTGCCTTCTCAAGACAGTCCACAAGCCCACAAACCAAATCGGGTATGATGATATTGGGGGTATGCAAAAGCTGATGTCTCAGATTCGCAAGCTGTTAAGCTTCATCGATGGTGGCCGTTCTGCGTTGTATAGCTTCATCAATGGTGCGATTTTGCTGATTTTTGGAGTTTCTTCTATCTTTTGAGGTATGTCTATCCTTTGCAATGAAGTAATTGCTTGAGGGATTTTAGGGATTGACGGATCTAAGAAAATTAGGGATTGATGAATTTGAGAAAGTTAAGGATTTCATCTTATTATGTGCAAGAACCCGAGTCGAGCTCTGAAGCTTGAGTTCGACTCGTTTAATTAAATGAGTTAAGCGAGCCGAGCCCGAGTTTGAAGGACACGAACTCGAGCCGAGTTCGAGCAATTTTTTTGGCCCCTTAACAAACTCGAGCGAGTTCGAACATACCAAATCTTACACAAACCGAGCTCGAACACACCCATGTTCGGCTCGAACTCGGTTCGTATACAACCCTACTCGCCACCATTGGCAATCACTCATCCTTGCGGTGCCTGTAATGTCATTGGCGTTGTATCTCCACATCACTACCAAACTGGGCCCACATCACTGCCACCATGGATCTATACTGAACTAGATCCAAATATCGCACCATCGGTTACTAATGATGCGCCGCAATTACGTCATCACAAATGACTTCTATTATCGTGACACTTACCTTGCACAGTCACAGCCTCCCTATCGTGCAACGTTGCCAACTCTGTTATTCATCCAACTTCTCCCTTGTAACCGTTGAACGAAAAGGGGAGAGAGGTTAGATATAAATTGTTCGGAGGATGAAAGGGGAGAGAGAGGAGAGAAGAGCGAGCATAAACAGGATCGATGGATCACAACCCCGGGATCATCGGGAATCATGCCAAGATCCTTCATTTACCGCGATCGTTAGATCTCAACATCGGGATTGCCCAAAATCATGCCAAGACCGTCATTCACCCTGATCGTTGGAAATCAGGTTCAAGAGTACTGTTCACCACGATCGTTGGATCACAAACCCCGGGATCACAAGGAGTCATGCCAAGATTCCTCATTTACCATGGTTGTTGGATCAACCCTAGAATTGTCGGGACCCTCATTCACTGCGGTCGTTGGATCTCAACTCCGGGATGTCAGGAATCATGCCAAGACCCTCATTTACCGTGGTTGTTAGATCATAACCCCGGGATGACTGGAATCATATCGAGGCCGTCATTTACCCTGGTTGTTGGATATCAACCCCGGGATTGCCCAGAATCATGCCAAGACCATCATTCACCCTGGTCGTTGGATATCAACATCGGTATTGTTGGGATTTCTAGAATTTACTCTGGGACCTTCGTTTACTTAGGTCACTCGACATCTTTACCACACAAAACGCTCAGGACCTTTAATTCCTTGGTCACTAGATCTGTCCTCTCGGATCACCAGAAGCCACCCTAGGAGCTCTCACCCCTTGGTCGCTGGATCTGTCCTATCGGATCATCAGAACTGCCCCAAGACCTCTAATTCCTTGGTCGCTGGATCTGTCCTCAAGGATCACCGGAAACCGCCCCAGGACCTCCAATCTCTTGGTCACTGGATCTGTACTGTGTTCACTGATAGCCGCATCAGCAGAAACGCTGATTCACTCAGGCATCACTTGGATCATCTCTTTCACTTCTCTATCTACATTTGGATCTCAATACTCTGAAGGGCCATCATTCACCTCAAACATGGCACCAAATTAACCTCCAAACTTAAGCTAGTTTCATGTCTAACACCTTAAGTTTGAGGAGGATGTTAATGTAAATAATGTATTCTAGGCTTACAAGGCCTGCCTACCTAAGCTACACATGCTCACCGCACAAAACACTCTATGTGATCTATTTATACCCCCTCTTCCACCACTGTAATTATTCAGACCAAGAAGTGAATAATGAATACTATGCAATTCTTCTCGTCTTCAAAAAGCACCAATTCCACTGTTTTGCCCCATGTTATGAAGTTCTATCAATTCCTCGAACTATGGAGTGTGTTGCCTTCTCTCAGGCGGCATCAACAATAAAAATATAATGCACAGACTGACCACTCGACCTTGCTTTGAAGATTGTTACACATATTTGGTTGTCCCAAGGACAATAGTGGACACACAAAATCATTAAAAAGGAGAACCAAGCAGCAGGAGCAAGAGCAGGAGAAGGAAATGGATGGAGCACGCACTCGGTATTGTTTATTCTCTATGAGCAGTATTCTTGTCAAGAAAACAATTTAAATAGAACACTGATCCTAAAGTGCTGCTTTGATGCCATTCAAACTCTCTTATCATGGTTTCTTCTCTAACTTGTCCAACATGTGCCCTATTACCTAATGTACAACGATTACAGAAATTAGCACCATGAATCTTTTGTCACAAGAATTGCTACTTTGAAATTAATTTCTCGTAACGATGCAATCACATCTTTTTATCCAGCATAGTTGACTTGCCTAACGGATTGCTGAATACAACTACTGAAATCAAGCTCTTGCATTGCTTTTCTATTGAGACCATTAGCAGTTTAATCTCCTATTGTGACTCAAGAAGGAGGTGAGCAGAATCCATTGTTATTTCCACCACTTTCAAAATGCAAGGATAATATACAACACTTAGATTTGACCACATGCGGCTTGATAACATGGACACAATGTGGTGCCTTTCAATGGTAGTGTTATCCTCTAGGTCTCACATGAATTACCTACTTGATTGACACGTTTACACAATCTTCAAGTGGATCTTCCCATAGCCAGAAATGACTCCATGGTGATGAGAAGAGAAACGGAGCAAAGACTGAGTTAACACCTTAAGTGGGTTTAAATCCAAAAGGTGAATTCCTATATTACGGAAAAGATATGCATCATAAGTGGACACACTTTAATAGAAAAGAAGGTGGCCCCAACGCACAAGCTCCCAGTATCGTGGGTTTGGGGCGGGTTGATGTATGCAGCCTTAACCCTCACTCCTACCAGGTGACTATTTCCATGTTTCAAGCCTGCCTTTCAGGTCACAATGGAGCAACCTTACCTCTGAGCCAAGGCTCGCCCTTTAAGTGGAAATCCTCTAACACTACGGTAACTAACCTTGACAAATAAGTCTTCTAAACCGTAAAAGCTGGAAAGCAAGCTTTCATCCATTCTTTCCTAGCTAGCTTTCATCCATTCTTTCCTAGCTAACTTGGAAACATTCAACCAGAATTTCATAAACGACGGGCAACCGGTGCTCTAGGAGTAGATAAAGTTGCAACGACCGTGTGTGCTGCATATACTTCTTATTGTATTTGCCACCTCTTAAACTTCATGAGAATGCTATCCACTTAACTCGATCCCAAAGAATCACATGATGGCGTAAAGACACCAAACAAGACGTAGTTACAAAGCACTCGAATAAAGCAGGACTACATGACATTAGCTTGCATTTGAATATTAATTTCCCACTCACATGATGATTTGCGGATATAGCCATGCATGTATAGTTTGCGTGCAGAATGGAAAAGTAGGTCATAAACAACAACAATAAACCACTATTATTTTACAATCATTTTGGGCGAGTAAGAAATTAGCTTCTTCAATGGACTCAAGGAAAACCTTTTGCAGTCGATAAACTCTTGCAAAGAAAACTTTGCCTCAAGTACTCTTATTAACGAGATTACTTTTGATAGCACAATAGAAGGATAACGGGCCAAAATTAAACTACGTGACAGATCAAAGACCCAAACACCAGGAAAATTTATGGCTCAAAACTGCAAATTCAACCTTTTCACAACAATGCGAGCTAAATCAATAGTTACCAAGTACGAAGAGAGAGACGGTCAAGAGCACGATCCCAACAGCCGCGTAGAGTTGATTTGGAGGGATCTGACGAATCAATTGCTCAGCCTGATTGAACCACTGCTGCAATTCGGCCTTCAACTGCTCCGCTTTATCCGCATCCATTACTCTTTACGCTCAACAAAGCTGATACAGCAAGTACAGCAGCGCAACAATTGGGACACAATTATTCCAAATTTAACGGATAGGCAGTCCAATTGTCTTGCAGAAAAATGAAATTGAAAAGCGATTCGTAGATCACTTTGTTGTTCCGTAAACCCTAGGAAGCGGTACTGAATACCTTGTTCCTAGTTAGGAGCTGAAGTCTGCTAGCTAGAGGTAGCTGGGGAGTTTTGATTCGATTTCACTTTCGAGAACATGAAAACAAAGTAGAAAAGCAGTGAAATTCAGAAGTACACCTCCACCTTTTTCACTTTGTGTTAATCGTAACTAGATCAAGTCAATGAAACTATGAAAGGTGAAATTAAAGTTTGGAAGTTGGAACATACTTGTCACTGAGTCGCCGGTCGCCGGAGTTTTGGCCGCCGGTGGACTGTTGGAGTGAAGACAGTACAACCGAAGTCTCCGACTCGCCGTCGGCGTAGATCCGGGGTCACTGGGTCCTTACCGCCGGCGGTGGAGTGGTGGACCGTTCACCGTTGGAGTGAGTGAAGACTGAAGAGTCGCCGTCGTCACGTCGTGGGTCCTTGCCGTTGCGGCGTTGCCGAGTCGCCGTCGCGGCGTCGCCCGTCGGCGTAGTCGCGTAGATCGCGTAGATCTAGTCGTGGGTTGACTGGGTTCGTCGATCGTCGTGGCCAAGGGCGGAGCAGCCGGAGCTACAGTCGATCGTCGTGCAAGGTTCGTCGACGGTCGATCGTCGTGGGTTCGTCGCCGTCGACCGTCGTGGTGGGTCTTGCGCCGGCCGCCGGTCGATGTCTTGTCTCGGTAGTCGGTTCACTGGTTCAGTCGGTTGGTGAATCCGTGAATGGTGAGAAGTCTGAGAAGAGAGCCGAAGAGAGAAGAGAGAGCCGAAGAGAGAGGGAGCCAAAAAAGTGTGAAAAAAATGAAAAAATACTATATATAAATTTATTATTTTTTTTTTTTTCAAAATCTGAGGGGGGCTATAGTTCCCTCTCGTACAACTGTAGCTCCGCCCATGATCGTAGGGATCTTGCGTTGAATCAGCAAATCCTGGTTTTTATCGAGGACTTGTGGGGTCCACATTTTAATTTTCACTTTTAACTAGGGTAAGATTTGTAATATGTGAATTTGACCTCACTAAAATTGTTAATTTGGCTTTTGACTTTTAAAAGTATTCTATTGTTAATCTGGCTTTTGACTTTTAAAAGTATTCTCTTTTTAATCGTTTTCTTTTTGTTCCAACGATGAGAGCAAAAAAAAAAGTACTACTAGGTTTGGAGAAGGATATTATAATCTTTTCTATAACGATAATTACCGATCGCTAAAAATAGTTAATGACATTTTGACAGTATTAAATATAAAAATCGGGGACTATTTGATAAAAACTGTTACATGATATTAGAGGAAGAGGAAGATGGAGAATTGTTGTGCATTTCTTTGTGTCAATTACAGTGGTGGAAGAGGGGGTATGAAAAGATTACAGAGAGTCTTGTGTGGTGAGCACGTGTGTAGCTTAGGTAGGCCTTGCAAGCTTAGAATAGAATATTTACATTAACAAAACAAATACAATGGGCGTACATAGGTGTAAATTACGGCTCAATGTCTATAACAACAAAATTGATCTCTTCTTGCATTGGCTGCTCTTCTTGTTGGACGATGCATATGATGATGGAAGTAGGAATGACTTGAAGAGTTAGATATAACCGACGAAAAAACCTAACAAGAAGGTTAAAAACGGTAGCATCCCAAGGAGAGAGGCCGAAGGTGGCACAAAACACGACCCAAAAATGTGATTGTGCCAAAAACACCGAGCATGCCAACAGAATTGTCAGCAGGAGAGAGAAGTCTCCGGCTTGGAAACGAATGGGTTGATGGGTAGTGAGGTCGAAATGGATTCTAATGGAGAAGAGCAGGAAAAGCAAGATGAAGATGGTAGCTGGGAGGATTGGTTGCCATTGCAACCACTAATTCGAATTGAATTGGGAAATTTGGAGGATGAAGAAGAGAGTTGATGGCACAAAGAACCTCAGGTCTATGTTGCACAACATCTTTCGGTGTAAATGTTCTTGCAGGTCTCTTGATTACGGATCTTGCACAGGATGAAGAAGAGAGTTGATGGCACAAAGAACCTCGTCACTTGGAAAAGGTTTAGACCTGCATTATATATAAACAAATAATTCCACCCATTAGATATTATTTATATTCACTTGAGCTGGTGGAAAGTATGAATGACCATTCAACCAAGATGAACGTCTAAGATGAATTGGATAATAATTGAAGACTTGCATTTGAACGTCTGAGATGTAATGATTTGGTTGCACACTTTCACCATGGAGGGTATTGTCATTGTGTGTTGCAAAACTTTATTACAGAGGGAGAAGATGGGTCTTATTTATAGGAAGTTATCACACAGGCCTCACTTATGACATTATGACATTAAAAGAACAAAAGTAAGAGGTACTCGGGTAAATTTATGTAATT